>CM063506.1:20776674-20841674 GCA_032207245.1 Pardosa pseudoannulata
GGTGCAGTAAACTTTCTTCCCTCACGAGTATAATTACAAAACCAAATTAGCCCGCAGAATAAAGTTTCTATTTAGTATATGAAGTTTTGCTCCGGTATTTCACTCCCGTTTATGTTCACCTGTATGTGTCTGTACAGCATATCTTAATAATCATTCACTCACTATAAATAATTGTGCATATTTTCACGGATATATTTATGGTCAGTGAGCAAAAAAGATGCCACCTTTAAACCGTTACTTTTTCTATTTACGATAAGAAGATAAGCTTAACTATTTAGAATAAATAAAGCCGAATTTGTGTGAACCGTGAATTTTACTTAAAGAAAAAATCTTAGCATTGTTGCGATATAACTTCAGAAGTCAATAATCTTTGAAATCTTGATTGTTTCCGCGGTTCACGGACTTCGATTATCAAATTGTAACCCGTTAGGATCTAGTCAGTGTAATGGGGATTTGATGTTTTGTCGCTTCTTTCGGAGGTTTTTATTCTCTGCATACTAATTTTTATCTTATTTTATTAGTTACGTGTTTCTTGCTTCGTTGAGTACTTTCGTAATCGTTTTATCTATTTTATCCACTTTAAGTATCTGCAGTTAAAGTTTTATTCGTGGGTTTATTAAGTGTAAGACGTCCTTTATGTTTTTATCTTCCTCATATGGTTTTACTTTCCTTTACTTGTTCTCTCATTTAAGACTCTCTACCGTCTTTCTAAAAACGGATATTAAAAAAAAATTATGTTGTAAAAGGACTGCAGCCTGCAAAATGCATCTAGCAATCAACCAAAATAAAACTAAGTACATGCTATGTGGTATTAATAGCAGCCCCTATTTTGAAATGGGGAATTACAAATTTGAAACTGTTATCAAATTTGAATAATTAGGATAAGTTAATACTCTCAATGATTTAATGCCTGAGATCAGTAGTAGAGTCACATATCCTAACCGCTGTTTTTTCGGACTAAAAAATACTTGAAGTGTAATTTCATTAGCAGAAAAACGACAATAATTATCAATTTATAAACAAATGTTAGTAATAAATAAATGTGTATAAAGAAATGTTAGTAAAAAATTCAAAATTAACTTAGGATAGTTGTTACCTTTCTTATTTTAGCCCTTTTATGTGCATTAACGATTCAGTGGTTAGCTGAAATTATTATCATAGATTTGTTATTTCTGTAATATAGTTTATTTTAAAGGTATCCTATAAAACTATCTAAATGGGTACGTTAGTATAATTAATTATGCTTATAAATAACACACCTAACATAAACATTCCTATAACCTCAAAAAGTAACCAAAATAAAACTAAGTACATGCCATGTGGTATTAATAGCAGCCCCTATTTTGAAATTGGGAATTACAAATTTGAAACTGTTATCAAATTTAAATATTTAGAATCAGAAGTTAATACTCAATGATTTAATGCCTCAGATCCGTAGTAGAGTCACAGATCCTAACCGTTGTTTTTTCGGACTCAAAAAATACTTAGAGTCTAATTTCACTAGCAGAAAAACGAAGATCCAAATTTACAAAAGCTTAATCAGACCCATTCTTACTTATTCTGCTGAGAGCTGGACAATGATAAAAAAGGTAAAAAATATCATTTCTGTTTATGAAAGAAAAATTTTGAGAAGTATTTTTGGTGGCATAAAACATAATAATATCTGGAAAAGAAGAACTAGATAATCTTTTAAAGATCTAGATATAGTACAATATATAAGGATTCAGAGAATTAAATGGGCAGGAAACCTGTGCAGAATGGACGAAGATCGTGTAAGAAAAAAGATCTTCTCGTCCAGACCATTTGGCACTCGAAAACGAGGGAGACCTAAACTTAGGTGGCTAGACTGTTCGGAATCAGACTTAAGACTTTTAAAAATTACTAACTGGATGTCCATGGCCAGGGACAGAAGAGCTAGGAATTCGATTCTGAGGAAGGCAAGGGCCCATCCTTTCCTGTCTGGTCATTGAAGAAGATGTTGTAAAAGGTGAAATTTTTTTTTTGCAACTGTGCAGTTTTAAGATGTATAGAGATAGAATTAAGTGTGAATATCCGTTTATCAAAATCAGTTTTATTGATAATGTTTGGTGATTCTCTTTGCTCCTCTCGAACACCTGAACTTCATATGAGGATTCTAATATAAAATGAGCCGCGGTAGCTCAGTACACAAAGTCAACGTTCTTTTAACTAGGAAATGGCGGGATTGAGGCTTGAGCAGGCCAAAGATCCGTCGTGTTCGTTAATGGCGGCTGGGGGACGTAAAATAGGTTCGTGGTCGCGGTGTCCTCAGAGTTTCGAAACAATACCTTTGGAGGTGCCAGATCAAGCTTGAGAGCTCTCTGATTAGTCTCTGCTTTTAAATTACGACGACCCACTCTATATAACTATATATAACTAGTTGAGACTATGGCAATCATTTTCAGAAAATGCGACACTTAAAATTGAATAGTACAATCCACATTTATGCAGACTTATAATAATTATACAAGGCAATATTATTATTTTTACTATTATAATTCATTATGCCTCTTCTTAAGATATAAGATTTAAGAAGCACATTCAATGTATTCAGATAAAAATAATAGCGAATTTAGTGCTAATTGATACCTCGCAAACGGCCGGGAAAAAGCATTCATGATGACACACTGGAGAATCTCCTTCGATAATGCTGAGAAGAGGAATTTTGCATCTGATTTTGTACCTCTCTCCCACCTGCTAATCATGGCCGACAGCAGGTATTTCATCCGTTCTCACAGATTTAACCTACACTCCTTGTATACAGAGAGATGTATAGTGCGCTTGCCGGGTTCAAACGCGACATCTCGTGATATTAACTTTATATGCTGACCATTTCTCCAATGCGAGTTCTATTTAGTATGGCTTAATTGTTAATTAGTGTGCATTTAATAAACTACGTGATCATTACCTATCAAGCCATGGCCCATGGGCATAGCCAATAACCTATGTAGCAAAATAGGAACGGAAAAAAATTTGTTTCTCTCTAAATCAATTTTTTCTAAGTCTGTATTAGAATTATCATCTTAATTCAAATAACCAGATAGCATGCATACTTGCAGCGAGTTTGATTTTTTCTGGATAATATCTTGTCATAACAAATTTGACGCGACAAGCTTGTGGCAAAATTCCTACAAGTTAGACGGAACATAAAGCGGCCACTCTTTTGCAACGCTGTTTTGCTGCAAAACTGTGGCAACTTTGTCATGACAACCTTGAAGCATACGAAAATTCTTGGACTTGCTGCAGTCTTGTTTCAAATTTGCAGGCTTGTCATGCTGAACTTGTTGCAAGTTTGCAGGCTTGCAGAGCAAGACTGCTGCAAACTAAATTCGCTATCTGGGTATGTGTAATTTTTCTGGTTAACAAGGATATTTTATAATTCAATTTTAATTTTTGAATTTTTGTTTTAACTTAGGCTATACTTTTTGGGGTTTGCCAACGGTGGCAAACACAGCCCTGTAACCTAGTAATTTTTAAACTAAAATCTACTTATAAAGGGGGGCACCATTTACAAATTTTCCTTAATTTTGTATCACTTTGTTTTGCTTCAGATTTTTTTTAAAGAAAATTAATCCTTAAACGGAAGGGTGCAAAAATCCTTCCCAGAAATATTTTTACCAAAAAAGAATGGAATTCACGTACCATTTTTCTTACATCAAATAATAGAAAGAAAAAAAAATAGTAAAAATAAAAGAATTTTTTTCTGTTTCTCTGAAAATGTTCACTGAAGTGATTCGACGTATATATTGCCGCCAGAAGATTTTGTTAAAATTTCCTTTCTAGAGAAAGAAAAATATAAAACTTAAGCATCATCACATCAGTTTTCCAAGAAATAAAAATGCAATTGATTCAATGGTTTGTCGAGATAAGAGTGATGTATCGTTCTGCAGAGTAAAGTTTTATAGGATGTTTCAAATTGCGCGGTAATATGAAAAATTTGCAACGGTTCACGCATGTATGCGGATTCATTTGTCTTTTTATATGTTTTATTATATTTTGTTTATTATCTATGTATCTCAATAGGATTATTATTATTATTATTCGAATGGCTGAGGGCCGAATCATGATATTAGGGTAGAGCGCTGTCTTTTCGTTCCTCTGAAGTCTCTGAAATCAAATTCCATTGTTAGCATGGATATTCGTAAGCGTTTAAAATTATATTTAGGCAGTAAGTTACTATCTAATTAGTTCTAAAAGATATAGCGTTATGAAATTTTAGGCATTTTAGGTTGTTCTTTCTTATTCGGATGCAAGTCAGGATTGGGAATTTTCTTGCGTTGTTTGAGGGAACTATGGAAGAGGAGTATATATAAATCAAGGGCTAAAAACTCCAACGTCCTTTGGCATTCCCCTTTTTTAACCCCTAACCTAAATTGACCACTGGGGCTACAGTTTAAGCCCTCAGAGAAGGGGCCTGGCCAATTATAATTCTACATGGTCCTAGCGGACAATTTAGGAAATCTCCAAACAAAAAGGAGATGCACGATGTCGTTGGGCAGATATTTTCCCACAGATGTTGACCCAGGTGTTAAGGGTCTTGTACTTATAACTCATGCTAGCTGACCCCTTAGTTTGTTCTGTCCCTATGATGAAGTGGGAACCCGTCCTCCAACGTTATCTTAATAAAGGTCTTTAGCTAAAACGATGTCATTTTTATGGCCATGACTGCAACCACCCATCGAGAAATCCGTCTTATTACACACACACACACACACACACACACACACACACATATATATATATATATATATATATATATATATATATATATATATATATATATATATATATATAGAGAGAGAGAGAGAGAGAGAGAGAGAGAGAGAGAGAGAGATAAGTAGTGTAATGTTGAAAAGGACAAAAAGCTTTGAAAAGGACAGTTTAATATAAAATGCACTATATGTATCAATTTAAGTTCCAAAACGATACGCCGTAGTTCATGGGTTCGAATCCCACTGTGGCATGGATGTTCGTAGCCATTCGGAATCGGCTTTAAGCTGTAGGTCCCGGTCTCATTAGCCCTCGTGCTGCAAAAAGTAGACCGTAGCACTCCAAACCAAATCAAACCAAATCCAAAACGATACGAATGGAGGTAATAGGCCAAGCCTGGGGGGTCTTCTACTTGATCCTTGCTTCTAAATTATGAAGACCTACATTGTAACCTTAGAGAGTAAAGGCGCTCGCCTATGTGGTGCTTTATGATAATAATAAAAAAGGTCAACAAAATCCGCGGTATTGTCTGAACGAATGCTTAACAAGCAAGTGTTATATATATATATATATATATATATATATATATATATATATATATATATATATATATATGTATGTATGTATGTAATATATCAAAATTATTATATTTAACATACTCTCTAAAATTCTTTTTCCATTCTTATTCTTTCATATCTATTTTCCCTGCCACAATATCTCAGAATTAAAAGGAGTGTTCGGGACTTGAATTCTTTCAAACCAGTCTCCCAAAGCTAACTCTGAAATAAATGCTAATTTTCTGTCCACTCGCTACATTTTCCAGCTATCCTAAGAAAAATGATTCATTTTTCCAATGATTTAAGTTCCTTTCTGACGGCTAATAACGTAGACTAAACTGGTCGTCGCATGGGAAACTCCTCGTTTTCTCTCGCTGTGGGGCGAATTTTGTAAATGCAGAGTGTCTTTGTCGTCATTAATTGATCTACTGTTATTGCAGAAACATGGCTTTTCTTAATCTAGTTTCGCTACAGATTTTGCTGCTTCTTTGAAATGGAGCCATGATTGAATAAAACTTACGCTCACTCACTGCCCAATAAGACGGGCAATTAAAAATAATAGGGGCTAATTTCACGTGTGACAGGCGAATTAATTTTACGTAGGTACACGCACACACACACACACCCACACATATATATATATATATATATATATATATATATATATACATATAACACGGGAACCTGAACCCTCCCACGAGTTCACCACCCCCTAAAAAAAAGGGGGGGAGTGTGATTTGAACCCGCGCAGGCTAATATACTACTCACTATGCCGACTGGGCAGCACAGCTTAATATATACTATCTAGTAAAGATATTATTAATAGGAACTTCAATTCAGATTACTCTACAGTGGCAAAACTTTCTACATCTATGATTTTTATTTATGGAACAGACTGCTTCAAGTACTTGAATTATGGCTGTGTGATATAACTTGTATAAAAGAAGAAGGAAGGAGGGTAAACATAACTCACATTTTAACTTCATAACTCAAGTCAATTGCAACCAGTTACGACTTGTATATAAGTATCTTTATTAACTACGACCTTAATAACGGGAGAAATCGCGTTGTATTAAAAACAAGCGAATTAAAATATTCAGCATGTTTTTAGACCTTTAGTGTATCCCTACCTGTAATGCCTTGTTATTAAATTCAATTATTTGTGATGTAAAATTTCTAAACCACTGTTTTTAAACTTTCTAAACCGCTTCACCGTATTTATCCACTTCACTTACTCTCTAAAAGAGGGGGATTAAGAGCAAAAACTGTGTAGGATTCGGGACACATACGGGACACCCTGTGGGCCAACATCTCGGACGTCGAAAAGAAAGCAAGCGAAGCGTCTCGAATCCAACTCGAGGAGAAGCGAGAGGCTGAATTAAAACAACTCCCCCCAGCTCATCTTCTGCGAGGCACTCACCCATGCCGTCCGAATTGCCGCGAAAAAAAGAAAAATACGCGAGCGGTTAATGCTTTCTTCCGCGTCTCCAAATCTTTCATCGCCAATCCCAAGAACAAAATGAGAGAGCCCGCTGATCCGTGGATGTTTCCTCGTGCCTTTGTTTGATTATCTACCAGTTTGGGAGCTCGATAAGAATAGAGATGGGCTTCTCTTTTTTTAACAATCCGTACCGTATTTTTAGAATTTTTTATGAGCCCTTTGTTCATTATTTCGGGTGCGTGTTGTACCACAACCGTTTGTGTGTAAATTCCCCATACATTTATACAGCTTAAATTGAAAGACAATCTCGGTCTCTAGATCGGAGTGTAAGTGTTTATTACGAACGTGCTCACGAAAATACGCGTGTTGCCTGCTGAAGTTTTCTTCTTCTTATTATTATTTTTTTTTTGAGGGGGGGGGGTATTTTATTGGTTTTATGCCAAACACTGGAAGGCGAGATCTCGAAAATCGAAGTTATAGGTCTTTAACCTTTAATTACGTTAGACGTATTCCGTGCCATAAAACTATTACTAATTGTTTATATCTATTATTTTCTGACTTGTAACAGCCGTAGTAAGGGATCTTCACAGCAAGCTGCAGAAAGATACTGAGAGATCACAGATCAGTTGGGATTTAGGGACATGAAAACGCTTAGGGGAAATCGCACAACAGAAATAAGTTTGGGATGAATTCATTGCACATTCTGTTCCACGGGTATAATTTGGCAGAGGGAAGAAGGAGATCAAATCCCCCCCCCCAAAAAAAAAAAAAAAAATTTAAAGGAGGGGCAATTTTGCTGTTTTGCTCCTTCATGTTTTTGAGGCTTTATTCATATTTTAAATTTTTGATTCGACTTTTGCCCTCCACAGTTAAAACGGCCAAATTACGCCCCTGTGCTGCTTAATTGAAAAAAATGGCGTACGCAGACTTATTTTATGGTTGGGGTTTTTAGACGGAAGCATTGCAGAGAGATAAATTTTTTCATGTAATATAATATTTATACATAAATATTTGTATATTTGTTTATAAATATTTGTATATAGATATTTGCATATTTTGTCAAATTATAATAGGACATATTATAATTTGAATGCATTATATTGTGTTATAATTTTGAGAAAAAAAATGAAAGTGTCAAAATATAATACAAGTGCCAAAATCAAAGCGTTATTTTTTGCGTTAAAATTTATGAAATTTTAAAAATTTATGAACTTATTTTTAGTCTATTGGTCCATGGGAAGGGTTTGAACACCGCATTCTTCTGCTCTCCACTGGGTTGTAACATACAACGCATTTAAAACTCGGAATTGCTCTGCTCAATACTATACATTTTCACTACATTGCGAAGCTTCTAATGTAAAGCAATAATTTAGGGAAATAGTCATCTGAAAGTTTAAAGTTGTTTCATCGAACTACGCAGTTAATGGGTGTTTCCTTGCTTTAATTAATGAGATTTATTTTAGTAGAGTCCCGCTGCACCTATAACTGTGCTTCGAAAATTGTAATCGATTCCAATCGGCTCATGTTTTTCTTATACCTATTAAAAAAATTACTCTCCTTAACCTAGGAGAAAATTGGACATACATGCTTTAGAGTTTGTTTGCAATATAGAGAGTATGTATATGAAAAGTCATTTAGCCACATGAGCACTTACGCTAGTTTGAAGTAAATAAAGACTACTCTAATGAAGTAAACAAGGCAATATCATATATCATTTGATTTAAGTGTGAACTTTTAATTAAGTTTTTTATTTTTTTTCAATGGCCGCCATTCCATACGGAGGCGAATATTCACCCATCCCTTAGGTTGATATTTACCCATCGTTCACGGAAGTTAGTGGGCTCTCCCACTGCCAATATTAGCTGACCAATTTTTTCTTCTTTTTCTTGTTGAGCCCGTTCCTACACATTATTCCTTAAACATCAGGTCAAATATATTAATCATGAACGTAGAAAATGTTGGTTGTACGACTTTTAGATGTAATCAAGAGTAAAAACTAACGTTTGAGACTTTTCTAAGTTTAACGCTATTTTTCATCAAGATCTAAATTTAGGTGGATACATACGATTTTATACTTTATTTTATTTCCAACACATTGTACTAGCTAACAACATGTAAGATATGTTAACTCTACATTTTAACTGCACTGAAATACTGATAGGTGGATAATCTGTAGAAAATCTTCCAAGAAAGCATTTGTTTTACGGTTCTTTTTCTACTTCAGTTCGTCTTAAATTTCCTTACTGGGCTAATGATACGCAAACCATTCTTAGAGATAAATTTATGTTATTCTTCATATGTGTATAGCTTTCCTAAGAGCATTGTATTTTATTTTTATGAAGTGTTCAATCAATGAGGTGGTTACAAAACTTAATGAATATTTTAACCCTCCATAATTAAAACCTAGAACGCTATCGTTATGCCTCCGATGTATTTTGTTATTGAAATAAGAGAATGTTAAAAGCTGAAAATAGCTTAAATGTGCAATAAATAATTTTCTTATTAAAGAGAAGGCAACACTTGCCTTTCTTGTTTTAAAATATTTTCTTAAAAAGTTGTCCTACAAATTTAACAGTATAGTAACAGAGTTTGACAAGAATAAAATAACGTTCTATGGTTAAAAAAAATTGTAGAAGAAGTATAAGAGCTAAATAAGCACCCGGATTTACAGAATATACATTGGATTGCTTTTGGTTTTGGCGCTGCGGTCTATTTTTTGCCACACGAGGGCTAATGACACTGGGACCTACTTCTTAAAACCAATTCCAAACGGCTGCCAACGGATTCAAACCCATGAATTCCAATACCGACTAACAGCACCCTACCCCTTCGGGTATCGTTTACAAAACGTATAATATATTATTTACAGATGTTAGTAACTGTTTTACTTTAGCCATGTGCCTTGATAAAAATGATATAATTGTATTTTATGTTATCTCAATTCAAAGTGACCATAAAAATTATATTTGCTTTAAATTTTATTAAAATTTGTTTTTACTTGTAATGTTTGGTAGTGCATCATACATACATTTTAAATGAACATTTTAAAGAAAAAAAACTATAAAGCGATGAATTAAAATTATGCATCGCGATAAAGTGACTTCCTCACATTTTATCAATTATATATGAAAAGATGCTTTATGATCAAGTTTACTTTTAAAATGACCCACTAAGCAACCACTAAATATGTGCATAATTCACGAAATGTGACCCAGTCCCCGTTCAAGGGTAACTTAATAAAGTGTTAATTAAAAAAGAGAGAGAGAGAAATCTTACAATTAACAAACAGTTTTATTGAGTTTATTGTTCAAGAATTAACATGGATAGGTTATTTAGAATCTATTTCTAAACATTCAATTACTTATGGGTAATATCAAGCTAACAACCCACGGGAAGCTGACATTAGTCAAGAAGCAATAATGAGAAAGATTTTCGAATTTTATTATAAATATTTTAATATTTAAAATGTATAATTAACATTTTTTTCAATTAAGACAAAAAAAAATTCCGCTTACACTCTAATCTTATGCTATATATTTTTGTGTTACAGTATTTATATGAAAATTCGAGCGGACCCGCTCTATCTGATTTTCTGTCCCTTGAATTTGTGAAATGCCATTCCCCTCTCCCCATGATAAAAAATTATTATAAAATAATCCCATATGATACAGACACTCTTTTTGAGCAATGTATAAACATAAAATAGATATTTATTTTACTCATTTCAAAAATTTTACAATGCTTATTTACTTCTTATCATGAATTGCTTTAATGAAACACTCGTTTTTATACGTTTTTGTCACCTTTAACATAGTAATTGCCTAAATAAAACAACAGAATTACCGTTTTGCATTTTATGATAGAGCAAGGTTTGGTTTGAGGCACTATGGTCTACTATTTTTCAATATGAAGGCTAATAAAACCCGGACCTACTGCATAAAACTGATTACGAATGCGTACCCGTTAAACCCATGCCTGCAGTAGCATTCAAACTCAACTCCAGTACCAAAAAGGAGCATCTATTCATTCGGTCATCGTTCGGCAATAGGTCAAGGGAAATCCTGTCAAAAGAAGTACGACAACCTATGTTCCGTCTGTCAACCATATATTAAAACACCAACTTGATACACAGAGCAATATTTCTTCTGCCCTGTGCATCACATATAATACATCTAATGTTTTATACGCTTGTATATCAAATGTGATACACAATGAACTACATTTAATATACAAGATTTATATACTTTATATCATTGTGTATCGCATGTTATATACAAGTGTGCATTAGATGTGTATATCATATGTCATGTACAAGAAAGACATAGGATTAAAAATCTACTCGATGTCACAAATTTAGTTTGTAGTAGTTGGCATTTAAATCAATTAAAATAATTCTAGGCTTCCAAGCTGTAAAAAATAATTTGTTGAAAAATAATTTTATGAAAAATCTTTTTTTATAAACAAAAAACATTCTACAAATTCGAGCCAAAATGCCATCCTTAAAATGTACCTCCCCTTACAGCTGTTCTATTTGTTAGGTTCGAGGACCTTTCCTGAATAAAATATTCAAACATTTAGTGAATCACTATTTTTTTCCAATAAGACTTACCCACTGTTGCCATGTATTCAAAAGTTTACTGTTTATTGAATTTTTTTCTGCTGTTGGCTGTCATTTAACCTCTGTAGAATCCTAAATGTTCCGTAGCTGACTTAACATATGAACCTTGTGGTATGCGTGGTATCTAGTCCAATTTCTTTTCTATTTATATTGTGAATAAATATTTTTACCACGGTAACATCCAAATTGTTTTTGGGCGTCACGACCGATAAGAATGACACACATTTTGTAGTTAACCTTAAAAGACGAAGAGGTAATCCGCTGTGGGCAGTGAAACTGTCTTGATTATTAATGAAATTCACCACTGCACGACATTGATTGAACATTTAAGGCACTGTCTATTGTCAGAGTTCAGTGTTTTAATTGCCGCGAGCTTGTTCTTTTAATGCTCTTTGACATCGTTGCAGACTGTTCTCGCCAACTGACCTTGTGGTAGTTATTTTCTAGGTCAAGCAATTATTTTTCAGACGAAGCTCGCCGCACGCTCGTCACAATTTCGTGCCTTAATGAGTTGAAATGTTTTAGTTCGCCATCTATTCGCATCCTTGTTTATATTGCAACGAACGCATTATAAAACTAGAAAATGAAAGTCCATTTAAAATATCTTCCAAACATCTAGACAATTTTAAACGGAGCACATATATTTAGTCACATTTGAATTTTTAAATATTTACATTCAATATTGACAGTAACATACAGTGGCGTGAAAAACTTGAGGATCATCCTTATTTTTTACCCTTTAATTCCCGAGTTTTTTCTGCTGATTAAATATCGGTGCATTGATGCTGCACTGAATTATTATGGACTGCACAGACTAAAATAAATATAAAATTTAAACAACTTTGAATGCTACAGCATGTCATGTTTCAAATCAGCTAATTCTTTTAAACATAATAGGATGCCATTTATAAAAAAAATAAAAATTCATGCAAAAAGATTTATTTGTTATTACATGTAAAATAAGGGTACAGATGCATTATAGACGCCGTGTTTTATTTTCGCCAAACTTGGCGATTTTGGGGCGGTCTTGGGGGGCGATAAGTAGGTTGGTGTGTCTCTTATTTTGCATTTTATTTATTACAACGGGGGGGTCGAGCTTATTATGATATACACTATTAAATGATATATATTGTGTTTATGCCGTGTTGATATATACTACAAATATTATTAATAATCTGTTATTGAGTTTTTAAGTAACGTAAAAAATGATAATTATTATGCTAATTTTAATAATGCTATAAATTGTGAATCGTTCTATAAATTGTGAAATAATAATGCTATAAATTGTGAAAAACGCGTACCGCCGCCTTGTTTTTTTACTTGGCGATTTTTCAAATACGATTTTTATTGTTTGTCGCCAAAGAAAAACATGGCAGACGGGCCCGGCGTCTATAATGCATCTGTTCCAAAATAAGTACTGTAAGAGTGTTGAAACTCTGTCCCGGTCGAAGCCAACCAGATCAAAATAAGTACTGTAAAATGGAATTTTATAACAGATAAAGCAATTTGTCATGATTTTAGTCTATATACCTACCGAACAAGTTAATTTATGTACACTGTTCGAAAAATCATAAAGTGTCGACCCAAATGGAAAATTTATAAATAAAAATTATTTGAAAATTTTGTGGATTGTTTATAAGATTGCTCTCTACCTACTCTCAAATGAAAAGCTCATTCTAAGAAAATATAAAAATTCTAGAAGCTATTTTTTAGCGGTCTCCACAAAGGAACTCCAAGCATTAATGGGTTAAATGTTTACTCGTAGCAGTTTACGTAACCGACAATATACATAAACTGTTAAGAATTATATATAACATAAACTGTTATAAATACGCATTATATATAACAGTTTATACGAGGGTCACTCTGAAATTTTTGAGATACAACTAGGTTTTTAAAGTTATACTTACAAAATTTTAGGTGTGTTCAAAGTAGTCTCCTCCAGCATCAATGCACTTTTGTAGACGAATTTTCCACAGATTAAATGCCTCAAGCCATTCATTTCTTGGAATCGATGAAAAAATGCATTTATAGCCACATCAATATCTTCTTCTGCATTAAAACGACGTCCAGGTAAGTTCTTTTTTAGATTAAAGAATAACCAAAAGTCACACATAGCTAGATCAGGTGAATACGGCGGATGTTCTATCACTTTGTTTTTAAGAAACTCAACTGTTAATCTGTATGTGAAGATGCATTGTCATGGTGAAGCATTAGTCTCCTAACATTCACTTCTTGTAGAATTTCTGGAAGGCATTTAGTGGTATACCAGTTTGCTGTTACTGTCTTCTGTCCTTTCAACTTGATAGCTTTGACCTTCTGAAGAAACCAGCATGCATCCCTTTTTCAAGTGCGCTTTGTCTTTTCACCATTGTCGGCTTGGGATCATCTTCAAAGACCCATACTTTGCTTTCTTGACGTATTGGAACGTCAAAAAATGTACGTTTCATCACCCGTTACAATTTTAGAAATGATGCGGTGGCCACCATCATTTAGCAATTTAAGAGTTTCTTTACTGATTCTGACACGCTCCCCTATTTGGTGCTCAGTCAGATTATGGGGAATCCAACGGCAAACTACTTTTATTTCTTCATTAATAATTTTGTGTATGGCTGCGGATCCAACGTTAAGTTCCTTCTGTATAATTTGATAGGTACAGCGATTATCATCCATTAACATTTTTAGTATGGTAGACGGCGGCCGTCCTGTGTGTTCTTCATCCTGAAAAAAATTGAGACATCTGCTAAATTCTTTAAACCATGTGAATACAGTAGTACGAGCTGGAGATTCATCACCAAATGCCAATTGCAACCGCTGAAAGCATTCTTCTTGATTTAATCCTGCTTTAAAATCGTAGAAAATCATAGCGCGAAAATGTTCTTGCGTCAACTCCAATTTCTCTTCTGTTTAAAATTTATTCTATGCTAAACAAGTTGAAGTAAGTCAGTAAATAAATTGTCTGCTGTGTTAAAAATACTTTGTATTTTAAAACTAAAACCGTTATTTTTATTTTGTAAATTCTAGTCTGCACGTATCTCAATTTTCAGAGTAACCTCGTATATACAAGATACATAAACTGCTATGCATATATAAAATTTGACTCACCCTTTTCCTAGTCAGATAGATTTTAGAGTTGTAACATTTAAGATAGTATTGCAGAGAATAAAACCCAACTTTGAAAATTATGCAATAATCTGCAAGTTTGCAAACGGTGCACGTACGATCGTGTTAGATAGTCACCAGATGAGCAATTGAAAATATTAGAAGCTATTTTGCACGCTAAAGCTTGCATAATCATTGAGAATCTGGTAAAAGGAGCATAATTTTAGGATTATGAATAACGAGGGGAATATAACTCGCTGTGTATCGTTAGGCGACCTTACAAATGATAGGCATGAAAGATCTAGATGGTCATCATAACAGCCGGTCGTTGCATATTCTGATAAATTTCATTGCCAAGCAGCAAGAGAAATTTCAAAAACACCTAAGGAAAACAATTTCTCTACGTAGCCAAAAGTGAAATATTTGCATATTGTCGATTCTTTCTACAATTTATTCCTTTACCTGTCCTGTACATCACATATGATATACACCTCATGCTTACTCTTGTATGTCGCATTAATGTACATCGTATGCAGCTTGTATATCGCATTATCGCAAATTATGTATTACACATAATGATATAAAATATATAAAAGCTTGCGTGTATAAAATGTAGTTTATCGTGTATCACAAGTGATATATAAGCGTATAAAGCATTAGATGTGTGTATATGTGAAGTACAGGACAAGCAAAGAGTTAAAGAGCTCTATCAGCGAGGCACAGTTTTAGTTTAAAGTGTTAGTTAGTGTATACGCCAGCTGAATCCTTAAGACAAGGTACCCCAACCTAGGTGATGGGAAATATCTGAATATTCGCAAAATATTACTATTGATCTGTGAAAGGATGTCTAAGGTGAAATGGTATGCATAGTACACAAGACTGTAAAGTAAGGCAATAGAGTTTCACAAAGTGTATTCCGTGGAACTTTGGGGTTCCACCAAAACATTCGGGGATTCCAGGAAAAAGTCTGACTGTCAAGTCATAAATTTGTTTAAAGCATAGAAAAAAAGTTATTTTATTTTTATTACATTGTAAGGAAAGTGTAATTAAATGAATTGAGTTTAAAGAGTCATTTGAAAGTTAAATTTAAATCATTTTTTTATTATTATTATTCTGGTCAAATGACCATCTAAATTTAGCAAAACGTATTATTTGCCTTTTATATACCTTTTCAACCACTTATTTTTGGAAGGCAAAAATTTCAAGAACTACTGCAATGAAAGCAAATTATAGAAACCGGACCGAGTTTGTATTAGATATATGGATTCAATTATCAAATCTGCAGCCAAATTTTAAGTAGATCATGGAATCGAAGCAAAACAGTAACAGCCTTCTTCTCATTACGAATTTTTCTCCTTATTTTTTTTATATTTAAGATCCATTTTTGTATATATATCTTATTTGTTTTTTATAAAGGATATTTTCTATTTAATTTAGTAAAATATAAGAAAATAATATTTGTTGCATTCAATATCACTTTAAAATTAGGGGAGAGAGAAGAGTACACAAAATTGGTCTATTGATCAGAAAGAGTAGAGGGTTTTGCTATCAAGTAATTTTGGGGCAACCTACTGTAAAGCGTTGTGATCAGATCTAACGGAAAGAAGTATTCAAGTCTAGAATCATTATAAAGGACAATTGTGTACAAACACTATACATTGATAACGTAACTGACGCTTGATACTGCAGAGAATAATGTGTGTTAATGAGGCGTCGTGTCTTCATCTTTAGGGATGACACTTTGACATGTCACTGCAGCTGTTCTGAATAAGGAAGACATTGTGTTGAAGAAGCGATCAGCTAATTTATCTGAGTTCCACAAAAGCGAGCATCATACTGTAGAAGAAAAAAAAGTTGGCACTGAGGAAAAAGAGGTTTATCAACCTTATCATTCTCAGTTTGTAAGTGCGGCGCAAAACAAGAGGTAGTGTTACAGGTATTTAAGCTATCTACTGAGAGGTCCCAGTTTTTTCATATAGAGCTTTTCGGATAATATTTCATTTCAAGACTTAAAGTGCTACATTTATGTGCAATGATTTATAATTTAATCCATTATGCTCATCTCACTGTTTTCTGTTAATTCATCAGTGAGTAACTCTTTAAACACACTTTGTCAAACAATGGTCGAATGAATATGGCCCTGTTACTTGGTACCAGAGTTTGTTGATTTGAATATCACTACTGACATAAATGTTCTCCAGGGCCATAGCCGAACGATGGCCGATTGGTTAGGGTGCTGGCCTTCGGTACCGGAGTTCGTGGGTTCGAATCACACAGTGGCATGGATGTTCGTAGCCGTTCGGAATCGGTTTTAAGCTGTAGGTCCCGGTCTCATTAGCCCTCTTGTTGCAAAAAGCAGACCGTAGCACACCAAACCAAATCTTGAGGGCCATAACTAGGGCGTGGCAAATGTGGCATTTGTCAAGGGCGCATCAATCATAGGGGCAGGCGTGAGGAAAATGGGATCCAAAAGAAGACAATTCGCCTATTAGAAACAAGGAAAAGCTGAAAAATATTTTTTTTATTATAGAATCAGATTTTATTTTTAAAATCCAATGTGTTTAAAAATTACTGTTTTATGAATTTTCTTACTTTTTTATAATGCTCCTAGAGATTAAACTTGTTATAGATTCTTACAAAATGTTTACCAAACATTTCTAATATGCATTTATATAAATTCGGGTATTCATTTTCAATTTTGAATTTGTTAAAGTTATTAAAACTTAATTTAAATTTAGAAAATCATCATTTCTTATGAAAATTCAACGTACATATAAAAAAAAAATATTCCCCTCAAATAAATTATCCATTTTATCAGCAAAATAATACTTCTAGAGTGTTCGAAAATATTTTTAAGTATTAATAAAATAAATATGGAAGAAAAAAATAAAAAAATTAATATACTGGGAACATTTTAAGAATTAACAAAATATTTTGGGTTCATTCTAAATATATGATATAGAAAAAAACATTTATATATTTTCTCACTATATTGGGTGGTAGGGGCGCAGATCTGTTTTTTTTTTTTTTTTTTGCCACGGGCGCTAAAGGACCTAGTTATGGCCTAGATGTTCGTAGCCAGTGGCGTACGCAGAATTTTTTTAAGGGGGGGGCTTTCATAATTCTAAAAAATAAAAGTCTGCATAATTTCTACTAAAATTTGTATTTTTGCCATTTTGTCTGAGCTCAAGGTGTGGGGGGTGTTTAAACCCCTAACCGCCCCCTTGCGTACGCCCCTGTTAGTAGCCGTTTTAAATCAGCTTTAAGCAGTCGTATTAGCTTCGTGTAGCAAAATAATAGATCATAGAGCTCCAAACCAAAATCTGAATTACACTTTGTCCGATTTTAATACAAGTAATTCTTTTCAGGGTATAAAAGTATCTAAAAAAATCACTCCTTAATTTTTACACACCGTTTCCGATACATTTCTTTTAATAATAATCATTATAAATAAATGAATACACTTAAAAGTTCTAGATAATTTTACTCTTAGGGCCATATTCACCACGATTTTAATACTCAGATCTAACCGCGAATCAGCATTTTTGTATCCTTCAACAAGAATCCGCGGCTTTCAGTTCATTTTAATCCAATGTTTCTAATCCCTCGAATTTGGAGGATTAATTGCCTAATCCACGGATACTACATTTTATGCATGGGCTCTGCGTTGAAAATAAACATGGCGGATATATTTTCAGATCCCGAAGTTTAAACTGAGTGAAACATTAACAAGACCTTAACTTTTGATTATACTTATCTAAGTGATGACTGGTTCCTGAAATAGAAAGGAAAAATATCTTTCAACAAAATGGTATTGCAGTTTACAAGATAACAGATCAAAATGAAGAAATATAGATTAATTAAATTATGATTTGAAACTTACCAGAACTGGTTCCTTTATGATACAATGCATCGCTGTCAAATATATTTATCAGTGGTGCTTTCACCACACCCATGGCCAATAATCTTCCCTCAATAGGATTGCATTCATTTTCTTTAGCAGACCCTCCTCCTGTTTTGAACATTTGAACTCTCTGTTCAGAGTAATTCTTATTCGCCTAACGATTAATGTTTTTGTAGAAAGTCATCAACTGTTTTAACTCTCTTTTTTTACACCTGGAAGGCTGTTATACATATCCGTCAATGCAATCCAGGCGGTATGTTCATCTCGATTAGTAGTACTATCTGTTTTTTTTTATTTTCAGTAATATGTTTGAATTTGTCAGGGTAGATCAGAAAAGATTCTGCCTAGGTTTCATCAAAATTCTTCCTTTTATATTCTTCCATTCTTATTACGTGAGCAAATATCAGTAAAACTACAGATCCTTGGCTAAATTTGTAATTTCCTCAAACGATATTTATGTCTGGTTGAGTAAATATGTAAATCAACTTAACATGAGAACTATACCAGGAGAATTTCGTTTATTGACCAATCAAAACATCGCTTACATATTTGCAATAATTCATTTATAGATCAGGGAATCCACTCATGGTGCATATAACACCAGTTTAAGTCACAGTTAACGACTTGTGATCGCTGATCTGCCGATTCCCTGATCCGCTCTTTCATCCTGGATACCCCGATTTGGGTGAATATTGCCCGTAATGTGAGACATAAAAAAAAGTGATACAATTTTTATGATGCTAAATTGTTGTATCTGGTTATCCTTAAAAGAGTAATCGCATGACTGAGAGCCATAATATTTTTCTACATGTTCAGTTAATTAAAAAAATGCAACACGTACTTAACAGTCTCATTATATAATTAAAAACATAGAGTTAGCATACAATTGAAGGAAAAAGAAATTGCGGCAACCTAGTTTTTGTTACTTTGTTCGTTTATCACAAAATTAGTTACGCATCAGGCTCTATTAAATTTCCAACTGATTAAGAAGCAAAAATATTCTTCACCTCGTCTGCTAACTGCATTACCAATTTAGCATTTCTTGCGTGTTTAAAAAGAACAATACCTCTGTAAATCTACCACACATTGAAAGAACTGGATTCTCTTTCAGAGTTTCATAGAAGAGTAAAATGTTGCACTCTTATTTTTCCAAATTAAAATGACACCATTTCCACTAATTATTTTTCAAGTGCTGTAACTCTTGTTCACCTCGGTTAAGCAATATATTTATGTAAAATACAGCAAAGTTGAACACCACATGGTGTGTGGTTACCTTGTCAGGACCCTTTCTTCCACTTCATATGCTTCTCCACGTATTAAATTAATCTCATAGATCAAATAAGAGTTTCAGCACTGTTAAGGTTTCGAAATTTTTGATTTTTTAATGCTATATATTAAACTGCAAACATGTATGTGCATTTTGATATCGTTTCATTTGCCATAGCTCAAATTGTTTAATTTACATAATTTGGTTTGTAGCGCTATGGTCTACTACTTTTCTACACGAGGGTTAATGAGACCTGTGACTTCTGCTTAAAGCCCGTTCTAAATGTCTACGAACATTCATACCAGCAGTATGATTCGATTCTACGAACTCTGGTACCAAAGAGTAGATCCCTATCCAGTCGGTCGTCGTTCTCGATCTCGAATGGAACGACTGCTATAATAAAATACCCGCTAAGGATTCAGATTTCGGCTTAAATATTTATATAATATGTCATATTTCTGAAAAAGATATTTTTTTTAAATTTCAAATACATTATGACGTGTATAAGTACCATATTTAGCCATACTTGGTGATCTATTCTCTAACGGTGATATTACACAAGTTGCTTGTGTAATATCACCGAACAATATTCTTGTAACCAGCAATTCCTTCTTATCGCCCTTCTCATCTACGGCTCATTGTAGGGCCATGAATTTTATGATCTCTTATTGGGTAGAAACGGTTATTTGTTGCAAATTTTTGCTACTTCTTGTCTAAAATTGCTCTTATCCGTATTTTTTTCCTCATAAACTAAAATATTGTCACTAGGAATTGCTGGTAGAAAAGTTGTTCTGTGGAATAAGCCTCTTACCCTAAGAGAAAGGTACTTTTATTTATGTTATCAATGTTAAGCAAGAGGATATGAAAGAATTAGCCAAATAAGGCTCTAAAAATTTCACAATAATTACGAAGAACTAAACTTACATTTTAGCAGTTGCTTTGCACAATTTTCATCGTGCTACTTTTTTTTTTTTTTTTTTTTGTCATGAGATAAATTAAAATAACCAATAAATACTCACGTACTGCCATCTGTCGTCGACCGGCAACATGAATATCCGTTATAAAGTCATATCACGGAACAGTATGGTCAGTGAAAGTTTTAATGCCGACAGTGAACGTGTGGTGTTATCAAAGCGTATCTGTTCAAAATTTGGAGACTACGACAAACGGTGTATATCTCTATAAAGCACACATGCACGGACAGACCCTTTTAAATACATAGATTAAATTATTTGAATTATTTGTCATGATGTCATTTACACTTTTAAAAGCTTTCTTATTTTTTAGTGTGTGCGCATCATATGTTGTAATCGGTTCCTAAAAGTTTTTTTGAAATTTCGTGTAATTCCGATTATTTATCTAACTTAAGACCGTAGTTTTTAGTCAAAATTTTCATCCCAAATAATATTTTCAGTCCAGAATTTTCAGCTGAAAAAAAAATCCATTTTCTATTTAATAAGAAAAGAATTCCATTTTTTATTTAGAATTCTATAAAGCACATGCGCACACAAACTGAGAGACTCTTTTATATACGTAAATTAAATTATTTGAGTTATCTGTCACGTACGTACATAATTTACACTTTAAAAAACTTTCATATTTTTGCAATTTATTGTTGTATCGTAACATCAAATACAGTTAAATTTTTGAATTTGCAAAATTTTATTTACGTGTCATAATCTAGATAGCAGTCATTATACAAGAAGCTGAAAAGCAGTTAAAATCATTGATTCCGTAGGTGTTATTTTTTCCACATATTTATTTAATTTCTTATTCGACTAAAGAATTTTTGTATTTTAACTTTTCAGTTCGGTTTTATTCTTCTGCCCCATAGAAGTGTAATAGAAAATTATATATTATTTTCTACATTTGTGGTCTTAAAAAATTTGAGAAATGCCAAAGTCAAAAAATTTATTTTCTTAATTCTTTATTAATGTTTAACTTATTAAGGTATTAAACAACTTTTGTAAAAAAAAGAGCCAGTAGATGCTGCAACTATTTAAAAATGATGTATTTTTATAAATTATAAATATGTAATTTATTTATGCATAATGATGTACGCTTTACGATTGATTCTTGAATTGTCATCGAAGGTAAGCTAGGATTAAAAATTTAAAAATAATAGTTTATCGAGAACTTGCTAAAAAACTGCTGAAAATGTTTATGCCTAAAGATCTTATCACATGTCAACCTGTATGTGTTTCTTGCTGATTCATTTTACTGTTGAAGAATGTGCAGATATCTTGTATGATTTATTCTAGTTCAGACTGATTTGTAATAAGGCCTTTAATCGGTTACACACTTTTCGCTCTCAAATGAGAAATCTGAGTACTTTTCAACGAAAAAAGGAATCCTAAACTGAATCTGTTGCTTTTTCAACACGTATATGTTGATACATCTGTGATAAGGCTTAACACTAGAATTACGGAAGGGGTCATTTTGACACCTAGCGAACTATTATCTCTCACAGCTCTTCTATTTTTTTGCAAATATCTTAATCCTTTCTTGACTTTTCCTAAATCATTGTGATTTACGAAATAGTAAAGATTTCAAGAAAATCGTATTTTTATTTTATCCCTAACAAATGATTATTGAAATACGGCAGGCTATATACTGATGTTGAAAACAAGTGTAAACTTCATAATGACTCTTTCACTATTTTATTAGCACAACTGGAAGCATTCATAGCGCTGTTGTACATAAGGGGGCATTAGCCGCCAAGAGCTTACCAATTCTTAGTTTGTGGTCCAAGACTTGGGGACCAAAGAATTTTCATGAAACTATGAGTGGAGATAGGTTTCCGGAAGTTATGAAATTTCTTCGTTTTGAAAATAAACTAACAAGGTCTTCACGTTTGCAGTGTGATAAATTTACACTAATATCCGAGGTATGGAAAACTTTTATAGAAAACTGTAAGCTTTGCTACAAACCAAATGAAAATATTACGTTTGATGAACAGTTATTCCCTGCAAAACAAGATGACGTATTTTGCAGTATATACCTAACAAGCTCGATGAATTCGGAATAAAATTTAGGCTAGAAGTAGATGTTAGGACAAAATACTTATTAAACGGATTTCCATATTTAGTAAAAGACGGAATGAGACCAAATGATCAAATTTTAGGAGAGTAAAATCGTAGTAAATCGTTTAGTTGATCCTACGTACCTGCAAAGTCTGTATATTTTTAAAAACAAACTGTAGTTGTCATAATTTGCGTTATTTTAATTTATTTTTCACAAATATATTATATCCTATAGAGAAATATGCAGATATCTTATGAAGGGGTCAAAATGACACCCGCCGTAATTCTAGGTATACAAAGACCACCGTAATTCTAGTGTTAAAGGAAGGAAAGCAGAAGAAGATGTTCATATGAAAGATCAGAGCGAATTAACGATTCTTGATATTGCATATTTTCCTTTAAGAACGATCAGTAAATTTCGTTCAATTATTTATAAAAGCCGTATCACATGTCAGTATGTTCGTATTGAAAAAGCTACAGATTCAATTTAGAATTATTTTTCCCTTTGAAGAATACGTGGATTTCTCATCTGAGAGCGAAATATTGTCTCCCAATTAAAAAGGTTTATCACACATTATTTCAACCAATATGAATTGGTTGAAAATTTTTTGCTGTAACACAATAAATCCATGCTTCTGATGACGTTTTGAATGTGCGGAAACTAAATACACGTTATACACAACAAAAAGGAAGAGAAAGGCTACTACGGAGAAGCTAAATGCGATTTAATATTTAATATTGATGGTTTAGCTGAGTGAATTTTTAAGGATCCGTCTACGTTCGGAGAACTCTTTTCTTTAAACGCAGAAACTAGTTCATGTTTTTACATTTTTAGATTTATTTTTTATATTATCATAGAGAATAGCACTTAAAAAATTTATTCTTGGAGAAGTTTTTATAAAATTTCTAATAAATGAAGAAAATTTAGTAAAAAAATCGAGTTTTTTTCAAAAGGTCTAATTTTTTAATAAATTAAATTATTTCAATATTTTTTGATGCAACACATTTCTTATACACTAGACTAGTGAATTACCTAAAATCTTTACTTAATTTACATTTGGTAAATAGTTTTGGCCCTTCAAAATCGTACACATTGAATTTTTAACGAATTTTCATTACCTTTATGTCTAACTATGAGTGTAACATCATTAAAAATTATCCAAATTTAAAGCTTGTAGGTCATTAACTAGTAAATACTATCAAAAGCATTCATAATAATTTTCAACAAAATATTTTAAGAACTTTTTGAGAAATCACATTTTAAGTTACGACATTTCATTAAAAATACCGTTATGAGAAAAACGCATTTGAAGTTTATGAAAGCAACTTTAACTATTAAAAAATTAAAATACATGTTTAAATTTCACCACACTTTCTTGCTTCAAAACTTTTTAACTGCCAAGTTGCTATTTATTAAAAATACTAGAAAAATGGTTAAACTAATCTTCATGAAAATTAAAAAAATTTTGTCCAAAAAATGCTCTTTAAAGAGCTCTAAATTCACAACTTCTGGTTCCGAAGTCGCTACTTCCGTTTTGTTTTGACAGCTGTCACTAATGTTTAAATAGCTGTAACTTTTCTTTAAAATGCCTTAGAGACAAAACAAAAACAGATTTAGAAGCCTAAAAGTTAAAATTTTACAATAGAGAAATAAAAAAAATTATGATTTTTGGCAAAAAATGGCGTTTTCAACGTAGACGGATACATTAAAGAAGTCACAAGAGAGAATGGGAAGAAAAAGAATAGTTTAAACTGAAATGCATTTGGCCCCAAAATGCTACCACATCAGCCGAAAATGTCCCCATTTTGCGAAAGCTTTTTCGATCGAGATATGTAAGCATTAAGAAACTAAAGAGATCATCTAAAAGAAATGTAGGCCTTATTTTCAAATGTCACTATCAGATTATACAAGCGTGAATTACAAAAGACTACATGTGAAAGCTTTCGACAGCTGCAAGCCTGCCTATGAAATATCTATATTTATTCTCAAGTACTTAATATTTAGAGGATTTTCGATGTAATACAAAAGGAACGCTTTGAGTAACCCAGAGAATGAATTCACATATTGTCTCAAAGGTTTAGCGTCTTGTTTCATTGTGCATTCTCTTTCGAGGTTTCTATTTTCATCCACGTGGGTATTTCAAGATGTAATGAGTTTATTGATTTGAAAGAAAATACACTGTGTGCAAGATATTTATGTCGTGGCTAAATCCGCTTTAAAAGAATACATCTTTTATTCAGACCTTTTTTAAACCTCTTTTACTCCAGTTTCCTGACAGCTGATTTAATATGCAATGCTAAAATACAAATAAAAACACCAGGGAGAAAGAGAAATCAGGGCGTCTGTTTATTCACTTGAAATTTGGTCAGTGTCTTATTAATTTGTTCTTGTAAATTTGAGTTAAACATTGAGTTGTGAACATCTTTCCTGACACCGCCTTCAAAGAAACAAGTGCATACCCTCTATCTTACAAGCTTAAGGTTCAGTAAACGAAAAGCTGAAAAATGAGAAAGTACTAAAATGTTGTAATAGCATTTTAATTGATTTCTACCGTAGATATTTTTCTTAATTCTTAAAGAATTCAAGGAAAAATAAGTGTTACTGTTAGATGTTTGGATTTAATTTTTTTTATTATTATTATTAAAAGATGTCTACCCTCAATTGCTGAACTACTTCAAATAAAACTCATTCATACTTCGCTGTTGATCTTTTCAAAACGTAATTTTGGTCTTAACCAAAGACTTAGGGCGTGTATATATATATATATATATATATATATATATATATATATATATATATATATATGCATATGTATATATGTGTGGGGGTATGCAGGGCTGGTTCTAGCAGTTTTGTTTCTCTGGATAAAATTGTAAAAAGCTGACCCCTCTCCCACGATAAAAATTTTGTTCGGTTAGGAGCGCCACGGTCTACTTTTTTTTGCTGCATGGCAGCTAATTAGATCATGACCTACTGCTTAAAGTCGATTCCAAATGGCTACGAATATCCATGCCAGGTTGGAATTCGAACCCTCGAACCCACGAAAGAGTAGCGCTCTACCCATTCGCTCATCATTTGGCTAATTACTGTTTGACACGTCAATTAAATAATAATTATGTAAAACGAATTATTATCCAGGCTTCGAAGCTATAATATATAGTTTTTTAAGACATTTTTATATAAACGTTGTTCTAATAAAAAATTACTTTATCAATTCCAGCCAAACTGCCGCTCCAGATAGGGGTTCATTTTGTCCTGTTCTAGGGCTTCTTTGTTATTAGTAGTTATAGTTAGTTGTGTGTGTTTGAGAATGTGTGAAAGAAAGAAGAGTTGGATAGGTTTGGTTTGGTTTGGAGTGCTACTGTCTACTTTTTGCAACACGAGGGCTAATGAGACAGGGACCTATAGTTTAAAGCCGATTCCAAACGGCTACGAACATCCATGACACTGTGGGATTCGAACCCACGAACTCCGGTACCGAAGGCCAGCACCCTAACCAATCGGCCATTGTTCGGCGAGTTGGATAGGAGCGCAACAGTCAAAATTTGCTACACGAGGGCACATATACCGTTACCTACTGAACAGCTACGAATATGCATGTTAAAAGTGTAATTCGAACTTATGGACTCCTCTACTGTATGCATGAAAGGGAAAGACATATATGTATGCATCTTTAAAGGAAACTGAAAAGATGACTTCTGATTAAGTGCAACGTTAGCCGTTTGCCTGATTATCCCGAGTTATGTCGGGTTTGTATATATTGCAGTTAATTATTATCCCGAGAAAACTCGGGCGAAGCATAATTTGTCAGAACGAATTATTTCATCACGTTTTCACTCCTCCTGGAGGAAATAAAATGAAATATCTAGTAGCTTTGATTGGTAGTTTCCAAAGTTTTGTTAATTTCGCGGTTATTTTGGCTGGACTGGTCACGTATTTTAAAATGATTGAAAAACTAATTTCAGAAAATAACTGTGACAAGTATTCTGCCACATCAGGAAGACGGAGCAATAGTCCTTTACCACTCGGGTTAACCTGAAGGCATATCCCAGATGTTGTTCCTTCTACTAAAAAAACATTAAATCCAACGAGACAGTGAGCCGAACGATGGTTAGGGCACTGACCTTCGGAACCGGACTTCGTGGGTTCGAGTCCCACTGAGGCATGGATGTTCGTAGCCGTTCGGAATCGGCTTTAAACAGTAGGTCCCAGTCTCATTAGCCCTCGTGTTGCAAAAAGTAGATCGTAGTGCTACCAACCAACCAACCAATGAGACAGTGTACTCAGTGCCAAAGCCTCGTAGACAGTTCTCTAGCAGGCTTTGTCAGTGCTCCCCTAAAACAGATTCCTGATCTAAGCCAGAAAGGAAAGAGACCGGATACCAGTGTACATAATGTCAGGTATCACTTTGCTTTGTTCCTTGTTTAAAAAAACTATCATACAAATATTTAACTTTTTTAACTCGGGATAGTAAACTAACATTAAAGCTAAATGCTTTTACACCTGTAAAAAATTAAAAATTCAACTTAAAATCTACATACTTTGTTTTGTTTTATTTCCTTGTATTTAATAATAAAATTTTTAAAAATGTGATGATTTTTTGCAATTTTTTTCAAAAAAACTTGTAAGGGAAGCGGTTAAAGTAGTTTCTAAAAACAAAGAAAGACTAAAGAATGACTCCAGATAAAACTAAATGTATAATTAACCATTTAAAGGGCATAATTAAAAACTTTTGGAATTTTAATAAAATTGGGTAATAAATGTTATCTATGAACCTTTAAAATTATTAATATATGAAAAAAATACATTTCTTTGGTTTGGTTTGGTTTGGTTTGGAGCGCTACGGTCTACTGTTTTGCACACGAGGGCTAATGAGACCGGGACCTACTGCTTAAAGCCGATTCCGAACGGCTACGAACATCCATGCCATAGTGGGATTCGAACCCACGAACTCCGGTACCGACGATCAGCGCCCTAACCAATCGGCCAGCGTTCGGCCACATTTCTTTGGAGAGCAGGGGTTTTTTTCGGGGGAAGGGGGTTAGCTGTGAATCTAACCCCTTGTTCACACATAAAAGCAATTTTTTCTTAAAATTTTAATTATATTTGAAGAATAATGAATAATTATCATTAAAATGATCTAATAAATAGCTAAATAATTCCCAAGTGTTGTTTTAGGTAGATATTTTTATTTCGGGATATAAGTGAGAGAAATCAAATTGATGCTTTCTTTATACAAAGAAAGTTTAAACATGTATATTTCAAAGATAAAAATAAATTAAGCGTAGTTCTATAATATATTAACAATTTAAAGCTCCACAAATAGAGAAAGTCGAAAAAAACCATTCATATGTCTATAAAATTAGATAGAAATATATTTTAACAGGGGGTTTCGCTACGAAACTGCTATCCGTTAAAGGGTTAAAGAGAAAAATCACTATTTATCTCTTTTCATAATCTAAATTTGATAGATTTCTATTTTAAGAACGCTTTCTTGTGTAGATATGAAAACTTTACTATTATTTTCAGAAAAAAAAATCCGGTAAGGAAACTGGGGAAATAAGTGAGTAAGGAAAATAAAACAAAACTTTGAGTTAGTCTAATTAATAGCAATTGGCGAATTTTATTTTTTAAATTTTATTTCTCAGTTAGCAATTTTAAACCCGAGTTAAATATTTGTCATACCAATAAAAGATTGGAATCAGTAAAAGTTTTTGCTATCGCTGGCTATATTTTGTGCTTCTACTCAAAGAGCTATTTTAATAGTTCTTTATGTTGATGTTTAAAATCTTTTATTGTCTGGTTTCCTTTTATTTTTTTTTAAAGGAATTACATATTAAGTTTTGAATATTTTTCTGCATGACCAGGCTTTTACAAATGCGTTCTTAAATAACAGGAGCTATGAATCCATCAAAAGAGAAATCCATCCTTTATCATTAACTGAAGATTGTGGCGTGAAATATTTCACGAGTGGTTACTTTTTCGTCACCATTCACTATTCCGAATCTGTCAGTCCCCGGAGGGGTTCGAGATCAAGTTTTCGATAGTGGGATCAGAACTCTTCGATGCATCGCACAAACCCATCCCAATTATAGATTCATCTGAGCGTTTATTTTTATTTAGTAAACTTGAGCGCTTTAGAAACCTTGCCATCTCCCAACCAGCGGGCAAACGTGCGACCTCAATTCTCTCTCCATCTGGATAGCAGCGATGGTGTTCCTGTGCTGACCTTCTTAGGCGGATTGTTTTTCCTCTTTCTTCGGTGAAACAATTGTTTGGCGAAAATCGGAGGGAGGAAACACCCATCGGACCCACGGGAAAATCCGCGTATGCTTTCTTATCAACGGGTTTTTTAATACTTCATTATGGAGACGATTACGATCCGGAGAAACTAAAGCATAACACTTTGAAAGCAAGGCCGTAGGGCAGGCCGCGCCAACTCAAATGGTTTCACGGGGCACTTTGATAACGAGTAACGTTACAGCGGGCCGCATTTTAGGTAAACATGCTTTATATATATATATATATATATATATATATATATATATATATATATATATATATATATATATATATATATATATATATATATATATATATATATATATATATATATATATATATATATATATGTATATGTATATATGTATATATATATATATATATATATATATATATATGTATATGTATATGTATATATATATATATATATATATATATATGTATATGTGTATATATATATATATATATATGTATATGTATATGTATATATATATATATATATATATATATATATATATATATATGTATGTATATATATGTATATATATGTATTTTGGATATATGTATATGTATATATGTATTTTGGCGGATTTCAATAATTTGGAGCTGTTGCGTTTGTAAACTGTTAGGGGATTAATAAATATAAGTGTCCGATTTTCAAGTCGTTTTCTTTAAGTAAGAGTATATAATTCTATTACGATGTCGCATTGTGCATTAATTAAAGTCGTCAGAAAAAGAATGGAATATAATTTTTGGATGGATTGCCTTTGTACCAATATTTTCTCCAAATTTGCCAAGGGGAACCCAATTCTTCAGTAGTCCCCAATTGTCTTACTCTTGCAAGTCCTTATGTATCTGATTAATTTTTTCTGTTATATCAACTAAAACATATAGGTCTAACAATCAAGCATCATCAATTCAGAAAAAGTTTTTTGTTTTTCTTTCATAATCATATCTATTTATTCCTGTAAATTAAAAAATCTTTTTAAACAATTTCCGCAACTTAGCCATCTAACATTATTAAAAAATACGATATTACCATATTCAATTGATAATTCTCTAAGGATATTTTTGAATTCCCGGTGATGAAGAGCACATGAATGAATGTAATTTAATATTTTTATAACTAACTAAACATCGGGATTCATGGATAATACTAAAGTACATAATGTTTTTTTTATTTACAAAGCAGTGAATAGTAAAAATATCACTGGTTTAACCCTTTAACTGTCAAATTATTTTGATGATTTGAGTACACAAATTGTCAATTTTTTTTTATTGCAAAACTCAAATGTTTACTACAAAATAAATTATACTTAGTAGTTAAAAATTTATATTTTGAAGTACATGATATATATTCTGGTATAACAATACGATGCATTAATAAAAAATTATCCCGAGTAATACTCGAGCGTGACATTTTCGAACACCAGTGCTATGGCCGAGATTATCTCGGGCATAACAGTTAAAAGGTTAAATATCTCTAAAATCTAGCTTATCAGTAAATAAAATTTAAAACTTCCTTAATTTTACCTACCATAATAGAACGGAATAACTAACAACAAAAGAAACAGCAGATGCTTCTCTTTTAATTCTGGAAGAGTTTCAAAATTTAAAAAAAAAAATGCAGTTAAACATTTTTCAATTGTCCAAAAAGCATCTTTAGTTGTATCTTATTAAGTTTAAAAGATTTAGCCACAGCCTATAACATAACACGTGTATTTTGACTAGGGATTTAGCATTTATATCGCTTGGAATGAATCATTCACACCGCGAAAAAATATCACAAGTTGAGATGTGTCTGAGATATCCGTACTTTCATTGTATACCATAAATATGCTTTGAATAGATTAGTTTTTATCTCGTAAAGTTACTATGATTTCAGCTAAAATGCAATCAATGTGGCGAATTATAGTTGGTGGAAAAGAATGATACATAAAGATAATTTTCTTTTATCGGACAACACATCTTTTACAACAACTCTTAATCAATAATTTACCATCTTACCGCTTGAAAAGGATTTAATTTTCTTTGCAACCAATATGGGATTGAAATAATTTGCTTTGACAACATTGATTGTTATTCTTAACAACTAGCATATAGCCCGTCATATGACGGTATCAGTAAAATTTTTAATTTTCCAAAATTGTAAAGTACGCTATGAGGCAGGTAAAAAAAATGGTTTGTTTTTTGGCTGAGAATTATCTTGCAACAAAAAATAATCGTTGATTCAATTTAAAATTATCACATATGTACCTAATCTATTATTTAAGCCAAATATAAAAGAAAATTATTTACGTAATATCTAGTTTCAATGATAAAACGTATGAAAATAAGGCATAATTTAAATAATTTAAAATAAGAAATGATTCAATGAGATAGTTAAAGGAATGACGTCATAATGCTAGAAAAATGTTATTTTTACCTATTTATTATGGGACAAATTGATAAATTTAATCGCCTGCTCTTAACCGGGAAAAATAGGAGTTGAAATAATGGCATTAAAAGCTCGAAAAGAGGGGAAGGAGTGGATTTCGAACGTTTTAAAGAAGGCAGTATTTTTTGCTGTGATATGAAGCATATTTATACCAATTTATTTTAGAATCGGATCTATAGTTTAGGAGAAGATAAACATTACTCGCTATGAATTTTGCTAACTATGAATGCCTCTATCCATTCCAGGTCCAACCGCTTCATAAAATCGAGGACAGACGTACAGATAACTTAGGCTATTATTATACAGGGGATGATTCAAATACCGTTTGCTGAGGTTTGAGGTGCAATTTAAGATGAACTTTTAGGTTCGTTTTATTTATTTATTTTTGTGAAGAGACCATCGAAGATTATGCTGTTACTGTTTTTTTTTTTTTTTTTTTTTTTTTTTCTTTTTTTTTTTTTTTTTTTTTTTTTTACTTATAACGTGCACACTGTTCTAAACTAAATCTGATGTGAGGCGCCGAATTAAACCACCTTGGAACCCTAAATATTTTTGTCATACCGAGCTGCCTCCCTCTTCCACAAGATATAAGCTCACACGAAAAATATAAAACAATAAATAAAACAAAATTAAATAATGTAAAAACTAAAATAAATCTTTATTTTTATTACTAAATTCAAACTTCAAATATTTATTACTAAAAAATATTTAATGTACGACAATAAATTTTAGTTTTAGCAAAGGACATTTCATATTGTAAACTAATTGATACGGAGATCAAATTAATCAATCTCTTAACGCATCATTAATTTGACTTGCAAAAGACTTTCCAGATGTAAACCAACTGATACTAGGATCAAATGAATCAATCTCTTAACGCTGCTTCGAGGTCATTCTTCAACCGACTCCATTTTTACTTATTTCTAAGAGATAATGGAAATATTGCAATCGTGAAACGTCCGATCTTCAGTTTTTAACGAAAATACATATTTTGACCTTTTCTGAATGTTCTTTGACTAATTTAAGCGTTAAGCATGTATTTACATACTTTAAATACATGCTTAATACATTAGAAACTTTAAATTTTATGCTTTAAATATTCATCTTGATCCTCCCGAAATGAATCTTGACAAATTTCGTCGTGCGTCTGTACGTAATATTTCACATAACTCAAAAACAGTTAATTGTATTTGAAATTTTGTCTTTAAGACTTTTGTAACGCCTAGTTTGGCAAGCTCATTTTTTATTACAATCTGCACTCTATATAACGAAAAATCTCAATATAACAAATATTAACATGCTACTGGTCGCCGCCAGATGGTAGTTTGTCGTAGTATAGCTCTAGTCATTGTTGAACTAGTATGTACTAGTCAATTTTAACAAAGTTCTGATCACTGTTGAATTTCTATTGTATAAATATTTGAAATTATTAAAAGGTAATATTTCAAGAAGTGTGTATCTGTTCACTTTATTAAAGAAGTAAACAATCGTACCTGACATCTAGAAAAAAAAAGTTTAGAAGACATGCAGCAAAAAATGTGCATAATTTTGTAAGCGTACTAGGAAATCATGTCAGATTTTTTCTAAACTTTAAATACTAAGAACTAGAGTATCCTAACTTTTAATACCTTAATTAAACATTTCAAAAATTGGATGATATTTCAGGAAGCATAACCGAAAATTTACTTAGAACTGCTAAATAACGTTGATTTTTTTAAATGTTTAATAACTCGAGCCATTTATCTGCTGGGCATTCTCCCATACAATGCGAAGGATTTTGTTGACCATCATTTTATTATAGGAGCACATAGGCGACCAACATTACCCTCTAAGATCACACAAACAGATAGAGTCCTCATAATTTAGAAGTAGGGGCATAGTAGAGGACCTCTAGGATTGGCCTACCACCTTCAGACATATCATTTAGGAGCTTAAAGTAAATTTTTCGACCACGAACCTACTTTACGTGCTCTAACCGCCATTAATGAACAGATCTTTGGCGAGCTCGATTCCCGAACCCGCAACCCTTCTGTCATGAGAGTGATGCCTTTGGCAACTGAGCTACCACGGCTTTAGTATAAAGTTAATGGATATATTAACTAGCACTGTTATATTATAAAAAGTTCAATATAACAATGCAGTTTAATATAAAGATGCAGCAATGCTTCTACTAAGCAAAAAATTTCCGCTTTATCTTTGAAAACATGTCGTTTCATGCATATATATGATTTCCTGGAGCAGTTTAGATTATTACGTATTAATGTTGTCTAGTGTTTTTGCTCTAATTTTTTAGAAAAAAAAATAGTTGCATGCTTCACCAGGTACCTTTGAAAAGTAATTAAATAAAACTACAGGCACCACTACACACCCTGCCAGAACATTATATTTGCACTATAGGGGCAAACGCTGGACAAATATGGAGGAATCTGACAAATATGGAGTGAATTTGAATCACTCTACTACTCCATAATGCAAAATCTGCTATTGAAAATTATTTATTTCGCTTTGTTCTTTTATATATGCTTTTGTACAGTCTACTATTCTAGCAGTCATGTGATGTTAAGCACAATTCAATGTTACATTTAATATCCTTTTCTTCTAAAGATTCCCGTGACTCCGGGTATTTAAAAGACGTGTCCCTGCTTTTTCCCTCTTTAACCCCTATATTCTAAACCGACCACTGACTGGGGCTACAGTTGACGCACTCAAGTAAGGGGTCTAACCAGTTAGAACTTTATATTGCCGTAGCGGTCAATTTAGGAAATTCTGAACAAAAGGGCATCCATACTGTCAAAGATAGATTCTTTTTAGATGTTACTTAGATTGTTTGTTAGATTTTACGAGAGATTTTTAGAAGATTTTCAGAGATTTTTCTTGGATTACCACATATGTTTGTGTTTGTTCCTTCCGTAATATCAAGTGGGAGCCCTGCGGCTATAAATATCTTTCGTAACTGAAACGGTGTCTTGCTTTATTACACCACTGGCCATGACTACAACTCCTGCCCCCCTCCCGTCGTCCACTTAGCTTTACGACACACCCACGCACGCGCACACACACACATATATACGTATAATAATACGCGAACTGCAAAGATCTTCCTTCGATGTATTTCCGGATCTGAAAGTCGCTTCTTTTACTACTAAGAGTAACCTCATCCAACTCGCATGGCCCGATTTATCACTTTCTTCAATACCATCTTTCATTCGGAAGCAAAAAAGGCATTTAGATTAATGTAACACTTCCATAACAAAACATCGACAAGCTGTTAGCCCAAATACTTGATCTACAATTATCTAGCAGCTTGTTTACAAATCCGGGGCATTAGATGATACCTGGGATGAATTTTCGGCGGCCCACTCTTTGGTCACGTGACCACCGAACGGGAAGAAGTAGGTTAGTTCCTTTTCACGTGACCAAGTTCCAGTCCCATTGAGTCCTCTTTAACAAACGTTTGAATATATTTTGTAGCCGGGTTAAACCCGCCGTTTTTTAAACAAACCGGTATGACATGGCTAGAGCAGATCTGTGTTAAACCTTGAATTTTTATTATTCTTCAAAAAGCTGGAGAGTGGCACACATACGGTTCTGTTATTAAAATGATGTGGAGAACAGATTGTTCAGGTATTTCAGATATGCAAGGAGGAGACTGGACTTCGGAGAGAGAAAAGTGTTCCAAAGGTCATTTGTGCTTTGCTTAACGATGCAACTTTATACTGCATTATAATCAATAATAATTTATTCGGATTCAGTTTTGATACATTGTAATTTAAGAGCAAATGCTTTTAGCAACGTATTATGTGTAATTCAAAAAAGTGCAAGGATTAAAGATAAATTTACAAACTAAAGAGCTGAGAAAAAAGTTCCACTGAAAGAGCAGTTTCTTTGAAGTTTCTTTTCAAAGATAGAAACTTCTCTGCTAAGCATTTTCTTTGCCTGAAAATTCCATTTACAAACTCCTGCCAATTTTCGTGATATCATTCATGGATCGATAGATAACTGTTACAGAACTGGATATGATATTCCGTGCTTACTACGGAAACCCATAAAAGAGAAAGGAAGATTGAATTTAATTGGTAAAGGTAAGATTTATCGAAAAATCTCATTTATCTTAATACTTAATTAAAGGCTACACTTTACCACGTATAGAAAACATAAATGCTTAAATGTGTAAATTGTGTTTTGTATTAAATGCTTCCCTTCTGCTCTGTGAGAGGACTTTTATTCCGAATATTTTAAATACCACATTTCAAAAATTTCCTTTGTTAAGAAATGTTTTCTGTAATTTTAACTCCCTTTAACTCTACCCAGAATTTGACCAATATTGATGTAGATGTCTGTTAAGCCTTTGTTTAGCTTTAAATAGACCAATATAGTACTTTTTATTTGAGCTATTAGAGATACATTGGTCAAGAATAACGTCAGTGACTCAAAAAGGCCACGAAGTGTTAAGAATAACACGCGCAAAAATAATATTTCACGCGCATCTTCAAATGAAAATTGCAGACGTTTAAAGTTATTTAAAAATAATAACAAAAAGGTTAAAACACCATTAATTCCCATGTCGCAAACACATAACCTATTTCTGTCAAACGAGCGTTTTAAGAGAACATATTTCTTCCATTTTATTCTCTGAGATCTATTTTAAGGAAAATATTAGATTCTGTGAGTGGAGAGGATGCAAATATTTCCATGAATCAAATTTTTACGCATTATCTAACATCCAATAAGGTCAGTTCTTTAGTAAGAGCAAAACGTTTAACTTTTGGTTTTGTGAAAGAACCTTTTTCCATTGTGGAGACAGACTTTTGGGGATAGTATGCTTTTGTCCTTGGCGACTTTTAGAAACTATTTTCTAGACATAGTAACTTTCGAGGTGAATTCTTCATTAAAACAGCCTATTTTTGATTCAGTATAAAATAAAAAGTTCTGTTCTGTTTAGAATAAAATTTTACCTAGATAATTATATTAAGGTTCGAACTTTGTATAAAAATAATTTAGCTCTGCTGCATGAATCAATACATTTTTAAAAAGCATGAAATATTTAAAAGCATAATTGGTAAAGGTAAGATTTATCGAAAAATCTCATTTATCTTAATACTTATCTTAGCAATACATTTTTAAAAAGCATGAAATATTTAAAAGCATAATTGGTAAAGGTAAGATTTATCGAAAAATCTCATTTATCTTATATTTATCTTAGCAATACATTTTTAAAAAGCATGAAATATTTAAAAGCATAATTGGTAAAGGTAAGATTTTACGAAAAATCTCATTTATCTTAATACATAGTACCTTTCGAGGTGAATTCTTCATTAAAACAGCCTATTTTTGATTCAGTATAAAATAAAAAAAGTTCTGCTCTGTATAGAATAAAATTTTACCTAAATAATCATATTAAGGTTCGAACTTTGTATAAAAATAATTTAGCTTTCCTGCATGAACCAGTACATTTTTAAAAAGCATGAAATATTTAAAAGCATAATTGGTAAAGGTAAGATTTATCGAAAAATCTCATTTATCTCAATACTTATCTTAGCAATACATTTTTAAAAAGCATAAAATATTTAAAAGCATAATTGGTAAAGGTAAGATTTATCGAAAAATCTCATTTATCTTAATACATAGTACCTTTTGAGGTGAATTCTTCATTAAAACAGCTTATTTTTGATTCAGTATAAAATAAAAAGTTCTGCTCTGTATAGAATAAAATTTTACCTAAATAATCATATTAAGGTTCGAACTTTGTATAAAAATAATTTAGCTTTCCTGCATGAACCAGTACATTTTTAAAAAGCATGAAATATTTAAAAGCATAATTGGTAAAGGTAAGATTTATCGAAAAATCTCATTTATCTTAATACTTATCTTAGCAATACATTTTTAAAAAGCATGAAATATTTAAAAGCATAATTGGTAAAGGTAAGATTTATCGAAAAATCTCATTTATCTTAATACATAGTACCTTTCGAGGTGAATTCTTCATTAAAACAGCCTATTTTTGATTCAGTATAAAATAAAAAAGTTCTGCTCTGTTTAGAATAAAATTTTACCTAAATAATCATATTAAGGTTCGAACTTTGTATAAAAATAATTTAGCTTTGCTGCATGAAGCATTACATTTTTAAAAAGCATGAAATATCTATACCAAAGGAAAAAAATAGATATCCATTCATCTGAATCATAAATTTTAAAATTAATTAAGCATTAATTTTTTAAATCAAACAGAAACTAATTATCTTTTTTTTATTCTGTCAATAATTAGATTCTATTTAATTAATGGTAGTAACAATGGTATCCTCGATTACATTAATGGTAATGAAATTTTAATTTATAACGGGATTTTTATTATAAATTTCTCAATAGTTTTTTTAAATTTTAATAATTTTGATATTTTTTAAGGTTTAGGTTTACACAGTCATATACATATTGTACTTCAATTTTATATAAAAATTTAGTTTTTAGTATACACAAGTAAAAAGTGATCAGTGAATTTAATTTTCGTCATTTGGAATATTTTTTATGTTATTTTAAAAACATACTACTTGAAATGGCAAAACTAAATAACTTCTAAAAACTTGCCGTGTTAAAAACTTGTAAAAAGAAAAATCGTACTAAAAGGAGCAAAACTTTTTGCTTTGTAAGACTGTTATATGATTTTAAGTCTCGATAGGTATTATGTCGGGTCTGTACCTGCCAAATTCCTCTCACTCAATGCTAAGTTATGGGAATTACAAAATTTCTTCTGGCTGGCTCGCATTTTATGATTTCTTAAAAAAAAAAATTATACCACGTGATAAAACAATAAATTCTCTAGAATGCTATTTTTCCCTTTTCTTGAATTTATTCTGTTGAATGTTCTTATTTGCGTTTGAAAAATAGTATACTGAAATTTCCCGCAAATAATTTAAAATTAAAATTAATTTTTCCTGATGTTTTTCAAAAAAGAGAAATATAGCGTCCTAGAGCATTTACTGTTCTATCACGTAATATAACTTCTTTAAAGAAATCTTAAAATGCGAGGCAGCCAGACGAAATTTTATTTTTCCCGTAGGTTAACATGGAGCGAGATGAAACGAAAGTGGAATGTATAGAGATACAGACCAATGATTCATAACCTTTTTTAAGCTACCGCCCCCTTACGGAACATAACCTTATACGAAACATAAATTTTGAATTTAATAAATTAAAAACTAATGTTTTAAATCAAATAGAATCTAATTATCTTTTTTATTCTGTTAACCTCAGTTACATTAATGGTAGTAATAATTTTCATTTTATAACGGGATTTTTTATTTTTAATTTCTTAATAGTTATAATATTTCCTATAGTTAAAATATTTCCTATAAATTGACCATTCAATCTGCCTAGAAAATAATACAAAGTTTTTTCCTAAAGATATTAGTACAATATGAACATAAAATACAACTAATTCACATTTAATTCTTTTAAAAACCAGATAGCTTTTTTAGAATTCAATTTTGATACGTTTTGTTAATTTTTAAAATGTTTCTCGCGCACTTTTTAATTTTTTCTCTTATTTTTGCCTTAACACTACTAACATTTTAAAAATTAACAAAATATTTCATAAAAATTAATTTTCAAAAATATTATCTGATTAAAAAAATATATTTATACTTCAGTTTATTTCAGTGTTTAAAGTTTCATATTTCTTAGTTAATAATTTATAAAAATGCCATTCCCTTAACAGATGTATCTATATATATAAAAATGAATTTGTGTCTGTCTGTACTCGATAGACTCAAAAACCAATCGCCGTGAAAATTTGGGAAATTATTAGGTATATTGCTAGGAAGGTTTTTGTAAATTTTTAACGTTTGAAATCCATTCCTTCCCCCTTTTTCGAGCGTTTCATGTCATTATTCCATGCATTATTTTCCCTGGTTAAACACAAACAATTAATTTTTTAATTTATCGAATCATAACTAAGTGAAAGAAGCAATAAAATTTTCAATTTATCACATAATAAATAGGTGAAAACGATATTTTTTTATCATTATGACGCCATTCCTTTAAATATTTCATTTATTCATTTCTTATTTTAAATTAAATTCTTGGTTCATTTTTACGTTACAATGAAATATTTATCATTATTCTAACAAAGAAAAGTACAAATATCAACGACTCTCATGGGCAAATAAAAACCTATCATTTTATATAGTTATCTTTATATTTATATGGTTGTCGATATGAATATATGTTTCTGTTTCATACAAAACCATGATGTTTGTCATAAATTTCCTTAATTTTGGACAACATTTATTAATACCAACAAAATTATCACTGTTGCTGTCAAAACCTCTGTTTCCTATTCTACCACGTAATATGGCAAGATCTATTAATATTGTTAATCAACGTACAGTAGTAATACAGTAATGTAATTTAGGTTTCAACTTATATTTTATCATAAAAAAAAGTTTGAACAAATTTAACACAAGACACAAATTCGATTATAAAAACTGAATATTGTTATAATACACTTATAATAGAAATAAATAAATATGCTAATGACTCGAACTGAACTGTGACGAATTTAGAAAGTTATTCACGAAAATAAAATCTTTGTTTAAAAGTAATATAATAAGTTCACCGTAGCGAAGCACGGGCAAACTTGCTAGTTATTTTTATAAAACACATATTCCGCGCTTTAGGATGGATGCATTTGTAATAGGAAAATTCATCCCTCTTGGCCTGTTTAGAAAAAGCTTTTGTATTAAATCGAATATATAAAGTGAAGTACATTTTTTAAATTTATAATTTGCACAAATGACACTTTGAAGGAATTTATAAAGTGAAATCTTCCTTTGGAATATTAGTACGAAAATATCAATAAAAACTGGATTTGACTCTTATAACATTAAGGGAACCTAGTACATTTCGAGATCTTTATTAATCTTTATTGTAACTACCTTTTTCGATTAATCATAAAATTTTCTGCTCATTTCAAAATTATTTATTTATAACTTCTTTAGCACTCTTTTTAAAATTTATTTAGTTTTATTTTAAATTATTTGTGTTAGTACATATTTATATAACAAAAAATATGTACTAAATAAAAAGAATGAAATTCATTTTTATGAAATCCACAAAATAATTTTCGAAATATGTATAATAGAAGCAAGATCTGTTTCTTCTCAAATTAAAGCAAAATATGTGTTTCAATCTATAAACCAAACTTTTTCAAGGTATCTAATATTTTTGAATATAAAAAAAATTAAAAAATGTTAAGAGATTGAAAGTTTAAAAAAATAGCCTTTATCATGTATAAGATAAGGTAATTTTCTCGTGTTAATATAATATTTACAGAATAAAAAAGATAATTATCTTCTATTTGATATAAAAAAATTAGTTTCTAGTATAGAAATTTCAGAAGTTATTTTGCGGGTAAGTAGCTGTTATTTTTTTTTTCACTTGATGTATAGATCGTAGGTTTTTTATAATATCTTGCTTCTTATGACTAAATTAAATTATTTTTATTGAGTTAGATCTTTATAAATAACTTAGGAAAAATAATTTGTAGACAGAGTAACTTTTTATTTTATATTAAATCAAATTTTAGCTGGGAAAGTACTATGCCCAAATTTACAGGACGATGGACGTTGCAAAACTTTTTTGTAAAATATAAATTTAAAATCATAAAACTTTGTACAGATATATACTGAAGTATAATCAAGTTTTAATCATAGTATTTTTAATCAAATAATTTTCTTTTTTGTTTATTTTTTTGTTTTTTATTCTATTTAAATCTATATTTTGAGGGAGTGAGGGAATTATTAATTTTTAAAATGCTGTATGCGACTTAATTTTTCACAGATTGTTTTAATTTTTTTTGCCAAATACGCTTAATTTGCATTAAAATAAATATTTGTATTTACTTTAAGTTTCTAATTAATTTAGATTATAAAACTTGATTTAAATTTAGAAATATCCGAATTTTTCTTGAAAATTCGACATAAAGTTAAAATATTTTTTCTATATTAACCCTTCAATTGATCAATAAAATAATACCCAAAAATGTTTAGGATATATTTGTAAGAAATAATAATAAAAAATTAGGGAAAAATTAAAATTAAAGAGCAAGACATATTTTAAAAATAAAAAAGTCAATCTTAAATTAAATTTGAAAAGAAATTGTCTAATTTATTTTCTTTTAAATGTGATTAATTTCGTTTAACTTCATTTTATTACTTCAGTGTATGTGTTCAAGCTTCATAAGTCTATGTCAATAACCTACTTCAACGCTTTGTAACTTCTAGCGTTCCCAAGTTCGAAGTGAAATATGGTTTTAATACTTTTACGTTTTTCCCGCGTTACACTTTTTCTCTTCCGAATTAGTTCTCACCGTAAACTTTGAAATCCACGATACTTCTGAAGGTGGAAGGCGAAGTTTAAAAGAACATTAAAAAGTATAATAAAGAATTAAGTGGTGGTTTAAATAGAGTAAAAAAATAAAATAGAAAAATTCACAACTATTTCTGGAAAATAATAAATATTTACTTAGAATCCTATTTAATAATCAGCTTAAGTTCTTACCAGACAAACTGAAAAACTTGCAAAAACTATGTAATGCCAAGTGTATTTAAAATTAAAGCCATTCTTTTAATTCTTTTGCTCTGCAACTGTCTTGCAAATCTTGCGTTTAACATGTTCCAATATAGTCTAAAACAATATTTTCTTTTCATTTCTGCAATTTTTTTAGTTGATAAATTTAGGGACTAGTTCTAGAAAACAGTTATTTATAGGTAATTTAGAGTTAGTTGTAAGTAATGTTTTATTAGAAAAGGACATTACAGTAGAACCTCGATTATCCGAGCTAATTGGGACCGCTTGTACCTCGGATATCGGAAATCTCGGTTAATAGAAACCCTGTATAAAAACCTTCCGGGCTTGCAAATTTAGCTAACTTTTAAAGTAAAAAACAATAGAACGTTCTTTAAATGATAAAAATAAACATACCCAATAAATACCTAAATACCTAATAAATATTAATTTGTAACTAAACACATTCTAAAGAAACGTAAAAATCGCAGATATTTTTTAACCCAAAATGTTATCCCAACATGCTAAAGTTTGGTCACTCCTTTAAAACAATCATATACAGTGGACTCCGGTTAATGTGATCAGTTTGGGACACCGTGATTTTGATTACAATAAACGATATGCAAAATTAGATAAATTTACCCCCCTCTTTAATTCACACTTACTAAATTTCAAAACAAAATGGAAAAACACACCTTATATTATCCTGCATTTATGTATATTATCCTTTAAAACATAAGAATTGTATGCATAATTAAAAAAAATGATCAATTCTTGACTGCCTAGAATTTTTTTCTAAGAACTCATTGATAAATTGTTCGTAATCATAATCAACCTGCCATAACGATTTAAAATTTCGATCTTTTGTTTTAATGTTGAATCATTTCGCTTTCTGGCTTCCATATCGACAAGCTGCAGGTAAGAGAGCAAAGCATAAAATGTGAATACGCTTCTTCTCAGTTCCGATATTAATGTGTTGCCTTCTGCTTATCTAACAACCATTGACCACCAACAGGGTGTGCGTATTTCTGAAAAATTTCAGGAATGTGTAATACCCCACTCCTTTGTTCATTCCCCATTTCCCTAGGTGGAAGAGGTAGAATTTTAAAAAATTCAAACAACAGCGAAGGAAAAGAAAGGATGGGTTCCTTTCCGAATACATTGTGAATATTCCTTTGTAAGTTAAAATGAGGTTCGAAAACTGATAACATTAACCGATGTAACGATCCCATAAAACGATAATTTTAACATACAAATGAATAGAGAAAATCGGGACCAAGGTATATCGATAACAATAAATGATTGATAACATTAAGCGGAGTCCACTGTATTTAATAAGGAATTAGAACAATTTACTCCTTATTATATTTAATAAGGAACTATTGTACTCATCGCTGAAGATTCCTTCAGATGGATGAAAGATGGATGATACAAGTTTGTTTTCGGTTTATAAAATTCCGATGACGCATGAAAGATTTCTATAAAATAAGATAAGTTCCTATGCTACAGGCAACTGCTGCAGCGGAGATGTTCGTTCATGCTGATCCATAAGCAAGACAAAAAAACTAAAACAAATACCTCTCTAACATAAACAAAGTATTACAAAACAAGATTTGGAAAGTATTTCTCATATACGAATTATCGTGCATGTTTTATTTATCTGTCCGTATTTTTCCCTAGCAAACTGGAATACAATTTAAATATATCTAGATTCGATGACAATAGTCGAATTTTATTTACTTTCAATATTCTATAACAATGGACCATTAGTACGGAAGAAATAGGAGAAAGTAAACAATGAGGTCATAGAACAGCACATGGGAGAATTTTTTTTTCTCATAACTCTACAGGAAGAATGTGTGTTATCTTTACTAAAATAAACTGTATTGGAAAACAAGGTTGATTTTTCAAATTTATAATCACTTGAAATAGCCGGGTTTTTAAAAAAATAAGAAACCCTCGTGTGAAGATAACCCAAACGTTGAAAATAATCTAACATGAAAAAAAAATATTCAGTATCTTTCAATGAGCTGCATCGGGGATCTTCAAATTTTTATCGACTCACGCAATTCTATGAACTACAGTGATCCATCGCTTTTTGCGGTTAATGGGAACCTTCCGCGAAAGCTGAAAAACTTTGAAGTAGGATTTGCCCCTAGGAATTTTCGTGTATGCGGGTACACGAATGTTTTAAATATGTAAACAGTATTTATACTTTACTCATATATGACAAAATTTACAACACTATGCGTATTTACTTAAACATGTCAGTGCTAATTAATAAAGTTAATTACAGAACCTTATACCGTAATAAACATTAACCCCTTCCGGTATGATTTAATAATGAAAAACTGTGCATGAAATAACCATTTAATTTTTATTTAAAAAACTTGTTTCATTTTACAATTCTTACATATTCTTAATTAAAATCCACTTTTTACATAGTGTTAAATAATATCAGAAACAGTAAAATTAAGAAAATATCAAAGCAAAACATTAATAAGGTATACAGACAATAATCTTCAAGGTAGTGGTACTTTTCAAAACAAAGTGCAAAGGAATTCTTAATTGTTTACACCGCCAAGTAGTCTCACTTTTAATTGGATTCTTGTAACACACACGGCATTTCTTAGTAGGTTTTCTTTTATTCTGACTCATTAATTTGGCAATGACTTGTACCAAGAAATTCTAAGTAAACAATATGCAATAGTGACTTGTGATTTTCACAAGTGATAAAAGTGTTGCCAAATTCAGTACGCTAGAAATTTTAAACTAAATTAATTATCATATTTAACAGTAACTTTAATCGCATGACGAGTGTAGCTCGTCATTGTGCGGTATGGGATGAAAAACTAATGACGAGCTAGACTCGTCATTTTACCGGAAGGGGTTAATCAACATTGCTTTCTGGGAGAGGCGAAGAGTCTTGTTGGTGGCGGAGGAGAGGTTCTCACTTGACTCGTAGAAGCTTTAGACTCACTCGGAGACACTGACATTAGAGACGGGGGCTTTATCTTGGAGAGAAACATGTTGATGGGTAGTTGTTGTCTTTGTTTTTTCTCTCATTGGTCGATGTGGCACCGGAAACCAATCACGCGCCTTTATGAGAGCCCGTCGTATGTACTCTGAGTTAACTCATGTCTTTGTTTGACATGCAGAGATACTTTTCTCCCGCGCATCAACATGAAATTAAGCTCCTTTCTGCAATGTGGCTGCCGACATGGTTGTATTTTTTCATTTATATTTTTTGATGAATATTTTGGAAAAACCCGCGAGGCACTGAAGACGCAAAACATGAAGCGCGAAGTGGCGAAGGAACATTCTACAATGAAGTCTCAGTGAAAGACATACCTTTTATAAAATCTAGTCAATAATATAATTTGCGAATAAAAGCCAAATATTAATTTTTTCTTTCTTTTAAAAGGCCACTATTTTCTCTTCCCTTCCTAAAAAATTACTTTTCAACTTCTCAATCGAAAGATAGGATTAGTTCCGTAAGGGAATCAGGAAATTTTAAAAATTTAACTTTAGAAGTGAAAATTTTTAAGGAAGAGAAAAACAGAATAATATTTACACGATCACACACCCACATAAAAATGTAAAATAGTATGATTAAATAATTTAAAATTAAATAAAACGATATCATTTAATTTAAAATTGGAATATTAATGTTCTGTAATTTAATCATAATGGAGATAACATAACTTTTAAAAAAACGAAAATTACAAACTGAAAGTAAGAATGGAAATTTAGCATATCAGATATGCATATTGTCCGGCAATTATTAGACAAACAGCCACTTATAAAATTCAGCCATTATAAAATTCATATACAGTGAAACCCGCTTAAAAAGTTTTCCAAGGGCCTAACTCATTAAAACTTCTTAAGCGGGAAAACTTCTTAAACGGGAAATCAGGCAATAAGCATTATTTATGCGTATGTATGTATATATATATATATATATATATATATATATATATATATATATATATATATATATATATTTGTAAATATAAATATATACACGATAAAACCCACTTAAGAAGTCTTCTAAGGAAATGAAAAGAGAAAACTTCTTAAACGAAATTAAGTTTTTAAAAACAAAATAATTATTTAGATAATGAGGAGAGATTTTTTTCTTTATAAAATAATATATAAACAATATTTGGATTCTCAAAAAATTTATTTTTTCTTAAAAATCAGCTAATAAAGGAAAACAACATAATTTCCTTAGATTATAATACCACTGGAATCTATTTTTACAGAAAATTTATAGTTTTTTGTGTTTGTTTTTTTATAAAAATTGATAACAGCAGCTATCTTAAGCTTTAAAAACTTCTTCAGGCACATTTTATATAAAAAATGACAACAATCTTTTCAGCCATAAACATTGACCTTAACAAACAAAGAGAAAGGAGAAGAAAACAGTAATCGAAAGGCAGCTATAAACTTTTGTAAGTACTTAAAATGAAAAAACTTTTTAAAAAAAGTTTGAAACGAAATTTTATAAAATTTTTTAACATTTATGAATTAAAATTACCGTATCTTTAAAACTCTTAAATTTCTTTCATATAATTATAAAATTCAACTCTTCGATAAACAAACAAACTTAAATATTTTTATTTTATACTTGAAATACAATTTTTTTTTTTTTTTTAAATATAAAAATTTTGGTTTTTATCCATATTTTAATCTAAGACATTGTAGGAAAGACCGAATTTTTCATATTCAATGGTGGTCGTTACACTTATTGTACTAACATTTTGTATAACTTTATTCCTTAGAAAACAAATATTAAAATAATGTTAAGAAGATCAATATTTTATTTACTGTAGGTACAGAATTAAAGAAAAGTAATATATTTTTATACAATTTTTATTAAAGCTAAGAAATGAGAATAGTTATTTCCTATTATTTTGTGCTTAAAAGTCACAGACGTTGTGAGTCGGAGGCTACTTTTGGATCACCGCTAGACGGGTTAGCGGGAGAGGTGCGTGTGTCTGTGTGGAGACCGATTCTAATCCACTCCTTCTGAAGTTTACTTCACACGTTTCAAACTTGAAACTTTTTAAAACTGTACTTAATCAAAATTAAATTTTTAAATAAAATTTCTATTTTTAAATTTTCTAACCTTTTTTTATTTAATTATATACTTTTTGTTTACTGACTTTTTTCTTTTTTATCATTTAATAACTAAACTTTTACATGATTATGTATAGACTTTGTCCTAAATGTTAGATAATTTTAATATTAATATTAAATATTTGATATTAATATTAAGTATTTAATATTAATATTAAGTGTTAGGTAATTTTAATATCAATATTAATTATTTATACTACATTTATGTAATGTTTTACCAAATTTTACATTTTTCAGTTAAAAAAATTGGAGAAAGGGCTCAAGTCCAGTTTGAACTCCCCATCCTCCTCTCTAAATCCTGGCTAAAACTAAATCCTGGCTATGACCCTAGAAAGAACGACTTTTGGTTAAAATGGGTCTGCGTAATTTGGGAGACCCCGAGGCTTGTCATCTGCAAAAGTATCACTTGAACTTGGAGGACATTGCGACCACGAATGTATTTTAAATGCTGCATTTTTATTTTGACTCGCATAACTCCGGGGTTCAGAGTAACACAGTTTGATAACTACTTACCTTTATAATACTCTACATTTTCCCATCTTAGTTAACGCATAGCATAAACGAAATCTTAATTTTATTCATATCGTTGTGTCGGTAATTTAATAAGAGATTAAGATGAAACAAGACGATGGCCGAATAGGTAGAGATCTGTTTTTCGATGCAGGAGTCCGTCCAAGACCGTGGGCAAGAGAGGGGATTTAGGGGACTGGTCCCTCCTCGAAATTCCAAAATTCTAAAAGACAGTTTTGTAGAAAGAAAATTGACGACGTGTGTGTGTCATCTGCCTAGCTGTGCATAGACAGAGAGAGACCCCTTCGGCCATAAATACAGGCTTGCAACTGCTCAGGTACTTTCAAAAAGGTGAGAAAAGTGACAATTAATACAGAATAAGTGACTAAACATTGAAAAAAATAAACGCGATTTTTTTTCTCCTCTTGATTACAGATGCTATTATTAAGATTTTTCTATTTATTTTAACTCCAAATCAAATAACATGATTTTAGCGTCAAATACAAAATAGGTTAAAAATTTTGTTTAACACAACTCAACATTGCTTCTTATTCAAGAAAATCTATAAATTAGATTTGAATACATACAATACATTAATTTTATAATCACAATTTTCTGCATATATTAATGATGTTTTGAAATATGTACATAGCTAGATTAGAGTATCTAAACAAAAATTGTGAAGAAAAAGAAAAAGAGAAATGTGTGCTTTGACGTAAATTACTTTAATGTATTTCATGCACATTTCAGTACAAATGTAGATTTCAAGAAATTCTTTGCAACTTTTTAAAATCACTAAATTCTGGAAACCATGACTAATTACATTTTACTAAAAAAATAAGATTAGAGCATCCCATTTTAGTCTTTTATTTAAATATTTTGTTATTAATTATTATTTTTTTAACACTAAACTAGCTGTGATACACTAAGAAAAAAGTGACTAAAAGTGACTGTTTACTTAAAAAAGTGACTGAAAGTGATCAATTGTAAAAAAAGTGACTAAAGATGAGAAAAGTGACAGAATTGCAAGCCTGTAAATGTCTTGCGGACCCTCAGCTTTTATCTACCCCACCCCTATCCCTTATGGTTATTTATCTCAAGATCATTTTCCATAACCTATTGTACAGGGTGTTTCATACTGAATGGGACAAAAAGAAAGCATTATTATGAACGTTGTAATTAATATATTTAGAAAATTCAAATTTACCTCAAAACTACATTTATTCAAGTTTCTACAGGTGTTCAATATGTGCCCCTCCGGTGACACGACAAATGTCTACACGGTAATCAAGCTCCTGCCACACTCGTGATAGCATATCCCCTGTGATGGAGTTCAACCTTTCAACCACTTCGGGTTTTGTTTCTTTTCGTCCTGGGCTTTTGTTCTTGCATAAGCAGCCGGTATCCTGGAACTGCTTCACCCACCTGCTTATGTTATGCCGATTGCACAACAGTTACCGAGGAGGTTTTGGCATATTCGAAAACGCAGTACGCTTTCTCCTGCATGGACGACATTTTGTTTAACAGCGCCTCTAGCGGCGAGTTCGTCATTCGATAATTTTTCCCTGTTGCCAAATAAAACTTGTATAATTGTAGTTGCAGAATAAATTTGTTTCGGCTGAATAAATCCATTACGGCAGTCACACTGCGCTATTATTTTTGTTCCATTCAATATGAAACACCCTGTATATCGCCTTCTTGTCTGGGGTGCTCCATCGTGAGTATTTTGAGACAGATTCTTTCTTCTAAAATAGCTTCAATTTATTACTTTAGCCTAGATTTTGGTATGTAGCTAAATGAGCGAGATATTTATTCGAATAAATGTGAAAAAGGTCTTTAATATTAACTTTACTATTAAATTCATTGTGCATATACTTTAATACTCATTCTCAGCTTTAAATTTGTTCCTTATATCATTTTGTAATCATTTTGTAATTTTAAAACCACATTATGTTATGGTACTCATTATATATGCAGAAAAAAAACTTAAAGTTTTACTGAAGTATCATTCACAAAGAACAATATCTTTCTTCTTGGTCCCCCTCCGAACATAATTTCTAGCTACGGCTCTGAATCCGTCAGTTCATATTCCATTGCTAGCATGGACATCCGTAACCGTTTATTGGAAAATACTTTAAATAGAAGGTTCTGGTCTACCTTTTGTTACATATTTAGCTACACGAGAAATATTGAGACTCGAACCTACTACTGAAAGCCGATTCCGAAAAGCTAGGAACATTGTTGCCAACAATAGGATTTGAACCCACAAATTTCCCGTACCGAAGAGTAGCGCATTACCCAGTCACCCACTGTTCGGAAAACAGCATACGAGTCTAATACATGCTGCCAACTGGCTTCGTCTATCGAAGATCGGATTTTAGAGATCTTATAGATGCACTTCGAAATTACGTACTACAATTAAATATATATATTTATTTTTCAACTTATAAAGCTCTATAGTACGTCCTGGATGTCATGGATGGATTTCAAGCTTTCATAGACAACTATTATAGCTCTGTGTGGGAAGCGGTTGTAAAGTTGAGGTGTCATCTACCAAAGAAGGGAATACAGAAACAAAACATCTTGTTTGTGTTTGATCTTGTCTCCTTACTTTCCCAGTTAGCCCAAAAATATCAGCCAATATCAAAATTATAATATTGGACTACATCAAATGGATCCTCCCCAAATGATATCCCTGAATATAATTTTTTAATATTTAGCGACGCTGGTCAATATTTCCACGATATCCCAGATTATCATTTTTTGATTTTTTAAAAGATCAATCAAGTTGTATAATCTTAATTAACAACTGAGTAACATTATTAAATAAAAAATAACAGTTATGCAAAATATGAAATTTCTAAAAATATTTTATAATATTTAGAGGAACTATACGCTTCCCGATATCCTCGAATATTATATTTTAACAATGTTAGTCAGTATTTACCCTGGTCAATTTACGAGGTAATAATTTTACAGTGCAAACTAATTAATTCACTCCTTGACTGGTTGGATTTTGGAGAGCTACGGTTTATTTTTTGCCACACGGGGGCTAATGAGACAGGGACATACTGCTTACAGCCGATTCCGAACGGCTACGAACATCCATGCCAAAGTGTCGGATTCGAACCCACGAACTCCAGAACCGAGGATCATGCCCTAACGATTCCCATTTTGAAATATTGGGCAATATTTGTATGACATCGACATATATGTGTGCTACCTGGGGAATTGATTTTTCGAAATACCATCTATGACAATTTAGAGTGTAAACATAAAAATAAAATTTATCATCTAAGCTCACTGTTTTATTTGGGATTTTTGTTCTCAATTTACATGCATTGCACCCCTTTTTCCTTCCCCGAGTCAATCAAAACTCTTATGACTCTGCTTGAATCTTAAAATGTCATGCTGAAAGAATTTATTTTTTATACACAATACCATTTTAAGTATAACAGTCCAGGAAATAATACTTTTATTGATTTTTATGCCATAGAGGAAAATAAATTTCAGAAGTCTGGGAAGTGAATTTATTGAGAATCAACTCCATATACTGACTTAGAATTCATAACTTGCTTATGTATAGCCCCAAATAATTACAATTAAATAATTCACGATAACAACTCTGAATTCAGAATCAAATTTTATCTTATCACCTGAATGTTGAATTTTGGACTGTATCTCGATCGAATGTACCCTCAAAAACACGTGCAAAATAAATTACAATGAAGAATAATACCTAATCTTTCTGGGTAGGTTATTGATATGTAGGCGTTGCTTGTAAGCAGTCGTGGCCGAGTGGTTAAGGCGATGGACTTGAAATCCATTGGGATATTCCCGCGCAGGTTCGAATCCTGCCGGCTGCGAACATGTCTATTTTTGTTTCCTAAATTCAACATGGATTTAGGACTGTTGAACATAAGAAAGCGACGATTTTGTTACTACTTTTAAACTTTCCATAACTTTTTTTATTTCACACTAAAATATCTGAAGTATTTTTTTGTAGAAATCTGTTATGTATCTCTTTAATAAACTAACCTTAAATGCCTATAATAATAATAATTATATAAAAATAACCAATCTTATAAGAATAATCAAGTTATAAATATTTATTTTTCAAAAAAAAAAATTTTATTTTTCAAAAATATATATTTATAACTTGATTATTTTGTTCGTTGAAACTGTTCTCACTTGCGCACATGTTTACAAAAAATAAATTAGCACACAAGTGTTAAATTTTAAGTTTTTAATGAAGAACATACTTCTAAAATGGAATCTAACTTTTAAAAAACCCATACGTTTAAGCATATTTTATATTTTTGAAACATGCTTAAATTTTACCCCTTTTGGAGGGTAATTTTGACTTATATATCTAAAACAAAAAAATATGACTCATAGCAATAATTTTAGTTAAATTACAATAAAGCATCATTATATTGAAATTCTGAAAATTTTGTGCAAAAATATTAAATAGGTTGTGAGAAATCTTTCGCGCAACATTAAAAACTGGCATTCTGAGAAAAATTAACTTAAAGTAATGTGTCACGTATTCTTTTAAAACATTGTTTATATTAGAAGTCCACTGCCATGTATGGAAATCACAAGAGTGTCTTTTATATTTTTAATCATAACTTTTTAAACTAAACTGAATTTTTATGCTTTTTTTAATACGTAAAACATGTCAATCTATTAAAAAAAAATTGAAAATTTTGACGGTTTAAATGTGTTGAGACCCCTTAAGAGTATGGTAGACAGACATTACAAAACGTATTTATGTATTAATTATCGACTCAGAATTAGGGAAGTAAGAACACATATATAGGCAAATTAATTAAATAAATTCATTTTCTTAAATTCAGTATTTAAAAAATTCATTTTTGTAGAATACGTTTATTATTAAAATGTTCCTAACTACTTAATTTTTTATGAATTGCTTCAAAATGTTTTCCAAACACTTCTGATATACATTAAAATAACCTGCGTATCGAAAATTTAAATTTCGTCTTTATTTAGATTATTAAAATTCAATTAAAATTTAGAAAAATCTGAATTTTTCACGAAAACGCAACTTACGGATGCCCAAATATTTCCTATAAATTAACTGTTCAATCCATCAATGCTGCAACGGTATTTTTAAGTACTAATAAGGCAAAAACTGAAAAAAAAATGAAAAATTAAACAGGGAATATTAAAAAAAAAATAAGAGTATTCTGAAAATCGAATTAAAAATAGTTATCTGATTTAAAAATACACAAGCGTACACATTTTCATAACTGTAACTTAATAATTCACAAAAACATTCTGTAACGTACACTGTCCTCATAACATGAATACTAAATATTCTATAACTAGCCGTTTCGCTCGCAGTTTTCGGTCTAGATATACATAAGTGATGTCAAGTGGTCTTTTGATAATATTTTTGCAAATTATTTTATTTTCGAATAAATTATAAAGTATCAAAGTGATATATTTGACAATAATTCGCAATTTATACCTAAACTTTCCTAACGAAAAAGTTTTTGCACATTACAATTATATTCGACTCCACAATACTCTTCATAAAACAGAACTAAAAAGTACAGTGTTAAGCAGCAAGAAAATGCGATAGCGTTTCCAGAATAAAGATACTGAAATTTAGTGATAACTACGAAAAACTCGCAGTGCCAACTAAACTTCCATTTTAGCTTGAAACAATTTACATTACACTACTATTTTAAATAGGAAATTTTACTTTTAATTATAATTTAATTCAAAAAACATTTCAAAACACGTTGTAAAAAATTTTATCACCAAACAAATTTCTGGTTTCTGAGTTACGAATTAGATAACCTATTTTTTCACAAATCCAGTAATACATTTCATGTCCTGCCATCCGTCGTAACATTAATATACATTATACTGTCATATCAAGTGACAAGATGGTTGGAAGAGAATTTAATATCGACACTGACAGTCTTGTGGTAGTAAAAAATGTCTATCCAAAATTTTGTGACACTCCGACATCCCGTATTGATTTGTGACAGACAAATAAATGGACATTCTCTTTTATAGATAGTATTTATTTGTGCAGTAGGCTATCACTCTAGCAATAATGTTCATGCACATTAAATTATTAAAATAAATTCAGAAGAAATTAATTTGATTTAGAACGCTGATTTCAATTTTTTTTTCATTACCAGGAACAATTATACCGGTACTTACTTTTCTATAGAGACATTCTCTTTTATAGAGAGTACTGTATTTTTACACTAGGCTATCACTTTAACAATAATGTTCATACACGTTAAATTATTAAACTAAATTCAGAAGAAATTAGTTTGATTTAGAACGCTGCGATCAAATTTTATTTTGCATCACCAGGAACAATTATACCGGTACTTACTTTTCTATAGAGACATTCTCTTTTATAGAGAGTACTGTATTTTTACACTAGGCTATCACTTTAACAATAATGTTCATACACGTTAAATTATTAAACTAAATTCAGAAGAAATTAGTTTGATTTAGAAGGCTACGATGAAATTTTCGCAGCATTAGGGACAATTATATGGGTATCTACTGTTAAGCTCTATACCTGATTCCGAAGGGCTACGAACATCCATTTAAAAAAGGATTTTTTATTTAAAAACACTTTTTTTTTCTGCCTATCATCTATTTAATTCAGTGGAAAACATTATCAAAACTTATAAGTAGAGATTCCTAAAAAAATGTATCATTTCAAATCTAAAAAACATAATCAGAAAAAAAGGCGTTCTCATAAGAATAATAATTTTTTAAACAACACGGAAATCAATAATTTTTTTTTCATTTTTTGCATATTATTTACGGCCGTGTATTAAAGTAAATAGTTATTAGCAATACTCTCGTTTTCAGATTAAAAATAGGTTTTATAGATGTCCTTTATTAATCGGGTCTTATCCTACTTCCTCCAACAATTAGGACAAACTTGTTGATTTCCACCTTGCTAAAAGTAAACACCGAAATGTTCGAACAGTGTTATAAGATGAAGAAAGAAAAACAGAAAGAAAATTTTGAAAAGCTGTATGACGGGATTCTTGTTATTTAGTTTTAACGGTAATGCTCCTGCACTCAAAGATTTCAGAAACAAGCTTTCTTTTTACATATCACAAACTGGTCTTTATTTCCGTATTGCATTGTTTTCTGAAATGCTAACCATTCACTCTCTTCAAATTGCTGAATCATCATTTGTGACTTAAATCCATGATACTCTGATAGTTATTTGCTACAACCGGATCGACAAGTTTCAAATAAAAGGGAAAGTATTTCTCGTGACACTATGCTATGATCTCGAAGTAATGGTATTGCCAATCCAGTGGAGTAAAAGCACAATAATTTGCGAAGAAAAGTTTTGCATATAAAAGAAACGATTCTAAAAGTCAAACAAGTTCTGAAGAAAAGCAATTAATAACTCATTATTTATTCGAAAAAACCTTTAGAGAAATATCTCTAGTGTGCTGATTGATTAACCCATTTAATTATTGCAGTTAGTTTTAAGCCTCACTTTTATTAACAATAATATGAATAACTTAATATTTGGAAAATTATAGATATACGGTCGTTTCTTGCGGGCCTGCAAGCCGTCCCTTAACAAAAGGGCATCAATCGCATAGGGTCGCCTGAAAAAAGCAGAATAATGCCTATCACATGGAATAAGGGGTCCCTGAGATGTTCCGAATAAACACTCCTAAGTACTCAGGAACCTTTCATACACAAACACACACACACACACACACACACACCACACAATTATAATATATATATATATATATATATATAATATATATATATATATATAAATAATATTTGTGTGTGTGTGTGTGTGTGTCAGATTTAAATTGTAGATTAATTAAAAGATTATAGAGATTCATTACTGGGAAATGAGATTAGCCACATAAAACTCACAGTGATATAGAGCAAAGCAGTCATTTGCAGAGCTGTTTGTCAAATCTTAAGCAAGTAAAATTCGCCAATGTGCGACGCCATTGAAGAAATTAATGAGTATTTTTCTGAGACTTGAAAAGAATGAAAAAATGTCAGGACTCAGTGTCGTTTATAACACATATATATATTATAATATATAATTATATATATATATATATATATATATATATAAGAGAGAGAGAGATGTAGGAAAAATAAACTAGATCAGGAAACTGATGTAAGCATTTGTACAAAACTCCTAAGACACCCCGAGAAAATTCTCAGGGGTTTTCAAATCTTAAGTCAAGGGCAAAAATTCCCGCTTCATTTTGCTGTCCCCTTTTTAACCCTTCACCTAAATTGACAACTGGGGCTACAGTTTAACCGCTCAGAGAAGGGGTCTAACCAATTATAATTCTACATTGTCCTAGCGGACAATTTAGGAAATTTCCAAACAAAAAGGAGTGCACGCTATCGGAGCAGATTTTTCCACAGATTTTGACTAAGATATTGACCCAGATGTAAATGGCCTTTTACAACTTCATGCTAGCTGACTCCTCAGTTTGTCCTGTCCCTATGATGAAGTAGGAACCCGTCTTCTTTGTGTCATTTTTATGGACCATGACTGCAACCACCCATCATGAAGTCCGTCTTATTACAATGTAAGTGTGTATATAAACACATTATTTTATATATATGTGTGTGTAAACCAGAGCAATAAAATCAGCCGGTCACATAGAATTGTAGCCCTTATTGTTTTTACTTGCCGGGCTGATGGACAAGGAGAAGACTAAGCAACTAACAGTAATGGAGATGTTGCAGTCTGGTCTCCCATAAAAGAGAAGCAGCACAAATCTAACTTGGAACTTAAACTTTTATTTCAGAACTACGAAAATCACATATTTCTCAGTCAAAGGCAGAGAACGGAATGATCATGAAAACATTTTGCCTTTACACAATTCGGCCCCATAGCGAGACGCGGAGACTCACTCCTTCCCAGAGTATGTAACTTAGCGCTCTCAACAGTAGAAAAGAACTTAGATCGTTGAAAAGCGAGACCTATTTGCCTGGGCATCTGAGAAATGTGATGAATGGACAGAAAATTTGCATTTATTTCAGAGTTAGCTTTGAGAGACTGTTAAAATAATTTTAATTTGCTGTCACTTCTTTAGATAAGATATTTTGTGGCTGAGAAAATAAATTAAAAGAAACAAAATTGGAAAATAGGAAAATTTTTAGGAGATAACTTAAGTATAATAATTATGATATATTACATACATATAGACATATGTATGTATATAAACACACACACACACTATATATATATATATATATATATATATATATATATATATATATATATATATAAGGGATACTATGTCCTCTTTCTTATACATATATGAAAGGGGACTAGTTCTCATCGAGCTATAAATATTTTAACACGGCCGATATAGTTTATTTTAGAGCTTGATAGAAGCTATTGTTTTTATTTGCTAGTTGTTAGTTTTTTTGTTTGTTTGTTTTTTCACTTTAAAATATCAGATACATTTAAAATTCAGGTTTACAGAACAATGCATATATTTTATTTCAGTTTGATATAAAAATTTAGATTTTAATATATATTTCAAAAGTTATCAAGGGGCTAAATTAATTTCATTTTTTTTTCATCATGTATATATATAAATTTTGTTATTCTAAAAATATATAGTGCTATATTTCCAAATCTAGAATATTATTTATAAACTTGTAAAACCTAAAAAGAGGAGAACGTTTCATTTTATGATGAATTGGAAAAAAAGTTGTTACATTAAAGATTTTAAGTATCGTAATGTACTATGTCTCCTGAAGGCAGACTAATCCTTTAACCCCTTCCGGTACGATTTAATAATGAAAAACTGTGCGTGAAGTAACCATTTATTTTTTATTTAAAAAACTTGTTTTATTATACGATTCTTACATATTCTTAATTAAAATCCACTTTTTACATAGTGTTAAGTATCAGAAACGGTAAAATTAAGATAATAGTCTTCAAGCTAGTGGTACTTTTCAAAACAAAGTGCAAAGGAATTCTGAGTTGTTTACATCGCCTGATTTTCATCTAATTTGATTCTTGTAACACACACGGCATTTCTTAGTAGGTTTTCTTTTATTCTGACTCATCAATTTGGCAATGACTTGTACCAAGAAATTCTAAATAAACAATATGTAATAGTGACCTGGAATTTCCACAAGTAACAAAAGTGTTGCTAAATTCAGTACACTAGAAATTTTAAACTAAATTAATTATCATATTTATCAGTAACTTTAGTCGCATGACGAGTGTAGCTCGTCATTGTGCGGTATGGAATGAAAAACCAATGACGAGCTAGACTCGTCATTTTACCGGAAGGGGTTAACTGCCTAAAACAATATGCTCACAGTACCGTAAGTATTAATATATACGTTTTACATGATTTTGTACCCTTAAGCTGTGAGGTAAGCTCTCGAAAATATATACTCTTTACGACAGAAGAAAAACTAGTGAATTACATAATTTTGAAAAAGTGTTTACAACTGGTAGATTGTATCAGTCAGAAATTACTCTCATTTGTTTGTGATATAGATCTAAGTAGCTGTTATTTTGCCAAATAATTCGAAGGAGGGAAACAAATGAACCCATTTGACACGTCTGGAATCTTATCTGATTTCATCTGAGCGTATCGTTTTGTTCTCAAAAATTCCGCGGGCGTTTGTCAAATTTCAACTAGTTTTGTAGCACCAATATTTTGTTTCTTTTCCTCTTTCAATGGTATTCGGATTCCAGCACGATCTCTGCGTCAAATCACCTGTCCAGGTGAAAGCGGTCTCGCGTAGAATAGAGAAACGTGAAATGAATCCGGCCTGGAATTAGAATTTATTAAGAATACGTAATAGGCCATCCTGTAGAGTTCGTTCGAATGGCTGCACATTTTCAGTAGGTCTACAGTAAATTATCCTTATTACTATTTTTTTTAATCTGAAGATTTGAAAGATCACATCTACAACCAAGTTCGTATATCTTTAAGGGTTAATGCAGATATATCTCCTTCCTTAAAAATCCATATTTGTTGTTGCGGTGCAGTGATGGGTGCGTTTGTATGTAAATCCAAAAGAAATAAATACTCCTTCCCCCAAAAATGAAATTATCTCCTATATAATAATAGCCTAAGTTATCTGTACGTCTGTCCTCGATTTTATGAAGCGGTTGGACCTGGAATGGATAGAGGCATCCATAGTTAGCAAAATTCAAAGAGAGTAATGTTTATCTGCTCCTAAACTATAGATCCGATTCTAAAATAAGTTGGTATAAATATGCTTCATATCACAGCGAAAAATACTGCCTTCTTTAAAAAGTTCGAAATCCACCCCTTCCCCTCTTTTCGAGCTTTTAATGCCATTATTTTAACTCATATTTTCCCCGGTTAAGAGCAGGCGATTAAATTTATCAATTTATCACACATTAAATAGGTAAAAATAACATTTTTCTAGCACTGTGACGTCATTCCTCTCATTTAATCATTTCTTATTTTAATTATATAAATTATGCTTTATTTTCATACGTTTTATCATTGAACTTAGATATGACGTACATAATTTTCTTTTATATTTGGCTTAAATATTAGATTCCGTACATATGTGATAATTTTAAATTTAATCATCGATTATTTTTTGTTGCAATGAACATTTTATCACCGGTATTAACAACAAAGACTAGGAGTCTATTTCATGGACTAATATATATCTAGCGTTTAATTTATATATCTTTGAAAATTAAGAAGTTTGCTCGTTTTTGTGTTTGTTTTTTATACATAACCACAGGGTTTCCGATCCATTCGCTAAATTTTGGCCATCATTCATATATACCGCCAAATAATCACTGTCAATAATAAAACCTATACTGTCCATCCTATCAAGTAATATTACAAGTTAAATTAAAGGTGGCAACTAACATGCGGTCTATAAAGATAAACAAATTATTCAGCGTTACCAGATAATTTTCAGCCAAAAAACAAACCATTTTTTACCTGCCTCATAAGGTACTTAACAATTTTGGAAAATTAAAAATTTTACTGAACCCGTCATATGACGGGCTGTATGCTAGTATTTACAGATAACAATATATTACAAATCTAACCTAATTAGAAATATAAATGCAATTTTGTGAGAGTGACAAGGCCGTAGATAGAAATTATTTTCGGTGGGGGACCAAGAGGAAAAACTTTGTGAATGATACTTGAGTAAAACTACAGGTTTTCTTATATGTATGTATACCTCTAATGAGTACAATAACACAATATGGTTTTTAAGTAACAAAATTATTAATAAATGATATAATGAAAAAAATTAAACTTTAGATTAAGCGATAAAGCATCTGCACAGTGAATTTTTAAAAGTAAAATTAACACTAAAAACTGTTTTTACATTTGTTCGTTTAAATTTGTCTCTCATTTAGCTATATACCAAAATCTAGTCTTATGTAATAATACGTAATAAGTTGAAGCTATTTTAGAAGATAGAATCTGTGTCAAAATATTCACCATGGAGCACCTCAAACAGGAAGACGATATACAATAGATTACGGAAAATGATCTTGAGATGAATGATCCTAGGGGATGGAGGTATATAAAAGTCTTCGGTCCCACAAGATATTTATTCTGAGAACACTGTTGTCTTTGCACAGCTAGGCAAGTGGCACACCCACACACATGGTCAATTTTCTTTCCACGAAACTGTCTTTTAGAATTTTGGAATTTCGGAGAGGGACTGGCCCACTAAATCCCCTCCCTTGCCTACGGCCTTGGTGAATGAGCTCCGTTGAGAGACCAATGAAGTGTTCTGTTCTCTGGTGAATGGAGTTTTGACTAATTGGCGTTATTTTCAATCGGGTGCAGTTTGACCGAACTGCATTGTTTTGGCATTTCCCATGTAGAGGTTAAATGTCCTCCCAACCATATCAGGCCATTTCTTAAAACCTAAGTGTGTAATAAAATTACACCACTTTTCTGTAACTGTTTATGATTCAGCTTTATTCATAAAAATTTCAAACTACATATAAAGATACATTTGACCTACAAAGATAGCATTATAATATGACAGGGGTGACCAACCTAGCCACATGTCGCTCTTTGAAAGATTATTTGTGACTCTTGATAAATGTATCCGAGTTCCCTTTTTATTTGTGTTTTATTATATTTAAAAAAATATTACAACTGATGGAGCTCTGGTAGTGCTGGGTAAAAAAATTGGTCTTATTGTCGTTTTAAAAAATGATTCTCAAATTTCACAATTCATACCAATTCACTACATCATTCACCGAGAACATCTCGTTACAAAATATTTAAAATATCCTCATGTTATGAAAACAGTGTAACACACTGTAAATTGCATTCTCACTAATGCAAAAAAATCATCGACAATTAAAAAAATTCCTTGAAAATTTAAAGAACGAAGAACTTCCAAATGACATTCATTAACACTAGATTGCCCGAGATTTCTTGTATACCTATATTGCCCAAAAACAGTCAAAATGACTGCATTGTGAAAAAATAACAAATATGTAAAGAAATTTATTTAAAATTAATTTTTAATATTATATAATAAAGGAGGGCGGAAGTAACTACAATTATTCATAAACCCATTTATATGTTATAGAAAAAGTCACCAAATTCTAAGAAATTGTGTCATTATATTTCATAATTGTTTTTCTAATTGAAATTAAAAAACAGTCAAAATGACTGCCTTGGGCAATCTAGTGTTAAATATAATTTCTGTAAAAAAATTAATACCTTTTTTTGCATACCTTTTAAATACGTATTTAATTGCGGCTCCCGAAAAATGCAAATTTTGAAAAATGGCTCGGACTATCAAGGAGCTCGGCTACCCCTGTAATAGGGAATATGCATTTTAATTTTTTTCAGACAGTGGAGTCAGCAATTCTTAATAATTGAACTTAACCTTCCTTTAATCAAAGATTATTCCGAGGGCATCTAACTTTGGGGATTTAGTGGCTTACATTTGAAACAATGTATTAAAAGATTATTTTTTATTATTACACTTTTGAAATGGCTATCTACTATTTCAGTGTAATTAATTTTAGAACAACTTAAATCTCCATAACAAGCTTGATTAGTTAATCAAAGTTATCATCACTTGCTTGATCAGCACTAGAAACTAGGTAACAGAAAGGTTATGTTTTAATGACGTTATAATTGGAAATGATTAAGCATTAATATATTATTCTGGCACAGTTTCTTTCTTTCTTTTTTCCCTCCTTTTTTTTCGGAACAGGCGGCGGGAGTTATTTCCATGTCAATTCAGTGGAAATGTGTGCGTGTTAACTATTTTAAACAACACAGGAAAATATGTCTGCTTTAAACTTTCTTTTGTATACGACATGGAAACGCATGCATGGAGAGATATTTCCTATCTATTTTTTCCAAACAGATTATACAACCCAACTCTTTTATATTTCCTGAACAGTTTATACAGCTCAATTGTTTTGTTTACATTCCTTTCATTGTTTAGAATCGTATCCATAGGAATTGAATTTGGACAGAAAAAAATATCTTGTAAAATGGAAATTTAATTTGAAAATCATCTTAAATCAGTAATCCCTTAACGTGCACGTTCGAGTTAACTCGAGCTCTCTAAACTGACCAAACTGTGCACACTCGAGATAATTCGAGCGGTGTTGTTCTTTTGTAGATATTGCTCTGTGTGTTGTGCTAAAAGAGATAGCAAAGGAAAAGAAAAGAGAGTCGTTACATGTGTAATAGTTGCAATGCTGGGCTATGTGCTGCATCTTGTTTCGAAATATATCACACAAAAGAAAATTTTTATTAATTTTATAAATACTACTATTGTTATTATTTATGTTTTAAAAGTATAAATAAGTATTTTTACTGATAATAATGTTTATTCTGAAATGGGAATTCGAAAAGAAAGATAAAAAAAAGTCGATGTGCGTGTAATATTACAATATTCGACTATTTTCTGCAATGTTATCAAAATCCAAAATTGCAATAAAAATTTTGATTATTTTTGTATTTTTGTAATTTTCTTGGCAAGACAATATTCTAAATTGTGTTTTTTACATTAAAAAATTGATTTTTTTGGCCGGCCTTTTTAAAAAAAACTGGGCATTAAGGGGTTAAAGGTAATTGTTTTGAGTACTTTACCGTGTTATTTTGTGCTGCTACTTTTTTTCTTCAGTCTGGAATTTGGGGAGTTTGTGAAGGTAAATAATCCCAATCATTTTTTCTTTTTGTGTTAAATCTTTCCTTAAACCGTTTTATTTATAAAACCTTAATTTTTGGAAAACTTCCTGTCTTTAAATATTTTTGAATATTGGCAGTTAAATTAGAGTCAAAATGTTATAAATTTGCTTTATTATATCTAAGTATTGCTACAAAGACGTTATTGAGGCCAGGTGGGGCTCCATTTCCAGCTGTGTTCAGGATCCCCTTCTTTTGGTGAATTAGTCCTTGATTGGAATATTAACCCCTTCCAGGTTCATTTTATTTCGGGATTATGGGTCAAAAAATGTCAATTTTTTATGCTTATTTTCATACATACATAGCTTTTTAAACATAATAGCATCATTCGCATACAAAATTTCTTAAAAATTAATGTAATTAATGTAAAATCAATTTAAATAAATGAGTAATTTATCTGCATAGTTGGCTTTCTGTGCGTCAGAAATCATTAGATTTTGGAGTCAATTCACAGTAACTGTAAATATAAAGCTTAGAATACATAGCTTTTATCTTGAATTAAACTTTATTTATATCCTTTGCATTTACAGAAATGATTATGAAATTATTAATCAAAATTTCATTGTATATGATACAATCGGAAACACGGTACTGCACAGAGTCCAACACCGCAATCTGGACAGTAGAGCCTTGTTTCTCTCCTTACTTTCTTACCTCTGCTGTCTCTCTTTGAGCAGCGAATAATCTAGTAGCCAGAAAAGTAAAGAAAAGCATTCGAAACGATAAAAAACACATGTGAGATAATTCGGGAAAGACTGATTGCACAGTGTAAAATTTCACACTGCCCGAGCTACACTCGGGATGAGCCAGGGTGGTACATTTCGCCTGCCCGAATTCAGCTCGGAAAAAACCGGGAAGGGGTTAAAAGAAAAATAACAGGGTGACACCTCTTTAAATTTTCTCTAGAATCTCACATAAAAAGAGCTTGAAGCACATATAACCTGATATCCATTCTGTGAAGGGAAAGAAAACCTCATTGTGCCATTCTGTTTGTGAGTCGAAAAACTCGAAGAGTCGTGGAATGCTCGGTGCCGAAAACTAAGCCACGATTCGTATGTGAAACGCGTAACATGGTCTGTAATATGAAACACTTAGTAGCAAAGAGCTCTAATATAATAGGCACGAAATCCATTTAACAATAGCTAGCCCTCTTTTGTCCCGCAAACGCATCAGATAAAGAGAATCAGCCCGAGTTAATCCAGGCTGACAGCTACTTCTTCGACCACAATTGGGGCTCTTTATCGTTGAGACATCTATTATACTTCCTCGTATTACTGGTCACGGGGTACATTTGTCAAACTTAGTAATTCTGAAACAAAAGGTACGGACACATCCATTAACTCTTCAACTTCTTTAACTGGCGCAGATATTGAACGCAGTTTCAGAAGCACGACAAAGAGGTTTCAAGAATTTTTGAAAGTGCAACTGAATTGATAAATGTTAGCACAACTTTACAATAAAAATCTACAAGCAGTGCTCATTTCCCAGCATCCCCGGAGCTTCAAATGACGTATGCATTTTAATATACGTCGGATTATACATTTTAATATCAATCGGCCGGAATTTTATTTTTAATTCTATCACTTCGAATATCATACTTTATTACTAAAACAGATATGAAAAAGGTTATTTTTCATTCACCACCCCCGCATATCTGCTAGTCATAACGATCACTGGCTATTACATTTTGATAAATTCATATAATATTTGGTTATATCACTAAGCAAGATCTAATGCACTTGAAATTTTAAACAATAGAGTTATTAATTGTTCTAAGCACGAAACAATGGCATGCTGAATGATGGCCTCTTAGCTATAGCTTTGGCGTTTTGGTCTGGTGATTGTCGACATGAAGTTTGGTATATATTTTCAGCAGTACGTCACGGTCGAATGAGAAATCTAATTAAATTTATCAATTTATCCAGTAATCTAATTAAATAGGTAATAACCTTTTTATTATATACTAGCAAGTATGACGTGCTTCGCTTTAACCAACTTAATATATTACTTTTAGATTTATTTCGTGAATATCTCTAAATTCGTCACATCAGTTCGAGTCATTCATGTTATATTTTATCATAAGCGTAAATAACATTATTCAGTTTTTATAATCGATTTGTCTTAAATTTGTTAAATTTTATATTGTAAAATATAATTAATAAATTCATTACTGTATTATACTGTTTGATTAGCAA
>CM063506.1:20849174-21151674 GCA_032207245.1 Pardosa pseudoannulata
CTCCGAACGTAGACGGATACCTTAATTGAATCTAGAAAATAAATGAGTAGTAAAATAGTGGGTTTTTTTAAGTTCTTTTTAAGCTTAGGAGCAACATTTTTTGGGTCATATACGTGAAAAAAACACCAGGATCAGCTGAACTTGACTAAGGCACGGGCATACGGGATTAGATTAGGAGGGGACCCAAATCGAATAGAAAGTTTATTTTACGTTTCCTTCATAAACGAACTTTTTTTTAAACACAATATCAGTCCATTGTAAAATCCGTCAGTTTTATGTTAGCTTCATAATCTGTCGTATGAGCCCCAAAAATATATATTTCTTTAAACCATGACTTTCTAGGGCGGAATTCAGCTCAATTTTCGAAATTGCGATGGACAAATTTGACTAACCAAAATCCTGTTCTTTTAAATCTAGCCAAATGTGATATGTTTACAAAAATACAGTCTTTTGATTGGCTTAATTAAGGCATCATAATTGCAAAAATTTAGCTGAATTTATAGTTATTTTAGGTTTTAGTCAATTTTTTTTTGTTATATATCTATAATGATGTGAAAAATTTAAATACCTCCATAAAGTTCAGTTCTTCATTAAAATCTTAATTCTGGGGAAGCAGCGAAACAGAGGGAGGACCCCCAAAGCCTAATTGAGGCTAGCCCAGGGCCCCAATTATGCTTTGGCGGTCCTGAGGATCAGTCTTAGGTTGGCTAAAAGTTTCAGCACCCGGGAAGATTTCGCATCCCTAAAAATAGATATTCTGAGATTTTTTATAGTAGCCATGGCCACTTTCACCCCAGCATCTCTCTCTCTCTCTCTCTATCTATCTATCTATCTACAAATACATATTCTCTATCTATCTATCTATCTACAAATACATATTCTTCTTGTTTGGCGCAGTTTGTCCCTAGAGGATTTAGCGCCATTAAACTTCAATCAACGAACCAAATACATATTCTCTATTTATCTATCTATCTACAAATACATATTCTCTATCTATCTATCTATCTACAAATACATATTCTCTATCTATCTATCTATCTACAAATACATATTCTCCATCTATCTATCTATCTACAAATACATATTCTTCTTGTTTGGCGCAGTTTGTCCCTAGAGGATTTAGCGTCATTAAACTTCAATCAACCAACCAAATACATATTCTCTATTTATCTATCTATCTACAAATACATATTCTCTATCTATCTATCTATCTACAAATACATATTCTCTCTCTGTCTATCTACAAATACATATTATCTCTCTATATATATATTTCTGAGTTTGTATATTTTGTCTGCACGTTTGCTATGGATTTATTAATGGCTGAATTAGTCTTCGCAAAATTTTTCATGGTAATTCAAGTCAATCCGCGAAAAGTAGTAGTCAGGTCAAATTGTACGGAAATCAAGGGCGTGGGGAGATAAAACGTCAAATTGGATTTGGCGACTACATTTTGAAGCTATTTAATGTATTTTCTTTTGAGTTGCGTGCTAAAATTCAAATCTTTTAAGTATCTTAATTCAGTTCATAACATTTAAAATGTGTTTTCAAATAATACAATTTTCTTGCTTTTTTACGATATTTATTTGACCTATTTCATTTTCTCAATTTTAATTTGGAATACTTTTTTCATTCTAAATTCAATTACGCTATTTTATTAATCCAATTTTTGAACGCCAGTCTTATTTCATCGTTAACAGCATTATCGCTTGAAAAAGTATGTAGCATTTATATCACGTGAGTAATATTATCTGCAAATACATTTGTCCTGTTTAAATGCCCTGACAAAAAATTTAGGTTTTGTATAACATAAAATTCATATGTAATTTAAAAAGCACTTACACACACTAGCCACTTTGCACCCTATACACTCACACACATATATACACCTAACAGTCATTACATTATGAGCTCCCTAGTAATAACATGTAGGATCGCCTTTAGCCCTCAAAACCACCAGCACCCACCGTGACATTGACTCCACAAGGTGCTGGTAGGTAGTCTAACGTAACTGGTACCAAGCTCTCACCAACTGGTCTTGCAGTGCCCGCACATTGCGAGGGGGCAGCGTGGCAGAACGAATTTGGTTTTCCAGGTGGACCACAAATGTTCTGTTGGATTATTGTCACATGAATTTGGAGGTCAAGGCATGACTTAAAAATCACTGGAGTGTTCTTCAAACCACTTCCTGACGATTCGATCCTTATGGCATGGTGCATTATCCTGTTGGGATACACTATCTCCGCCGGAATTAGTGTTGTCATAAATGGATGAACCTAGTGTGCAACGATGTTCACGTAGTGCACATACATCAGGGATTGTTCTATGGGGATTATGGGTCCTAATGTGCTTCATGAAAACATCGCCCACACCATACTATCCCCGCCACTGGCTTGTCTTCGTCCAACTGTGCATTCGGGAGCCAGGGTTCCTTTGGAAATCGGAGTATTCGCACATGCTTGTCTATGTGATGGACCAGAAAACGTGATTCGTTGGACCATGCAATTTTCTTCCATTCTTCTAATGTCCAATTCCCATGTTTTTTGGCCCATTGCAGACGCAGCTAGCGATGACATGCCGTCAGTGCATGCTTCATCCCTCGGCTTCGTAAGCCTTTACGCAGCAATGTACGCTGCACATTGTGTTGAGAAACACTACCTAGGTCGCCACTATTGTAGCTGGTGATGATTTTGGCTGTTCTAGCTCTTCGGTCACTGTGCACAAAGAGAAGCAATCTCCGATCTCCTCTGGAATCAATGTGCCATGGATGATACACCACTGGCCTTGTCGTATCACCATTCATACGCTACTTTCGATATGTGCTACCAACAACTGCACGTGAAAAAACCCACTAAACTCGTTGTTTTTGATATTAATGTTCCCAGTCGCCGAGTCATAACGATTTGACCTTTATCGAAGTAAAATAAATCAGCTGCTTTTCCCATTATATCTCTAATCGCTCTATGTTTTGAAAAACAATGTATACCCACTTTATGTACTTCAACATCCGCCGAGCACTCGCAGTGGTTTTGTTCTGTGAGAGCCCATTGTTATAAATGGAGGATGGTCATAATGGAATGGTTCTTCGGTGTATATATATATTGTGTGTGTTTATCAAATTTCTGAAGCTCCCATTAGGTTAGACTTCAAGCCTCGAAACTAAAAATATGGTTAAAGTGTTCTTAGCTTTAATTATTTATGTTTTTATACGCATTTTACCACTTTTTTATTAACTTACAGCTACTTCAAAAAATAATTCATAAAAAGGAAAAAAATCATTTCGAACAATTTCTTTCGAAACAGAAAGCTAAATTTTTTATAGTTCAAATTACAAGAATTAAAAAATAAATTAGGAAATTCCATTTGAATATGTGTAATTATAGATTACAACGCTAGATACATTTTTTTCTTTTTCTTTTTATATAAATTTAACCTTCAAGAAGAGCTGTATGCATTCGTTTGTTTACGCTATAAGAATTTTTTCCCAAAGTAATCGATCTCCAAAACGACCTTCCCCCCCCCCCTCCTAAAAAAATGTAATGCGAGCTCACAATGCGCAGACATGGGAGTGGCTTTCTTATTATTGTGGTTTATAATTGTTCAATAAAAAGGGTGTAACTCTCGACGAATAATTACTGTGGTTTCTACAAGGTAACTACGATAATGGGAATTACCCAAGCATGTGACTTATTTTTCCCCTAAGCTTATTTGTATTTGGTACATGAATTGAACCCAATATTCCAATTCCTGATATTTCACAATTTATCCTATTTATTTTTAAAATTAAAATATTTTAGTGAGACAGCGCAAGGAAAAAAATTTTAAGCACAGAAACATTTAAAAACCTTTTAGTCTATTTAGGACCGATTTTTTTAAACTCAGAATAAACAGTAATCTAAACTTAAGGGCTTACTTTGGACGTTACGAGTCGGTTCGAACGTTCGTTGTGACATCACTTTGACGTCAGCTTGATAGTTTACGCATGAGGACAATACATCCTAAAGAGAGGTCTCTTTAGGAGGTGTTGATACGTCCTAAAGATACCAACTCTCTTTAGGAGTTGTTGATAAGGACATCAAGCTGACGTCAAAGTGAAGTCACAACAAAGGTTCGAACCGAACCGCAATGTCCAGAGTAAGGACCATAATTTAATTTCTTCAGAGCCGGAACAAGATCATTTGGTACCCGTGATAGAACAACTGCCTTGTGCTTCTACCACCAAATATAGTAGAAAATATATATAAACATGTTTTCTATATGTATAGTACTTCAGAATGAACTAAAAGCTCACAAATTAAAAACTAGCTACTTTATGCTTATATATTATTTTAGGAGTACTTCAGCTTAGTGTGTACTTAACCAGCTGTTAAATACACAATTGTTATATATCCAATTTTTGATATTTTAAAAATAACCTAAATATCCTAGTTCAAGGAAACTATTTATTTATTCCATTTATTGTGTGTGTGTGTGTGTAACAAGGAATTACAGTTCAACAACGCCAGCGTGAAACTGACCTAGAGGCGAAAACGAAGTGAGTGACCCTCCTTTGACCCCATTGGTCAAGAGGGGTTGCTAACAGCGGAGCAGCCATCTTCGGCCAAGGCAACGCTGTCCAACGAACTTTTTTGTGAAATCTGCGGGGCCCCTCAGAGAGAGAGTAAGGAAGAAGGAGTGTGGAGCTAGATTTCTTCTGCACCAGTTTTTACACCATTTCTTTTTTACACCAAGACGCCATGTTTGGCATATCTTCGATCTAGTGTGGTCCCATTGACATAATGGCCTAATTACAAGCCCGTAGGCAAGGGGGGGATTTAGGGAACCGGTCCCCCTCCGAAATTCTTAAAGAACGTTTCGTGGAAAGAAAATGGACCCTGTGTGTGGATGTGTCATCTGCCTAACTGTGCATAGACAACAGTGAGCTTAGAACAGTGACGCTTAGTTAAACATTAGGTGCAAATTGTATTCGACAAATAAGAGCAGACTAACACTTTTTATAACTCATCACAATACTGTTGCACAATATTTCACAAGAAATTGTGAAAATTTTTTGGCGAAAATTTAAAAAAGAGCATAGTTTATAATATATAGGCAACATTTTAATTATCTTTCAAAATTATTCTTTTTCTCTGATTATACTTCTGTATAATCAACAGTTAGGATTTAACACCATGTATAGTTTATATCTTTTCAATGTTAATTTTACTATTAAATTCATTGTGTAGTTACTACATTACTCTTTCAAGGCTATAAATTTATTCATAGCATCTTCTAATTATTTTGATATTTTAAAATCCCAATGTATCTGATACTCATTAGGAGTATACATATATATGAAAACCTGTAGTTTTATTGAAGAATCATTCACAAAAAACAATGTTTCCCTCCGAATATAATTTCTGGCTACGGCCCTGCCTAATTAGCATTTTTACTTCCTATTTACACCTTTATTTATATTCAAAATTAACAAAATTCAGCAGAAGGAATTAGTTTTTTTTTTATCAATTTTGTATTTTCTTAGGAGTACTCCACTTATACGTGCGGCTGGCCTAGACGCTCTGTCGGTTTCATCTCCACAGTGTGCATATTTTTTCTTTATTATTTTCTTCTTATGTGAATTTTATGTAAAATTCTTGTGCTTGGGTGGTCAGCCCAGAATTGTATAAAAGACTGGTTTTGCATAATTCTATGACAGTTGCTTTATAGTATTAAACACCAAAAAGGGTGACGTCATTAATTTATGTCATTATTATTTTAACGCTTTTTAACGGAACGTAATTTTTTAAGAGTGATAGTGCTTTCGCTAATCACACCTATAACCACTCTTTGCTATGAAATGTCCCACATGACTTACATATTACATTTCTTAAATTTAGCATCGGCGAATAAGTCGAGGACTTCATCATAGTTCAAGCTGTTTGCGGTTTAGTATAAGCATATTCCCCAGTCGTTTCTGTCCCAGCAACTGGTGTAGATGTGATTTTATCACTTTCAGATTGCTGAAAATGAGTTCACATGGGACTTTCGTTACAAGTAGGCACAGAAAGATTCTCAAACTTTTCAATTTTAGCATTATTGAAATCTATTCTGATGTGCGTAAATGTGAATTTCCAATTTCTATACCTACTTTATTTAATAATTTTATTGTCTTTTAACCTCACGCTTTAACTACGACTGCTACCATATTTAAGGACGACATATGTCACTGGTGACTTCTGCGTCATAATGATAACAAAGAGGGAAATTTATAGTACCAAATTCACATCTCTGGCGATTTCTAACGTCATTATAATGCGGCCAATTTAGAAGGAGGGATCAAACTGAAGACCCCCCAAGCTCGGTCTACCACCTTCAGAGGTATCGTTTGGGAAGTTGGAGGACATTGCGACCACAAACCTAATTTACTTGCCCCAGTCACGATTAATCAACACGACGGATCTTTGGCTGATCTCTGATCCCGTAAACCGTACGAGATCGGTGCCTTTGCCTACTGAGATGCCGCGGTTAATTGAAAAGTATAAAAATGTATGTTAGGCAGAACCGGATATTGGTGGACAGAGGAACTTTATACAACATCGTTCAAAACTAAAAATTCATATTTATCTAACTGAAAGCCATTAATGTGATCTTCTATACTGCAGCCCAGTCTGCCCATTTTTAAATCCAGCCCTGCTGTTGAATTACTGCCCAACTGTATGGAGTTCATTATCTGCCTTGTATTATTGTGCAAGTTAATGATATTAAATTATCTTGTAAATTATTTAAACCTTAAAATATGATAATGAAAGAAGTAATTATCATTTTACTTATCAACATTTTTTTATTTTATAGATGACTTCTGAATTGTCTGAAACGGATATCCAGCAGTCAGATACAAAGAACGTACATTACCGTCGAATAAATAGTAATCAAATCATGCTGGACTTGCGGCATCAAGTTCAACACCAAGAACGGGTCATTCGGAGTCTGATTGCCGAACGCGACAGTCTGACGAGAGAATTAGATTCAAGGCTATTTCTGGTCGAGGCTCAACTGCGTCGAGAGCAAAAGCACATTGAATCTGTTCTTGGGGAAAAGGAACAATTAATTCAGTTTCAGGCGATACAGATACAATCTCTCAAGCACCTTCTTTCTCAAGTCTCACAGACCCAAACTCACTATCAACGAAATCATCATCGGGCTTCAAAGCGTTCCTTATCAAAAAGGTATTCAGTGGCACTCGATGAATATATGAAAGATCACTGCGTAGTATCAAGAGCATTGCCCGTAATGGTACAAGGAGAAAATGATGGAGAAACGATTAAACATAATAGGTGTAACCGCGCAAGAAGCCTTCCAGAATTAAGATTTAAAGATATACCTCAATACCATGCACCATGTCATGAACTGGTACAAAATCAGCATATGCATGGCGATAACATCCTAACTAACGAGCAATGGTGTCATCTTCCGGTAAAATCTTTGTCCAAACATAATCTAAATGCATCACCTAAGACGTGTTGTCATATTCCACCATCGGATATTTTAGATGAGATTTCTAATAGAAGGTGGACATCTGATTGCGACTCAGAACATTCTGATTCTTTAGATTCTGGTATATCGAGTCCCAGTATCAAATCAAGAAATTTGCATGACAGTTTTGGAAGCAATGTCCCAGATTTATTCCCCGAAAGTGAGAAGGAAAAAATGAACGGTACAGGTAGAAATTCAAGTTTTGGCGATTCTAATTCCACCATACATGATATTTTTGAGCCCGAGTATCGTAATCATGATGCAGGAGGCCAGAAACCCAGGAGAAGTTCCTCCATTGGAAACTTCATAAATCGCACGTTTTCTTCGTCTTCTTCACCGGAGAAGATCAAAGACAACCAAGATACAGCGGCACGAAGACACAGCTCATTCTCTGCAGCTGGAACCAAGGATGTAGAACAAGAAAAGACGTCAACGAAAACTCGTTTAATTAATTCCACAAACAGAACTTTTGGAACTAATCACAGATCCGTGACAAAGCCAAGGGATATTAAATTTAGGAAGTTGTTCAAGTTCAGACGTCGTACAGAGCCAGATACAGTACAGGGAGAGGACTACATGACTGTGTGAGAAAGTGTGAAATAAAACCATTTCTATAGCTAAATTAACAAATTCAAGCATTTCTACCCAGAAAATTAGGAATTTTTGTCAGAGTGAATGTAGCAAATATATTTATGAAATGTTTACTAATGGCCAATGAGGAATGATTGTATTTTGTTTTCCCTTTTTATTTATATTGAAAACTTTTGACTAACCGTCAAGATGTACAAATAGAGATATAAGAAATTCCATGGGCACAAGTTTTAAAAATATTCCTGAAAACATCGATTTTGATTTTCGATGGCAATCTTGGCTATGTATCCTGATACATAAGAAGTATTTTATTAACTTTTTGAAACAAGTTATTTAAGAAATTTAGGAAATTAAATTCAGGTTATACAGCTAGCTAAAAATACAGATTTATGACTTCTTAAAAATTAAAAGAAGCTATCGGTAGAAATATGTTGAAAATAAAGTCTCCAAACATAGAAAGATAATTTGCAAAACCTTATATATTGCTGAACACCTACAGAGATTATATTTTAAAACTTCGTTTAAATACGACTGGATATCTCTTAATAGCTGTATCAAAGACAATAAGTCATCTTCAAATGTTTTAAACACTGAAACAGCTCTAAATGAATCAATCATAGATTACTATAGCATTATTTATGCTGTTTTTACAAGCACTTTGACAGCTGAACTCAATATTGTACGAGCTCTTAATGCTATTATCCAAGTGTACTTATAATATTACAAACCATCGAATTATAAATGGTACAGAAATTAATACTTATATTTAAGCTCTTTGTTATTGTGTACTATGTAATCTATTTTATATAATAATGTTTTGTGTTAATCCGCAGGCGGATTTATTTGTAATAATTTAAATGTTATTTACTTTTTATACTGTGTTGTTCAGCATGAAAATAAAATTTCTTTAACAAACAGTTAATTTTTCTTTCATTTTGAACAAGAAATGCTTGAAACTGGGATAGTAAATAAGAAACACTTGAAGAGTAGCTTTGTGTTACATTTACCATTTTTAATATTTTCCTCCTCAAAAATCCTTAAAGCTAGAATTTTTTACGGCTGATACAGCAATAGTGATATACAGTAGAACCTCGATTATCCGAATTAATTGGGACCGCTGGTACCTCGGATATTGGGAATATCGGTTAATCGAAACTATAAATTAAATTTTAAAAGAAAAAATTTTTTAGTGAAATTATTTTTAATTACACGCACTACATTAAATAATGAAAGAACTTTCAAAAACCATTCAAATCTCAAGAAAAAATGTTATTATTTAAATTGAATAAACATTAATTTGGTAAATGTACATTATTATTTAAAAAAGCCTCCTACCTTTTTGTAAAAATACAGAATTTCTATCAGTTGTTGCCCGATCACACCAATTTTTGAGCAACAGCGATCTATCGGCTTAACATAGCTTCTTTGCTTTTTTAAAAATACTTATTTAATGAACTTGACTTGCAATAAAACTTTCATTTTCTTTTAATTTGGGGCTGAGAAGGGTTTTATCTTTTATAACGTTCCCAGGAATAGAAATACGCTGTTGTTGTTTAAACCAAAGATAGATTTCATCAAGTTTTCAGTTTTGGCGTTTTGTAGACTGTCCCCAGCCCAGGTCTGATGAATCCGTATTTGAGCTTTTTGTCTCCAATCGCCTACTGTGGCTTTAGTTTTGTGGTTATCTAAATTCCAGAGCAATTTTTTTCAAACTTTCACCATTATTAATTCTTTTAACAGCCTCAAGATTTTCAACGTCTTAACAACTCTTTCGCTGTCGGTTTGGTGTTTTAAAAATGAACGATTTACTAGAACAATGGTCAGGTGTGAAATAACCTCTATATTATACAGTAATTTGTCGCAACATCACGAACTACTATAATGCCCTTCCCATTCATTTACATGTTTACAACAGCCAATAGACAAACAATAAACTGTCCTTCCGTTTGAAACTAAAGCCAGAATTGTTTAGGTTGAGATGTACCTACCCTACTGCATGAAATCGCCTTATAGACATGTAATTTACCGCCACACTTACATAATTTTTTCTTAAAGCTATACTTTAATAGATATAAAACTTTTACAAAACTATTGACCTCCATATTTATTAACACTATGTATATTAAATAACTATTATACATATATTTTATTAGATATTCAGAAAAAAATCGGCTCGGTTAATGGAAACCTTGATTAATTGAGGTTGTACTTTAAAATTTAAGTCGAACTATAAGATTGAAATTTCGACGGATTTATATTCTTTTCTCAGAAAAGGGATGAAGACTTGGGAACATGTCTTAATTAAATCTTACACACATTTCAATCTAGCCATAAAATGAAGAACATTTTAATAAAAGCTCTGCACACATTTTCACAGTACCCCATAACTGTTATAGAGAAAAGAATAAAAATTTCTTGACAGGTCAATGAAATATTATTTTCATATTTATCATATAGATTCAAATATGGTTCTAGTTCAGCATTTCTAAAACTATGGATTATGACTCCATTATGGTCACAACATTTAATTTTGGCACATTAATTTAAAGAAACACTAGTTTAACATTCTTGTACCACATACTTATGGTTCTGCTTTTCCAGTTTTAATGCTTATTAAATACATATATCTTTTACCACTGTCTTTTCAAAGTGTTAAATTTTGGACCAAGATTTAATTTTTGTACAGGTACTGGGCTAAAAATTTGATTTAAGGACATCTGTCTCATTAAGAAGTGATTTGATATCATTAATTTCTATATAGGAAGGAGTAGGGTTGGACAATAGCAGGAATTTAATATCGCGATATATTACCAAATTGATATTGATGTATCGCGATTCTACTAAACTAGGAGTGGATAGCTATCACTATTTTTGAAAGACTAATAGCAACCAGATATTCACGAAAGCTGACATGGGGTGGTACCATATTCTGGTCGAAACATAATGTCGTCAGAAGGCGCCAGAGATAGTATTTAGTACAAAATTAGAAATTATCAAATTAGAGAATTAAAAACAATATACAGTGTGTATATATACACACACACACTCGTTCAGATTGCGCATGGATTTAAATTTATTTTAATGTTCTTACTGAGACATAAAATTTAATTTACACAATTTCACCCCTTATTACTGTTATATTTATGGTTTAAGCCCTCTTCTGAATTGAAAACATGTAATAGGGAAGAGCTTTAGTATAGATGTCCATTGACGACCTTTTATATTGTCGCAATTCTTTTATTTACATAATTTTGGTGCTTATTACATCCATATTTCCATTTACAAGCCCTAATAAGAATTCACCGAACGATATCTGAATTGTTAGGGCATCTATCTTCGGTACTGAAGTCTGTGGGTTTGAATCCCATTGTGGCATGGATGTACGTATCCTATTATGGTAAGGTAAATATGTGAAGTAGACATCAGACAAATGAGTAATTGCAAGAAATAATGTTTAAATTGATATATGCGGAACATTCAGGACGTCTTTTGGCGATCCACAATATCGTGTGCAGACGAAAAACATCGCTGAGAGATATATCAGCAGAGCAGGGTTTAAAATATTATTATCGTGATACTTGAAGAATAACAATATTTGACAATATACTGATAAATAATATACCCCTAGAAAGGAATTATTTCAGTGCAAATATGTTTTCAAACTGTATCCAGAAACAGCTTTTTTCCATATATATATATATATATATATATATATATATATAAACAATATTATATTTATATATATATATATATATATATAACCATACGTCACACACACACACACACAAAAAAAAAAAAAAAAAATAAAAAAAAAAAAAAAAAAAAAAATAAAAATAAAATAAAATAAAATCTTGGGGTGGTACCATATTGCGGTTGAGATATGTCACAGGCGCCTTTCGCGTCTTAATGACGTCGAAAGCAGTCATAGATCGGAATTTCGTATCATAAATTCCCTTATCTAGTGACTTCTGACGTCATTTTAATGTCATTATGATCGCAATATAGTAGCACCCTTCATGATAAAAAGGAGTTACGAATGAAGAAAATTTATGGAATTATGTTCTAGATTACTGACGATTTTTAAAAAATATAATTATAGCATAAAAATACATTAAAGGCATTATTGGTTAAAAAATTATTTTATTTACATTTGCTGACTTTCAAAATAACTTTCTGCATACAAATTTTAACTATTCTGTCCTAACTTTAAAGGACAAATACATTGGTTCTACAATCTAAAAGAATTCACAGTTTAAACATATTCTTTTTAATATTGAAAACTTAATACATCTTTTCTATTTAATTCAATTGTGAATAAAAGAAAATATTTAAATTAATAACTTCATAAAAATCCCATAATTGTAAAAATATTACATATTAAACGAGAACAATAATAGCACAAGGCGAAGTGAGCATACAAATAATTAAGAATAAAATTCTACATGGAATTCATAGAAAAAATATTTTATGAGTCAAAATATTAATATTTAATATATTTTTTTTAATAATGAAGTGCAGACAGTTTATAATAATCATTAAAAGTAATTAACAAAGTAAAAAATCAGAGCCAATTTACCCTTTAAATATTGACTATTTATCCAAAATAACAACCCTGTTTATTCTTTTACGTATCTAAATGGATACAGGTTAATTTCAACATAAAGGCACACATGATGTGTTTTTACATTTCTGGCTCGAGTATTTTAAGTTAAGTCAACATTATATTTTAGGGATAATATTTTTGAACACAACTATTTATTCATAACATAATTCAACTAAAATTTAAAAAGTAGCAAAATTTTTATCAGTTTTAATTGCAATAATTAGTGCTGAAAAACACTATCATCACGATCTGTTTTAATAATATTTCGAATTTTAATTTTAAAGTATCCTAGTAAGTTTAATCCTTAAAACTTACAGATTTACAGGCATACTATAAAAAAAAAAAAAAAAAAAAAAAAATACTGTAACTTCGCACGTATAGTCTGAGGACTATCTAAGTTTAAAAGGTAAATTTCTTCAGCGAACTATCTACCTGTGCAGACTATCTGTGGTTTTTCATTGCTCAAATCATCAAAATCAGAAGAAGGGGTGAAAAAAGCACGTCGCGTGAATGGCCGATGATCCACTATAAACAAAGGCAAGACTCACGAGACAAGTAAACTTCATATCGTATTCGGTAATAACCATAAAAAAAAATACAGCCCATAAAGCAGAACGAATCAGTAGTAGCAAGTAGCGCAATCTTAAATTGTGTCCTGGAGTACGGGAAAATATCGATAGTCACTATTTACAGCTTCGATTGACAACACCGAGTGGATGGGTTCAAGATCGAAGGTTGAGGGTCGAAGGTCATTTCACCACGAGGATCACTCGTAACAGAGTGTTTTGTTTTCAAAGTTTTGATTTGCAGTAATATTGGTCATTCATTATGTCTTTAAAACATCGTCGCAGTTTTACTGCCGATTTCAAGCTGACAGTAATTCAGAAAGTCGACGAGAAAGCAGTAAGAAATTGGCGTAAACAAAAGGAAACATTAAAAACATGAGAAGAAAGCAATCCAATCGTCGTGGAAAAATACCATGACCTGCATTAGAAGACGATTTACATAGCTGGGTTCTCGAACAGAGATATATAGGCCTCTTTGTTTTTTCCGTTAAAAATTCGTCTCCGAGGTTATGGCAGAAGAAAGGATTTCAAATTTTAAAGGAGAAATTAATGGAGTCTAATCCAGGCTTTTCGTCCCTCTTTTGTACTTAGGTTTTTATTCTTAAAATAATTTAATATTGTCCTACTAAAATACATATTTTTGCACGTATAGTTCGCGGATTATCTAGCGGTGCGGACTATCTGATGATATATGAAATTTTTTAAAGAGAAAATCGCGCCCGCGGACTATACGTGCGAAATTACGGTACATAAAATACACTATGGAAATGCAGTAAACAATAATACCCTGAGAAAAATATTAAATTCATATCATTTAATTCATTAACCCTTTCTAGACACATATATCTCATGTGAGTTATTGAGATAGATGATACCAACTGGTCTATTAAAAATATTTGCAATACACTATATTATTGTCAAAAACAATGAGTAAACTTTTTGATATATAAAAAAAAATCTATCCTATTTAATTTTACAAAAATCGGGAAATTTAAAGAATGAATGTAACTTGCATTCACTTCTCAATTACAACAATGTGATAATCATCCTGAAAGGGTTAAGGTAGTCAATCACCTATAAAATTTCCAACTGGAGACGTAACACTCAATGTTAAGGCAGAAGATTCAGCTAAAATTTTTTTTCAATATTTAGCAAAGGAAAAATATAAACCAAATTTTAACATTCAATCTATTTTTAAATTAATAACCAATATATTTAAGTATCTCAGCTAATAACAGTAATAATTTGGGATACAACTTATAAATTACTATAGGCAGATGTCGAATGGCATAATATTTTGATAATTTAGTGATAGAAGAATAATCATTAGAGTGCTGAGATAACCTTACATATACAAAGTACAAGAATTAAATCTTAAGGCAAATGCAGTTAAAATTTTGAAATTGATATAAGACTAATTGAAAGTATATAACATTTTCTCTAGGATCAAATGTTATTAATACAGGTTCCATCCACATTGCATAGTGGCTACAACTATAAGCTTCTATAAAGTGGGCTTGTGATTGATTCCCAAATAAGGCTTAGATGTGTTTGTGTGTCCTCGTGAAGACAGACATCGGCTGGCTGTATGACATACACAAATTTCTAACATACTTGCAGTGTAGAATAGGCAAGTGCCAAACGCTGAGTAAATGTTGCATCCAAAGGAAAAGATATACATACAATTGTTTAAAATAAAATATTTTTAAAACAAAGAATGTGTGAAAAACTGTGTTTTAGCAATGTATTGAGCATCAATTCTTAGCACATGCAAATTTATGTATACATGAATTTTTTTCACAACTGTACATTTTGATAAGAAAAGGAACATATTTATAGGAACTTTCATATTTGTTTTGTAAAATTCTAAAAAGTAAGAGAAGTTTTTCATATTATGAGCACTTAAGAAATAAAACTGTCATTATATGGTAAGTTGATTAAAAAGACAATCATTTAAAGATTACAGATTTCTAAAAGATTTAGAAAACAGCTGTGATATACATTCACATATTTAAAAAAGATTAGAAATAATCAAACAAATATGTTCAGCAATAGTAGACTGTTTCAAAGGTTATATGATAAATGAAGCAACTAAATAACTCTAAGAAAAGGTTACAAATTTGGCTACTAGTCAGAAATAAATTCAATTAGACAAAATATTGAGAGTTTTAGGACTACACAAGAATTGATAACTGAAAAGATAAGCTAAAGTAGTAATTGAGTCGCACAAAAAGTTTTACATATTTACATACGACTTCCGTTCTATAAGTGAAAAAAAAAAAAGCAAAAACTTTTTATCTTGTAAATAGTATGCACCATAAATTTGACATAAACATGGCTTTTTAGATTGTAAATCAACAGCTACATGGACAAAATGAATCAACTTTCAACTTTGCTTTGATGTTATTTCTCAGATGACTCCACTTTTTAAACTCTTAATTCTAAGAACTAAAGAATTCTACATTCCAAACACTGGATGAGCTACAGGTTATAGATAACATAGCCAAGAATTTTAAACTAATTAGTGTACAGTTAATGACTAATGTTACTAGTTGCTTTGATTTTATTTGTAGCATTATGGTCAACTTTTAGCTGCATAAAAATGAATTAAACAGGGATATAATATTGAAAGCCAATTTCAAATGACTACAAGAATACATACCAGCAGATGGATTATAACCTGTAGACTACAAAACTAAAAGATAACATCCTACTGATTTGGTATTTTGTCCCATTGTCTTGCATAGAATTACTAAATCTATTGTATAACAGAAGTGTAAACGGAATGAAATAAAAGGGCAGCAATGATTCTGTGAAGTAATATTTTTCTGAAATCATGTAATTATCCAAAGCAATAATATTAATTTAAAGAGAGAGAGAAAAAAGGAGTACAAATTATGCATGTCCTGTATAAATATACTGTACACTGTTGATTCTTCAATATTTCTGAAAAATTTTTAAAAATAAAAGCATAGCAACAATATTGTTTTTATCAACACTTTCATCATAAGCGAACTCATTATTAGTAGATGGTCAGACATCATATTACCTATGATATTATATTAACTTTTAAACATGCAATATAACTTTATGCTTAATATGCTAATATTTATATTCTAGAAAAGATAATTAAAGGTGATAAACAACAGAAAAAGTATAATTTTAAAGCCTTCTACTAAATATCAAATAAAATATATACATTAATAATCAGACAGATAAAAGCATTTTAAAGCAATGCAAGTAAAAGTTTTAAAAAATAAAAAAATTGTTGAAAATTTTAATTATTATAAAGGAATTTCTACTTTTTAGAATAGATCATAGCTTATTTGTTGTGCAGTTAATCCACAGTTGACAGGTCATAAACAGTCACCAAAATTCTCTTTTGTATTGTGATAATGATAAATGGAAAAAAATTGTAATATTCCATATACATAAAAGAGAAGTTAAGCACCAGTTATATTGTTACTAAGCTATTCATCATTATTCTTCTATATAAAACTTTTATTTATTGTTAACAATCTTCTGTAAGCAATCTGTATAAGCAAAATTAAGAAAAATTTACACTTTCTCAGTAATAGTTTAAATGCAGCTGAATAGTTCACAGTACACAATGTTGAAAAACTACATATCCAATAAACTATTTCTTTACTTTGTTTGAAATTCAATACACAGATCCTTTACAGTGGCTTCTAAGGCAGTTGAAAATTAATATTACTTTAACCCTCAACTTCCCAGGTTATGTTTTTATCATACTTTGTATTAATTCCAGTCTCATATATCTATTTTAAAATAAATATTAAAAATGTTTAACAACTGCTGAATGCTATTAAAACGAACTATTCCAGTTGGTTACATAAAAAGAAAGACAAATGATTTTTTAAAATTGTTTTAAACTTTCTAGCCACAAAATGTGTTTAAACATAAACATAAACTGGAAAAAGAAAGGGAACTAATATTACACATCATTAATTTATGCATCCAAATTCTACTTTGTTATATTTTTATTCTTTATTATATATGTAAAAATAAAGCATAAAAGAAACATAAAACACCCATTAAAGTAAAATAGGATAAGTAAGTTTAGGTTCAATAATTCTTTTTTAAAATTTTTTCCAGCAAATTTTGTTTGTTTGCATACAATACTGAAGGTAAATAGGAATACAGAAAGTATTGTAATCATCCAAAAACTGGACCTCAAATTTTGATTGATCTATATGTTTTGGACCTCCTTAAGACTGAAAATACATTTTTGGGAATTATGTCTGTATGAGTATCTGTAAGTGAACATGATAACTTCAGTATTAATTTATGCTTAGAGAAACCAATTTTTGAATGCCTACATTATAGCAGAATTGTAGCTTTCTATCACCATTTGTGTTACTTTTATCCAAATGCAACAAGCAGTTTACTTGTTAATTCTAGTTACTGAATGACTATTTAGGATTACTATTTGGTATTTGATGTTGTTAATTAAGTTCAAGGAATAATGTGGTAACATAGCTAAAAGACAATATTTATGTGATACTGTTCATATATTTTGTAAAAAAATAAGAACAAAAATGAGACTAATGGAAAAAGTCAAATGAATGAATGAAATAATCTTTAGATGATTCCTAAGAGCTGCATACTGCAACCAGAAATCTATTGTGCCTAAACCCAAGAAAACACAACCTCAAGAGTACTTAAGAAAAGAGTTATGTGGCTGAAGCAAACATCAGCAGACAGCTGACAGGAATATCCTGCAACTTCTAAGGATCAGTAAGGTAGTAACAAGGTTTTCAAACCTTTGAGCAAAATTCTCAAATCACACAGAATGTAGTGAGCAGTTTCCAATGAAAATAGTCACTTTTATATTCTATGAGTATACAAGAAAGTCAAGGGGAAGCTACTCTCAATTTTATGGATTACAGACAGAGCATGTTTTGCATTTTTCCAATACCATCCTTTAACAATCTTTGCTCTACTATGTAGAACATACAGTGAATAGATGCACAAAGTTGACTGGTCAAGAGGGTGCTGTTCAATTACATTGTCACTGATTCTACACCATTTCCTGGAGGATTAATTTTTATCTATCTTAAAAATCATATTATCAAAATCAGTGTCTGCAACACAAATAGCAGACAAAAGGCTGCATAATAATTACATACTGTATATATGCCCAGACCATGTCTTAGAAACCACTAAACACGAAAAAAGGCTCCAGGTCATGTTAAAGTGGCTGTTGATGGTGTAAATCAATGCAGGTTCCTGTTTACCCCAAGCACATGCAGGATAAAGCTGTGAGCCTGGATGTCCTTTCACTAGGAGGTAGACAAAGAGAAGTACAAAATCAGATAAAAAAGTCCTCTCCTTCTGAGGATGATCAAAATTGAGTTTGAATCTTTAATCTAGCATCAGAAATGGCTTATAATGCCAGGCTAAGCCGCATGTTGCAAGTTAAAAAAGCTAACACACAGTTCAGGAAGGGACAACTACACAATGTGACAATCTCTTACTCCATCCCAACATATAAAAAGAAGGATAAAAATATATGCTAGTCATCTGTGAATTTATGCACGGGAAGTTAAGGGTTAAACCCAATTTGTTGTAAAGCATAAAAATTAGCATTTTTTTAATTAAAAAATTATTACTTCTATCATATTTAAAAATTAAAAACCATAGAGTTGTAGCATAATTGTAGTATCTATATTATATTTTACTACAGTGTAAGTCATCAAGAGTTTTTGGATTATCGACACATTACATTACTTCACCAACAAATTTTCTACTTATAAGGGATTTTTAATACAATTAAGGAATTTTTTTCCTTTCTGGCTGAAGAAAAGTCTTTATATAATTATGGGTATTAAATTTGCATTTTGAGTTGCTTTATCCATTTTTCTTTCTAATAATTAAAAATCTTAGAAATTCAAAAACATTAAACAGATACAGTAGCCACAAGTTTGAGAAAATACAATAAAAATTATTGTTACAAATATACAAAATTGTTTTTATACCATGTAGCTTGTAATTAAAAATGATTTATGGACACTTTAAACACATATAGAATGCATAAAATAGAGAAAAAATATTAACAGAAATTCTACATTTGGGATGTAAATATAATGAACATATTTAAAAAATATATATTTTGAGAATATAAGAAGCTTGAGACAACTTTGATTAAAGTCTAATAGCATTCACGGGTAATTTAACTTTGGTAATGCTTGGATCAAAGTCTAATTGATGGGTAGTTTAGATATATATTAATAAAAATAATTTTTGACAATGAATGAGCATTTCATCTATGGCTGCATAGTTTTTCACAGTTTGGACCACAGAGAAAAAATATTTTAATTAATGTATCTGTTAATATTACCTATCAATTTTCAGCTGTAAATCTTTTATTAAATTAACACAATCATCAACTAATAGATTGAAAATTGAATCAGCAATTTGTAATTTCACAGTGACTTCATCTTGATCATAGTTCACCCATTCAGGTTCTTCTTCCTTAAGTTCACTGATAAGAATAGTATCAACAAAATCTCGCTTCTTACGTCCTAATTTTAAGGAGGACCATGACACTTGTTTTCTTTGATTTAAACTAGACATAGCAGGATTAATTTTTAAGAACTTCTTAACTTCTTTTTGAATATCAAAAGATTTGAAGTCCTTTGAAGAGTATATTACAGGCTTAGGAGTTAATTTTCGAGGTCGTAACCAAGGCCGAGGAATCTGTTGTGCTTCACTGAAAATAAACAAATAACTTTAGCAAGCTGAAAAAAAGGAAATTTTAAATTTATGATGCTTTACAATATATATATATATATATATATATATATATATATATATGTATGTGTGTGTGTGTGCTCATATTCTGCAAATCTACAATTTAATGAGACCACCTATTCTTATTTAACTCTTTATGGTTATTTTCAATCCCTTTCTGTGGTATAAATTACAAATTTAAAAGGCTAAAAAACTTTTTTAGCTTTCTGAATAATTTCTTTAAACACTATTTAGTGTAAGAAATAGTACCTACACTACAGTACAATGCGTCCTATTTATGCTGTTAGTTAAAGGTCATAGGCAAAAAAAATTGAGTACTTTAGAAGAGTATAAAAACTCATTATTTATTTTTGTTTTATTAGCATAATATTTCTATTTATTATGTCAAAAAAGTGGATGTCAACTTCATAAACTGCTTTTTAGTTGAAGTTTCCCCCTTAAAGTTCTACTTAGTATTTTCTTTACATATGTAGCTCAGACATATTAATTGTCCATAATTATAAAAATTTCCAAAGAAGTCTAATTGAAGAATGGCTGTTGTTGACAGAATAAATTTGACCATATTCTTTTGAGAAAAAATTTTTCAAGGTATAAAATTTTAATTTTTATATGCATATCAGTGCTGCATTTATGTAGCAACAGTAAATCCACACTACGAAGTACTGCATAAATACAGCATATAATTTTTCAATAAACTTCTTACAACTAAAAAGCATTCTTAAAAGATTTTAGATATATAAATTGAGAAAAAAAAATTAGAAAAAAATTTTATAAAATTATTTTTACTGATTAATTGATAAAAAATAAAATTATTATTCTCATTGTTTTAATGCAATTAAAGCCCTTGGTTGTTGACACAATACATAACAGTCTCTCCCTCTGCTTCCTCCCAGAATGCTAATGATCTATTCCTACCAATTTAAATCACATGCATATATAGTAAACAATAAAAGAGATTTTTTATGCACATAAATGAAAAATTGGACTTAAAAAAGTAAAATATAACTACCTATATTTTTCTAAAATAACTTCTTTAGTTAGATCAAATATTAAATCAAGGAAAACATGCTGATGAAGAGCAGTAAGTCCTAAGTTATCTCCAACAGATTCATCTGTTTGAAGAGAAATTTCTGAAATTGGTAAGCTTCTCTGCTTTCCTTCCAACAAAACTTGAACTGCAAGTTCAACAACATCATCAACATGCTTTGTGACCTCTTTAACAGATGGAATTTTTTCAACAGGCTTATCTTTCACAAAAGGGAATTCCTGAGAAATTGGAGGAGTTGTACTGGTTGATGATGGAGGAGTATATGGTGGTGGAGGTTTATTTGGAATTTTTCGATAAAAGTAGGAATACTGCTGCAATATCAACTGTTGTTTTAATTGGTGAATTTGTTGCTCTCTTTCTGATGTTACAACATTATCAGTTGTCCAAAAAGCTGATTTGGTTAAAATTTCATTATCATTTATATCTTGAAGCATATTATTTGTCTGAAAAGCATCACTACCACTAGGGTTTATCAAAGAAATATTCAGAACAGTAGGTATAACATCAGTTGATTTCAAAATAACATTAGTGTCAACTCCAAAAGGAAATAAATTGGATGTATTTTCTGACTTATGTTTAAGGCCTTTTAATGTTTTGAAAAAAGAATCAACAGCATCTTTTAGATAAGTGTCAAATAAATAAGTAGAAAGTGTCTCTGCTGTTTTCTCTTTTGAAATCTCTGATACATGTCTATGCTTCATTCTGCTTGAATCTGAGTTCAAAAGCTTTTCTAAATTACATTTCTGATTAGAAATGCTATAAAATATTTGCACAGTATCCTCAATCAAGGATGAGGATATATAATTTACAATATTTACAACCTCAGATTCAGATGTCAGTGATTTCTTTCTCTTTTCCTCAGGACTAGAATCAATAGAATGAACTTCTAATTGTTTTTCTTCTGATTCTAAGAGACAGACAGCCTGCTTAACACTTTTTTCAATATTAATAAATGACTCTGTTTTAGAAGTTTCACAGCCTCCAGAGCTATCACATTTAAAATGTTTACTCAAATTCTCCTCTTCTAAATCTTCAGCAGATAAAGAATTCAGGACTGATTGAACTTCAGATATAGACTCTTCTGAAGAGCTAGAATATTGGGATAGGTCTTGAGATTGATGGGAATCAGATTTTTGACTGATATCTCCAGATAACTCTCTTGTAATTTTAGTGCTTTGTTCATCATCAGAAGAAACAGTTTTGTTTGAAGCATTACTATCATCACTTTGCTTTGGACTATCTGAATCTAAACTTCTAGAAGAACTAGATTCAGTAATAAAGGTATCAGTCTGACTCTTTGATTCTGGAGTGTCATGAGAACTTTTATTTTCATCTAAGGATAAAACTACAGAAGAAGGCTTTTGTTCTGAATCTGAAGATTTAGATTCATCCAACTTTTGCAGCTTAGTGGAATAATATTCAACAGTAGAACTTTCATTGGCTTCAGATATTTCTTTTATATCTGAAGAAATTTCACTTGAAACAGACTTATTCTGTTCAATTTCAGACACTTCTTGAATTTCAGATGAGACATTTACAGACAGAATTTCAGATACTTCTTTAGAGTCAGCAGCTGATTTTTCATCCACTGTTTTAGAATCAGTTGTTAATTTTTCAGATATTTCCTTAGAATCAGTTGATTTTTCGGACACTTCTTTGGACTCAGTAGTTGATTTTTCAGATACTTCTTTGGAATTGACAGCTGATTTTTCAGATGCTTCTTTGGAATTGACTGTTGATTTTTGAGAAGCATCTTTAATATTGCTGCTTTCTGTTTTAAAAGAAGATTCAGGAAACAGTTTTTTCACTAATCTCCCTGCAAAATTGTTTTATAAGAAATGAGTAAATACAAGCAGAACATTCTATATAAATCAATACATAGTTATATAAAGGATCAAACCTCACAAGCATGACAAACTGTTAACTACTGCTAATTCATTTTGATCTTTTAATAATGGTAATAAATTTTAAAATATTATGTTAATCACATAAGCATTCTTTTCATTCTAAATAAATAAAATATTTTATTTACCTTTTCCTCTTGAAAGGGATGGAGCTAAATTTTCAGAACTACTATTCCCAAGCTCAGACTTCTTCTGCAAAGTGATGAGATTATTATTATAACAAATGGAGACACAAATATTTAATTTTATGCACATAAATTTGAAAGCTGATCACCAAATAGTAAACAGAGCTAACAGGATCAAATTTTTAAATAAAAAGAAAGGTGTTTAAAATTTAAAATGAAATAATAATTAAATATTTAGGTAATAAATTCATCATTCTAGAGTCCTAATTATTATACTTCCTTAAACTTTCAAAGAAAACAGATTAGATTTAGAACAATTGAAGTCTAATAAACAAACATAAAAGAAGGAAATTAATCAAGAATTTAAGTAAGAAAGAAAATGATAGATTGCTTTGGTTAATTATTCTTTAGCCTTATAAATATTAAGTACATCATTCACTATAAAAATATGTTGCTTTAACTAGAATATTTGTTAGCAAAATAACAGCATTCAAATTTCCTTCTTCAAAAACACTTAAATGTGATTATAAATTAAAAAAATTAATGAGACAAATTCTTTTTTGCTTTCAATGCTGATATAAGTGATTTTATTTAATTACACTTGTTAAATTAATTAGTAATTAAAAAGTTTAAAATTAAGAAATAAATTATTCAAAATGATTCATTTAATGCCCTAATTTCACCCAGTCTTATGAATGGGTGAGATCTCAGTCAAGAGATTCCTGTCGTGATACGTTTGTCTATAACAATAGCAAAGCTGTCTTAAGATCCACTTCCAGTTCGTGCAGGAGATTTTTCTTGTGAAATGTATGTGCATCTAAATTCGTTTACTAGCAGTTTTTATTCTAGTTTCCTTTCCCAGTAGTACAGTGCAGTAAAATGCAAATTTGCTTTATTAAATAAATATGTAAATAAAATAAAATAAAATCCCTGATATTTTTCTGGTTATTCTAAATTATTGAATTTCTCAGACATTTCCATATTTTTCCAGTTTTCTTGGCTTGTAGAAACCCCAATTAAGCAATAGCATCAGCAAGGGATAAGAAAATGTTGAAATGAAGGAAGAGATGGAGATTACAATACCTTAGGTTTCACACCCCTGAAAATGCACTGTATATAGCACCAAAATTGATATTTCAACACTCTAAATGTCAATGATTGCAATGACCAAATATAAATATCAGGCAGTTTGTAATTTACAAATGCATATGTTAGAACCATTAATTTGCAAAATAAATTTATGAAATGAAAATAGGAATGCTTGAAATAGAGCTGTATAAGCAAGTGATATCTGTTTTTTATATGAATAGTAACATATCCTTACATAAATTATGAATTTGACATACCTCATTGTTAAAATGTAGAGTAATACAAAAATTAACTAATAGTTACAAATATTTGTTATAATTTTACCCAGGATTTTAATAATTTTTGAATGAATCAGAGATTTATATATAACTTCTTCAGTAAAATTTTGGATTATTTCATCATTAAAAGTAGCAAACCATGTACTATGAATTGTACCTATCAAATTGCTCATATGCACCATAGTGAAAAATCAAGTAATTATTATAAATATTTACCACTGAAGTATTTACCAGTGAAGAATTCAAATTTTTTTAGTCATGATGTTTTAGAACCAACCTTATACAGATTTTAGAAACGGTTATACATTTTTTTGCTGAGCTTTCCCAGTGAAGAATTCAAATTTTTTTAGTCATGATGTTTTAGAACCAACCTTATACAGATTTTAAAAACGGTTATGCATTTTTTTTTTGCTGAGCTTTCCCTACCTTAACAATATATGTTTATGATAACAAATAATAGCAACATCATAGATGCTTGTGTCCCCCTTCCTCCCCCCCCAAAAAAAATTACAGACTTATACAATAAGAGAGATGTAAAAACTAGTAATAGTGAATGAAATTTTAGAACAGAGTAGGAAACTAATTCACTTCTATAAAAATAATAAAATTAAAAATTCTTTAAAGATATCAAAGTATGTGAAACACTTTTAAAGGATTAAATTTTACCCTGGGAAAATAATAAATAAAAGCAGATTCTATAAATTACCAGAAATACTTCTTTAAATAAAGACAAGCAATTGATTTCTTTTGTTAATGAGCATTGCAAATATGCTTTTCTCAGTATCCATGATTTTCATCCCTAAGCATTTTTAATCTCCCAAATCTGTCAATGAACTATGTCTTTATCAGTACTTTTTCACAGTGTGCTACTAAAGTAGCCAAAGTTTAAACCTGCTTTTAAATATTTTGGGGCCTATCACACCATTTCACAGCAATGGTGAAATTATTTGAGAGTCAAAGAGAATGGGCTGCATTCTTTTTTAAAGTAAACAGAAAGAAATAAAGAGAATTACTTTATTTTAATTCCCTGGAAATCCAGAAATAAACAGCATAAAATTACCTAAGTACAAATACCTTTGAATCATACTGGTAGTAGATTCAAAGTAATCAAGTAGTTAGATTTTAAAAATAATATACTGAAGCAATTTCAACTAGAGTAAGAAAGCAATATTGATTTAGAGTGTGAAGACAGATTTGCAAAAGGATGATTTATAAATACCATTTTTTTAAATGTCATAGCAATTTAAATTTTTAATAAATGCTTTTGAAATTATATTTTCAATGTTTATTATTATTTTGAAAGATATATTATTACACATGATTAAGAAACAATTAACTGAATATAATGAATTAAATATACTTGTATACTTCCTCCAAAAAAAATAAAAACATTAAGTTGGTTTTTAATTTGCATACTTAAATAAAACTTGTAATTTGATAAAAACTGAGGCACTAAATATTGGGGAAAAAATCAGGAATAATGGAAGTAAATAAAAGTACACACGAAATAAAATGCCCTGCTAATAAAAAGTAAATGTATAGTAATGAATATTAATTAAAAAGAAATTTTTAATATATTAAATAAATATCAATTAAAAATATGAATAAATAAATTAAAATAAAAATCTACCTCAAGTGAAAAACTCTCTGGATTTCGAGTAGTTTGCTTCCTGACTCTGCGGGAATCAATAACTTGCTCAGGTCGAGGCCACTTTATTCTTGGCTTTACTATTACATCACCAGTTTGAGATGATGATACTGCAGATTCTATCTGATGCTCTAGTTCTAACTTTGTTTGATTGATGTAATGGTTATAAGCCTAAAATGAAAGATTATACAGTTATGCTTTTCTCACTCAAACAAAATTAAAATAAATATAATAAACATCTCACATTTAAAGACTATATTTTGACAAATAAACTATGTATAATTAAAGTTATATGAGAGGTCCTATTTGGCCATCTTACTTAAGGTGCTTACTTAAGGTCCATTTTCCAGCTGTTACTGGTAAATGGCTCAATTTCCCCCCTGATCTAAGTTATTTTTTATTGTTAATAATGTTGACTTAGGTACTTTCTCTGGGAAAGATTTCATCTCTTTGTAATTCAGCTCTGTAATCTATATGTGTTTTCAAGGTCATTTGCTCATCTGCCTTTGACTGTTAGACATGTCACTTTAGCAGCTCTTCAATAAAATTTAAGTTCTACTCAGAATTGCATGTTCTGTTTGTGGAATGGTACGACTGCTATCTGCCATATTCAATAATCTAGCTGTCTAGGCTTTTCTTTGTCCAACAAGCCTGGGCAAGTAAATACAATAGGGGCTTAATTCAATGTGACCTGCAGATCAATATTCCCCATTCAACAAAAAAAAAAAAAAAAAAAAAAAAAGCAGAGAAATTTTTTTTAAAGTTACTTCAAGCTGCTTCTGTAAAGATAATTCCTTTTCCTTCAGTTGTTCTCTATACTTCTTTCTTTTTAGTTTCTCAGCTTCAGCTTTACGTCTTTTTAATTCTTCTGTTAAAGCATGGATACGAACTTCAATATCACTCTGATCAGATGCAGTTTCTGTAAAATAAAAATAAACAGAAAAGAAAACACAAAATCAATACATAAAATTTTAAAAAATTATAATCTCAGAAACAATGCAGTTTTTTAAAAGTGAAAACAATGATAATTTTTCTAATACTTTTATTTTTTAAACTTATTTTTATTTATAAAAACTAATATTTTTTTACAAGGATAGTAAAAAATTAATAGATCATATACACTGTTTTTAAAATGAAATATTAACTTAATATGCTTTCATTTCGTAACATTCAAAGACTAAAATTTAGATACAATAATTAATAAAATTTCATCTTTGATATTAATTTGCTTTCTACAAGTTGGGAAAAAAATATATCTTACAATACATTTGAATGCCATTTTTTCATATTCATAATATCTAATGTAATTTTTAGAATCTTTACTTACAAAATGTGTGTGTATATATATATATATATATATATATATATATATATCACAGTTTTCTGCAATTATATCATAAAAATACCACAAAAGATAATGAAAACTTTAAAAATTATATTTAAATACATTTTAAGAAATCAACAAATCTGTATACAAGTGTATAAATCTGTATAAACACCAAGAAGAGAAAAGATAAAATATTTGCAGAGCATATAATATAATATAATTAATCAGTGTTTAACTTCTTCCTTTTGAAGAATTTAAAAGAACCTTTTAATTATACACTTATAACTAGCAATTATTAAATATCAAAATAAGTTAACATATTAACTCAAATTATCTTGAAAAGAATAAGATCCATTTCTGTTTATTTTAATTATGAGTTATCAGAACCATCTGACTATTTTATAAATAATTAAAATACTTGATTATTGATAAAATTACAGGAATTTTACATTTAATTACTTTCCTAAAACTTATACTGATTAACAAGTCTCAACTGGTGTAGATAGTCTTTGTTCACCCTCATTCTTCACTAAAGGAAGAATATTAAAATAAATATATAATGAAAGGAGGAAAAAAATAATAAATAATTAAATAAAAACTAAAAAATTAAAGAAAAGCTAATGTGAATAACAATCCATATTAAATAAAAACTATGAAATAAACAGTTATTTTGTTGTCACGATCAAGGTATTTATCAGTATAGATACAAAGAGAGCTGGAGAAGAAATTAGTTTAAATGTACTTTATCTTTTAATAAATATTTACTTAATTTGTATCCTTATTAATATTGGCTTTCCTTTTATTATATTGTTATATTGCAAATCTAGTTATAAACTTAAAGCTTATTTCACTTTTGCAATTTCTTTCCCCCTAAACAAGAGTTGAGAGTTAGGGGGCTGGATCTTGGTACCAGAATTAGTGGGTTTGAATCTCAGTGCAGGTATGGATTTTACCAACCATTCGGGATTTACTTTAGACAATGGATACTGCTTTATTATCCCTGGTATTTCAAAAGAGTTCAAAGTCATATTTTTTCAATCCAAACACAAACATAGTTATTTATGAAAAAATGTATTGCCTTACTGGTATTTTTTGTTGCTATACAAAAATTGCTAATATAATAAAACAAAATAATAAAAAAAGGCTTTAGATTTTAGATTTTGAAAAGAGGGAAAAGAATTTATTTTAGAAGTACCTAAATTACGATTTTGTACGATATACCAAACAATATGCATTATTAATAATGCTAAATTATTTTATGTTTCAATTATTACCACTACACCGAGAGCTAAACAAAAGCCTTATAAATATAAAATGAATACCTGACTGAGATATTGTATATGAATCATCTGAGCCACTTGAATCATGACGTCTGAGATTCCTAGGCACAAGTGGCAGTCGAATGCTTAAACCTCCATCTTTTTTTAAGCTTCTTGGAGAACTTGAACTTTTTAATGGAGATGTAGCACTTACAATTGAAGGAGTTTTTTGACTGGCAATGGATTCAAAGGACTCTGAACCGATATCAGAAACAGAAGATTTGTCCTTAACTGATGATGAGCTAAGAGTAAAAGAACAATAATTTATTTAAAACATGATTATGTTATAAAAATTCAAGGGTTATACAAAGTTTTAAGTTAAAGATTTGACTTAGTATTTTACTCATTTAGAAGATATTTTAATCAAGTTTTCATTTGAGGGCAGCTCAGAATACTTTTTGTCAATTTAAAATGGTTTAAATAATATTTTTTTAGTTGTTAAAAATTTTAATTGCTGCTTCAACAATAATAAATATTGTTTACTAACATTTTTCATAATTAACATATAAAAAGCTTTAATATTCCATTTTTTTTTTGGGGGGGGAGGATTTATAGCACTGGCTTTTAAGCAACTCATTTAAATCAAGAGAATAAACATTTATCTTTGATTATATACAAGAAACAAACTAATAGTTTAAATAAATTTTTAAATGTGATATTATTTTAATGTCATAACCTCCACCCCCAACACTATATGCTATAATAGTACTTAGGAAGTAAGGAATAAATGTGTTACAATAAAAGTTTAACAGAATTAAAGAATTTTTATATTGCTCTTTATATTGTGAAACATTGATATAAAGAGAAATGAAAAAAAAGGTTGCTTTTTATATTAATTTTACATATTAAAGTAGTAGCAAAAATAATATGTTGTTGTTATTATGTTGTAGATATTTTAGATACTACAACCATGTATGACAATAATATATACAAAAAATAATCAGGGATAATTTGTTTAAAAACTCCATGCATATGCATGTGAAAACTTTAATTAAAAATAGACTAGAAAGAGCTGCAGAATAATAACATTAAATATACTTAAAAATGCAAAAAATATTAAAATGAAATGCAAAAAAATATTTAACAAATTACGCTTGATAAGAGGTCTATACAAAAAATAATCAGGGATAATTTGTTTAAAAACTCCATATGCATGTGAAAACTTTAATTAAAAATAGACTAGAAAGAGCTGCAGAATAATAACATTAAATATACTTAAAAATGCAAAAAATATTAAAATGAAATGCAAAAAAATATTTAACAAATTACGCTTGATAAGAGGTCTATACAAAAAATAATCAGGGATAATTTGTTTAAAAACTCCATATGCATGTGAAAACTTTAATTAAAAATAGACTAGAAAGAGCTGCAGAATAATAACATTAAATGTACTTAAAAATGCAAAAAATATTAAAATGAAATGCAAAAAAATATTTAACAAATTACGCTTGATAAGAGGTCTCTTCAGTTATTATCTCATCTATTTGAAAACCATTTTCAGATACTTCAAGTGTTTGTATAGATGATCCACCACTTCCAGTTTTAATCTCTTCTGGTAATGACTCACTGCAATTAATTGGTTGAAGTAAAACAGACGTGAGTATAGAATAATACATTATAGGCTTCATGTAATTCATGATATACTAAATGAAGCAAGAAATGCTTATGTATTAAATTTCATTAATAATAAATCCTCTTTGTCCTATCATATAAAAGACAGAGTAGCATTTCTTTTTCTGCACTGAAATGAATTACGATCTTAATTTTATAACAAAAATTTTGTCTTGCTATGTACTTTCATTGCACTCTTTTCATTGAAATAGCCGCTATATATAATTATGATTAAAATAATTATATTATAGTTTAGTAATTTGTTAAATAAAGTACAAATAGTTAAATTTAATAAGTTTAAAAACAATGCTTATAATATTTGTATCTCACTGTCTTATTAAAATATTCTCTTATCCCATAGAATATTGTTAATCCTAATACTCATATGATTTCAATGTAGAGACATTTATTAATGCTATAAAAATGTAAAGAGGAGACATTTAAGGTTCAAAGGTTAACAATATTTTGGAATAAATAATGATTATTTTAGTGTAGAACATTAAGACCCAAAAATATTTTTATATAGTATCAAGTGATCCATGGACCATCAGTGGTCTGTAAGAAAATTTTAGGGAACCCAAAAAAATGCAATTACTATCTTTTTGTTAATTTTATAAGAAAAAGTAACTTTATAAATTTAACTGGAATTACTATTATGTATGATTTTACTTCATCAGCACATTGTTTCATTTATTACATCACACAAATGAGCACAAGCAAATTTGAGACAACTGTATGATAGAAAATAATATGAACTTGAATAAAAATTGCACTTTATACATATTTATAACTAATATTTTACTTTCTGTACGGTTCCTGTGATTTTGTAAATAAAATTAATATATTTAGTAGCATATTAAAAATATTTGCTTTCAAGCAAAAAATTAACTAACAATTATTAGTAATCTATGTTGGAAAATTATATATTTTACTGATTCATAGTGCATTTCGGTTAAGAAACAATGCCCTACAGCAAAAAATAACAAAAGGTCTTTTTTGCTAAATTAGACTTAATGTCATATTCAAAAAATATCCTGCTCTATTACATAGTAAATAATAAATTATTTATATATAATATACTTACCTAGAATGCACTGAACTAGAAACTTGAGCAGTTTCTTTTTCACTACCTGGACCATTGACTGCTAAACCATTGTCAGAAATGTTAGTAGGAACACTTTCATCTGAAGTTGATTGGTGAATTTTATGTTCTTTTACATTATTAAATTGTGTACGAGAATTACTTGATGTACTTGGATGGTTTGATGATATTTCTCCTGTATGTGGTACAGATTCATTTACAGATTCGGTCCTTTTATCATCTAAAAAAGTTTATCACATTTGCTAAATTATTTGCAAAGCAAACTTATATATGAATGCAAACATACTTTATGCATAAAAATTAATACAAAACTAAAAGTTTAATTCATCAAGTTTCAGTCTTGGTAAACATATTTTTTCAATAATTCAAAATACATTGAAATAAAGTTTCTATGCCAATGAAACATACAAATAATATATAGTCATAAAATAGATTTAATTTTTTTTACTTTACAAATAAAATTGTGAATAAGGAAAAATTTCAGCATTGTGAATCCTTATTAAATAAGTATAATTAAATTAATAAATGAAGTTTTTGGAGATAAAAAAAATTAACTTCCACATCGAATAAATGCTGATTTTGTTACTTTTTATCTTAAGGACATTTTTAAAGAGGGTATTAAGGTAGAAAAAAATGTTTAATATTAAGTTTTCCAATTTGAAGTATGTAATAGTAAGTATTTTATAAAAATATAAATCAGTTTATCTCTAAACTATAATATTGTGGGCTATCCATTTTTACCCCGAGGTCTTCAAATGAATAACCTCATATAAGAGCTTGATACCCTCAGTAAGTCTTTACGTGAAATAACTATGTATAGAACTAAAACAATTGAATATTAAATAAGCATTGTTATCACAAAGACAATAAAAACTTAATTAACCTTAAATAATAATAGAAATGAATTAAATATAAATTTTATGGCTTTTAATAGAAAAATATAAGAATATAATATGGTTGTCAAAAGTTTTAAGCAGATACTATTATGTTTATTATGTTGACATCTCTACTTAACATAAACTAACTACAGTTTGATCACTGCTAACCCTTTCCGGCATGGTGGGTTAAATTCTGTCCCACCTAATTAACATTTTTTTAAATCAGTTTCAATCAACACACTAATCCAATTATATAAAAATTTCCATTTATTGAAAAAAAAATTCAGAATTTATTTATTTAGTCTTTTTAAATAATATGCATAAATATGCCCATCTAATCATTCTTATAACATTTTTTTTTAATTAAAGAAGTATTTATCATAGCGTGTCACTAAAGGGTTAACGTTTTGAAAGGGGCTCTCTGAAGAAATAGTTAATCTGCGGGACACATTCTCTCTCTGAAAAGATTAAAGAAAATACATCTGATTCAGTTTAATCTTTTGCTATTTCTTAAGCTTTCTTACCTAGAGACATAGCATAGGTATCTGTCACTCTGGGCAAATACCAAATTTGCATTCCGGTCAGATAACAAATTTGCCACCCCCTCCCTTATGCACAAAATATGATAGTATTGGAAATATAAAATTAGGGCTGCATGCTCAGATGATATCATTTTACCACTAAGCCTCCACCATGTATGAAAATGATTAATGAATTTTTAAAAAAATACTGTTCACAATGTGGTATTATATATTAAATTTTTTTTTGTTAGAAATTTAAATTTGTATTATACCAGATTGCATATGTGCTATGCAATTTTGGCCTCATATATACTAAATTAATTCAGTAAATATTTGGTTACAATTTATTTGGTAGTTTTCTTTTCAGTTATACTTGACAAACATAAGTCATTTTCCTTCTTATATAATAGTAAACAGAAGGATATATATCTTTAATAGGATATTTCATGATAGAAATTTTGTCACTCTTAGCAAAGTGTTACCCAGGATGTGCATCTCTTTGCCCCTTATCCGTTTATGCAGAACTCCTACCTTAACAACTTTATAATTAAAATATTACAAAATATGAGAAAAATCTGAACAAAAAAAATATACCTTGCAATGATAAAATTAACTTTTAACATAGCTTAGTCGTAAAACTTTTCTTCAAATTTACATGGTACAATACATTTTATTTAGTCTCAACAACACTCTAAACTATTTTAGTACTAAAAAAATGTTAAGTTTTTGATCACTTTCATACTAGCAAAATTAATTAATGTAGTAGATGCTGCTAAATATATTTTATTATTATTTTATAATCTTAAAAGGGAAAAGTAAGTATGCTGACAAATTATAGAATAAAATGTAAATTTTTTAGAAGATAGTTGAAAAATGAACATAAAGACAATAAGTTTGTTTCATAGTAACAAAATATTTAGAAGTAAGTAAATAATGATACAATAATTTATAGAGAACATTAGCCCCTAATATGCTATATAAATTATTTCTTCAGTTTTTAAAACTTCTGTAACTAAAAACTTGCATCCATATCAAAACTACTTTAAATAACATCCTTTTAAAAATTACTGAAAGTTATTTCCCTGTAAATTTGAAGTTCTAATCCTACAAGTTGTAAAATATATAGAATATTTCATTACCCAAAGGGTTATTTTTAAGTAATAAATGAGGACACTAATATAATCTTGTGAATATCCAGCTATAATGTTTTATATTTAGTTTGACTAAGCTTGTACCTTCCATGGACAGGAAAAGGTATAACACAGTATCATAAAGCTGAAGATTAGCAGTTGCCACTTGCTAACTGGTGACTAAACTTTCAAATACAATGACTAAAAACTCTAGTAAAGCACCAGGTCTGGCCACCTATAAAAACTGATGACTGTTGATAATCTTTTGTTCCAACAAAGTAGGCCCCAACTTTTGTTCTATATACCACATTCACTTGTCACATCTCAACCCTTCTTCCAATCAATTCCCTATGTACCTCATAAGTCTGTAGTTCAACCATTTTGTTCATAAGCTTAACAAAAAATGGAAAAAAGCATGTGTGCTCTTTATAATTTTATTAATTTCTTACAATATTTTTTCTACATTTTGTATATTTTGTGCATTGGTAAGTAATATTTTATAATCAAAATCATATTTTTCATTATTATTTTGAATAAGTTCTATGAACATATTTTCTATTAATAAGAGGATCAAGAACAAACTTACTACAAAATACTATAATATGAATATGCTACAAACAGATTACAAAAATGATGGTTACTCCTCCCCCTTACAACTTTATTATTTTTTCCACTTTTTCAGAGTTCAAAATGTTTGAATTGTATCTAAATCCAAGAAAATTCAACCCCAAGAGCACCTAAGAAAAGAAATTGGTGGCTAAAGCAATCTTAGCAGACAGCTGAAATGAATACCTAGCAGTTATGAGCCAAGAAAAGCTCACTATCTCACAGAAGATGTCAAATAGTGTCCCCAAGATGGCAGTCACAAGAGGCATCATGACTAATTCCCATCACATTAAAATGCTTTCTGAGGGCATAATGACCAGTAAGAAGACTAATAGCCTTCTTTGAGTAATTCCTATAAACACACTTGTATAGTCCCAATTGAGCTCCTTGTCTAACATCCTTCCTAATGTGTCAATTAGCATACTGAATATACCTGAATTAATAACAGAGTTGCTTATATATTTAGGAGGAATAGCAATGATAGGTTCAGGACCAGTAAAAGATAAATTGAACACTTTCCTAGCTGATTTGACTAGCTCATTACCCTGAATACCCAAGTGACATGGCACCAGAAGAGATTACCTTGTTACACCATGCAAGGTCACAAAGCACTCCTAAACCAAAGCAGGAGTAACACTGAATTTCAATTAAGATAGAAAGGCCAGCCAGAACAGATACAAATGGTTTGCTTAGAAAAATCTCTGTCTTGACAATCTGATTATAAGGAATTCAGCTTGGAAAACAGTGTGTATGTTATATTAATAATGCAAAAGGAAATAGATGACACATAAAAAAAATTAAGATTTTAAAAATTTATAACATTAATTTTCATTCAAACTTTTCACATTAACATAAAAAGAATACTTTCATATGAAAATTAATAATTAAATATCATAAAGTATATTGCATGAAAAATATATATTTACAGTCATTAAAATATGCAAAACTAATGTAAGAATGGAGTAATCAAAATAAAACAGAATATTATATGACTAAAAATATAGTTATGTTTACTACTATGAAGGAGGAAGATGTTACCAAATGATCTTTAAGGAGGAAAAAACATAATTTACAGTAATAAATAATTGAAAAATTTTTGAAAAGAAATGTTTTACAAATAATACAGATTAAAGCATGAGAATAATAGTAAAGACAAAGCAAAATTAAACAAAACTTTAAAGACTTTAATGTACTAATAGGTATATATACAAAAATATTTCTTTAAAAAGTTATATTTAAAATACAATAATACCATCATGATTAGCAGAGGCAGAAGATGATATATAGTATTTTGTCCTTTTTTTGCTATGATCAACAAGATCAAGAGCCTTTTGTTCTAATTCTCTAACAGCCATTTCTTCACTGTCAAGTTTCATTTGCCATTGAAGCAAACTTTCAACTTGTTTTCTCCGTTGAAGAATACGCTGCTCACGTTTAGTAAGGTGCCTGTGGAAAAAACACAAAATATTTTTCAAACTATAAGGATTCAATTGATTTCTTAACATTAATTTAAAATTTTTTTATATATTTTTTTTCATGATTATATATATATATATATATGTACAGCAGACACAAACACATATGTATGTATACATATTTAATATACTTACATAAACATATACTTAAGTAAACATATAAGTAAGCTATAGCTCACAAAAGTTAAAGACATTTTTTTAACAAAAACTTTCCTGAACCCATGACAATCTATATTTCTAGTTATAAAGATAGCACAGATTTATAGAAATATACAACAAAAAATTATCAAAAAGATGTAAAGGAATTTTACTGTAAATAAAAAATGTCTAACTTATGGCCCACTGCAGATATTTTTGTGGTCTACCTGATATTACAGTATAGCAAAAGTATTGAAATAAATTTTAAAACTAAATTCTAAATTTCTCACAATGCTCTCTGTCACCTTCATTTTTTTAGTTCTGATACAGCTTCCATATAAACTCGCTAAGTATACACATGTCTTTTTATAAAATATACTAGAAATTCACTAATGAAGCAAAAATTGAGAATACTATTACAATACTGAATACTGTAAGATGATAATCTGTCTCTCCTAAAAAAAAAAAAAAACAAAAAAAAAAAAAAAAAAAAAAAAAAAAAAAAAAAACTGCAAACAAGAATCCTCCCAAAATTGGAAGAATCATGGCAGAGAAGAGACGTTACATTGCAGGAAGTAAACATTAATTTTTATGTTATTTTGTTTTTACATTAACTAATTTTTAAACATTTTTAATGTTAATTCTTTAGTATACCATACTACTAAAAAAAATTACAATTCTATAAAAATGGAAGTTTTTATTTTTTGAAGCCCACATAAACTTAAGCCTTCTTTATTTGGCCTGTATTAGTCTTTGAATTTGACATGCTTGTTGTAGAGTGTAAGCCTGATGAAACAACAAAAAGAGGGAAGAATTCTCTAATTGTCATAGCTCTTGTCACTACTCAATTTAACCTTTCAATGCTGTAGTATATTTGAAGATTTATAAAGCTGTTTATTAATTAAAATCACAATTAAAGACCAATTTTAAAAACTATAGACAATTAATTTTCTAAAAACATTAGCGATTTTTTTTTTTTTTTAATGCTCTCATTTGGGAACATTGGAGTGTAATACTATATATGTATGAGTGTGTATATATATGAACAACATGTTTATGTTAACAACATGTTTATGTATGTTTTCAAAGGAATAATCCTTTGAAAATTTACTTTAAAATTCAGCTTAATTTTAAAATAACACAGAAGTGCAAGCTCTTTTTTTTTTATGAATTTGTGACACTATATAACTTTTTATAATGAAATTCTTAGATCAAATAATAATGCATACCTTTGTTTATAATTATAAATTCTTACAAAAAATTTAATGAAACTTTATTTTTAATAGCATTTGAAGCTGTTGATTCCTATTTAGGAACAATAGTGTGTAAAAGTTTAATACTATGAAATGGATTATGTAAGACTGTTGATTTAAGAATGAATACATATAGAGTATAAATTTATATAAATTAAATCCATAAGTGCATCATTAAAAATAATACTTTTCAATAAGTCACCTATCAGAAACATGTTATCTATTTTTTACTCTGAATAAAATTAAATAATGCTAAAGAAAAGAGTTTAACATTTTCTGAAATTTATTACAGAATACACTTTACTTCATAAAAGATATTTCAAGCAGTTAAAAGCTTAGAACATGGTTACTATAAATTAATATTGAAAATAAAATGTTTTTGAAAAATGTAAAGTTTACAACTATATGCTACAAATATATTCAGAAAATCCCCTAATATACGATGCTCTTGTTTTGGGAGTACTTACATTTCCTGGTTTACTTTATGTCAGCATAATGTAAGTTCAACATAAAGCTCAGATCAAATCAATATAAATCCTATTTAAATTTATTCAAGCATATTTTAAAAATGAGAAAAAAAAAACAAAGTTTATTTTATCTTTTCATTTATTCTTTATTTATTTATCTATTTTTTAAATTACAAATCATAATTTACATTTACCAGTCAGTTCCCTTTATGGAAACAGAAATCGATTTTTAGGAAGGCTAATTTTCTATCACTATATGGCATTTTCAAATTTAATGGCCTTTTCAATAAATAGCCTGTCTATTCTATATTTTACCTAATTTAATTCTATATGGACATAACCACATTTTAAGCTTTTAACAAATGCTTAAATTGTGTTAGTGTCTATATTCACATGTACCTAAAACGATTCCAGGCATAAGTAGAAATAAAATGATTGAATTTCTAATCACAAACACCAGATTAACTGCTTTTAATAATTATAATTATCTTTAGATTACATTTTATTAATTATGGAGAAGCTATAATTCATACAATTTTAGCAAAATTATTTTACATAGGATACTAATAAATTATAGATTTTATGAAGGTTTAATTTTATTAGAGCAACAGTGGAAAATATGCCATGACATAAATTAGTCAAACTCCCACAGAAAAGAATGTACGTTTAAAACTTAATATTTTACTATAATTAATATTTCAGAATGTAAAAATTTTTAAACATACACACACACACACATACACACACACACACACACACATATATATATATATATATATATATATATATATATATATATACACACATACATACCTCTTACTAGCTTCAAGCTTCTTTAAACCCTGAAGAGCTGTTTCTAAAGAATTATTTGAATGTAACGATGGGTTAGAAGTACTCTGTACAGCATTAATAGGAGAAAAAGATGGAACTGGAGAACTTCTTTGAGATTTATTCTGAGAAGAATTAGATGTCTTTATTGGTTCTGATGTTTGGGTTTCAACAACAGACTCTAAAAATAAAAATATAACAACTAAATGTAACAGGGGAAAATACACTTTTTAGCACAGTCACAAATGAAAATAAAATATATAATAAAAAAAAAATATCCTTATAATGATAAAATGCCAGTAGGAAAGGAAGAGATATTTGCTCAAAATTAAAGACTTATTTGTAGTAAATTTTATGAAGAAATAAAAAAAGCAATATTAAAGACAAACAATGGAAAATATTCTTTCTTTTTGGGTTTACTTTTTTTCATAATCACCCAAAAAGGCTGATGCTAAATTTATGTATATACATATACACATATATATTAGTTATATATGAGTTGCAATTTTGTTAATTTGAACTTACAGAAAGTAAAACTTATATCTTAAAGCTCATATTTACTCAGAAATTATCAATAAATTACTAAAAATAACTTCTAACATTTGGTATTATTATAGAGAAGCATCATCTTCTCCCCCCCCCCACTGCTATGAAAATTGTGAAATTTTTTACTATTCAAAATGACTGGGTATTATGAAAAAAGAATATGAATTAATATCTTGTGATATATTAATTTTGACAATACTATAGATTAATAAAACAATACAAAATGACATATTTCCTTATTCCCTCATATCATTCCAAACATTTAAATTTTAACTATGCAGCTTTATGAACTATTTAGTATTTAGTATCAAATAGACACTTAAGTTAATCACAACTTAATCCATGTTTATGAATTCAATCGCAGATGTAAATTTTGAATATTGACTAAAAAATATCACAATATAGAATAGTAAAGGGCCATGGAGAATGGAGTCTGTTTCTATCCAAGAAAAACTTTTTCTTCGAGAGACCTGTGCTACAAATTGCTGTTTAGTGATGAAAACAAAAATTTACATACTTGAGGCATTTAAAAATTCTCAAAAAATAAAAAGAATAGTTTTTTTTTTTTTTAGCATAAAAAATGCTAAAGTTATAATTCAAATGTTAATAGGAAGCACAAACAACATTTAAAAAGCTCTATTTTCAAACCTTTGGATGTTTTCAAAAACTTTTAAATTTTGCACCAAAGTTTGCCAATTAAAATTAAAAATAAGAAAAAAGGGAAAGAAAAGGTTTTTTAATAATTTGAATTTTTGCAACCATGATTCTATGAACAATCATCTTACCATAAAAGTTTCATAGCATATAAACAAAATACTTTAATAAAATAGTAAAATGATTTTATGCTTAAATAATTCTATGAAACATTTTATTTATTATAAAAGTTTACCTTGGGAAGAATTGCTAGCTAAACCTTTTAGCATCTCCGGAACTTCAGAAACTGATTCATCATCTATCTGTGAATTATATATTTAAATGAAAATACAAACTAAAAAAACTTCACTGAGATATATTTTATGTAAATCATAACAGTACAAACGTGTGCTGAAAAAGTATAAAGTATTAAAAAATAAATTATATAAATAGCCACTTCCACCTAGATTTCAGTCTAGGTATTTATATTTTGATAGTAAGGTTATATTTATTTCAAAATATTAATTAGTTTTTACATTATATTGCATATCAGCATTATAAATAATTCTGAAAACAAATTGATTATATTCATAAAAAATACAGATTTTTATAAATTTAATATTCTTAAAATTTTAAAAAAATATAACAAAAAAAAAATTGTATATATATAGCAATATTTGAGATTTTATGCTTGCATTTATCTAATGAAAAAATACATACATTTCTTACAAGATTATTTAAAGAGAACCAACTTACCCTTACAAGTAAAAAACTAAGCATATGATGTTAAAGGCTTTTAATTTTGTAAACAGGCCATATGATATTTACAGCTTTGAATTAATATAAAATCATTTATTGTATTTTTTTTATGGATCTTTTTTTAAATAAAGAAGTATACTTTAATCTTTAACTAGTGTAAACTTCAAAATATTATTACATACAATATTTACCATGCCATAATTTAAAAAATCGTTTCCTGTACCTAAAAGGGACTACATTTTATAAAATTTTTAAAATTGGTGACATGCTTTATCAATTTTTGAAAATGTTTATCTAAAAGAAAATTTTCTAGGTTTTAACGTTGCCCATAGAAAAGATTACGATTACCTAGAAAACATATACAGAGGAAAACATGAAAATATGTGTAACATAAAAAACCAAAAAGCTAATTTGAATTTAAAAAAAAAGTACTTCAAGAAATTTTGCATAATGAAGAATGTCTGTACCAAATTTTGCACATGTAACTCTCATTGTTACTCTACAAAGAGGAATTTTCACATTTTCTAATTTTAATTTAAACAATAGAAGACAAAAAAGTAAGCAGGACAGTACCTATTTTTCTTTCATTTGGGGGCCTAATTAGTGATTTTTAATGGATTTTAAAGCAGACTCTTTAATGTCTCTCAAAAACGATACTTTTTCTTCGCTGAGTTTGTGACGTCACAGTTCATGAAAACACTGACCGCCTATGTTAGTTACATGTTAAAATACGACTTTTAAATTTGTTTCTGTGTAAAGAATCGCATATAATTAAAATTTCTTTATCATGTCTGACATTAAAAAATCATATTCTAAATACTGTGTTATGCCACTCTGCAAAAATACAACAACTAATTGCAATGAGAAGATATTTTTCAGCGTTCCCAAAGATCCAAATACACGTAAAATCTGGATAAATGGTATGAAAAGGGATGAGAAATTAAACCACAAATTATCATATAAATCATCTCTATGGGTTTGTGAAGACCATTTTTCGGTAAGTAAATGCTTGCTTTTGTTTAAATATTACTTGTTTAGAACAATAACTGTATATAAAAAAACATCTATCTTTAAAAGGACTGTTGATTAACCAGTGCTATTTAACTTTTAAAACTGCTAATTTTTGAGTATTATCACAGAGTTCAAGTAAAGTAAATGTTTGATAAAGCATATAAATATCGTAAAACATATAAATATCTAAAGCCTATAATTTTCTAATAAATAACTCGGAGGGGAAGGTTATGTATTTTCAAGGTATTATAAATATTTTCTTCAGAGATGCATACTTTCTTAAGTGTATCAATTCACAGTGATATTTTTCTATTAAATTGGTGACTAATTTGAAAAAAGTATAATATTTTTAAAATACTTAATAACAATATTACTTTAAAAATTAAATTTAATTTCAGAAACTTTATACATTTTTAAAATTTAATATTAATATTAAAGGCAATAAAATTGTATTGCTATTAAAAAAAAAGTATAAATAATTAAGTAAAGCCTTTTAAAGTTTTTAAAATTCTTTACATCAAATTTAAAATACTTAAGAATCAAATTAAATTTTTAGATTTAAAATACTTAATAGAGATTAAAAAATGTAAATTTAATTTCAGAAACTGTATACATTTTTTCTATTTAATATTCAATATTAAAAGATAATAAAATTGTATTACTATTTTAAAAAGTATAAATAATTAAGTAAAGCCTTTTAAGTTAAATTTTTTTCTCACATATTTTTATAAAATCAGCCAAATTACTTACTTATGATAACTGGGTGCCAATGATAATATTGCTGCAATAGCAAGGTTGTAGCAAACAGTATATATAATTATTAATTGTTATTCTTATAGTATTTAATGCTGATTTTTCTGTTTTATCCAAATTTGATAGGTTTTTTCATCATTAATACTATTTTTGAAACATATGTTTTAAATATGGCCTACAACAATTGGTAAACTCTGAAATGTTCAATTGCTTCAGGTGGGGTGAAGTGTTATAATTACCTCTCAAGTGTGTCACACTTGCTCTTTCATGCCACTCTCCTTTAATGTAACTTAGTGCTGATTAGATTTTATACAGCAAAACCACTTAAAGTAAATCATTAACAACACAGTAATAACATTTTACAATACAAGGATTTTGTAACTTAACACGAAATGAATGTTTATAAACTAAACTTCATATGTAGGCATCCTACTATACCTGTAGATGCTTATCCAGTTTGGTAAAAAAAAAAAAAAAATGTTTAAAGGGGGTTATAAAAGTTGCTTGTCAGTGCCATTCTTCATTATTGCTGTAAATTGCAATAAATAATGCATAGATATTGATAAAACTTTGTACAAATAGTTGAAAGAATAGCATCATCATAGAAAAAACCACTTCATCATTCTGAAAGTCATCATTCAGTGAATATTATTAAGTGTCAGCTCATAAATTCATATTTCTATCACATCTACATATTTTCTGATGCATTAGTCTGTTAAATTTGCAAGAAATGTTGAAGGAAGTTTAGTGACGACCACATCATACTAGTTTATTACTAACAACGTGCTGTATTTTATAGATGTGTATTCTTGATCTGTTTTTTATACTTTTTTCCCAGTTAAAAGATGATATGGAAAATTATATGGAATGGCAGCTTACAAAAGATGTAAAGAGGGTACAACTACATAAACACAAGGGTTTCTTCAGAATTTTGCTGAGCCAAAGAGACTCCCTAGAGTGTATTAGATCTGAATAATAAAACAGTATAATATGGATTTTAATACTAACATGCAACCACAACCAGAGTAGTTTCAACTAGGAGCAAACTCTCTCTCTCTCTCTTAATAAAAAGAGGGGGAAAAAAAAGGGAGCAGACACAAGTCAGTTTAGAACACAGTCTAAATCATGTTTGACTTAGACTGTGTATTGTAAATTGGCTGGATGCTCCTTCGATGGTTATGTTACTGATCAAACTATAAACGGACACTGTCTCTCCTGACTATTTCTGCACTCCCTTAAAATCCCAAACTTTGTTTTTTAATATAAATGTCCTTCTTTCTCGTAATTTCTGGAAATGACTATGTGTAAAGGATGCTGATTACTTGGCAAGCATGCTTTACTCAAATTTTCTAAGGAAAAACATTTTTTTACCTTGATAGCAGAACCAGATTTCTCATGCATCTGGAGGATGTACAAATGTGTTTATAAATTTACTAGACCCCCTTCAATGCTGCATATCTTGGCATTGGAAACAGAAAATTCCTACACCGGCACTACTTCCATGACACTTTCAAGAGAAAAAGAATTTGAAATTTTTGCATACTAGGACTCATAATTTTTATTTTCTTTCATTACTGTTTAGGCATTAATCTAGAGTAAAATTTCTAGAAAAGGTAAATTGAATCACACAAGATATTTATCTATTTAGAAGCATCTTCACTTGCTCAACCACCTAAGATTTTTTAATATGGTCTTTGTTATGAAAGCAGGGTTTAGAAGGATTCTGAAAGAAAAAATTAAAGACTTTTTCAACTTTATAAAGAGTTTTCTAAAAGTGAAGATCTTTTTTTAAAAAAAATCTTTTGATTTTGCTAAGCATCTAGCTGAAAAAAAGAATATTATGATCAAGAATAACCAATTCAAATCATAGATCATAAGTCAAAAATTTCTAAAAAAAAGGAGAGAAATACAGAAAAGCTAAAACAGGAAAATATATAAGTATTAAAAACACTTCTTTAAGTGATTTATTCAAATGAGGTAACTTTTTTATGCATATAAATATATTATTTGCTCAAAAATTAAGGGTACTATATGAAAAATCAAGAGCATTAATGGCCCTTTTTTAAGAGTCACCTAAAAATTAAGAAGTTTTAAAGTATTTTTAAGAAGTGTCTAAACCTTGGATAAGAGGAATTTACAATTTCCTTTTGCATCTTTTGGTGTCATATTCTTTTATGTAAGGAATGACCTTGAAATGTACTCGACTCTAAGGGGTTTTTTAAACATGTCAACTCATTCAGTTATAATACCAAACAGAATTTGAATACCCTATGGAATTATTTCTTGTATGCATGAAAAAAAAAGTTACTCCTGACCTGAGAAAAACCTTACATCCTTCATTTTAGAGTATAGTGATGATTTTTAATTATTTAAGAGAATATTCCTCAAAAAAACCTCAAAACAATGTTTGGCTGACAGCTTTTTAATAGTATTCTAATAAATGGCTAAAACAATTGTACAGTTTTTATTAGAAAAAAAAATAAATCCCATTTTTATACATTTTATACAGTTTGAATTGTAAAATAAATCATATATATCAAATAAAATGAAATTATGTACATACAGTTGTTTTTATGTCATTATCAGATGCTACTGTTGTGGTTGAAGATGACGACTTTGGTTTTGGAAAATCTTTCACTTTGCTTTCAGCATACTTAAGAGCATGAGGTTTATCATCTTCTAGAATGAATCATGTATATAATAAGGTAAAAGACAGAACTAAAATTTGTAAAATACATAAACATGTAATCAGTAGATATTGAGAGTAAGATTAGCATTTATGATTCTAATTATATAATATGATCCTTTTTAGAAATGGCATATCATAAAAATATATTCTATAGAGATTTGGCTGGGAATGGAGAGCTACAGCCTACTTATTTTTTTTTAAATATAAGGACTAATGAGACTAGGATCTAGTTCATAAAGCCTATTACGAGCAGCTATAAACATCCATGAAAACAGTGGTATTGAAACCAAAAAACTATGTTAACAAAAGGAAAAACATTCCCAATTTGGTCTATGTCTATCTATATCACAGGTTTCTAACTTGTAAGGGTTCAAAGGCCACATCTGGAAATCTTATGCATGACTGTGGGCTACACTTTCATAATTGGCAAATTTTCGTAAAAATCTGAAAATAGGATAAAAGTACCAGTATGAAATAATAAGCATAGTGTCATGAATAACTGTTTTCCATAATCATGGTAGATTTGCCCATCAAAACACTCACCAGCTAAACATAAAATTCCACAAATAAAATTTTAGAACACTTATTAATAAATCACAACTTAATAAAATCACATCGAGCCTAGCAACTTACGAACACAACACTTATCAATCTTTACATTCTATGACAGCAGTAGAAGTAGTAGTTCTTCACAATAGTTTAATTAAAGATAAAGGATTAGTCATTTTTGTTGCTTTAAACAGTTAAAAAAAACTTGTGTCATAAAATGACTATCTCTACATTTAAAATGTATATCTTTAAAATTTAAGAAAATAATTAAAGCTTTTAAAACACAATTATTTAGTACAGTTTTTAAATAATGAGATTAAAAATTAACAAAAATTATTATACCCCCAAAATAACTGGATTTTGAAGATGAATACTCAGCAGTGTGAGTTGAATAAAAATTAAAAATGTAATAAAAATAAAATTTAAAACAGAATAATTTATAGGAAGTACTGTGGATGGTCACCGGCATCAACCAAGGAATTTATGTCTATCACCAACTTTATTAATGCTAATCTCATAAGATAAAACAAGGATGAATTTGCATGTCAATTTCTGTCAGCCAGTTGGAAACCCCTCAGCTATTTCTTGTAACAGTGATATTAGATATCTTTCTTTGGCCTTATATTTATTTCATTCCTTATGAAATTAAAAATATATAATTTTGACATATCAACACTTTTAAACCTAAATAATGCATAATAGAGAATGTAACAGCACAGTGTTTTTTAATACTTAATTGAATATTAATATATAAAATATGTACTCATTACATTTCAAATAGAAATTAATCCAACTGCCAGCCAGCATGACCATTGCAATAGAAGATAAGTAAAAATTACAACCTAGTTTTACAATCCCAATCGTTTCTATTCTCACAGATAAATTTATAACTCTAAAATAAATAGCATTTTAAGTTAAAATTGGGTACACACACATAAATTAAAAGGTAATGAAAGCACATAAACATTTAAAATATTTTTAGATCAAATAACCAGTTAAAAAAAATTTTCAATGTGACGATTTTATTCATTTACTTATGAATATATAAAACTATTTGAAGTTTCATAGATTCTATTATACTACAAGTTTATACTTATCTATAAGTTTAATATACTTAATTATTTATTTCAACTAAGTGTATTTGACATCACAGCTAAATATTTTGCTATTCTCTGAGTACTTAGGATAAATGATTATCTAACATGTTTACAATTACTATCTATTGGTATCAGAGCTCACATGTTTGAATCCTAATGCAGACAGAGATGTTAGAAATTAACTGTTTGGAATGATGTAGTGGTTACAAGCTTCTATCCAAATTTAAACAGCTATGTCAACTTTAGTGTAGAAAAAAAATTACTAAAGCATTCAGAGTACAAATATAAAAATCATATAATGTGTAGCAATAATTTGTCACAATCTGTCAAGAAAATTATACATTTCTTATGAACCAATATGCTTAATAGTTTGTATTGGGTATTAAAAATAAATGTTCAACAAAATATTCAATATTGGTATCTAAGTGTAATACATAAATTATTTGTATCTAGCAAAGGCAAAACTATTAAACTTACATAAAAATATAAATGGGTATATTAGGTGCTATTTAACATGAGTAATTTTAAGTTTAAAATGTACCAAATAGTTTTGACAATAAAATACTATGAAGTTTTTTTTCTTAAACACAAATATTTTATTAATAAACAATGAAAAGTAAAACAAACTCCAATTTACACAGCCTATTTAAAATATTATTCAATAACTTACTATGGAGTAATTGAAAAGCTAGGGAATTTGGTTCTTTTAAAAGCTTTTTCTTATCCTCCAGTAAAGAACGATGTTTTTCACAGATACTCCGATATGCTTCCTGCATACACTGCAATTGAGCTCTTTCTTGGCGAAGCCTCAATATGAGTTCTTTCTGGCGCTTTTTAATAGATGATACTTTTCTTTCTGGCTCCTTTTCACGTAATTTCCTAAAAAGCACAGAAGCATACATACAAAAAATAAAAATTCAGAATTTTCTAAAGATTTATTAACAAAATCATTAAAATAATATCAAAAGTAATATTAAGTAAGCTTTATTATCTTTCAAATAAGATCAAATAACAGTAAAAAGATAATGTATTATCAATATACTATTAATTCATGAAATGAGATTGGAAAAATCTAGTTTTTATCCCAGTGTCAGTATGGAATAAGAAAAAAAAAATAAATAAAAAGGTTTTTGTGAACAATGCCAGTTCTATAATCACACAAATTAATAATCTTCATTAAGTGCAACAAAAAAAATTAAAAACAATTTTTTCACACACAACTAGCAGTTTAATATTTCTCAATGATTACTTGTAAAAATATGAAAGCTGTACGATAGAGAGAAAATAAAATGTGGAGTATATCCAGAGAATATTCAATTGGGGAAAAGGTGACTTAAACTGGACGAGTCCCCCCCCCCTTTAAAATAAATTTTAAAAAATTTAGTAAAAAATTATACGAGATGCAATATATATATTTAAAAGTCCATGCACAATCTTGTGTAATATGTTTCAGTAAATATAGAAAATTATTTGGAGCAAAAATATTGAAATTAAAAATGTACATAGACATTTTAAAAATTAAAACTTTTATTTTAAAATTAAATATTGATTAAATATTCAGTGTTAAAAACTTTTATTTATGAAAATATACTTTTAATTTAGAGTTGAATAGCAATACAATCCACTCCAGAATTTCAGGAGTGGAGAGCCCATCAGGCTCTCCCCCTCTCCTCTAGTTAAGGCCCTGATTTTCTTCCTTCTCAATGCACTTTGCATGCCAAGGAATGAGTTTTTCTTAAATGATTATCAAGTTAGCATCTATATTTTGCTTATTGTTTGTAGACATTATCATACATCAAAAACCTTTCTCTAACTTCAAAAAGGTGAAAATATCGGGTTGGATATAGAATAACATGTTATCCTTTGAATTATGCTTCTTATCTTGCTGCTATCCAGATTTAGAATTAAGACACTCATTTCAACATGGCAACTAAAACAAAAGTTTCCATTGACTGAAACAAATGAGGGAGATGACATTGAAGGTAAAGCTGAAACCTTTGAAGAAAAATTTCCACTTGAGCATTAAAGACACAGTAGTCTTGATACTTGCAATGAGTTGCTTATCCTAATATGCAGTGGTGTGCAGTAGGTTTTCATGCAGGGTGTGCAGAGAACAGGGATTTTCCAATAAATCTTTAATTATTGAGACATCTGAGTTCTCCATTATGAAACGACTTATTTATTATGGATATAAATTTAAAGAATACAATAAATAAAATATTTACCTACGAGTAGTCGAGTTATAACTATAAAAACAGCTAAACTTATGAGAATTCTACTAGCACTCAAGCAAAAATCATGTCTTTTGTTGTATGGTGTCATATTGGCGTCGAAAAAGCAACGCTTCGGACTTTCACGAAAAACTTAATACATTCAGCAAACATAGCACCACATGGCGCCTGCCGCTGCGGTGCTTCATCTATTCCCCGTGCAGAGGATTTCACTGCATGCTGGCACAATAGAGCAAACTGTTTCTTGTTCGGTCAGTGGATTAAATTATATTTATTAATTGTTTTTGACATTTGGAAATCATGTAGTCTGCGAAAAACATCTCGACAACTTTTAAAAACAAAACCAGGGATATGGTGTTACCAATATAACTGATATACTGTCTGTAAGACACAATGAATGGTAAAATTTGGACTGTTCTGTTAAAATTCATTTCTTTAAAACAAAACAACATTGATTTTCAGCTAATTATTTCAATAAATATAATACATTGCTGAAACTAATTTGCTAAAACATTTCATTTTATATTGAGGAAATACTTCTTTTATATTTCCATGAAAACAAAATCTTACAATATATAAATTTAAACCTTAACTGTTTGCAATATCGTATGGCCAGTTAATCAGTTAAAAACCAAAATTGCTTCAGCACGTAAGTCCTGGCTCTAATACAACACTTAATAAACTGTACCTTTGAATGATACTGAATGCCAAGTGCAGGAAAAATAGCTGCACTTGCCTCAGTGCCATAGTATGCTGTTCTTCTCCAGTAAACCATACATATAAAGCGTGATTTTCAATTCAGTGCACAGTGCATACATATCAGAATTTCCTATGTTCGTTTGCATGCTATGTGGTGCAGTACCTAGTACCGCACACACTGCGGGAATACAAGCAAGCAAGTCAACATAATATTTGAATATATTATAAATAATATTTATTATATACCATATAAAGATAGGTAGACATTGGTGCAGAAAATTATTGTCCCTCATAATTTTGCCAGGGTGTGCAGTGCACACCCTGCACATATGGACCACACGCACACTGCTAATATGTCTAGCATTCATGCCATGCTAGTGAATCCCATTTTGTTCTTCCTTAGGGAGGAGACTTTGCTCATTTTGTACCTCTGTTTCATCAGCTAAACTCCCAATGAGAGGACATCCAAATCCACAGATTTATTCTGTACATTCTCTGAGTATACAGGGAGACTTTTAGTGTGCCTGTCAAATTCAAACTCTCCCCCCCCACTCCCCATGATTCTAGTCCTGCACACTGAACATTAGGCCACTTTGTTCTAGATATCTTTTAGTTTGCCAGTGTTATATATGCAATCTAGTTTAAGAAACTGGTGCTTAGACAAAATAAAGTCTTTACGGCAGAATATAGAAAATAACACAAAACTAAAGTCAACATGAAAAGGGCAGAATATTAAATATAAATTAAAAACAAACAGCTTTTTTATAGTTCTTATTCTTAGTAGCTTGATTATGGCTACAAAAGAGTTGTTTGTAGTATTCTACCCTTGTTATTAAGTTGTTTTTTAAATAGAAATAATTTATATTTTAGTTAATTTTGAGACAAAAGACAATGATTTCTAAATAGGAAATAGAGAGTGAATGGAAAATGTTAAGTGCAAATATGTATTTTATGATTTATTTTAAAGAGCTAAAAGTAAACAAACACCTTGAAATTAAGAAAGATAAGAACTTTAAATTATAAAACAGAAGTTTTTCTGTTAGTTTACAATTAGGTCTTTTAACTATTTATTATATAGTTGTATATACAAAAACATATACATAGAAAAACAAAACAAAAAAAATGACCATTTAATGGATCTCTGATTTAAAATTAATTCCTTTACATATCTCTTATATTTATGACCTAAAATAAAATGCATGAAATACCTTAAATAAATATAAGTAACAAATATTTTTCTTAGAACACCTCAATAACAAAAATAATAATCTTGTAAAACTTTGATTATTGCTACTGTTGATTATTTTGAAGATAAAGGATAACAAAAAAGAAAAAATTACTTTTTAAGTAATTCTAGCCACATCATTTCTGCTCTGGCCTTCTCAACTAGAGTTTTTTCTTGAAATTGCAATAGAGAAAGTTGATGCCTGGCTCGTAACTCTTCTTCATGAGTCATTCTACGTACAACATCTAAAGTCAGTTGGGCAAAAGAATCATCAGATATTGCTGATTCACTTTTCAAAGAGAAATTTGAATGGCTACTTATGATTGTTTCTGATGACACTGAATCCTAGAATATAAATGAAAACCAAACAAAATTATTTAAGGCAGTAGAAATATAAATAAGTCACTGGCACATACATAATAACTTAAAACTTTAAATATTATCATATTGTACATTTATCACAAATAAATTTTTTCAAAATAAATTCTAAATATAATTCTGGGAGCAAATTTTAACATATTACTGATTTTCCCCTAAAATATATATAGTGATGAAAGGATATATATATTTGTAATATATTAAAAATTTAATCTTAAGGCATCTAATTTTTTTTTAGAATTTTAATTTATTTCATTATTAAGAAAGGAACCTCAATTTAAGATGCAGTTTCCTCCATTTTTTTGCATCAGGAAAATCTTAGCTTGCAAATTTTACTCCTTTGTCCATTATAAATCTAACGGGATCCATGTTATGCACTTCAGAACTTCAGTGCTGATTTTGCAATTTTGAGTGACCAACTGGCCTACTAACAAGTTACAAGAATACTGTATTAAGTAATTTGTCCAGAAAATATGTGTCTTCCTTGAGGAAATCAAGTTTCTATCTGTTTCCTAACAACTGACTCAGCTGGTAAATGTATGCAGCAGAGTTGCTCTATTTAAGTTTTAAGATCAATAAAACAAAGTGTTAAAAAGACTTAGTTGTGAACTACTTCATCAATTACTGAGTCTAGCTATAGCAAAAAAGTTTTGGGCTAGTTTCTTTTAACTTTTTAAGTTATTTTGGGTGACCAATTTGAGAGGCCATCAATCTTCAACAGCATCAGTTTATGTCATAGTTCAATATTATAACATATATACATTTGTACAGTCTGCCAAAAAACTTACCAAACCACACGAAAGAATAATATTTTATAAAACATTCAGCACAAAGCTTAAATCTGGGGCCTTGGACAACTTAGCCATCCCAACTACAATATTTATGAGGTCTAGTGTAATAAAATGCTATGAGATGTTCTACCTAACATTTAATTGTGAGGAGTAGGATTCAAACCCACACTCTCTTTCAAGAATCAGAGCTTAAATTTGAAGCATTTAGACCCCTCGTATGTCCCAACTACAATATGGGGACTGATATAATAAAAAAAAAATATTATATGAGTTGTTCTACCTTATTTTCTGTTAAATGATATGACAAACACATCCAGGTCCCTTTCCTAGAATCGTGTACTGCTAACTATTATGCAAAATGGGTATTTAATTTGAAACTCAGGAAAAAGAAGTATGTTTTTACTCTAAAACAAAATTTTCGCAATCATCAAACAGATACTTCAAGATAGTAAATGATTTCTAAAATAAATAGTGAACATTATTATATGAAGAAAAATCGAATGCTATGGAAATGAGTATTTACCTTGCATTATTATTTAAAAAATGCCCATAATGTATATGAAGGATAAAGTACCAGCAACAAGGGAAAAGGGTATAAATATTGAAGTGTTGCAAGACTTTACAATTTAAAAAAATGTTTCTAATGTTGGTTTTATTTATAATAGTATTATGAGACATTATAAAACAACTATGCTCTCTGTCTGTGCTAAAAATGTGTTTACAAAAATATAAAACAGATAATTATTTTTTAAACATTTAAGTTAAGCAACCCATTAAAGAATATGTATACTTTACTGATTATATGACAATGGCAGTACACATTTTCAAATGTAAAGTATTGTACATGGTTCTCACTCTTTTGCTTCTGAAAATTTCAAGCACTTTTCAATGACTTTTCCAAAACCTGATATATTTTTCAAGCACCTCTTTGATACACTGTTCATAATTGAAAAAAATTAAAATAACTTCCCAAAACAGTAGAACTATATATATAATGTTCATTCTTTTCCCAGAAAAAAAAAAATCAGGTTTATGAAATGGTGTAAAAAAAAGGAAGGGCTATAAGCACACGAATACTGGTTTAAAAATATACAGTTTCTTTTTTAAAACATTCCAAACTTTTTATTTTTATGTATATTTGACATCACTGACTAAACAGAAATAAGCAATTAAAGAAAATAAGTCAAACTTTGCTTCGCTACTCAGACATCCAGACACAAAATAAAAATAAAAAATAAAAAAAAAACAAAAAAAAAAAACTAATGTAGCCTAAACACTATGGCCAACTGTTCACCACTTCCTGATGATGACCTTGAATGATGGTTCACTGGTTGCATCCACACGCTAGGCCACTAAATGACCCGAGCGCATTGATTCGTCCATAGGGTCTACTGCTCACTTTAGTTGCACATCTGGCTGCCTTTGATCTATGGAGAAAAACCGCCTCGGAAGCCATCGTCCACCAAGGCTATTTTATCGTCTGCCGCCATCAGCCAAAGCCCCTCCAGATGGTGGTAATGACTTGCAGTGGACCATAGTGTGAAGGGGACTTATCGTCTGCCGCCATCGGCCACGATAAGTCAAAGCCCCTTCAGACGGTGGTAATGGCTTGCAGTGGACCATAGTATGAAGAGGCCTTATTGTCTGCTGCCATTGGCCACAATAAGCCAAAGCCCCTCCAGACGGTGGTAATGGCTTGCAGTTGACCATAGTGGGAGGGGCCTTTAAAAAATCTCTTTCAAAGCCCTTATCTTTCTTTCATTGAATGAAAAGCAAGAATTTCTAATTCGGGATGACATTGAACTCTGAGCTTGTCTTCCCCTCCCTCCAAGCCGGGGATGACAGTAGCTAGTGCAGTTTGCAGTGCATGAAAGATGAGTCACATGACACGGCTACAATTGCCAATAACGATCCTTCTCAATTTTCCAGTGCAGACATGAATTAACATTTTGAAGGGACTTGAAAAAGAAAAATCAAGCACCAGACCTTAAATTCAATGACCCTAAAGAAAATTCAAAAACTTTTAAGGCCTTAAAAAACAAAAAGAAAATTTAAGCACTTTTCAATGACTTTTCATGACCGTGGGAACCCTGTTGTAGCCTGTTATTCAGTATCTTATATTTGCCAAACACAGAAATTACAACAAACAAATTTTAGAGTAAAAATATCAAGTCAGTATAAAAAATTATAAGATATGTACTGTATAAAATAATTGAAAAAAAAATTTTTTTTGAAAAATTATACATGAACAGCAATATTCTTCAAGTACATAAAATATATCAACCTTATATTTCTGTAAAAAATAACTTTTTAGCTATTTCAATCTTACAAATATATTATTTCTTATAAGAAAGCTAGTTGAATAATAATAATGATAATACTAAAAATAACGAGTTAGAACTAAGAAAAGTATTTTGATCCATAAATCTCTTTCAAGGATTATTTCCTTTTACAAATAAACTACCCACAATGCAATCCCATATGTTTAAAACATATACAACATAATAGTAGCTACAAAACAGAAGAAGAGGTAGGATAGTTAAAAATCTTAATGTGTTTGATCTCTTTTGATGTTTATTACAATCATTACTATTATTTATTTCAAACATTAGGTACAGAACAAACATTTTTTTCCTTTGCTTAAAATTTTGCTAATTTTAAAAATCTAAAAGTTCAGTGAAGTAGAAACCAGACTAAAAAAATATCTCTGGTCAAATGGCACAGAAAATAATAATAAAGTTTTACAAACTTACGTTATCGGATAAACTGGCAGGTGATGGTGAAGAAACATTTCCAGATATTTTCCTTTTACTTCTTTGAGGTGTTTTCTGATCTAAGATCAAATTAAAATAACAGTCAGTAATGTAACTACTATGAAGTTTTATAGCTAATTTCATTAACAAAATTCTCTCCCTGTTAGAAAATATGGTACACACTTGGATTATTAGCTTTTATGAAAATATGATATACATTTATAATTGTAATTATTTAGAATGGTTTACCAGAAAATATATGAGACAGTAAATGGAACTCTGAAAAATGTCTACACTTTTCAACATAGTTTGTTCTGTGTATCTAGTAACAATGTTCCATGTGGCTTAGGCTGACTGAGTCAAAGTGACAACACATATACTTAATAACAAGTTCTGCCTTCAACTAACTAAGTCAACTAGTTGAACAGCATGAGATTTATTTACTTCTCATAAGAGCTCCAGGGGGTAGCCCCTTTTTTACAAAGTAGCAGTTATGCCTCCTATAAGACCAACAGTGTCTACTTAATTAGTTATAAAATACCCTATGACAGAAATGTCATATTTAAATTAAAATGCTAATTTATATTTTTAAACATTGAAATAATAGCACATTCATAAAAATATTTAAATACATTAATGAAAGACATCAATAAAAAAGTTTGTTGATCCCTCTAAATGATGTAAATACTACGCTTACTTTCATCCATAATTTCAAGCATAGGATCCAATGTTAAATTTTCTTCAGTTTTTATAGATGAACTTTGGGAAGACTTTAGTTCTCCATTACCTTCAGGAATTATCTCTGATAATACAGTTTCTTCAGCTGATTGTTTTTTTGCAGAAAATTCATTGTTACTTTCACTAGAAATACATTCTGGAAATGATTTTGAGGGTTTGTTTTCAACTGCACTGGAATGTGAACTATGTGAGGATGATTTAGCCACTTGAGAACTTTCAAAATCACTACTGTATTGACTTCTTTTACTGTTACTTGATCTTCCAAAAGAATTTAGTACTCCCAAAAAGTTTTTCTAGAAAATTAAAAACATAAATAAATTTCTATAAGTATAGCTATTAAATAAAACAGAGAACATAAATACTTTTTGGCAAAATGATTCATTACAAAAATTTGAAATACTGTGTAAGCTAGTTATATCAATATAGACTAAAACTCAACATTCTAGAAACTAGTTTCAACAAAGGAAATTATTTATTAAAGAGAATAATATTGTAATGAACTAGAAAAATAAGAACTTTCATAAATTATGTTTTAAATTACTGCTAACGGATTTCTTCAAATATCTTAAATTATACAATCTTTTAATTTAGCAATGTAATGGTGGGGAGGATACATAGCAATTTAGATCATTAGAGCTCGTTGAATGAATAATTTAACATTTATGTATTCTAAAAGATGAAAATTTTTAAGCAATTACAGTAATAAAATCTATAATCAAAATCCCAAACTCTAGCCTATAATACATTAAAAATATTATAAGTTAAACCTGTCAGATAAAAAAAATTAATAATCTTAAATATTTGAGAAATTTAATGTTATAAATGACATTACAATTAAGAGGAAGAATTAAAATCTACATTTTTTTTTCACTTAGAAGAATAAAATGTTAATAGAAAGTATTTTTAAAAAAAGTTACTTCTGCAAGTAATGCTTTTTGAGTTTCAAAAACAGCTATAACAGCAGATGTAGCAGCAGCAGCAGCAGCTTCTGAAGCAACTCTTGTGACAACCTGAGTATGAAGGTACTGACTTTCATGCAAATCAATCCCATGGTTTGATTGCACTGATTCTCCATTTGACAAAGTTAATTGTAAAGGTTGGCGAAAATCTATAGCTACACTATTTTGAGAACCAGAAGGAAGGCTTTGATACTGATCATTTTTTAAAAGGAGAAGAGAGTGTTCAGAATCTTTATCAGAATTTCCTGATGAAGGATTTGAGGACTTTTTTTCTTCTTCACTGTTGGAAAATTTTGGATGTGGTTCCTCTTTTTCACTACTTCCATTTTTTGATGATGATTTGCTTCCATTGCTTGATTTTTCTTCTACAAAACTGGAAACTGAAGACTTAGACAAAACTTCTTTACCTACATGTAAATTTTCAGATGAAATCCTAAATCCTAAGGGATCATAAAAGGAATATAAATATTAATAATGTGATAAAACAAATGGCATCTTTTTAGGCACATTTTTTTATTTTTTAGAATAAATAAATAAAATAAAGACATGTCCATTTTAAAAAAAATCATAATATTAAATAAGGATAAATTAGATCATGATTATTATCTTGAAAAATGGGAAAATAGCAAATTATATACAATGAATACTAATAATTAATTAAAAGAAAAATATGCTTAAGATCAATGCAAATTATTTTTAAAAAATTGAGTACCTTTGGAGTTTTCCACAACACTTATTACTTCAGATATGGAAGATCCTGATGCTGAAGCTCTATCATGAGAAATTTCTTTAACAGATTCTTCATTTTTCTCTTTATTAAGACTTTCTGTTTCTAGATCTAAGCTATATTCTGAATTAATAGTTCCTGAAATTAGTACATCTGACACAGTACTTTGATTTAAAACTGAGTTAGATTCTTGAAAATGCTCAGGGATTAAATCATCTCTTGAAGAAAACTGATTTGCTATACTTTCTGGAGTTAATGGTTTTTCAGTAGAATGTAATGGCTCTGATATTTTTTCATTACTCAGGTCTTTAACTATTATACCATCTGTATGCAATTCTCTATTATCCGTAACAGATTTTTCAACACACATTTGATCTGATACTGGCTTGTTAGAAGTATGAGATGATTTATAACTAGATGACAGACTTTCAGAATCATCAATAAAACTACCATTACTCTGAGATGTAAGAATTTGATTAGAAGTAGAAGAGGCAATATCTTCTCTTAACACTGATTGTTCTACTGGATTTTTGAATGATGAGGGATCAACTGCTTGGCTAGGGAGTGAAACAACAGTATTTTGATTGACTTCATTTTCATGTTTGCTTTCGATGTCTGACTGACTAGTACTTAACATAGCCTTATACATATTTTCAAATGGAGTACTATTTTCTAAATATTTTGAAGGGTCAGTTTCACTTGTTTTTCTGTCATGTAATGATACACCTAAAAAGAAAAATATAGTAATTGTTTATACCTGTTTACTTAAAAAGAAAAAAAATCTCCTCTCAAAAGAAAGAAAGAAAGAAAAGAGGTGGAGATTCTATCTAAACCATATTTTATTTAAACTATAGAAATCTAAAATAAAAACACTATTACAACTTATATAGAAAAAATAGATTAAAAGTGATAACACTAAATGTGTATGTTACAATATATTCTCATGAACCAACACTTTTACATTTTAAATGAGAATCTGAATTACAAAATAAATATATAAGAACTAATCAAGCAATTATTACAAGTTCACTACAATAAAGTAATTGAATATTTTATAGGTCACTGTTTTGGTTGAAAATAATATACAGTTTATGGAACAAGCGATTTAATTGTAAATTTCATTTTTAAATTTCATTGGAAGGTTTTAAGATTCTACAATAAAAAATTTAATATACTAGCTGCCTTAAACACAACTTTTGGTTTGCATATCATTTTTAAATAAAGGTTATATTTATTTCAAAATAAGTCATATTAGTTTTTGGATAATATTACACTACAATATAAGCAAAAATAACTAATTTAGTATTGTTTGTATCAAGTATGCGAGTAAATACATGAAGCAGATGTCAAACAAACACAATAACTTTAAAAAATATTGCTTTATGCAGAATATTTAGGATGCCTTTTGGTGATCTACGTTATTGCATTTAAGGGGAAAACGTTATTGCTGATGGGGATATATCAGAAGAACAAAATTTTAATACTGTTATTGTGATACTTAAAGTATATCAATATTTGACAATATATTGATAAACAATCCATCCCTAACATCTAAATATGTGTGTGTGTGTATATATATATAAATACTTTAGAAAATTACATACTTAAAGGTTTTCTTTTCCATGTATTAATGAGGTTAAAAGGATCAGGAGCTAAGCATGCTTTTTTTAAATCGCTTAATACAGTATCATCTAGCATGCCTGAATGATGACTAATGTCTTCTTTTTTCTGAAAGATAAATATAATAAACTATTTATTAAAATATACACAGTAATAAGGCATTTACAAGCAATGAATACATTATGAATGTTATGAAGACTGTTTATTAAAGTTAACACTGGTTAATTAGATATAAAATATTTCTCCAGATAAATGAATAGATAGTTATGTGAAATACATAACTATAAGTGAATAATTTATTGCATAGGCCTTATGACAATTTTAACAAGGAGCTTTTCATACAAATGATTTTCCACTATATATATATATATATATATATATATATTATATATATATATATATATATATATATATGACAGACTTTGCATCCATATGGAGAATCATAGAGACAATTATTTCTTGATAATGTCTTCATTCAAGTATATTGTACAGTTTAACAGCCAACCATCAAATATGACAGCATGCATCCACACTGTATGGTGGCTAGCATCCACACTCTAACAAAGAAATCTCACTCAGCCAGGGTTCATGCAGCAACCCTTTCTCAAAACGCTATCTGGCAATCCTTAGGCATCAAGCACTCTTATAATTCTTAGCCAAAATAGTTTTTATGTTTCTTATCCCTTAATTACAAACCTTCTAAGTTAAATGGCATTTAAACTTAATAGTTATCAATTATGGAGTTAAAATAATCATTGGTTTAAGTTGAGCAGCATAATAGCCACGTAACTTCTTTGCCCCGTGGAGGGCTTAATTATGCAGATTTAGTCTACTGTTCGCTATCATGTGACTTGGCATTACCCACAATTGACCGATATATATTGTAGCTGACTAGTTCAGCATAGTCACAGCGTACGAGGCAGACTATGCACAGTCATCTACCTAGTGTTTCTCAAGTGCTGATACCTACTGGAATTGCTACAGTTGTCTAACTGATATTTCTTAAGTGCTGATGCCTACTGGAATTATTGAAGGACAATACTAGGAAGATGGTTTTCTACAGTGGATAGATTTTTTTGTTTCTTAATCGTTTATTCTAAGCCTGCTGTTTTTCCTTAAGTGAAACTGTTGGTATTTTTGGTTTTTCAATACAAATATGTTGAAACTAAAAATGTTTTGTATCTACAGTTTTACAGATAAACATTTTTTTTTTATCTCAGTAGTTTAGTTATTGCAAACCTTGTGCTCTTTTTACACTACTGACCAACTAAATAAACATATTTCTTATATACACACATTACAAAGCCATAAGTCATGGGACACTGAGTTTTTTCTTCATTTTTCTTAATATCTAAAAAATTAATGGTCTAATTGTTATAGTCTCTTTCTTGTGGGGAAAAAAAAAAAAAAAAAAAAAAAAAAAACTAACAATTTTCCTCAAAAGTTTGATGAAGTCTGATTATGTAGGATCAAGATACAAATTGTAACTTTTGCATAACATCTATCATTTTCAATATTTATACATTTTTTGGTAACACAGCTATTAAATATTAAAAAAATATACAAATCTTTTAAAAATATTCTAAAGTTTCTCTTCATATCTGTAAGAGATTTTATCAAAAGCCTAGGAAACTTGCAGAAAAGATGTACATTTATATAAAAAACACATAGCACAAATTAAATTTTTGAAAATTGATTAATTCATGAGATAGTGCATTCAAAAAATACTTACCTTACACAATACAGTATCAATATTAATATCATATATCAATATTTTTATTTTAAAATTTTATAGCTTATACTAGAGGGTAGCTTACGAAAAAAGGTCTAAGTGCATACTGTGAACATTTAATTCTGTAAAAACTTTTTAAGTATTTTGATGCCTTTTTGACTTTTCTATTTTTTCAACAGGATATATTTAATAAAATTATTTCATTCACACCTTTTCAAAATTCTATTTGAAAGTACTTATATATATATATATATATATATATATATATATATATATATATATATATATATTGTTAAATCAAGAATTATACTGGTTCTTCAACTACTTAAATTGAGTCTGGAAGCATTAAATCATGTAATATTTGATATCATACAATTAATATTTTTTATGCAGATTTATTCTGTATATTTTAATTTAAGAAAATAAAGGAAGTTACTTTGTTTTCTTCTATATATTCTTCAGAGTCCAAACTACCTTCTAATAATTCATCTTCATCATCTGTCTAAAAAGACACAAAATGTATTAGTAAATAATACATGCATTAAAATTCATTAAAGAAAAAGCATATAATAGAGCAGAAAATAGTATCAATGAATATTAAAAGTATAAAAAGAAAGAATTTTATAAACTGTTAAAATGGCATGTTGAGGTATATCACTTGTAAACTACTTACGGGGAGAGAACATAGATTTAAAAAAATGGAAAATCTTTTGATTTTCAAAAATAACATAGAATAATTCCTTAATAATCAAGAAATCTTAAAATCTTACTTCATCACCATGTTGCAATTCAATTTGACCAGCAATGTCAGGGTTTTGAAAAAATTGTAACTGATTTGTTGGAGATTTCTGGTCCAATATTTTAGCATATAACTGACTGACATCTCCTATACCTGTACAAGGAATTCAATCAATAACGATTTTACAACTCTCTTTCAATTAATATGCACAAAATAAAGTGAAAATAATATTCTCATGGTTATTCAAAAATACAAATCTAAAATAAATACAGTTGAACCTCATTAAGATGAAGTTGAAAATATGTGAATTTTTGTATTAATGAACAAAACAGTAAAATGCAATTAGGATAACTATAAATATAAACACTCAAAACAAAGTAATTAGACGATATCTGTAGAATAATATTGTATGAAATTTTTAAGTTAAAAAGTATTTTTGTGCAAAAAGGTACACTTCTAAAAACACTATACGTAAGCATTCACACATATACTACAATAACATGCATGGGGCACATGTCATTTCCTAATAAGCATACTATCCTCATATCCTCAATCGTAAAGTGCTGGAAAGTGATAAACTTGTTTGTAGAAGGTCACAAAAAAAAATAAATAAATAAATAAATAAATAAATAAAAAATAGTTTACTTTTTTTTATCACTTGCTTTCCTCTTAAATAAGAGAAGCTTGTTTAATGTTTATAACATGATTAAATATTATTTTCCAATACAACCTAATATCAAAAAGGGAAACTGTTTTTCTTCATCTTAAGCAAAATTTTGTGTTAAGCATTTTCAACTTAACAAAGTTTGATGGTACATGAAATACTTTATAACTATAGTTACAGATGCACATAAAATATTTAAATTTACAAAGTAAAGAAAACTTCTTGAGTTTGGTTGGAAGCAGATGTTTATATTCACACCTTTTTATAACTTATTTATATTCAGCATAACAAAAACAAATTAAAACAGCTTTTTATGTGAGCACTGTTTATTAGATACACAGATTATCTATATTCTAAATAACAAAGCAAATTTTTTCACTTGTTGTTTTGTTTTTGGCAGTGTGCCAAGAATATTCCATTCATGATCAAAAGGACAAAACTAAGCAAAAACAGGAGGGAAATTTGATTATCTTCTAAAAGGGTAATTATTTAATGAGTATATAAAGTTTGATAATTTGACACTATGCACCATTTTGCAAATAGTCTTACATGAACAAGTAACCTTTTAACATATTTTGGTTTAGCAGCTTAGTATAAATTTTTCCATTAGTTTATGTGCAAACAATACAAAATTAAGGTTTAAACAAAACAGAATTAAGGTTTTACAGGCTTAACAGTAAAGATTTAACATAAAAAGGCATCCGTAAAGTAATCAAACATTTGAAGCAGTTTTGTAAATAACAGTTTTGCTTTTCCCAGAACTGAGTGAAGGGTTGGAGTATATAAAATGTTCTTCAGATCAAATTTGTCTAATTTTTAAACAACACACATGAACTCAGTTATTGCCCCACCCACTACATTAGGAAAATTTAAATTTAATTTGGCAGAAATATCTGGAATCTTTCCTTACTCTACTTCATTATAATACATATGTATAACTTAAGATTTTTGAAGCTCCTACCCACCTTCCTAATCAGAGGTCCAGAACAATCTGTACTCTCTGCCCATTCTCAATACATCTACAATTCATTTACCAAGGGTATAACAAAACTAAAAATCACTGGAGAAAAACAGAAAAAATACAAAATTGACTATCCATGTGACCTCACCATGACAAAATATATAAATAAATAAATAAAATAATAATTAAATAAACAAAAGTTTGCTATTGTTACAAGAAGCCTATGTGCATTGAGTGCTCTATCAAATTTGCAATGAGTGCAGTGAAAATTTATGAAAAGACCTAAAAGTACTAATGTAATTTTTATTTTATTGGGTGTTTCATTGGTCTATTCTATATTTTTCTTATTACATGTATAATACTAAACAATAGAAATATAATGAAAATTTATAGCAAATTACTTTTAATTTTTACAATTATGATGATATCTAATACATAAAATATTTAGTATAGAAGTGTGTAATTAAACCAGGAACATTGAAAGATATATATATATATATATATATATATTTAACTTAAAATCCGGCAACTTTAAATTGCAGAGAATTTTTTGTTTGCCTTTACTGCTGTTTTCCAAATTTTTTAAGTAAAAATCCAGAGTCTTACCTCACCTCTTTATAACAGCAAAATGCAACCCATTTTTGAATTAACACTGGGTAGAAAAAAAAGTGCAGTGTACTCACAGATAAAAAATTCTAATCAAAAGATTTTAAAGGCAAATGCCTCCTTGTCGAGTTGATAGCAAAATTCTTTGTGTGAAAAGAAAGCATTACTAATACTCGCAGGGAGAAAGGAGTACAACCGTGAAACACTGATGCAGGGATAGGAGTGAACAACAACAACAACAAAAAAAAACACATAATAAATAGAAAATTTTATACTAGTGATACAATACCCCAAATGACTTTAGTTATTATCTTTTTAGCAATAAAAACTAAAATAAATGTAAAATGATATTATTACTTTTATAAATGCCGGTTTATTCAGCATTTTTTAATCAGTCCCTTTAAATTTTCTGTTAAATTTTTATTTTAAACTACATAAAATACGGAATTACTATATGTCAGAATGCTCAAGCATTTCATTAATAAATAATTTTGACATTTAGTAAATGGTACATGAAGTAACATATTTCTTCCCAAGTCAAAACCAACTCCTCCACCTGGCAAATTAATAAGTTAAAACCTTTGTACCTAAGCATTTCTTTTTGACATAAATAACTGAAAACATTTGCTTACCTGAAACCTGTTCTCTAAAACTACTACTTTTAGAATTTCTGGATTCAGATATATCTTGCTGAAAATTTGATTTTGTTTCCATTTGAAAATGCTGTTTTCTTGGAATACCATCTTCTTTTTCAAATAATTTTTTTAATGTGCTTGGGGGATGAGGATTGTCTTCAAGCCACCTTTTGGTACGTAAAAGAGGTTCTAATGGTTTTGTTAACTTATTAATTGATTTAATTAAATCTTTTAACTCTTCAGTCTCTTTTGATTTTGCTGTAAAAGAATGATATGCAAAAATTACACAATTTATAATATATACATATAAAGAAAAAAATCTTAACATGAATAAAAAGTTTGGATGTCAAACTATTGCTTTATGCCTATTTTAATAAGACATATATTATAAATATTCTATAAAAAGTTCTATATTTGACTACTTGTTTACTGACAAAATATATAACATGATACTGAAGCATTAAGTCAGTAGAAAGTAGAGGTTACATTAATAGCTCTCAATAGGATTGGTATGTTTGGAGTGCTATGGTCTACATTTTTTCAACATGAGGGGTAATGAGACCGGGACCAACTGCTTAAAGCCAATTCCGAACGGCTATGAACATCCCCGTCACAGTGGGATTCGAACCCACAAACTCTGATACCAAAGGCCAGCACCCTAATCATTAAGCCAACATTCAGCTAGCTTCTCAATAGAAAAATGAGAAATGTAATTGAAAAATTGTAATTATAAATACATATACATAAATCACATGGTTTGTTATCCACCAAATTTATACATTTGAAACCATAAAAAAGAAAGTATCATTAAAATTGTACAAAAAAAAAAAAATAAAAAATAAAATTAAAATAAAATAAAATTTCTTGTGCACACTTTTATACATGATATCAGCCCTTAATATAACTTTATCAATTAACAATAGAAGTCAGCATTTGAGTGCTATTTTAATATTTGAATGTGGGCCAAAAATATGTTAGTTCATTGTGTCAGTAATTAAATGCTATATAGTATTAGCTTTTTAATTGGTATTGAGTGTCAGTAATATAGCTAAAAATAAAATAACTAACAAAACATTTTAAATTTTTTTTGCACTAAGGTAATTTTACATTGGAATAAATGCCATTTTAGAATGTATATATTAAGACAGAATGAAAACTATGTCAAACTAAATATATGAATAAAAGTTTAGTTAATATACAAAATTTTTAGTAATAGTCATAAAATTTTGTTACTCATTTTCCAAAAACCCTCTCCTACCTTCTGCAGACTTAACACTGCTCCACACTATAATTTTAATTGTGTTTTATGACAAAAATTGTAGGAACTGAATGTGACTATAATGTGTCAATAAGTGGTTACTATATATTAATATTCTAGGGCTACACAATTTCCATTTCTAAATGTTTGATAATTTGATTTTTATTCCCTTAACAAAGTAAAAAAAAGTATTGTAATCATGAAAAGTTTCAGCATTCAAATTCCTACAAAAATACTCATATAAACCCCACCTGAATAAATTTTGACAGCTTTTAATGTTATGTCTGTTTGTCTATCTATCTGTATATTTAAAGACACTTTAATTCTGAAGCATTCTGAAGAACATATTCATTTGATCGTTCCTGATCTAGATTTGATGAATTTTCTTGATGTTTGTACTAGGGATGTATGCATCTCATATGAATAAAAAAAAACTATTTAATCTTAAAAGGCCAAAAATTTGTATGTAGGACTGTTATAATGTCTAGTTGTGCTCCTCCCCTTTTAATTGTATATAAGAATTTTTAATATAATGTATATTGATGCTGTGGGAGCATAACTCAATGATAGGTTGCAAAATGTAAGTATTTTATATTTAGAACTATTATAACAGTTGTGCACCTCTTCTTTTGATTACAATTTGCTCTCTGGATGAAAGTTTTCAATATAACATGCTGTAGGGCATGGGGCTTAAAAACAATTAGGCAATAAATTAACAAATTTTGTTATTTAGGTCTATTATAACGTCAAGTTATGTTTTCTCCACTTTTAAAAGCAGCATGTCCTTTTTTATAATGAAAAATTTAAAAATGATGACATTAATGTTGCGAGACATAACTCATAAGTGATTACAAGCAGTACTTGGGCTCTACTCACAACACACCTTGAAAAATGAAATGCTCTTTGGATGTTAAAATCAAATGATAATTCTAATGTTGCATTATACAAAATTTTTTTAAAAATGTATAATATAATAAGCATTTAAGTAATTATGTAGTATACAAATCAGGGGTTTTTTTTATTATTATTGTTACTATCTTAATTTTCTTAATATTGACCAAGTCTTAATTTTGAATTGGAAATATGCTTTCTCTTTTGATGGCATTACAAACAAGGATATGAAAATTTCTTCAGTTTGTCAATGATGGTATCACTAAGTTTATTATTATTATATATCTGTCATACAATATTATTATTAATATTATTATTATTATTCAGGGATTTGAACTGTAATTTTTTTTGTTTTGGTTCAACTAATTAAAAATAAATTGGTTCTGTTCCAGTTTTCCAAAAAATTACTGTTATTTTTGCTTCAGTCAAAAATAACAACTTTTGCTTCAGTTCCGAATGAATAATTTTATTTTATGTATATTCTTATTTGTACTAAAAATATAATTTTATCATAAACAAAAAAAGTGTAGTAATTCTATCAAAATTTAGAAAATTTTATTCTTTTTTTGATTGGTACACTATGTGAATTCATACAATTAACCAGCATGTACGTTACTAGCAGTAAGTAGAGACAACGGGCAGAGAATGCGAGCATGGCATTGTTATCCATTATCAAAATCAAATTTGACAACTGAGTATTTAACTGAATTAAATCTGCTTTCTACAAGTAGTTTCATGCAAAACTGAAACAGAAAAGTACTAGTGAACATCAAAACATGAAATTGAGAAGCAATGTACATGTAAAAACGATAAATATATGGTTGACATTTAATAAGAATATTTTAATAAGTTGGTTACAGTAAAATATGACTGAAGATATATTGAATCGAAATAAACCAATATTCTTTTTCAGTTCAGTTCTAGTTTTAGTTCTGATTAAAATAACATTTTTTATTTTGGGAGGGGGGGGGGGAGTAGTTCTGGTTTGAAACCCTGTTATTAATATTTTCCTCAGAGCAACTTATCAATTTTTCAGAATAAGTTTTCAAATACTTTAGAACAGATAAACATATGTTAGCTGAAGTTTTAATTAAAACAAAGTAAAACTTACTTTCTGGTAAAAGTATCTTGGTAGATTTTGCTTCTTCTGACAAATGTGAATTTATGCCAATGATATGACTTATTTCACTTGGTGTACTTACACTGGAGATACTTTTAAACATGTTGAAAACATCAAAAGAATCTTGGGATTCTGCCATATCTTTATCTTCAAAATTTTGTTTTAACAAATAATTTTTTTCAATTTCATTCATAGTATTTTCTTCATCAATAGATGTTTCTTTGGCAGACGTTTTAAGGTGTTCTTTCTTATCTCCTTTTTTGTTTTCTTTAATCAAAATTTTCTTTTTTCTAGAATTTTTGTCAACTGAATCTTTTGTATCTTCAGAATGTTTTTTGTCTAAAAGAGATTCTGAAGGAGAAAGTTCTGCAACTAATTTTGGTATAGAAATATCTATGTGCAAATTTTCTTGATTCATTTTATGATCTTTATGCAAGCTAATTTGATTCTCTGCTACAATATCTTTCCTTTCCAATCCCTAAAAATTAAAATTTATATGAATAACATACGAGTTTTTAATGCAATGAAGAGCATAAAATAAATTGTATGCATTCAATACAACATAAAGCTTGGTGATAAGATTAAAATAATTTATTAAAGTCCAACATATTTATTGATTTGAGGAACTTTATTGCTTTTTTGTTTTATATATTTATATATTTAGGCCTATATTTAGGTATTCTGTACCCCTGTGTACTTATTTGCTGCCCACAATGCATTCTACTGCCATTCCCACAGCCTTACATATCAAACAAGGAAACAGCTGTGATTTTACAGCTATATTAGGTTGAGTACATTATTCATTTCTACATTTTAAGAACACATTTATACAGATTAATATAGTAATAAACAAGTCACATACAGAAACTGAAGGATTGTTTTCATATATCCATTTATTTGGCGACTTTATGTTGCCATATAATACATGTATTATGTATGTTCCATAGATCTGTATATATGCCAACCCCCCCCACACACACACACACACACCACCATCACTTTAGGTCTTTAAAATGCAAAAACCAATTCTTAGCTTATACACAGAAATATGCAGTAGTTCAGATTCAGTCTTTAAAAAATAAAAAAATTGAGAGTAAAGCATTAACCTTTTAATATCTTATAAATTGAAATTCAAATAGACTTTAATAAGATAGAAGATACAGCAATCATTCATTATAAAAATTTATATTTTTAGAAAAAGGTTTGATTTCAATGCATTAAAATTTTAAACATTCAGCAATGGAAAAATAGAATTTAAACTATTTGAAAAATTTATTTAGGGATACTTACATCATCACAGTTTAAAATTTCCTTGCCTTTCTCACTTCTGATTTTTTTATCATTGGAATTTCCAATTAAGTTACTAGTTTTTGAAATACTACGATCATACTGATTTTCAGGCTCTCTTTTAAAAACATCCTTTTTCTGAGAAATCTAAAAAAGTTTACACAAAATTTAGTATTAAATGAAACAAAATAAAAATTCTTTAGAAGGTTTGGTTTGGAGCACTACAATAAATTATTTTGCAACAGGAGAGGTAATTAGACCAGGATCTGCGGCTTAAACAGAATATCTATTGAATCACTAAAACTCATTTCTTGACTTTTCTTCAGAAATTTTAGGGGCACTTCAGAAATATTTACCCAACATACTTCATTTAAGAAATCTTTTTGAAAAAAAATTACATGCATAATATAGAGTCAAAAATTTCCTTAGAATTTATAAATAAATTTGATTTATAGTACTTACAACAATTTAAGTTACATAGTCCACCTGTTGATTCAAGTATGTGAATCAAATACTTGTTTCAAAGTTCTTAGAATTGTTCAAAACACTCCTAAAAATCTTACCCTTCAATTGTCTTGCCACATTTTTCTTAAAGTATTCTGAACCCACAAAATAGTGTCCTTTCAATTACAATTTTAAATTAGAAATAAAATGCTTTTGTTCAAGCAGAATGCTTGCTTTACTATAGATGTTCTTGTTTTTAATTCAGCTCATTGACATTTTGTCAGGTTATTATAAAGAAAACAACATATCTCCTCCCCAGTCACAATGTTTTTCAAAATATTGTCTTTTGCAGCCATCATTTCAAGGAGACTGCTTGCCATTAACACACAAGCTATTTTCTACTCAAAAAATATTCATTTAAGATTTACAAACAAATATGATGCATGTCTAAAGAATCATGAAGAATGCAGTGAACAATTCCTTGTGATAACTTAATATTATATGTGATTTCATTGATCATTCATCATATGTCAATGGTGGGTGAGGATGGCTAACTGCTTTGAGGATTATCCACAGCCCCTGACAAAAATCTTGAGTCATTCAAACACTTGTAATTTGTTATAGCTTTGTTTCCGTATGCTTCATTTAACATCTGCAGAGTCTCAAAAGTTGAATAACAAAACACAAAATTTGAAATTTTCAATGCCAATTTGTAATGGGAAACTTCCAAAATTGGCAACTGAACAAAACCTATCTATAAATGAACACCTCTATTGTATCTGATGACAATTACTAGACAAATACCCAATTAGCTTCCCACCTTCTTTAAAAATGAGACCCAGATCCCAAATAATAAATTTTGTTCAGCAATAATCATTAAAATCTGTAGATCAATTGCAGGAACTTTTGGACTCTGGAATGTATATGTGTGTTCCTGTAGGAAATACTTTAGTTTTAACTTTTATGGAGATATAAAAACATTCAAACTATCCAAAGTTAAAAAAAAAATTATAATATATATTATATTCTTATAATTCCTTTTCTTATTCAAAATACTATTAATAATATGAGAATAAAAAATGAGTTAGAGCAGAAAATTATCAATACTTAAAAATCACATTTTTTATAAATCTTTTATCAAGTATTTTTTCCATTTCAATTATTATTAAATAGATATTAATTTGCTTTTAGCCAATAAAAAATTGATTTACAGAACTATTTCAGTTATTATCAGTAGTCATGGACATAGTCATAATAAATCATTCCACTGTTAAATTAACTTGATTTGAAAATAAAAATAAATTTAGATGTTAATTTTATCTTTTATACATTTTATAAACAAGAAATTTATATTAACTCTTTGAATCACAGTATTGCCAAACTGCAACATACACTAAATATTATTTTAACAGTACGGTTTAAAATACTTTTGTTGACTGTTACTATCTTTCAACATAATAATTAACACAATTTGTTCATAAACCTGAATCAAAAGTACTAAATTCAATTTTTGTATCAAAATTTCTTTTATAAACTGGTCAGATGCACATGAATATTACTGAAATAAAGCTTGGATATGCTACATCAAAATAAATAAATGGGGAGATGCCAGAAATACATTCCTCACAAAGATGATTTCAAATTATTTTAGTAAACTTAATTTTTAAGCAAAATAATTTATAACACAAAAAATGCAGTGTATCAGTTCAATGCAGTAAAATGTAGAAAATGCTCAATATTCTTTTTTATTTAGTGATAAGATACAAAGAGTAGGGTTTTACTAATAATAAGTTTTGAAAATTCAAATATATAATTTGAGAAAACTGCAAAAGTATGTTATGGCTTGTTTCAAAGATTTTGTTTCACATTTAGAAAAATTATAAATAATTTTACATTTTAATCTTAAAAATCCTTATGGGGGGGGAAGTAAAGAATTAGAACTATATTCAATTACTCACTTTAATAGGAGATAAAGGTTTCCCTTTAACAACAGGTTTATTATTTTGTCTGTAATATTCAAACAACTTCTCTAAACTTTCTTTCTTCTTCTGGGCTTCATTTATTCGTTTTTTATATTCTTCTTCGTGCTTTTTTCTTCTATCTTCTCTCTTTTTTTTCATATAATTTCTTACTATTCCAACATCATAATGCCTTATTTTAGGAGACGGTAATTTTTTATCTAAAATATGAGCAAGAAATATAGGGTCTTCTTATAATGCATAAATTAAAAATTAAAAAGAAAACAAATTCATTAAACAATTGAACTTAAATTAATACACTACATAGAATAAATTATGATAATGCAATAAATACTGAATACTGCATTTGTGTATAACATCCATTTTTTTTCAAAAATTTAGGACAAAAACTCAAAATACTCATTATGCATTTAATCATTTTTCTTGCAGAAATCCCACAATATATGTATGTACTTATAATATTTTATTTTAGTATACTATCTGGTACTATTTGGTATGTATGCGATTACATAGTGTTTTAATAATTTAAAAATATTTTTTTACATTTTACTTTCATATGTAAATGTATGTATGTAAGTATATATTGCTGCATAAAGAAGAATTCCTATTATTCAATGTAGCTTGGAAGAGCATCGGACTACAGATCTGTCTGTCCATGGATCAACTCCCATTTAGTGCATTTTATCCAAAGACTGGAATTTTAATTAAAAATAAGGTTATTTATTATTTGTGTAAAATCTATATGATTCTAGAACTTTCTTTGCTATTCAAGCTAGATGTTTCTTGAATATTCTGATTGTATATAAAAGCTGTGGCCCACAAGTCAGTGTCAGTTCTCCGTTCTGTTCTTAAGTGAGTTGCTTTGGTTCTAATAAATCCAATTGTTGGTTTAACCTAATCATGCCATTATTTCAACCTTCACAACAATATATATAGTGAGCGAGAGAGAGATGCAAATAAACTGGAGCTTGATTTTACAAAATCTGAACTTTTCATTATAATTTATGAAGCATTTTGAAATGTATGTATGTATTATATGCTGAATACACACAGCCAAAAGCCAATGCAAAATATGGAGAGTAAATATATATCAAGTTAAAAAAATTATCTTTAAATAAAATAATTTTTGAATTTTTTTTATTATTGAGTAATTCCATATCAAATCAATGCAAGGTTTCTACCTGACCCCCTCCAATTTTAATTAAATTTGGTGTAGTAAGTGATTTTATGCTTATAAAGAAAATCCCCAAATCTTATGTTCAAATAATAACTGGTTTGGGAGTTATAAGGCTTTAAAGTTGCCAGATTTGTCTAAAAAATACACAATCAGCATACCTTTAAATTACACTTGCTACTCACCTAATTCAGCTAGAGATATGTGCAAGGTGTTATTTTAAACCTTTTTTAATGGGCTTTCATATGATATACAACACATGATGACTTGAAAAAAATTTTTAAATTTAAATTTAAATTTAAAATTTAAATTTCTCAAAAAGCCAAGTTTTTAAATTTTTGAAAAAAATCTCAAAAAATGCTCATATTATTGTTAATTAATCCCAAAAATTTCATGTAGGGATCATAATGGGATCACAAGCTACAAAAGTTTTTTGTTTGATATATTTACTATTGCAATAATGAAAATGAGAACTTGCATTCATTACTTTTAATCTAACTCAGCTGTTTGGTTTGGTTTGGTTTGGAGCGCAACGGTCTACTGTTTTGCACACGAGGGCTAATGAGACCGGGACCTACAGTTTAAAGCCGATTCCGAACGGCTACAAACATCCATGCCAGCAGCGGGATTCGAACCCACGAACTCCGCTAACTCAGCTGTATAGGAGAGCATTAATGTTTACAATTATATTTAACATTTGTGTTTAAAATAAAGAAAAATCATTAAAGTGCACTAATTTTGATGGATGGTGCTACTTATTTAGTTGGAACTGGTAGAAAGCGTCATGTGTTTTGAGAATTTCTACTTCAGAAAGAATATACATTCGCCCTGTTGGAGTTAAAGGATTCACCTTACACAAAACATCTGGCTTATCTAGATATGAAAAAGATGATGATGATCCAGATAGGTGAAGGGATGTCACTTTCACTTCTTCAGAGTTTTCTGTTCTTTCTCTAACATAAATGTAAGTCACCAGTTGCAATTATAAACAGCAGTAATATAGTCATTTATATCAGCAAATAGAAGCTTTTATTGTGATGCTATTGCAGTTTGCATCAATAAATCTTCTGAAAAGGAAAATGTCTTCACAAAGACTTTTGTTTTTGATTCTGTGGGCATAAAAGTGTGATATTTCTGAGTCCCAGGAAATGCAAAAGCATTTTTAAATTGGTTATCTAGAAATATAGCTATAGAAATGTGTTCTTCTTGTGTTGAAAAAGTAAAATGTATTCCTGTTATGTTTTCCTGTGCCCAGTTAAAAAGTTGTCGTGGTGTAAGTATTTGATTTTTATATGGTCATTGTAGGCTTGCTCGAGCCGCTAACTTCTTGAGTGTGCCTCCTACCCCATCACAAGGTCCTTTACCATGAGCAGTTGCCCAAAAATGCCATTCTACCTCAATGCCAAAATCTTCCTTATGTAAGCATAAATTGGCAAAGTTTTTTTTATTTATATATTGTGCAGATGACCCATCTGAGAAATAAAATATTTTCCTTGCACTTTTTTAAATTCTGCCTTCAAAAAAGTAATAAGCTTCTTTTGAAAACAGTAAACTGCTACTGTATTGTGCTCCACACATTCTGAAATTACAATGTATGTAAAGTCGTCAATTCCAAACTTTCCTTTGTAATATACAACAAAGGGGTGAATTGCAGCTTGAACATTAGTCCAGTGGTAGCTCTAGGCCTCATCCTGTATAATGAATAAGTAATTTTCAGCAAAATCAAGAACTGCAAACTCTGAATCTTTTAAATTCTCTTTCATATTGTTTATAAATGAACTTTGTTGTTTCACCACAAAGTCATGATAAACTAATACAGACATTTTCTCACAAAATAAGTCAATAAATTCTGATGCTGACTTTTGTATTGTTTCTAAAGAGCACCTATCAACAGAAATCTGCTGATTGAAAATTACCTTTTCCACCATATTTTCATCGAATGCTTCATCAAGTATGGTTTTTAATTCTTTAGTCCCAGAACATAATGTACACTCTCCCATGTGGCAGCTGACTGATGCTGGATTACAAATCATCATAGCGAGACAGTCTTTGTATGTTTTAATTATTCCATTTGTTAATGAAGCTAATTTGGTATTTTATAGCTTGTGATCCCATTATGATCCCAATGTACTATGTCCTTATGTATGGAACCAGATGTATTATGGATTCCAATTTCAAATGTTTTGTGTAAGGTGAATCCTTTAACTTCAACAGGACGAATGTATATTCTTTCTAAAGTAGAAATTCTCAAAACACATGAAGCTTTCTACCAGTTCCAACTAAATAAGTAGCACCATCCATCAAAATTAGTGCACTTTAATGATTTTTCTTTATTTTAAAATTTCCACAAATGTTAAATATACTATTGACTAGAGTATATGTCCATAAGGTATTGTGTAAACATTAATGCCATCCTATACAGCTGAGTTAGATTAAAAGTAATGAATGCAAGTTCTCATTTTTGTTATTGCAATAGTAAATATATCAAACAAAAACTTTTGTAGCTTGTGATCCCATTATGATCCCAACATGAAACTTTGGGGATTAATTAACAATAATATGAACAATTTTTGAGATTTTTTTCAAAATTTTAAAAACTTGGCTTTTTGAGAAATTTAAATTTTAAATTTTAATTTTAATTTAAATTATTTAAAAAATTTTCAAGTCATCATGTGTTGTATATCATATGAAAGCCCATTAAAAAAAGGTTTAAAATAACACCTTGTCCCAAACCAGTTATTATTCAAACATACGATTTGGGGATTTTCTTTATAACCATAAAGTCACTTACTATACCAAATTTAATCAAAATTAGAGCTGGACAGGTAGAATTTGTTCTAAAATTGCGTTGATTTCACATGGAATAACCCTATTTTATTTTTTTATTTTTTTTTTAAATACACAGAAAATGAGTTAACTGACAGCTTTGGGGGAAAGAGGAGTCAACAAATTCGGGAGAACTTAATACTTTTATAATAATTTTGTAAAGTTATTAAGAAATATTCTACAAAAACTCCTGAACTGGATACTCTGTGCTGATGTTGGATCATCTGTTTGATGGATGTACATGTGTGTATATATAAGGAAAAAATTAAACTAAAACTACAGACAAATGTAGATAACTTCTATGATATCCTCAATACAGTCCTCTACAGAAAATAGTGTCATCAGCATCCCGTAAATTAATTAAAAAAGGCTTAAATTAATGTACAGCCAAAACCTTCCTTGACCACCCTAAAATATTCTAATGTTTGCAAACTGAGGAAAAGATTTGTGTAATAACTACTTAACCGCTACTTTAAGCTGACCGCTAGGGTTACATTTACTCAAGCAAAAGCCTGAGTACTAAAATCTTTACAGAATAATAACAGCTACTGTAGAAAATTTTCAAACAAAAAGGAAATAAACACTCTCAGTGCACACTCATTTTTGAGATTTAGATTTTTTAAACATTTTTAAATGGGAATATACAAGAAAGTTAAAGAGAAAACTAACAGATCAAAACAAGCTGTCACTGAATTACTAAAATTTCATTTCCTGGCATTTTGGGGATGCTTGCAAGAAATTTCAAAACATATTTCATTTTAAAAATTCTTAGAGACGAATTACATATATTATATATATGTGTGGGTGAGTGTACATTACTGTAGCAAAAAAATTTCATTTTAACTTTTTAGAAGATATGAAAATATTTACATTATCCAAAGTAAAAAAGTAAGTTATAATAATTTAAATGATATTCCTATGATGTCTCTTCTGCCTGAAAATAATATTGACAATATGACATAAAAAGTTATTTAAAGCAGTAAATCATCAATACTTAAGTACAAATTTTATTTTATGCATATCTTTTAAACTATTTTTCTTTTTAATTATTTAACAGTTTAACTTTTATTTCAATTCTTAGAAAACTGAGTTACTGAATTGTTACAGAGAAGATTAAAAAAACTATAGTAATTATTTTCTCTGGGATATTTGCCCTTTTTCCGACTTTTTCCAGATTTTTCGTGACACTTTTGCCCTTTTTCATTTTCTTAACATACCATACCTGACAAATAAACACTCTGTAATACATTTTTAGCTGATACTTCCATAAAAGGATTCCATTAAAAATTATTATCAAATGGAAATACTTTACTTCATAAGTATGCTCATTTAGAGACAAAGAAAAAAAAAAGAAAAAATTTGAAAATTTACAAATTTGTTAAATATAAAGCATTTTGCAATTTAGCATCAAGAAGAGTTTATATATGAGGACACAACTGAACAAAATAATTAAGATACCTGGAAGTTTCTTTGCTTTTCTTTTCACAGTTTTTGATTTCACAGGTTTTTTGTTTTCTTTAAAAGCTGTTTTATCACTATTTAAAGGGCTCAAGTCTAAATTTAGCTTTACATCATTAAAAGAATCTTCATCATGTTTTAAGTCTTCAATAGAATGATGAGAAGTATTATCATCATCATCATCAGCTGGTTCTCCCTCTAAACAAAAACAACAAAAAATTAACATTATCAACACACACAAAATAAATAAATAAATAAATGGTTTCTGCATAATGAACTTTTACTTTAATCATAAAATTATGTTTAATAAAAGTTAGATTTAAGTTTATAATGAAGTCTAGGTGGGTGTTTGTGAGGTCAAAAGAAATCCCCCTGAAAATTTAACAGACTTATATGTTAAAAGGGATGTATAAACAAGTATTAGTGGAAGACATTTCAGAAAGCAGGGTTAAATCACTCCTATAAAAATAAGAAAATAAAAAATATTTTTAAAACATATGAAAGATTGAATTATATTCTGAAATAAATTAACAAAAGCAAGTTATCCTAAATTACTCTTACATCTTTAAAAAAAAAAAAAAAAAAAAAAAAAAAAAAAAAAAAAAAAAAAAATTCAGTTTCTTTTGTTAACTAATATCAGTATGTTCTATTGAACATTGACTGTAATTTTGCTCACATACAGCAAAAATAGCATTTCACCTTTCATCTTTTAACAATGAAATAACTTTTCATTTTTAGCCACTGTTTTGCAGCAACATAAACTCCCTAACCTTCATTCCTAAGCATCTCAAAATCTTAAAGTTCTTAAATCCCCTTGCCTTTTTTCAGTACCTTCCTACAGTGTGCTATCAAAGTATCTTGCTAAGTTTCAACCTGTTATTTTAAGATTCAGGATCTTAACAGGCCCAGGTCTGTGCCATGAAGCAAAGAGGAACCTTATCAGGCAACAATGTAAACAAAAACAACAATATCAAAACATTTTAAGGAAACATTTAACATTTTTGAGATTTTAAGATTGATTCCCATTGAGAAAATCTATCGCACAATCCTGAGCAGACTACATCAGTTTCAGAATTATTTGTAAGTTGGAGAAAATATAAGGCATTCTTTGATCTGCTTGAGTAAACAGAAAGGAGTAAAGAAAAATAATTCATGATTTCATTTTGAAGAAAATCTGGGGATATTTATTACAATGAATTCCATTAATTCCAGGTTTCCCTGTAACACAAACACCCCTGAGTTTGCTACCTGTAAAACAAAACATTTATGTAGCCATGCAACAGGAGATAAAAAAGAAACAATTAATCTTAAAAAGACTTAATACTTTAAATTGTTTTTTAATGTTATAATCTAATAACAATATCATAATTATACACATACCTATTAAAACTGATACAGATTCATCTTTTGTATAAGTATTTTTTTCTACTGATTTTTCATCATTTCTATCATTATTTTCCAAAGTTTGATCTTTTGATTTTTCTTCAGAGGAAATCCCAGAATGAACCTTTGTCAGAGAGTGGTTCAATTTCTCGTTATCTACCTTTATATTTGCTTTCTTTGTGCTTTTCCAGTAAGAAACAGATGCAACTGAAATATATTTTGAAAATTGACATTTTGACATTAAAAATAATTTTATTGAGAAAATTTTTATACATTAAAAAGACTTCAAAGAAATTTCATCAGAAATATACAAGGCTTTGACAGCATCTTTAAAATTAAACAAGTTTTAATCAAAGTTTTGTATAAAAGAAAAAATATTACTTTGAAATCTAATTTTTTATTGTAAAATTTATTTTCTGGTAACTCATAATTTAAGTCCATAGAATGCTTAATATGCAATTTTAATATAATAACAGTTGAGTTTAACAATAGATCCCAGTAAACAAATTAAATAAATTAACAGAAGAAAAATATTTTAAGCTATAATACAAGTAAGTTTCCAGCGATATTGTCTTTCTGGCAGTTAATTGATATTATACAAATATAAAGTGACTCAAGAATATAAATTATCCTCAAATCTTTCCAAAATGTAATTTTATGCTTATGTTATTACTTTTTATAGTACTGAATATATCTGAATATGCCTTAGAGAAGATATATAAATGCAACAATACTTTGACCTTGTCTAATGAAAAACTCTGTCTGTTTTTAGCCTTGTCTAATAGCATTAATTTCAACTAATAAAAATCCCTTCCCCTGATTTAGTTAACAAATGTTTTAGTAGTGCATATAATACAACAATAATTTGAACTCAATTCTCACTTCAGTTTCAGAATCACTACCAGTCACTTAATCCTAATTATCTTGATAATTTCATTCCAGAATCACTTTCTAGCAACATGTCTTACTGTTTATTATTATTTTACTTTCTGAAAAGATTTTAAGTCATTTTATATAAAATAAATACTAAAGATGTTGAGAAAAACTGAAATTTAAAAAATTTTGGAAAAGTATTTTCTGCAAACATGGTAAGACACTTAGTATCAAAGTGAATAATTAAGCCATCCTTATGAATGTTTGTTTATTAACTGTAACTGTGATCAGATGAAACTCCTGATCCTACCATTGGACTGGCATAACTCCCAAAGCCAGCCTATAGCAACCCCATCAAATCTTCCCCCCAAAACCACGCCACCAACTACCCCCACACCCCCCATGACAAGTATACCCACCCCCCCCACCCCCCCCCCCCCCCCCACCCCCCCCCCCCCACCCCCGCACCTCCCCGGGCCCGTCTCCCTCGCCCCAGCACCCATATAACATAAAGAGATACCCATAAAACTAACTGGGTTGTTTGTATTCATGCCAATGAGAAGTGAGCATAATGAGAAAATAAACTAAATTTCAAATGTGATGACAAATGTATTCAACAGAAGGGGAATGAGGATTACCATGAGCTATACCAAGAATAATGTGAAAACTGAAAAGCAGAATTGCAAACAAAAAAATGTGTACCTAAAACAGAAAGATCATTTCATCTTTTTATTTCCATTGTCCTTCACACAAATCTGTTTATCTCATCTTTTACTTGTTTTATTTTTTCCCTCTACTCTTTAATACTAGAATGCCAGCAAACTTGTAACCCCCTCGAAGGCCAGTTGGTGTCATTTTGATAATAATGGATAACAAGTAGAATATTCAAATAAAATCTGCAATACTCACAATTTCTATTCTCTTATATATAGAGAGAGATAAATAGATAGGAATACACTATATTATATATATAGATATAGATATATAGTGCATCAACAATAGTTATCAACCCTGAGCTAAGTAAATTTCATTTCACCATTAGAATTTATATGATACAACAGATTTGCATGAACCCTCATAAAATTTTTACATTAATGTAAAGATAAATGATTTAACTAGAAATACAGAAATAGAAATTACAAAATGAAAATATAATTTTGAGGCATAATACAAAAATAATTTACAATTAATACATTTATGGCTCACATATTATATATTCTTGCCACATATCATTTTGTTAAAAGAGCAACAAATTTCCTTTGTCACATTTCTGCGCCATTGTTTATACCTCATATTTTTGATTACAAATTGATTTTTATAGTGTAGATTATCTTCATACTTGCATATATTTTATGAGATATTCTAAAACAGTTGAGAGTTTCAGTAAAGTGATTCCATACTTCAAAGATTATTGCAAATTTATTCTTCTTTATTTGAGTGGGACATATTGATTTGATAGCAAATCTCGAAAATCTTCACAAATTGTCTCTGGACACTTCTTCTTTTTAAATAAATAAATAAATAAAAATAAAAATTTAAACTTTATGGAGTCAACTACAATGAATAAAATTCAATTTCCTTAAATGAACAAGCATATACAGAGTTCTGAACAAAATTTGATAAATTTGCTGACTTTCCCTGACCTAAACTCACAAAATTTTTTGACAAAATGACATATAATAATTAAATTTAAAAATTGTATATTAGTTATTATCGTCATTAGCATTAGTACTTAAAAGTAGTATTTACTAAATAAAATATTCTAATAGCTTTTAAAATTGATTTACAAAATAATCTTATAACAAGCAGCTTAGAAAAGAAATGCAGTAGATTGTAAAACAGTAAATTGTTTTGAAAACTAAAAAGAAATATTATATATCACACTAAATAAGTTGCTAATTTTTTTCCATGAAATACATATAAAAATAAATGCATTATGAATTCTTAAAGAAAAAAAGTGATTAATAATGTTTACACTTTCACATAAATTAAACCTTTATTTTTAACAAATTTAGAAAATCTAAATATTAAAATTTATGATGCTTTTTTTCACTGAATTTAGTTTATTTTCAATACTATTTTTTTTTCCAAAAAATGTGTACTATTTTTTTATTACAATTATATTTTTTTTTAATTCTATTGAGGGATAAAAATAAAATTATTTCTTGTCTCTGCACAGGTTTTAAAATACCGAAAGTTAGTAAACAAACAGTTCCTCAAATTTGATTGCTGAGAAACAGATAAGCAAAGCTTCCATCATCTTGATTTTACCCATTCCAAAATTATTTTATTTAATTCTAAATAAACTGCATTTTTAATTAAAAGTTTAATACTCTTAAATACTTTCATGTAATTAAATAATTTTTACTGAATACCTCAGCAGATAACTTAATACACATGCATCAGCACTTAAATTGAGCATAATCAACAATTGTAAACAACTTAAATTAGAATTTCAGAATTAATTTTTAGAAACAGACTTCCATAAATAATGTGTATTAGTTTTTAAAAAACTAACAGGGAAAAATAACTCACAATCACTTTCACATTTGACAACTGCTTTTATTCGTTTTGGAGGACTCGTACTACTGCTCTTTGCATTAGATGATATAGCTAAAAAGAATATAACAATAACTAAAAGAAATACAACTAATAAAAATCAATATGCCTGCAACCATATAGTGAGACTTTAACCCTTTAGCAGACAAACCAACAAAAATAAACCAACTTTTAAAAAAAATATTTTTAAAAGCTATATAAAGGATTTTTTTTTTTTGTATTTTCTATGTTTTTAAACACTTTAAACTATCAATAGATGATTAGCATTTTACATAATTTATCTTTCTCTTTGAAATATATCTATTTAAACTTTCTTTACATGGAAAATAAAAACTTTGATTTTTCTCCTCTATGACTCTAGATAAAATTACCTGCCCAAAGCAACACTTATAAATTGTTTAGCTATTTATTTATTACATCATTTATAAGGATGATTATTCATTGCTCTATAAATATACTTAGTTTTAAGTATTATTTTCACATTATTCAAGGGGATGGTTTTACAGTTAACCCCTCTCACACACACAAATCTCTACCCCCCCCTAAGGAATTTTTTAATTATATTTTTCCTATTTATAAAGCTCATAATTAACACTTACAACCTAATTTCACTAAATCTCACAGAAATTTTAATCAGGACCTTTAAAGAGTTAAACTTTATATAAGAGTTATATTATATAAGAGTTAATATTATATAATAATTATATAAGAGTTTTTATATTACAGTTAAACTATAGATCAAATTCAATAGACAAACCATAGCGAAATGAAATATGTAAATGATAGACTAAATTTCACAATACAAATCCTATAACAATTCACTGCAATTTTATAAAAATAATAATCTATACCTAGGTTTTAAAATGTTGGCTTTCCTTAAAATGAAAGTATAAATATGAAATTTAGAATTCATTGTATCAATAAGTTTAATCATTTTAGAATTCCTTTTCCTGCTTAGAAGTTAAAGAAAATAACCAAATTTGTGTTCTTTCTACTTTTTTTGAGATGATAATTTATTATTTACTAGCTGCTTCACACCCAGCCTTCGGTCTGGCTCTTAAAATATTTCGATGAAAGGTTTAGAACCACTATTAAAAAGTACAGCTAAAACTTTACTGAAGCAATTTTGCATGCAAGATCAAACTAAATGCAAATTTATTAATGAAATTAATACAGTTTTTGTAAATTATACAACTTTGTGATTACAGTTGTAACTGAGAAACAAAACATTAAAGTCATATAGATTTTCCTGTAGTAAAAACATTTATAACTAGCTGCTTCGACCCAGCCTTCGGTCAGGGTCTTAAAATATTTCGATGAAAGGTTTAGAACCACTATTAAAGATAATAAGACGTATTAATAAGAAATGCTGAACAAATCTCATATATTTCAGATTGTTGACGATTATAACAGTTTATTTTAATAGCTGAATGTCCAGTAAGTGCATTGTGTAGCCCATGAGCCGGTGCATAATAATTCCCAATTCCACGATTTTTTTTTAATGTAGGAGTCAAATTTCAAAATGCTGTGGAGAGTAATATATATGTACTCTTCTGAATGGGATAATTCATTTCCAAGATTGGATATGTTTTAGTACTAATGTTTTACATACATAAAAATTAAATTTTAAACAACAAAACCTATGACGATAACTTTTTTTTTTTTAAAATGGCAATTTTGAAATAAAAGCAAATTTGATAGAACATGGCAAATTTGTAATTATTGAAAATAAAAATCACGCCAACATATAACAGAAAAAATACTAATTTCTTAAAAAATTGAGAAAGTAAATTAAAAATTTACATATTTTGATGAAGTAAAAAATTTAGCTATTAAAAATAAAATGATTTTGATACTGGAATATTTCAAAGAGAAAAAGTTATTGCGTATGAAAAATAGTTGTAACTATAGGCAATAAATGGCACCACTCAGTACATGTATTAATTAATATACTTTTAACTGATTGTAATTACGGTATTTTAATGGTGGAAATAGTTTAAGCATTCAGCAGATTGGGTGAATTAATGCATCCAAATGTATTTATGTTTATAAATGCATTTATTTACACTCGAATTTTAATGGTAAGGTCTTGAAAAATTGTTCAAAAATATAATAAATCACTAACAAAAATACCAAAATGTGCCGCAGTTCAAATTTTCCAAACAAACAACGGTTTAGAAGGATAGACGATAGTTGTTTTGCATTAATGTCAATTCTATTACCAAATATCTGGCAAAAACGAAGACAACAATGAAAATATGGTCATTATTTGTTACTTCAACTCAACAGTTAAAATGACTGTACTACATAATTAAAACGGTGTTTTTGTTGGTTTTAAAATAATATATTTCGAACTAATTAGAATATCTGAACGCGATTGACCGAAATGACTTTAAGTAATTCTGTCAAGCCTAATTATGAATAGATGTTAGTGCGGTCTCAAAATTGGATGAATAAAAATGGCGCAATTGAATCGACAATGAAAAAAATTACCAAATATTGATAAAATGAACTAAGCACATAAGGTCAAAAGCCGAGAACAATTATATTACTTGAAAGTGTTATCATAAGAATGAAGTTACTTAAATGATTTCAATTTTTATAACAATTAAAAGAAATATACCGAAAGTTGCCAAGGTTATTTAAGAATAGGTGAAGTACAGAGTGAAGTCTTAAAATTGGATAAATAAAAATGGTGCAATTGAATTCAAAATGAAAGAAATATACCAAACTAATATTGTTAAAATGAAATAAGTATATAAGGCTAAAATACCAAGAACAATTATATTATTTGAAATCACATTTTAAACTTTAATCAAAAGTGGTTACAATATCTCAACATTTCATAGTTGCCATTTCTAAAATGAAAACTTGTTTGTTCCCTGTATATCACTTGCCAATTTTTTTTCTCTAGTGTAGGAGTTTTAGATAACAAAACTTTTTAAGATAACAAAACTTATAACCATATGTTAGTTTTTATTTAATAAATGGCAACTGCGAAATAAAAACAAATTTGATAGAACATGGCAATTTTTAATTACTGAAAATAAAAATCTCGCCAAGAAAATAAAATAGAAAAAAAAGATGATTTCATAAACAAAAGTGAGTTTAGCATTTAGCAGATAAGAAAATAGTCTTATATATATATAAATGCCATCATATATTTATAGACTTACACTTGGATTTAAATAGCATAGATACATTTTTGTGTTTCCTGTATACCAAATATCTGGCAATAATAATGCCAACAATGAATAACACTGCCATATTTAGACCCCAATTCAACAATGGAAAGCTTGTGTCGCAAAATTAAACTGCCATTTTGTTTGGTTTTTCGTTAATATCTTTCGAACTAATTGGTATATCGGAACACGAATGGGCGAAATAACATCCCTGGATCTCACAGTCAGATTTTAATCTGGGAATTCAAGCTGTATTAATGTGGAATATGTTCATTTGGCAGTATCAAGGATTTCTGCCCAAAGAAGATACTCTATGACTTATCGGGTAGATTTGTTTAAAAAAAAAACATAAAAATGAAAACTGTTCTTAGTATCTATAAATAAAAATAACAAAATATATGTTTCCATGCTAACGATTAAATCTGCATCGAATTTGTGTCTTATATTAAATTTGCTCAAAACTGTATAGTAAAATATAAGTTTAACCCTAAACTGTATTACTACTGTACGTTGATTAGCAACACTAATATACCTTGCCAAATTACGTGATAGAATAGGGAGCAGAGGTTTTGACAGCAAAAGTGCTAATTTTGTTCGTAGTAATAAATGTTTTCTAAAATTAAGACAATATATGACAAACCACATAGTTTAGTATGAAACAGAAACACACATTCATATTGTCAAATATATAAATATGAAGATAACTATATAAAATTATAGGTTTTTATTTGCCCATGAGAGTCACTGAAATTTGTACTTTTTGTTGTAAGAATATTGTTGATAAACATTTCATTGCAACTTAAAAACTAACCAAGAATTAAATTTAAAATTAGTTCTCATATAAAAATGCTATAATTTGCGTCACATAGAAATGAAAGTAATCACTTTATATCTCAATTTCCAGATCAAATCGAATTGATACTACGCAATTATAAAATAAGAAATGAATAAATAAATTATTTAAAGGAATGACGTCATAATGATAGAAAAATATCATTTTCACCTATGTATTATGTAATAAATTAAAAATTTTAATCTTCTACTTTTAACCAAGGAAAACTGCGTTTAAAATAATTACTTGGGATGACGTCACATTGCTAGAAATAATGCTTCTTTCACTTAGTTATCACGCGATAAATTAAAAATTTAATCGTTTGCTTTTAACCGGGGAAAATAATGCTTGGAATAATGACATGAACTACTCGGAAAAAGGGGAAGGAATGAATTTCGAACGTTGAAAATTTACAAAAACATTCCCAGGGATATACCTAAACATTTCCCAAATTTTCACGGTGATTGGATGCATGGTTTTTGAGTCTATTGAGTACATACATACATACACAAATTCATTTTTATATATATAGATTATTTAAATATTTTTTAAAAAGATGTTTATGCAAAATATTTTTCTAAAACAAACTATAAAAATTTTGTCTGTATTAAACTTATATGTCAAGAATGAATTGAAATCATGTCACTACAAAATGCTTTATAAAAGAAAGAATTTTCCAAAGAAATATTTGTAATTTTTATGAGCTTCAACAATAAAACATTTAAAAAATATATTACCAATTGTGCATTTCTTCCTTTGTCTCTTCCACCTTAATTTAGTTGAAAACTGACTAGGTGGAGCACTAAAGCCTTTATATGTCGGCAATGATTTAACAAGGCAAACCTTTCTTACAGGCAATTGTACGTTCTGCTCTTCAGGTTCTAATGGATAGTTTTCAGTTATTTTTAACTTTTCTACTTCAGAATGTTCAAAACTTAGGTCCAAATCTTTTTCTAATTCAAGCTGGTACTGTTCTTGTTTCTTTTTCTGTTGTTCTATAATATCCTTCAATTTCTGCAGTCCATCTGAAATTATATTTAGCTAAACAAAAGGTTTCTAGAAAAAATAAATATAATTTTCATTTGGGAAAAAAATAATCAACAAGGAGATAAGATATTGATAACTGATAAAAAAAAAAGATGTATATACTGAAATTTCTGTAAAATTAATTTAAAATTTTTATTTTACAAGTGTTTATTGAAATATCTTAGTGATATTACTATACATAATACATAAACAAAAAAATCACAAAAATATAGCTGCTTTAGATATTTTAGAAGCATTCATTTTCCTCTTTATAACTAAATTTTCTTACCATAATCTTAATAAATTTTCATTTGGGAAAAAAAATAATCAACAAGGAGATAAGATATTGATAACTGATAAAAAAAAAAGATATGTATATACTGAAATTTCTGTAAAATTAATTTAAATTTTTTATTTTATAAGTGTTTATTGAAATATCTTAGTGATATTACTATACATAATACATAAACAAAAAATCACAAAAATATAGCTGCTTTAGATATTTTAGAAGCATTCATTTTCCTCTTTATAACTAAATTTTCTTACCATAATCTTAATATTAATAATAATGTTCTGCAATAACTTAGTAATCATTTCTTAAAAAGAAAGTTCTAAGATATCTTGTTATATTAATATTACTTCACATTATTATGTAATAATAAAATTCTATACCTTTGTAAAATTAAACTTTTAAAAAAGTATTTTTATTAATAATAATTTACATGAAATATTCTTAATATTTGAAAAGGAACATACAATTATTTTCATAGAGAATATTAACTAACAATATAAAAAATAACACATTAATTTATAATAAACTACATTATTTATGCACTAATTACAAAAATCTATTTGCCTTCTATATCAATACCTTGCTTAATTTTTTTCTTAAGGACAAAAGACTTCTTGTCTATAATAGATACTGGTTTCCATTCCATACCAATATCCCTAGAACTGAACACTGCTGATTTTTCAACAATAGGCATTTTCATTATCTTGGTCCTTACTAAATTTGTGGTTGATTTTGATGTATCTGAAGGAATAGTGTCAGTACTTGCATCTTTCCTAATATTAAAAAAATTACAGACATTTCAAACCATCTGGGAAAAATGTAATTTCTCTAATATATATTTGGAAAAGCAATCCATCAAACAAAAATCAAATCATAGACTATATTCAATTTAATAAATTTACTATATCAATACATATTGTATAAACATATTCTTTTGACATGCCTTAAAACAAATTTTTCAATACACTGTATGTTAGTGCTTAATCAAAGAATTTGTATATTTAATTGAAAAACTGTACCAACCTGCTTTCTTTTATATAGAAACATATAGCTTACAATTTTTTCCAAAAAGAAAAAGAATGAGCGGTAAATAAAACAAATTTGAATTATCTTGTATAAAAAACAGTTGAAGTAAATGCAATACCATCCCTCATATATTGTGAACTTGCCATGGTATGCTTGCATATGTTATTAATCTTACAGGCCCTGTCGATGGTGGTTTATGCAAGGTCACCCAAGTCAGAAAGGCTGTCAAAGAGGCATATGACTAACAACAACAAAAAAACATATCATAGAAGGTGAAAATAACTAATGTTATGCTGCATCATTCAACACACATAAAAAAAAAAAAAGATGTTTTCAGGACTGGGGTGGAGAGTCCTATTTAAAAAGTTTGTTAGTCTCCAGGATCAGTGGATCATTCAGGAACTATTAACAAATCAGTGTCTTCTTCTGTAGTAAAATATGAACCCACAGAATCTGATGCCAAAGATCAGTTTACCAATGAAATGAGTTTAATTTCGATTTGGAATAAATAGGTAATGTAAATTAGCAGTAATGGTTTACAATTTGTACAAACAATTCTGTTTAGTATCTGAACAATTTACTTCTGAAAAATACATTTTTTTTTAAGTGTTAAAATGAATTACTCCTAAAAAGTTGCTTTTACCTTTCAGAAATTCTTATTTTTAGAATCAAATTGAATTATAAAAATTTTAATTAATAAAAAAAGAGGTTTAGAATAAAAGAAAGCTAAAGTTATTCAAAATAATAATATACCCTCCTACTTTAAAGTATTATCGCGATATATATCAATGATATCAATAAAAACTTGGGGATATTTCTGATATCATCCAGCCCTAATTTATTTCATGTACAGATTCTTTTCTATAGTAGATCCAAACTTTTCAGAATTTCACTTTAGATAATTGACTTCAATGGATCATTTTATTAATAACCCAAAAAATCCATACATTTCCTAATGCCTACAATTGTTTACTTTTTATTAATCTTTACAGATATGTTAAATTTCAATTTTAACTATAACATAACAAGAAAATTGCTGCATTACTCTAAAAATAAAAAGGGGTCTTATATAGAAGCATCTGTGTACAGCAATCCTCTAAACTCTAACACAAGTGCATTGTGAATGGAGGGAAGCAGGTTTTCAAGGGTTATACTTTATGCCTTCTAGAGAACTCACCAACAGTAATAATAAATTTATACAGTAATTTTCCGCCATATGCTTTCTTGTGGTTAACTTAATTTGCTGAGTTTATATTTAATTCATGAAAAATGGACCCATCCTATGGATGAAATATTTGAGAAAAACTTTTATTAGGAAAGGTTATTTAATAAAACATAAAATAATGTGAATAAAAGTAAATTAGAGATTAGAAAATCTGTAAACTGTTCGTCAAATGAAAATAAAAATGTGGATTCATTAAACCTTTAAGGGAGAATATCATAGATGAGCATCATACTCAAATTGAAGAATTTGAATTTCCTGATTTTGATAGTGAGTTTTACTATATAAAGAAGAGAAGAGATGGATGGGACAGTTTAACTAAAGTATTACAATTATTTTCTACTAGTATAACAATGTTAATTTCAGAGTAACAAACAAACATTTTAGCATGTTTAAAAAATATAAAAATGATAGGAATTATAAAATTGTAAGTTTAAAATAACAATTACAATAGTAATAAATATGTTGCAACCCTCCCTTAGATGAGACTTCCGACCGTTACAGGCCAAAGTGGATATAATCAAACAATACCCGAGACCACAGACTCTAGCTCAACTCAGAAAATTCTTAGGCTTAATAAATTATTTTCGTAGATTTATTAAAAATGCAGCAACGCTTCTCGCTCCATTGACTGATTTACTATGCAGAAAAGAAAAATCAGATTCTACTCCAATCAACTGATCTGCTTCATTAAATAACAGTTTTGAGGCTGCAAAACTAGCTTTAACCGATGCCACGCTGGCATTCCCTAGTGAAAATGGTCAACTAGCACTACATTCTGATGCTAGTGAATTCGCTGTAGGTGCCACTTTAAGCTTAAAAACTGTAGAAGGCCTTAAGCCACTTGTATTTTTTTCCAAAAGATTGAACACAACTCAATCGAAATATTCGAGCTTTGATCGTGAGCTCTTAGTAATTTATGAAGCTGTTAAACATTTTAAGCATTTCTTGGAAGCCCGCGAATGCACTATTTTCACAGATCACAAACCGATTGTTTACGCATTCAAAAAACGAACCGATAATTATACCAACAGGCAGATTAGATGGTTATCGTTTATATCCGAATTTACCACGGACATACATTAACTTAATGGAATCAAAAACAACGCTGCGGACGCTTTATCACGAATAAGTGAAATTCATATGCCTCATGTGATAGATTATAAAAAATTAAGCCAAAATCAATTATGCGATCCCGAGTTACAAAATTTACTTAAGAGTGAAAATTCCACTTAAGACCTGAAATTAATTACGATACATGACAAAGCAAATAAAATTTATTGTGACATTTCCACTGGTAAAGCACGACCATATTTGACTCCAGACTTTCGTAAACAAGCGGTGCTTAATATACACCACCTTGCTCATCCGGGTATAAAAGGAACCCTAAACCTTGTTTGAAAACGTTTTGTATGGCCGTTGATGGCGAAAGATTGTCAAAAATGGACGTGCAAATGCATTGATTGCCAATGATCGAAAATTCACAAACATACTCAAACTGAAATAGGACATTTTGATATACCAACCGATAGATTCGAACACATACATTTGGATATTATAGGGCCTTTTCCGGAATCAAAGGGTAAGAATTACTGCCTAACAGTAATCGACAGAGTAACCTGATGGCCAGAAGCGTATACGCTGAGCGAGATAACAGCACAAGCCGTCGTTCATACTCTCCTTGTCAAATGGATAGCTCGATTTGGATGTCCGGCAAAAATAACTACAGACCAAGGTAGACAATTTGAAGCCGAGTTGTTCTGACAATTAGCTACACTTTTAGGAGCAGAAAAATTCAGATCGTCACCTTATCACCCGCAAAGCAATGGCATAATTGAAAACTGGCATCGACCTTTAAAAAGCGCGCTGAAAGCAAAGCGAACTGAATGTTGGACCGAAGTTCTTCCTCTGATACTTCTCGGATTCCGAGCTGCCTTAAAAACTGATCTCCAGACTTCTCCAGCTGAAATGGTTTTTGGCACAACTTTAAAACTGCCAGGAGACTTTTTCGGTCACGAAAATTCAATAACAGACCCTGAACAAATCATCCAATGCCTACAAGAAGTTTTCGCAGAATTTTAGCCTACGCCGACTAAGTCGCATCATGCTGTAAAAACTTTTGTTCCGCAAGATTTTAAGACTTGCACCAATGTGTTTGTCCGAAAGGATGGACTGCGAAAAACCCTGCAACCACCATACGACGGACCTTTTCCTGTTGTGGAAAGAGCAGATAAGTTTTTTAAACTTCAAATACGTGGAAAGACTGTTACACTGGACCGATTAAAACCAGCATACTTCGTGAACTGTGAACTTTATGAACCTATGCCTACAACCTACGACAACCCCTCTAGTGTGATTCACCGACGTAGCACTAGTGCTGGACGAACTGTTCGTTTCCCAGAGCAACTAAAAGACTACGTCCACTAATAATTTTTTTAATGTTTTCATTTCAGTTTTATTTAGAATCTCTCAAAGTTATCACTGGGAAGGGGGTACTGAGGTGCTTTCCCTTACGGGCAACAGATGGTGCAGTAAGCATGGAATAAAAAAATGACTTTTGATTTTGGATGAAGCTAGCGACGGACTTCGAAGTTGCAACAATTATGTTATGACCACTCCATCATAACACATGCCAAATTTCAATCTCTACCTTGTTACACTTTTTACTTATTGTGTTCCAGAATTTGCCAAAGTAAGCCCAACCTAAAAAGTACCACTTTGGTTTTTTCAGGCAGATCCACTTGATAACCCACTTTCTGCCAAAGTGGATTTTATCAGAATTAACTGTAATACATTGATTATTTTTACTCCAGAAACAAAACTGTTAGATAATTTCTTAAAGATATACCTAAGACAAACTATTTAAATATTTAGGTCATGTTTAGAAATTAAGTTTTTTACTATTAGTAATTATGAGTTCAGTTAATCCAAATTAACAAAACATAAAGTTTAGATAATTCCAATTCAGTTTGTTTAAAAAATAAACTATTTGTTCTTTTATCCAGTTGATAGAGCAGCCAAACAGAAACTTAGTTTTGGGTTAGTTATGTTTTTCATTTATGAGAAAGATATCTCAGAAATCTAAATTAGCCAATTTTTTTATGTTTTCTAATATTCTTATAGTGTTACTATTCAATTTAAAGGGCTGACTACAGAAGCTTGCTTCCATTCAATGAGTCAGTAAAATATTTATAATATTTTTTATGTATTAAAATGCATCTAATCATACTTAAAAAAATGTTCATAGAAGAATGATGTATATATTACAAATAAATATTTTTTAAGCATAAAATATTTACTTATGCAGTTGCATTATCTATGTAACAATACAAGTGATAAATAGCTATTCCCCATTCAAATTTTAATTACATTTAATTATGTGATTTTATTTACAAATGGATCAATGTGTCTATAATATTAACATAGAATTCAAGATTTAAATTTTCTAAAAACCCAAGTTTTTATCAAAATCACCAAAAGAGCAATTTAAAAAAAAAAAGAAAAAGAAAAAAAGAAAAGAATAAAGAAGGAATAGTAATTTCCCATACTTTAAGTACTGTTCATACACAAACCGAGAATTTAAAAAATGTTTTTTACAGACTTAAGGAGGTCTGTAACATATGAAAATCTTTATATATATAATAAAATTAATGTAATCATCATTTTATAATTACATTTTTGATAATTACAATGTTTTATGAATTTTGACAATTCTAGTACTTTTTCGATATATGTTTCATATACAAGAAAAAATATATACTGAAGATACCTATTATAGAAGGAACAGTAGGAGAAATATCACATATTTAAGAAGTGATAATACTTAGAAAATATAAACATTACTTTTTATATAATTTATCAGCATCTCGGTAGGTGCTTGCAATCAGAGAAGATGTTCCTTCGGAAGAAGAATGTTTTGCATCACTGGTTGAAGAGGAATCTTCACTTGATAAGAAGTTAGAAAAATTTGAAATTGAGTTTTTTGTTAAGGTAGTTTTAAAATCTGGAATTTCATTACTAGATAATTTAGGAGGAGGCAAAAAGTTTGGTTCTTCTTCAGATGTAATAAATAATTCTTTTGGAACTAGAAACAATGAAAACAAAAGTAAAATTTTTAAGTTCACTTATAGTATGTATAATAACAAATAAAAATAAAAATTATTGTTAATTGACAAAACTCATCACAGACAAAGTATATGTTTCATGGGCAGGTAAAAGTTAACTGAAAAATTGTTAAATAGTATTGCATATGGCCTGGGTAAAAAGGTAGGGGTAAAAAATAAGGGTAAAAAATAATAAAAATAAACATTCAACATCATTCGTTCCCCATTCACAATCTACCTTTCCTTTCTAACCAAATTTTTATCTCAGTTTTATTTGGGAGAATAAAGGTTACCAACTAATTGACTCAAAGTACTTTTTTTATTTTTGCAAAATCCTACATATATAACTGAATATTTTATTTCTTCACCCATTACTTATACCAATAACATACATTAGATATAGGTGAGTATTTTACTTTTTCACCCATTACTTATACTAATAATTATATAATTTTGTATCCCAATAAAATAAAATTTAATAATTAAAGTTATAAAGGTAGTAAATTATGCCTTGTTATAAGGTGTATTAATCAGAAAGTTTAAACAAAATTAAAATCATAATAGGCACTTTTTACCATACACATTACAAAGTATAAAATTTTTCCTTTGTGAATTGCAGAATAATTTTTTTATAGAAGTCATGTTTTGAAACATTCTCAAAACATCATTCAAAATTAGTAAAGAGAAGAATTATCATTTAATCAATCATGTACTTATGCTTTCTTTTCATGAATATTTTAAGAGTGTAACAAAAATTATCAATGTGAAGATCTCAAAAATTGTGAATTCTACCAATTTTGTAATCAGTACTACTTAATTTGCTTCTGACAAACAAGATAGGATTAAATAAGAACTTATTACTCTAATTTCAAATACCGAAAATTGGGTCATTTAAAATAATATATTGCGAAAATTTTTAATCACAGAATCAATGAGAATGCTGTGTCATATAAATTTTAAAAATTACAGCACATCAAAACACTTTATCTTAGAACCTACCAAAAATAATAATAATAATATACTATTTATTTTGCAACTGAAGTAAAATAAATGCACATCTCAAAATATTATGTTATTTTTCATCTTATTGGTAGAACACAGCTGAGCTAAATTTTTAAGAATATTAATTCACCAATCCATAGAAAGTCAAAAACGATTACTACATGTATTAAAGAGCTTGCCCCACCTATCAAATTTTTAAATGAACAACCTAGATTACCTTTACAGAGTGACATTAAAGAAAGTTAAGTACTGAGTTAAACTTATGTCTGATTTGTGAGAGACATTTTACACTGAAAGAAGGATAAAACAAGGTAATGCCCTCGCTTGTATGTTTTTTAATATCATTTTTGAAATAGCTATTAGAGGTGTCAAAACTGTTACTAGAGGCACAATATATCAGAGATCTATATAGTTACTAGTATACACTGATGACAGTGACTGAAGAGGGTACTGGAAAAAAAGAAAGACCTGCATAGAGGCAATGATAAGGTACAAACATTCAACCATTGATGCACTGTATTCCCTTGAGATGGTTTTGAACACCAGTAAACTGTAGTGCATTAAAAGAAGAACCTAAATAGTACAGGTCTGACAAGTTCTAGAACCTAAAAAAAATTAATGGCTTTTGGAGGAAGGCAGTTACTACAATAAAAATCATAAGTAGATAGAATTTTCATACATAGAAGAGTTCTACATAAGAAAAAGGCTTAAACAAAGGGAAAGCAATCAATAGTGTCATGTCTTTTTCCCAAAATTAATTTTTTCATTCGCATAAATACCAACAAGAGAACTTACTGCAGATGAACACTAGAGCATTCAGAAAGACTAGGATATCAGAAAATTAAATAGATAAAGGATACAAGCACCAGGCTCTGTAATCCAAATTTAGATTCTAGATTATATTGCAATTATTGAAAGATGGAGCAGAAAATTACCTTTATTAGATTTTTAGAAGCGTCAATAGAGCACTTAAGAGAGTGAAGTTCTGCATTACAGGTAATTGTGCCCAGTTAGAAGATATTCAAGAAAAGATTATCTCTTTTCAACCTTTGGTTATTTTACCAAATTTGCAGTTCATCAGTAATTCTGTTATATAATTCTCACCTCATGCTTCTAAGCTAAAGGTTGGTTTCAAGCAGAATTATTTTTATAAAATTAATAATATCTAATAATTACACTATTTGATCAGGCCATTTAATATAAAAGATACATTTAATTTGCAAAGCCTCCTAATACTCTTAAAATCATCATTACATTAGCTAGTACGCACCTTCTTTACTTTTTAATTAAAAGAAAGTGTTTTTTTCACAGCCCTCAGATATAGGAGAAATACTACATTATTCTTGATTTTATACATATTTAAATAAGTAAAAACGAAAATATGATTGAACTATAATAATCAAATTAATATTTATCACATTATACTGAGCTTGTAATCATTATGCAATATTACCTGTGTTCTCATCTCTAAAATTTGTAGAATTTTTGGTTCCTGGGAGAGTTTCCTAGAAATAAGGAGAAAAACATTTCTTGAAATTTTTGTTCTCTCACATTTCTTTTTCAATTTTGTATATATATTTAAAAAATTTCAGTGTCATATCAATAAGTTTTCTCTACAATACTTAACCTTTTAACAGAATTCAATATATAAATGATTAACTAATTCTAGGCATTTTATATGGAATTTCTTGCTGCTTGTAACTGAAAAATCATTTTAGATAAATTTTGTTAGCCTCATATTTATTTATTAATCAAATTTAAAATAAATTATATACATGAAGCCTTAACAAAAGACAACTAATTTTATAAAATTTCAAAAACAACAGACTGCAGGTTCTCATAAATGTGTATTTTTTTTTACCAAATTTAATATTAAATCTAAAATATATTATCTTCCCAAATTATCAATAAGCAATTTTTTAAAAAAATAATTATTTACTGTGTTGTAATATTAGTTATCAACATAAACACATATATAAAAATTTAATTAGAAATATTTTTCTTGAACTCTTAATATTATGGAACAATAAATGTCAAACTCTGATGCACAGTTTAAGACACTAATACATAGTTTAAAGTCTTTCACTAATAATTTTATTAATGTTAATGAGTTTATATATACAAAATCATATACTAGGTGATATAAGGTCCGATGATCCTTGTTATATCACCAGGTGATATGATTCATTGGTTTGTTCATAAAGCTGTTTTAAAGTTTTTTCCATCAATAAATTTCAAAAATATATACCTTTTTAAAATGGGATTGATTTTTAACTTCTGGCTCACTAAAACCATATGTAAGTAAAGATTCTTTAGACTGCAGTGATGTTTTAATATTATTTCTATTATACACGGTTCGTTTGGCATTGAGGAGTTTCCTTTCAGCAATCTCAACCTGCATATCACAATACAAAATTATTAATATAGCATAAATGACATGTAAACAAAATAAACATACTAAGAATAATATTTTAAAAAAAATTAAATAGAATTTAACCTAGTCTAAGAAATATACACTGGAAAATATAATGTTGCTATACATACAATTAAATTATCTCCATGTATCTGATTTCTCAGAAACAGTATTTACATGTTTAAAACTTCAAATTTCAGAAAGTGCAACATTCCTATCAACCCAATGCTTATGTACACTTAAATGTTTTACAAGATGTCATTGTAAGTAGCTTGAACTTTTAAAATTTTAATTTAAGTCAAGATTTGCTAAATAATTTTAATTCAGTCAGTGAAGAATCAAATTTTAATGTCTTTCATATCATGTGCAGTTTGTTATAATTATTCTTCTAAGCAAAAATAAAATTGAAAATAAGTCATTCTTGTAATATTTTCTATAAGTCAGGGGTGTTAGTGGTGAGAGGAAAGTAGGTGACTATGGAAACAAAACCACCTGAACTACGAGTTTAAAAAATCATTTTCCATAAATCTGTAGAAGTATTATTGTCTTAATTCAATAATAAGTGATTTATATTGACATTGCTATATTATAGTTCTTTTTTTAAGACTTAAAGATTTTTTAAAGTTCGAGGGGGGGCAGCCGTTTTGGGGTTTACTTACAAAAGCAAAAATACTAGGGCTAGCTTAGTAAACATGGACTTATTTTATGAGTAAATATAAGTATATTTGTAAACTAAACTAAATTTTATCTTTTCTTATCTATAATTTATTTTAGAAATTTAACTGAGAATAGCATTTATGTTAAAGTAGCTTTACTTTTGGAAATCACGATACATTAATTTTCTATATTTCATTGCTTCAAGTACCACAATAAAAATACTTTTTAAACACTAAAATTAAGTACTATTTAATTTATACCTTTAACAAGAAAAAGCTGGAACTACAAATCTTGAATGGGTAGATGTAATTGCCATAATATAATATAACTATGGTACTTTCTAGTTTTCTAATTATTTTTAAATAAATGCAAATAAGTTGTATAGAATAGACTTGTTATGGAAAAACAGAAACCTATTCTTTATATAATAATCAAACATATAAACAAAAGAAATGTCAATATGAATGTAAAAATATGAACCATTGTAAAGCTTGATTTGATGCAAGATTCATTAATAGTACTAAATAAAAATAATAATTAAAAAAAGACAACAGAATTAAGTCAGGTCTAATCTGGAATAAAACCTAATATTCATACTGAAAATAATTATTTATTTCATTCTTTATCATTGTTTCTTTTAAGTATGAAACAAAATTTTGTGAAAATAACAATTTTAAATATTTGTAAAACTATAGTTACAACTCAGTAAATACTATTCAATAAGAAATTTTCTTGCTTTACAATGTTAAAAGCTCAAAGTAACTAGTTAAGAAAGTTCTAATTACTTATTCTCTAAGAATTACAGTAATTTAAAATATAAAAATCTTAGCTACTGTGATACTTTAATTACAACTAAGACAAATTTTATATTCTAAATCACAAATTATGTTAGATGCAAAAATAAAAATACACAATTAAAAATGAAAATATATAATTCCATATCAGAAAATAAAGTTTAAAAATGCTACCTCTTGCTTAAGACTGCAGATTGTTTTCTGGGCTTCTTGGAACCCTAGAAATATGGTGAGTATTAATAATTTTTAAATTTCAGTATACCAAATGAGTTAAAACCCATTCTATAAAGATTAATACCCTATTATTTAGGGGGAGGGGTATATTAGGTTATTTGATTATTAAACAAATAAATCACTTTAAAACATATTTCTAGAATCTGAGAAAAATAATTAAAATTCACTTTTAAAGCACATATGAATAAATAGCAACCTTTTTATTAAAAATTGAATAGAAGAAAAAAATCACTGAATAACAAAGAGTTTACTTAGATTTATTAATTTATCAATCAAAAATTATACCATTACAAATGTACTTTAAAAGTAAAGTTTTGTATATAAAAAAATTTAAAATGTTGCTGAATCTAATGCATTTAATTTTTGTATATATATAAGAAAATTTTTAATTTGCTCTTCTATTATAGTACTTTTTCAATATTAAATATAAAAACATTACAGAAAATATTTTTTATTTATGCATACAAAGGAAAACCTTTAATCTGATAAAATAAAATATTTAGTCTGATAGTTTGATAAAATCTTTAGTACAGATTTGTACATCTACTATTCTGTGACAGTAAAATACAGTTCTTGTAATGATGGTATTATATTTGCTTCTCTCAACCACCACTATTATTAGTTTCAGTTCTTTGATGAACAGCTTCATCAAAAAGGCATTATTAGCAGAAATTTGATTGTGTTATGTTCAGAAACTTAGATATTCTTTTCATGGATCACAGTGCCTGTTATACATTATTAGTAATTTGGATTACAAAGTGTAAATGCTACAATAATTATATCTTTTAAAAAACACAAAGTAAAAATAATGATTGTATAAAGTTATGTTTAAGCCAATAAAAAAAATCTTAGTTATCAATGATAACAGTACAATCATTAACTCAAAATATTTCTGTCAAATGAGAGATATTTTCCCCCTACTATACAAAACGTATAAAAAAAAATCCTGTAATGATTCCAAATAGGCTATTTTACTTATTATAATTCTTTTATAAAAACTTTTTAAACTATACAAAATTTATAAGCAAATTACATAAATGTGTTTTTGTTTTTGTTAAGAGGATTTGAATTTTTTATTAAAGGTTAATAGTACAAATAAAAAAGCTTATTTATTTCAGTTTCCCTTTAAGTGAACAAAAGACCTATAATCAAAATCGAAAAACAAAGGAATAATAATATATACCTATCCAGGTTGTTTCTCTCCTATTATACATTCTGGAAATAATTGATGTAAAAACTTCAGCAGCATATCTAGATAAAATAAATTAAAAAATCATTGTGCTACACAAAATAGATAAAGCCTTCGAATATATTTAAATTTATAAATATCTTAAAGTAATAAAAAAGGTATAACATTAATTTAAAAAATTTTTAATTAAATACTATATCAATTACAAACATAAATTAACAATAACTTATTTAACGTTAAGATTTACTCATTACATCTGGTTATATCCTAATTTGGAAGTACTGTAAAAATTCCTAGCTACAAAAATATTTCTAATAATACCTATTATCTCAAAATTTTTAATATTACTTATTAAAAATTAATATTGTCTATTAATACCTATTAACAGAAATATTATGTTCCCAAGAAAACAAAAATCTACATGACAAATTATCTTCTTGGCAAATCCTATTTATCATATATATAAATCACCAAAATCAATGAATCTATCTAATTACCTTTACACTTCCACTTAATATAAATAGGTAATAATTTGTATGTTCTGTTTAGAAATATTTAATTTATAAATTGTATCCTTTGCATTTTAAGCTGTACATTTTTACTTAACATGTACAGCTTACTAAAAATGTACTGTATCAAAAACTGCTCTTAGCATTTTTTTATATTAATAGGAAAGAGAAACAGAACAACAAAAAAAACTACAAAAAAGGGTTAAAATGAAAATAAACTTTGTAAAAATGGTAAAAAATTAAACATCAAAATGTATTACCTGTTTACTAGAAAATGTGTAATACATATGTTAACTTTCGCATAGTTTTTCCTTATCAAAAATGAATAAATTTGTATCGTTACAAACAGTGCTGGTTTACAGTTTATTAAAATAAAGGTTCACAAGACAAATTTCAAAAATTAAATATGAATATACTAACTTATAAGTTAAAATACATTTGTTTTTTCACATGTTAAAGGAAAACAATGCAACTAAAAGAAAACAAGTTCTTATAAGTAAAAAAAATTTGATGTAGACACATGACTTCATTGTACACCTAATGTAACATACGCATTTTTTTTCTTTTGTATGATATGACATTAGAATTATCCTGTGTACACTGTCTTCACACAAATAAAATTTTGTGTCTCAAGGAAACTGTGTTGCAAGTAGAGTTCAAGTACTGTTTGTTCTCAGGGGAAACAAATCTACATTATTCATATAAAGAAATAAATATTGTAAATACTTACTCTGTATTGAGTGAGTTTATATTTAAAAAAATATATACATATATAGTAAATTTACAAAATTAAATAGCAAATACCTATTCTGAAATTGTGTTATGATTGTAAATATTTTGCTTTAAGTATTTAAAAATGCAAGACATGACCCCTACAAGCTTTTAAAGTTTATTTTTCCTTCATTAAATTAGAGTAACATAATGTGTATTTTTATTAGATGAAATATTCAAGAGATATTAAAAAATCATTGCAACAAAAAAAAGTATTATTGTTCAACTAAAATGATAAATCATCTCACTTTTTATACTAATTATAAGATGAAATAAAACAATAACATTGATTGTAATAATAACATATATTTGTTAAAGCATACTTCAGCATTTACTAATAAATTGAAATCAAATTAAAATACTATAATTTTGTAAAGAGTATTATTTTTCTATGGATAACCTCTAAGAAGAAATTGTATAAAATCAATTTGTGGAAGTCATTTTGCATACTTGTTCAAAATCAGATGTAACAAAGATTTTTTCAAAATGTTTCATTGTTAAATAAATTAAATATACAGTCTAGTCACATTTATGTGACCACCTTGCAAAATCTTAAATAACACACTTTCACAGAGCAGACTGCTGCAAGATGTGCAAAAAGAGAATAAACTAGATTCCTGAAGGTGTACATTGTGATGATGAGCCATGCTAACTCCTAAGTCAGCAGCATGGCCAGCTGCACTAGGTTATACAGGTGAGAATTCATGGTGTGAACATTACAATCGAGCTGATCCCACAGATGTCACATTGTCCTACTAGTACTGGTTATTATTCTGCTAGTAGATGCCCAACCACAATCAGGAGATGCCTAGTGGGCCTCAGGGCTATTTGAGCCCAGTTCAGTGATTGTGCCTTCTACAATGAGTGAACTTAGAGAATACCACAAAAACATTCCCCAGACCATAATGTTCTTTCCCCCAGCTTGAACCCTTCCATTTCTGCATGGCTGCAAGAACTGAAATGTTCTCCAAATGCCTACAACACACTTATATATCCACCAAATTTGCTGATAACGTATGCCTTCTATGATTGATTATTCAAGATTAACATCCAAAGTGGTGACATTAATATGACTGAACTGTGTAAATCAGTGTATTACCTGCACTATTTTACATCTTTTGGAGTAAACATGAAAGATACAGAAATAACAAAAATGAAAGCATAAAATAAATTAAAAAAATAGAAAAAGGCACACACAATGAATAAATATACAAGATAGTGTTCTATATACAGTGAATGTTTGCTAATTCAAACTTAAAAGTTATCAGAAAAAGTTTGAATTACATGACATTAAAAAAAAAATACAACTTTTAAAAGTATCACTGAAAAAGAAAAATCTCTTATTATAAGCTCATAAAATATATTATACTAGGCTATCAAAAATAAATCATTAAAAAAGCAATAAATACTTCCCATAATCATAAAATGAAGCAGAAGACATTTTGATTTGTTGTAAGAGTCTTTTATGATAATTTGTTTTAAGATTCTGAATGATTCCTTGATCAATTGGTTGCAGTTTCATAGTTGTGATAGGTGGCAAATATTCAATCGAATGGAACTCAGTTCTGGAAGGTTATTGTGGCAAGTTGTGTTATCCACAAATAAAAGAATTTTTTTATATTGCCTCAAAATGTGGCTATTTATTTCTTTTAACTAGTTACTGAAGATATCTTGTATCATCCATACCTTTGAGTTGGATACATAATCAACTAGCAGAGTTTTAATTCCTAGAAAACATTGTGGATTCTTTGACTTTCCAATGAGTAATAATTTAAGCTTTTCACTCCCATCCATATTTGCACAAACAAAAACTGTAATCCTCTATTTACTGCTTATATTTCCTATGCAAGAATCCCCTTTAAAATGCAATGTCTTGTTTAGCAAGAGTTTATAAGAAAAATGCAGTTTTGTCTGCATTAAAAATATTTTTTTGCAGGTAAATAGAAAGAAGACCTAGAAGTTTATCTACTCAAACCAGTGCTCTTTACATCAGAGTTTTGGCCACATTCAGTTTAGTAAAAAATATTCTACCTTGACTTAAATCATGAAAGCCCTCCATTACTGAATTTAAAATTTTCAATTCCCATTCGAGTTGTCAATTCCTTAGCCTTTATTTGCAGTAAAGGTCCATTTATCGGAAAATTTCCTGATCTTTTATTCTAGCATTCTGGAACCATAGCAGTAACACTTTTTCTAGATTTTCTTATGGCGCATTTCTCAAGTGTTTCCTTCCTCTAGCAAATTTAGAATTTTCCCATGAATCTAAAATTGATTCTTTGTTTTACACATAAGTTGACAAGGTAATTTATTATTCCATAGTCAGCTGCCAACTTTGTTTTACATTCGCCATTTTCTACTTTCTTTAAAATTTCTACCTTTGATTCCAAAGTTAGGGCTTTGTATTTCCCACCTATAGACATCCTGAATTTTTACACGTTCATACCACACACTGAGGAAGAAAAACTAGAGTATATTAACTAGTCTGTACTACAGGTTCAACTGACACTGCACCCTAGAATCTGTAAAAGACTGTTTTTTCTGAAATTCTAAAAAAATTGATAACAAATGCAAAAATGTGATTTTTTCCTTATCCCAACCCATTCATTATAGGCTTCTGAATCCCAAGAAATAGGGGAGGCCAAGCAACCTTGTCCATTAAGCACTGATAACAAGTGTACAGTAGGACAATAACCACTAACATTTACTTAAATTCAATAGTCTAGGTATGCAGACATGTGCCTCTTTACACAGAAAAGAAATACAGATGATTTTGACTTACAAAATAATAAATACAGCACTTTTTTCTTCCGTGAAATGATGAGAAAAAAATTTCTTTTGTCAAATTTTTCATTCAAATTAACCAAAATGATATAACTTTAGTTCGAATCAATGAGATATTCTTAACAATAATTCCAACAGAAGATTTTTGGGGCAATTGGATTAGTTCGAATTGATCGAAAGTATTAATTAATCGAATTCAAATTAACAAGCTTTCACTTTAGTTGAAACTATAAGATAAAATAAATAAACAATTGAGGAATTTTTGTGAATATGTATAAAATAATAATTAATGTTCATGATAAGAGAATGATCGAAAGAATGTGATCAAATTTATGCCAATATAAAATATACGAAATATATCACATGTATAACCTGAAGAAGTAATAAGTATTTTGCTTAAACCCTAAAATGTAATGAAAAGTAACCAGGTTTATCACTATCTTATTTCCAACTATTGTAATTGAAAATGCATAACATAGTTGTTTCCTTCTTTTAAGTCATAATGTTACCATTTGTGTCATGAGTATTATGATTTATAATAAGATATGACAGTAAATTAAAATTAATTAAAAAAATCAATAATAATTTCACTTAAAATGTCTAGAACACCTAAATTTAATATATTTCTATATTATTTAAAAACGATTTTTCAGCTTGTAAAATAGGTACAGAGAATAAATCTATGGCTAAGTTAACTTATAACAATGAATACTGTGTACTTTTATTAAAAATTTATTAAATCATCTTTTTCCAAATATGATATATAAAAAGAACAAATGTAGTTTAAAATGAAACATTTAAAAAAAATAAGCACACTATAGAAGTATAATCATGTTAACCACTAATACTCTTCATCATTAAATTAAAAAATTTACTTTTAAAGTTAGAAAATCTGGTTATAATAATAATTAAACTTGAACATCATTCTATTTTTAAAAATTAACCCTTAAATTTATTCAAGCATATATTAAAAAGTGATTAATGCCTTGATTTTGAATTTCTATAAATATTGTTGAAGAAATATGTTTGAAAATGACCCATAAACATCAATGAAACTTTATTATTATTATTTTAAATTTATAGGACAAAAGTTGAAGGATTGCCCATGTACACTTTTAAGTTATCCCTATATATATAATTTATTTTGAACATAATAATTCAGCTAGATGTATTATCTTTTAAAACCGATGGATATATATCCATATAATAGATATAATCCATGAATATATATATATATATATATATATATATATATATATATATATATATATATATAATATCTTAAAATAACTATAAACTTCTTCATGAAGAAAAATTATTTTAATATTCACCATACTATCACAAAAATATAAATACTCAAAAGTTTATATAGCAACCTTAATAGTTTTTCTAAATACAAATCTCAGCCTCTTGTTCTGTATATGCATCTTTCCTTTTCTTTTTACTAGTAATTACTAAACTCTTTAATTATTTCATCAATTATACATATTTTTAGGATATATATATATATATATATATATATATATATATATATATATATATATATATATACATATATATTATATATATACATATATATTATATATACACATATATGTTAATAGGTAAACAATTAATCAAAAGACGATAAAAGATATATGTGTATCCACTTGTTATGTTACATAGCAAAACTTTTTACATCGAGCATTATAATGTACAAAAGTACATATGTAGCTCATAAATTTTCAAAACTACTTCATACTCAAAGTACAAATATATTTCTGAATTAGAATATGTGCTTACAAAAATATTTATTAATGAAAGAAAACTGAGTATTTACTTTCATTTGATGCAATAATACACTTTCTAATCCAATAAATGGATTATAGATGCATATAAAATTTAATCACAGACCAATACACATTGTAGCTCGTACTAGATTTATGAATGATTCTTAAGATCTAAAATAATGCAACCTTAGAATAGTATACAACTGTTGACAACATTTAAAACGCGTTATTTTCATACACAAGTTACTTGTTGCCATACTCTAAAAGGTCTTCCCTACAATAAAAAAAAAGATTATTTTACTTCATAGTCTTTATAAGTTTTACGAAATAAAACATATGCAATTACACAAAATATTTATCCTTTGGGTACATATTTATGATATTTCACTTACGAAGGAAAAGTTTTTATGAGTTTTAACTAAAAATTGAAAATGGTTTCAGCCGATCCTTGCCAACAGTAATAAGTGCTCTTGTGCAAAGTCCCACACAGCACATACGTTCATATTTCGTCCCATTCTTCTTTAGTTCGTCCAAAATACGCCCCAGACTCGGAAGCGAAATCCCATTACTGTCATTGACTAACATAAATTTAACTAACATGTTCAAAACTTGCAACCTAAGCAATAAGTTTGAACGTAAAGAATAAGGTAATGCATGAACATAAATTCAACTACTTTTGGACGAAATTTCTACCAGAATTGTACGTAGAATATACTTAAATTATAAGAACATTTACGCATGCGCTATTAAGAAAATCTTCACTTGTCATAACCAAATTAACTAAATCAAAGATAATGATAACAACAAAAACAAAATGTTCCAAACCAAAACTTCTTGTTTGATTTAGAATATTTTGATATTTTTTAACAATTTCAAACCCGAAATAACTTCACTTGCCTTAACTAAATTAACTAAATCTCACTAACCAAATACATAAAAAAAACTCAAATTCGGAATTCCATCATCCCCACAAACGTGCCGTTTTGAATAAAATGCAAATCCGGTCTAAGAATTTCCTGATATTTCTTCACAATGCTACAAATATACCATAAATAACTTACCTACCTACGAGACACCCTACTAATCCAAGTCTGGAACGAAAAGAATATAGAACAGAAAATTTGCATAGATAGCCGGGTAATGACGTCAAAAATCACGTGCACCAATAGCTTCCATATTCCCCTATCAAAGTTAGGGCATATACAGCAACCTAGTCATCGCCCCAAAAATCGCCAAGTTTGCCACACAAAATTGCCAAGTTTGGCGAGAAAAAAAAACCGGCGGCTATAATGCATCTGTACCTTACATTTAAGTATTTCTAAATGATATCTGTTTATAGTATATTAATTTTTTAATATGATTTGTTTATGTGTAATTACATTGGTATGTTATTAACTATGAACACAAAGTATTGAAGGAGTTTAACAATTTTATTCTATCCACACAATAATTATAATTTTAGTAAAGCTATGCATAAACATTTGTAGCATTGGGGAAATTAATTTTATTTTCCGTCTTATGTTATAAAATTATTTTTATAATTATTATGCAAATGTTATATACAACTATATATGCTATGATTATTCTATATGTCTCTATATTACTTTATTTTGTGTGTGTTAGATAGATCTTAAATGCATAGTGGAAGCAAAGTCTATTAAATATTAAGTATTGTCTTTGTTTATAAATGTTTCATTTTCTCAAAGAAGTGTTTAAAAAGATTTTAAACACTTTTATGAATCTAAAAAAAAAAAAAAACCTATAAAATTTAACATAGATCATATTATACTAATTTTTTTTCTCTTTGCTTGTGAATGAATTTATTTAATTATTGAATATTAGATTTAGGAATAAACAACATAACTGTTTCTGAAAATATTTTTTATACAGATTAAAAGACAATTTACCAAAATATACTTTATTAAGCAATTGATTAGATCCATGATATTGTTATTAAGTAACAAGATTTATTTACTATTAAAAATATAAGTAGTAATCTAATTGCTTATTATGTTAAAGTGTATCCATCTGTATAATTTTTGTAATTAATTTAAGATTGGGCATCTGATTATGTACATATATGCGATTGCAAAATGTCATTTTAAAAATTGATACCTTCCTAATTAACTTATCGGAATAATCTAAACGTTTGTTATACATTGGTATAAGTTATTAAATTATTTACTGAAGTTATTAAATTGTCAATTTTATGTTTAGAAGAAATATTAAATATTCTTAAATCCTTAAATTCCTTTTATAAAATTCTAAATTTGAATATTATAGAGTAAAAAGGTATCTTTTTAATCATGGGAAAATTTCATTAATACTTTTAAGATACTATGGAGATTCTATTTACTACTGGACTTTTCTATCTACAATATTTTATTAACTGATAAAATTAATTAACAAAAAGCGCTTTAGATATTTCATTTTATCATGTTTGTTAGCTTCTAAATTTGTTATATTTGATCAATTGTATTTTATTTTGTGTTTTTGTTGATGCACTTCTAGCTTATGAAAATATTTTGTATGTTTACCTAATAGGAATTTAATAGTGTATGTGTTTACTTCAAATGCACATACCTTATAAACCTCCTTGAGGCTATATGATTTTCAGAATTTTGTATAATTCGAATGGTAAATGTTTATTATTTTAAAATGAGTTCTTGATTAATGCACAGTTGTTTTTAAAATAAAATCGTTTTACTGTTACCAAAAGCTTTGAAAATTACATATAATATCATAAATTTTCAAAATACAGGTATTTAGGAAGTATTTTTAATTTTTGAACAGCTACGGGGAAATAGCTTCTCACGACATTTTAACCTTTACATATAAATAAATGCTTGCATGAGAGCTGCCATCTTTATTTTTGTTTTCACTGCTACACTGTATACGCTATGTCACGTACCAAATACTCGGTGACTGGTATGTCTTAAAAGTGAGATAGATGGAACGACTTATGTCGTCCGTTTGTTGAATATGGTTCCAAATTCCATTTCTTGGTGACTCCCTCCCTTTCGTGACGTCATTATGACGTTTATGTCGTCCGTGACTCTTGTCGGAGTGAATATGGTAGGGCCTTTTATTCAAAAAATTCTTTATTGAAAATTTTGGTTTTGGTTTGCAATGGAGTATCTTGTTAAGAAGCGTTCTCCATTACGAACATCGTTTACTAAGACATATAAAATTTTAATGTCTCTGTTTGATGATAAAAAGATAGAAGTAAATGAAGTTAAGATTAAATTGGCTACTTTAGAACGTATTAAAGCTGATTTAATGACTCTTGACAACGAAATTCTAGAACTTGCTTTAAGTGCAGACGATAATGGTAAAAGTTATTCTGATGAATTTGAATCTGTAGAAGAATATAAAGTCAAATTTGATAAAGCCATGGTTTGCGTCAATTCTTTTATAGAAAGTAAATCACAACCAAACAGAAATATATTAAATAATGAGAAATCAAAAATAAAACTTCCCAAACTTGAACTAATGAAATTTGGAGGTGAAGTGAAAGAATAGTTATGCTTCTGGAGTCAGTTTAAAAGAATTCATGACCATAAAGAAATGGAGTTGGAAGACAAATTCCAATATCTAATTCAGTGTATGTTGCCAGGTACAAGAGCGAAAGAAATCATCGATAGCTATCCACCTACGGCGGAAAATTATACAAAAGCGATTGAAAGCCTCAAAGCAAGATTTGGCCGTGAGGAATTGTTAGTGGAATAATATGTTCGAGAATTGTTAACTTTAGTTGTTAAAAATGCTACCAAATCAAGACTTAGTATCACTCAATTATATGATAAACTTGAATCTCACCTCAGATCATTAGAATCCATTGGGATGACCTCAGACAAATATTCGGCAATGCTCTTCCCACTTGTGGAATCATGTATTCCAGAAGATGTGTTGAGAGTTTGGTTGAGAAACTCAGTAAATGAAGAGAAATCATATAGTGCAAGACTGACCCAACTTTTAAATTTTCTGAGGGCCGAGGTCGAAGGGGAAGAAAGAATAACTCTAGCAAAGTCAGGTATGAAGCAAAGTGATCCCTACAGAAAAATTCATAAAGATAGGGAGGATATTACTACACCTACTGCTAGCAACCTGTTTTCAGGATCAAAAGAAGTAAATAACAGTAATGTAATGAGTTGTATATTCAGTGAAAAATCTCATCAAAGCAAAGATTGCTACAAAGCACAAAATTTAAGTCATGATGAAAAACTTAAAATTATGAAAAATAAAAACTGTTGCTTTACGTGTTTAAAAAGAAATCATAGAGCTAAAAATTGTAAAAGCAAAATTCTATGCATGTTTTGTGGTAAAAAGCATTACATTGTTTGTTGTCCAGAATTTAAGCAGAAATCAAAAGTTCCTGTCGAGTACAATCAAGAAAATTGTGAAATTAGCACTCTTTCTTCAACAAGTGATTCAGGAAGGGTGTTGCTTCAAACTTTAGTGGTTGCCATTCGACATGAAGGAAAGAAATTTCGTCTTCGAGCTTTGATCGATACTGGATCTGAATATTCCTATGTTTTAAAATCAACAGTAGAATCCTTAGGAATAAAATCAGAAGCTCATAAAAAATTAACACATGTTGTGTTTGGAGGAAGAACATCTGATATGAATCATAAATGTTATAAAATAATTGTTGAAAATTTGCATACTGGTTATAGTTGCAAGATTCCTGTTTTGGATCAGCCTACAATTTGTGGATCTATACCTAGTCTACAGAAAGGACCTTGGATGTCAGAATTAGCTGAAAAGGGAATTCATATTACAGATGTTGATTGTGTTAGCCCACAGATTGATCTTTTGATAGGCTCAGACTTTGTAGGAAATATTTATACAGGAAAAATACAGAAATTAAGTGCAGGTAATTTTGCCATGGAAACACTGTTAGGATGGGTTTTGATGGGTAAATCGCAAAGAACTGGAGGTGAAAATTCAATTGCCACTGTAGTTACCTCCCTGTTAATTCACAATCAAGATATAAGAAATCTCTGGGAATTAGAAGCGATTGGCATTACAGATCCTTTTGAAGTGAAATCTAGAAGTGAAATGGATAAGGTCGTAAATGATCATTTTATAGCAAATTTAAAAAAAGATAATGAAGGAAGATACGAAGTGAAATTGCCATGGGTACATGACAAAATTTTTCCTGAGTATAGAGATATAGCTGAAAGAAGACTTGAAAAAACAACAGCGAAATTAAAAATGGAAGGAAAATATGATGCATATAATAATGTGTTTGAGGAGTGGTTAAAAGAAGGCATAATTGAAAATGTACCACTTAAAGAACTATCGAAATCTGGTTGCTACTTGCCACATTGAGGGATTTTCAAGGAAAATTCAACCACTAAGATTAGACCAGTATTTGACGCATCAAATAAAAAGAAAGGCTTTCCTTCACTTAATGATTGTCTTGAAAAGGGACCTAACAACTTAGAATTGATACCGTCATTGTTAATAAGGTTTAGGGAAAAAAGAATCGGTATTATATCTGACATAAAAAGGCCTTCTTACAGATAAGCATTGCAGAAGAAGATAGGGATTATCTTCGATTTCTGTGGAAGGATGGTGAGAGTAAAGAAATTAAAGTTTTTAGGCACCGAAGAGTAGGTTTTGGAGTTACTTGCAGTCCGTTTATTCTGGGAGCAGTCATTCGTCATCATTTAGAGAACATCTGCATAGAACATAGAGAAATTGCAGAAAAGTTATTGACATCGTTTTATGTTGATAACTGCGTCACATCATTAGACACAGAAAGTAAAACTCGACATTTTATAGAAATCTCTACACAGTTAATGCAAGATGCTAAATTTGAATTGAGAGGATGGGAGTTTACCGATTTTAATATATCAGTTCCAGAAATATCTCAAGTCTTAGGAGTGCTGTGGAATCGAAGAACTGATACTTTATGTGAGATCCACTTTATAAATCTCTGTTTATTATGCAGAACAATTATTTAAATTTTATTTTGTCACCGTGAACTGAACGATTTTGAAAACGATATTTATTATGATGTGTATTTTTTTTTTGTACGTTGTGGCAACAAGTCAGTTCTCGTTCTGTAAGTTTTTGTTAACAGTTTTTTGTTAAGAAAAGGGAGCATCTTGTGATGTCTATGTAGCTTATGAAAATGGGCTTAGTTCGCCCGAAAGTTGACGATATTTGTTCTTTTATCTTTATTTGTTTTATATTGAATTGTGCTGTCTAAAGAATAAATATTTTAAAAGACATTCTCAAGTTTTGATTTCAAAGTCCTGTTTAGAGACGAGTCTTTCGGAATTACTACGGCAAGATAGAGATCCCGTTATGAACCCGGAAAATTTGAGGTAAGAGATATTTACTCTTACAATTTGATATCTGTTTTTGAAAGTAGAAATCCAAAATCTGGCATCCCTGCCGGGATCTGAAAAAATTGAAAACTTGAGAATTAGAATTTATGATATCTGATTAGATTATTATAATATGGATGTAGAGAGCATTAAAAAGTTGAGAACTCCTACTAGGAGTAATTTTACTAAAGCTTTGAATAAGGCAATGGAAGCTTTAGAAAAGAAAGATGAGGATACCGATTCTTTGGCGTCACAGATTGTTCTTTTAGAACAAAAGTTTAAAGAATTAAAAGAATTAGATACGAAGGTTTTAAATATACTTCAAAACGATACTACATGCACTCAGGAAAATTTTAATGCAGAATATGAAGCAATTATTGCTTATGAGGACAGATTTTTAGAAACCAAAACTAGATTACAGAGACGCTTGAATAATTTGGAAAAACCGAAAACCGAAGTAACTGTAATTAAAAATTCTTCCGAAAATGGAAATCGAAAATTCAGACTTCCGGAACTGGAATTAAAGCAATTTGATGGGAATATTAAAGAATGGCTGCAATGGTGGGGTCAGTTTAAAAAGATACACGAAAGTCCAGATATCGCAGAAGACGATAAGTTTCAATATCTTATTCAATCAACACTTAGAAATTCTCCTGCCAGACAGTTAGTTGAATCCTTTCCTCCGTCTGGAAAAAATTATGATGATGCTGTCAAATGTTTGAAACAGCGATTCGGAAGAGATGATTTATTAATCGAGGTTACTATAAGAGAGCTACTTTCAATTGTAATAAATAATGCAAATCCTCAAGGTCATAAATATTCTCTTGCTAAGCTTTATGATAATTTAGAAGGGCATCTGCGGTCTTTAAAATCATTAGGAGTTGCAAACGATAATTTTTCTTCAATATTACTCTTCCCTCTTATTGAATCATGTTTACCCAGGGATTTGATGAAAATTTATGAGCGAAATCACACTGAAATAATCGCATCAGAAACTACCGGAAATGCTAGATTGACTCATCTCTTAAATTTTCTTAAAAAGGAAATAGAATCAGAACAAAAACTAAACATTGCTCGTTCATTCGGAATAGATAGTAATAACAAAAAAATGATAACTCATTATTCTCGAGAAAAGGATAAACCAGCTGCCGCAGACTTATTCAATAGTTCAAAGTGGAATACACATCCTAACGAACTAAAAAATAAAGCATGTATTTTTTGCGATAAATCGCATATGACTCAAGATTGTAGATCAACAAAAAATTTAACGTACGAAAGAAAAAAGGAAATTCTTTTAAACTGCGGAATATATTTTCGGTGTTTAAATTCTACAAATAAATCAAAACACCTTGCGCGTTTTTGTAAAACGAAAGTTAATTGTTCGAAATGCAATGGGCAGCATTTTGCTATAATGTGTAAAATGAATGATGAATATCCGGATAATAAAAATAAAGAAAAGAAGTCGGAAGAAGTAGTTGTTACGGAGAGTTTGACTAATAAAACATGCATGCAACAAGTTTATTTACAAACATTAGTAGTCCAAATTCGGGGAAAAAATAGTAAAGGTAGATTTATTCGTGTTCTCATTGATACTGGATCACAACGGTCTTATATTTCGAAATATGCTGCAACCTTTATGAAGTATGAGGTCATAAATGAAGAATCTATTTTGCATTCTTTATTTGGAGGTGTGGAGAAATTAGAAAACCATAAAAAATATTTGGTTCATTTAAGTAATGTCGATAATGGTTATCATTGTAATTTTGAAGTTTTGGATCAAGAAATCATTTGTTCTAATATTTCTAGAGTAAACTTATCTGCCTATACTAAGGAATTGAAATGTAATAATGTATTTTTAACTGATGTTGTGCATGCATATAATGATCAATTGTTGTATCAATATTCACCCCTAGAGATTCATTTATTAATCGGGGCAGATGTTGCTGGTAAACTGCTCAATGGGGAAATAAAGAAACTTAGTTCAGGATTGGTATGTGTAGGAACTAAATTAGGCTGGACTCTTATGGGAAAAACAAAAGAAGTAGAAAAAAATGACAGTACAAATACAGTTCTATCCTGTCATGTGAATGATTCAACTATCTCAGATTTATGGAGATTAGACACACTTGGTATTAGTGATCCTAGTGAAAGGAAAACCAGGGAAGAATTAGAGCATTCGGCAAAAGAGCATTTTCTCCGAACTGTGACCAGAAATTCAGAAGGGAGATATCAAGTACGTCTACCTTGGGTTGAGGGTCATCCCCCCTTAACAAATTGTAAGGACATTTCTGAAAAGAGACTTGCAAATTGTATCAAATCCTTAAAAAGATTAGGAAAAATTGACGAGTACGAAACCATTTTTAAGGAATGGTTGGATCAGGGTATTATTGAGGAAGTAAGCAGTTTGGAACCAGAGCACTACTTACCTCACCGCCCTGTATTCAAAGAAAACTCCACTACAAAAATTAGGCCTGTTTTTGATGGTTCTGCCAGAAACAAGAATTCCCCTTCAATTAATGATTGCTTAGAAAAGGGGCCCAATTTGGTTGAGCTGATTCCTTCTGTTTTAAACAGATTTAGAATAGGAAAATACGGAGTTACCGCCGACATAGAAAAAGCATTTTTGCAAATTGAACTCCATGAGCAAGACAGGCCCTTTTTAAAGTTTCTGTGGTGGAAAGATGGGCAAAAGGCGCAGTTAAGAATTTTTCAGCATAGAAGGGTTGTTTTTGGGATAACATCCAGCCCTTTCTTACTGGGAGCTACTCTTGAATTTCATTTGAATAGTGTTCCTCTTGAATACCAAGAAACGGCCAAAAAACTTTTGAAGTCCTTTTATGTGGACAACTGCGTCCACAGCGTGGATAATGAAAAAGAACTGGTGAAGTTTATTCATGAATCACAAGAAATCCTTAGTCCAGCAAAATTTAATTTACGAGGGTGGGAGCATACCCCTTTTGAGAACAATAAATCTGACCTAACATTGACAAAAACAGTCCCTGTCTTAGGATTAAAATGGGAAACTAAAAATGATGTTCTATCTGTTGATTTACGAGACATAGATCCCATTGAAGAAGATCAACCCATAACTAAACGGATTATTTTGTCAATTGTACACAAAATTTTTGACCCTATTGGATTTACCTGTCCAGTAACATTAATACCAAAATTAATGCTGCAAGAATGTTGGAAATTGAAACTGTCCTGGGATGCTAGTTTACCATCTGGGATGGCCAAAAAATTTGTCAAATGGAAAAATCAGCTGAAATTGTTAAGTGATATTTCTATCCCTAGATGTCTAGATAAAAATGATGGTGATAGGAAGATATCATTGCACGTATTCTGTGATGCGTCAGAAAAGGCCTATGCTACGTGTATTTTTTTGAGAAGTGAAGGTGACCATTCAACTGATTGCCAGTTAATACAAGCTAGAGCAAGAGTTGCCCCTTTGAAATCTATATCAGTATCTAGACTAGAGCTTTTAGCTTGTAGTATAGGAGCAAGACTGTGTCAATCCGTGAAAACTAGTTTAGGAATGGAGCAAGTTGCTACACGGTATTGGTCTGATTCCAGTAATGCTCTATACTGGATCAAGAAGAACGAAAACTGGGCCACTTTTGTGTTTAATCGTGTTAAAGAAATTCGTCTTCTGAGTGACCCAGAAGATTGGTATCACATATCCGGCCATCAGAATCCTGCCGATTTACCCTCACGGGGTTGTAGCATTGAAAATTTGGCTAGGTCTAATTGGTGGTTAGGACCTCATTGGTTGAAAAACCCACAGGATAATTGGCCTAAATCCAATATTTTTCCCGATGAAGAAATTGTAAATGCTGAAAAAAGGAAAACAGTTGTTAGCGTCACAAATACAGAAGGGGAAGACAAAATCTATGATATTTTCTCCTCTTTCCATAAACTTCTTATGGTCGTATCCTGGATTTATAGATTTGTAAATAATTGCAAGGTGAAGAAGAATTTTAGAAAATCAGGAAGCATAACTTTGGAAGAAAGAAATCATTCAGAAGTATCATTGTTGAAGTTAGTACAGCGAGAATCTTTCACAGGATCAAGCGACAAACGTCTTCAAAAACTACAAATTCTTGAGGATGAAAACGGGCTTTTCCGAATTAAGACTAGACTGTCATTGAAAGACGATTTGAAAAACTTCAAATTTCCTATCGTGTTGCCAAGTGAGCATCCAATAGTTGAAAAGCTTATTCGATGGAAACATTGTTCTCTAGGTCATGCAGGTGTACAAATAGTTATGGCCAACCTCAGAGAAGAATTCTGGATACTGAAATATAGAAAGACTGTTCGTAAAGTTATTAAGAATTGTGTAACTTGCAAGAGGTATGACTCACGACCAATAAACATTCCACCAGCTCCATTACCAGTCGACCGTCTTAGAGCAGCTTCTGTGCTTGAAATCATAGGAATAGACTTTGCTGGACCTCTCTATCTAAAAGGAAATCAGAAGTCCTGGATTGTTATTTTCACTTCTGCTGTATTTCGAACCATCCATCTAGAGTTGACTACTTCTCTCTCAACTGAAAGTTTTCTACAGTCATTCAGGAGATATGTTGCTCGTCGTGGAAGACCAGCTATCGTTTATTCGGACAATGGAACAAACTTAGTTGGAGCAAACAACCTTATAAAAAAGATAAATTGGGAGACCGTAGCCAAGTACAGTACTGCAAACAAGATCAATTGGAAATTCATCCCTCCATCTGCACCCTGGTGGGGTGGATTTTGGGAACGTATGATTGGTATAGTGAAACGAATACTTCGCAAAGTCTTAGGACAGACATCTCTGAACTTTGAAGAATTAAACACTATTATATGTGACTGTGAAAGTGTCGTCAACGGAAGACCTCTCACTTATGTGAGTAGCGATGCAAGTGACTTAGAACCTCTTACTCCCAGTATGTTCCTGCAAGAGATCAGAGAAGTTGGAATACCTGATCTGGATCACCTTGATAGTAAATCCCTAAATAAGAGATTTGTTTATCGCCAAAGGTTACGACAAGATTTAAGAAAACGCTTTCGTTCTGAATACCTGGGTCAGCTCAGACAGTATGAAAGAAAGACCCAAAGTTCACCATCTATCAAGATAGGAGATATTGTTTTGATATCTAGCGACAATACGAAAAGAATCGACTGGCCACTGGGGAAAGTGACAGAAATTCTGCCAGGGAAAGACGGTGTGTGTCGACTCATTAAACTTAGAACATCTCGAGGAGAAATTCTGCGTCCAGTTCAGCGCGTATTCCCTTTAGAGATCTCTTCAAATGATTCATCTTTTCCACCTGACAAAAATGCATTATCCACAAAAATCGCCTCTATGATGAATGCTATTCCTAAGTGTTCCGATGACAACTCCATCGACAACACAGTTGTTCCAAATAAGACAAGACTAGGACGGACTATTAAAATTCCCGAAAGGTTGGATCTCTAATATAGTTGTTGAGATGTGGGACTTCCACACCTCAAGGTGGGAGGATGTGAGATCCACTTTATAAATCTCTGTTTATTATGCAGAACAATTATTTAAATTTTATTTTGTCACCGTGAACTGAACGATTTTGAAAACGATATTTATTATGATGTGTATTTTTTTTTTGTACGTTGTGGCAACAAGTCAGTTCTCGTTCTGTAAGTTTTTGTTAACAGTTTTTTGTTAAGAAAAGGGAGCATCTTGTGATGTCTATGTAGCTTATGAAAATGGGCTTAGTTCGCCCGAAAGTTGACGATATTTGTTCTTTTATCTTTATTTGTTTTATATTGAATTGTGCTGTCTAAAGAATAAATATTTAACAAACATTCTCAAGTTTTGATTCCAAAGTCCTGTTTAGAGACGAGTCTTTTGGAATTACTACGGCAAGATAGAGATCCCGTTATGAACCTGGAAAATTTCAGGTAAGAGATATTTACTCTTACAATTTGATATCTGTTTTTGGAAGTAGAAATCCAAAACTTTATCTTGTGAAGTTGATTTAGAAGCTAAAATGACAGAACCATTTACTCGAAGAAAGTTACTTTCTATTGTACAAAGAGTTTTTGATCCAATTGGGTTTTGTTGCCCTGTAATATTGTATCCCAAATTACTTCTTCAAGAGAGCTGGAAATCAAAACTTAGTTGGGATGATGAATTGTCGGAAGATGTAACTGTAAAGTTTAAGAAATGGTTCAAAGATCTTCATCTTTTGAAATTAGTAGAAATTCCAAGATATGTGTCAATAGAAAACTGTGTATCCATCAGCCTACATACCTTCTGCGATGCATCTAAATTATCTTATTCAACGGTCATTTTCTTAAGGAGTAAAAGTGAAAATCAAATTTCAGTGCAACTGGTGATTGCTAAATCGCGAATCGCACCATTGAAAGCAATGTCAATACCTAGACTAGAGTTAATGGCATGTACAATAGGCGTACGTCTTTCTTATATGGTGAAAAAGGCTTTAAATATGCAAGATATTGAAGAATATTATTGGACAGATTCAACTTCAGTATTGTATTGGATAAATACATGGACTGTGTTTGTAAAAAATCAAGTTAAGGAGATAAGAAATCTCACAGACCCAACAAATTGGCGACATGTGCCAAGCTCTGAGAATCCCGCAGACTTGCCATCAAGAGGTTGTTCAGCAAAGAAACTAATAGAATCATGTTGGTGGGAGGGTCCTCAGTGGCTAAAGTTGTCTGAAAAGGAATGGCCACATTATACCCCAATTGATGATGAAGAAAGCATTGATACCGAAAGGAGCAAGATAGTTTTAACAGCATTGAATAATAATGTCACCTCCTTGTCTTCAAGAGTTACTAGATACTTTTCAAAGTACACAAAAATTTTAAGAATGGTCGGCTGGATGTACAGATTTGTAGAAAATTCCCGAAAGAAAATTGAAGAAAGAAAGCATGGAGAGCTTAAAGTTCATGAGCTAGAAAAAGCAGAAAAGGTTATAGTAAAGCTTATACAATTTGATTCCTTTTCATCTGAAGATATTAAAAATTTAAAGTCTATCAGTGTGTTTAAGGATGAAGGAATCTTGAGAGTCAAGACAAAATTAACAGAAAGGGAAGATTTACAAAATTTTAGGAAAAGGGAAGATTTACAAAATTATCAATGTAAACGGTGGCGTCAGTGGCCATCTTTCAAAGGGAGGCAGCGTTCATAACAGCGGATGAATAGGTCCCCTTTGTGAAGGTGTCTGGCCACAGTAAACCGTAACACTTGTTGCCCCGTTGATATATAAAGTTGCTGAGCAATGGCATTTGCTGAATGGTGTGAGCCTCTTTTCGCCTGCAGGACGATATATCGGTCATCCCCTGCATTTGTCGTCCTCGGGCGACCACCACCAACCTTTCTACAGCTATACGTGTGGTTTGGTACGCTTTCTAAAAGCGCGAAAAGTCCCTTTTGTTGATTCCGAACTCTGCAGTTACACTGGTGACATTACGCCCCTCTTACAGCTTTCGGAACATTCTTCCACGTGTGAAGTAGTCCAGGTGATTTCTTCTAGACATATTTCATGAACTCACTCCCTGCCACTTGCGAGTATGTTGAATTGCTTATCCGTCCTTCTTTTTATTCTACTGTTTCTGAGAATGCCTACATCAAGCATTTTGCGTACGTTCAGGTCGCCTCTGACGTTTCGTTCCTGATATTTGCATATTCATGACGTTTGTACTGACTTAAGCGTTCATTGTACTGATCTCCAGACCTCCTTTTCTGCAATTTCATGGCTATCTGCTAAATTTTTACATTGTTGCTTAAGTTTTGCACGCTATGTAATATACATGATTCTGTAAATCAATACAAATACAAAACCACAGAAAGTTGTTCTGTTAAAAATATTTTTTTAACAAGCTATCGACAACGAATTATAAAATAAAAATTAGTGTTTACTATTTATAAGCCTGTATACTTCTGTTACATTTCAAGTTTATTAAATCTAATCTGAGATGTAACTCAGGTATATTTCTATAATTTTATCAGTAACTATTCCCCCCAAAATAACTATAAACTGTAGAATTCATTAGACACGGCTTCACACAAACTAGGACTGATACAAACGAGCACAAGGTTCTGAAAATAAAACTCAGTTAATTTTGCAGCTTAGAATAAGGCGATTTCACGCAGCAAGCCACATCTCAACTTTTGACAATTCTGGCTTTAGTTTCAAACGGAAGGACAGTTTATTGTTTGTCTATTGGCCGTTGTAAACATGAAAATGAATGGGAAGGGCATTATAGTAGTTCGTGACGTTGCGACAATTTGCTCTATATTTACACTGTTTCCAATTTTTTGACTGACCAGTAGAGTGAAGAAGACTACATCAATTAGCTCTGCCTTTATCAGAAACGTAATTGGGGGTGAAACCGTAGTAGTAGGAGTCAGACACGTTCTTATCTCACTCGATGACAATATGCAACCAAATAGTAATTTCGCCGACATAATCTAGACGAGTGACAGAGCTTTTGAAGATTGTCATTTTCACACGTGACGTAAGTCATTGTGAATATGGTAACACTCTATAATTCAATAGGTAAACAAGAAAGTCATACAGTTCCCACCAATTTTTTTAAAGTTATTTAATAAGAAATCGATTTTTCTGTAATATTAATGCTTTGTTTTGTGCTGTTCTATTCCTAATGTTTTAATTTTAAATTATAACAAAAGGTATCATACATACAGATTGTTAATACAAGAAATTACTGAATTTCCTCCAACTGTCCAGTAAAGTTGGCAATAATTTAATTATACCCTTGAATCGCATGAAGTCTAAGTTAGAAAATAAATTTGTTTTAATAGTCATTAAATTATTGTATATAAAGCAATAACAGCTGCAGGATCTAATCTAGGGCCGAACAAACCGGACCTCCATCTCCCCAATCCAAAGCAGCATTTTGACTTGAATTTGTTAAATATTGTGTAGGCAAAAACTTGTAAAGAATATTTTATATAATATTTGATAGCTTCGAACATCTGATAATTTAACTGAAATGATCATTTTTTTACAATTGATGAATTAATGCTTTGTAAGTGCAGTATTGACTCAATGAGTGTCTACAAAAATTATTCAGGCTTTTGTAAAACGCAGTTCATTGAAAAGATACTCCTTAAAAATGCATCAATTAAATACTTTAAGTTTAGGAAATGATGTTGACGGGCGGAAAAGGATATAAATATGTGTGATCTAGGAGATCAGTGTCAATTTCAGCCATATTAGGAAAAGAATCTGCATTTTGCACTAAATCTTTTTACTGCTGTCTTTGCCAACAAGAATGGCAAGTGGTGAAAAAGGATTATCAAAATTAGTTTTGTATTCAACATCTTAATTCTTTTAATAAGGTTTTTTTTTTTGTGTGTGAGAAAGTGCAGTAAAACTACCAGAGCCAGCGCTGTCAGCTGCAATTGTATTATTTGATAATATTTAAAGACATAAATTTTTGAGATATTTAAAGATCAACAATTTCCGATATAAGTTTTAGAGAAAACAATCTATTATCTATGCAGCTTTATAACCTACTAGTATATTAATTCTATTTTGAAAATATGATTATTTAAATTCAATTAACTATACTTTAATACTTTATTCATGTAACTTATTCTGTGTAATACTTGTTATGAAGGCTATTTTGTAAAATTTTGTAGAACACGGATTTCAGCTCGAGATAATTAGACCACATATAATTTGAGTCCTATGGTCTACTATTTTGCTTCTGAGAACTAATGTGAATCGGAACTACTGTTTAAGAGCATACAAGACGAAAAGATAATGCCCTACCTGTTTGACCGTTTTTTGCTTCTGCTCTGACATGTTCTCTGTCAGCACTTCCAAAAAATTTTATTTTTTAAATTCAGGACCACTTTTTAATCACTGAAAATTATCTGAGATATTAAGTATAAAATAACTATGAAAATATTTTCCTATAAATAATCTATGTGGTATATGATATGTATGTCGAAAAAAGTTATTTCAAATCTACAGAAATTAATGATAGAAAATAGGTTTTAATGAGGTTGATGACCTCATATCAAACTTTACTACTGCACATAAAGCACCTTTAGTATAAACAATATTTGTATTTATTAATCGTTAACAATGAAAAAGCTACCACTGTTAGAAATAAACCTGATTTGATATTTCATGCATAGTTTAGCATGGTAAAAGTGGCAACACTTTTTTATAAACAGAGTTCTATAGATATTTGAAATAAATGCATGTCGTTTTGAATTGTAGTTGCGAACTAAATTTATTTAAGTATTAGGAGAAAGGAGAACGGTTAGTTCTTGCAAATCTCTCACAAAATCTGGTGACCATGGACGTGATCGGATAACAAGAAGTCAAGGTCTGATGTTTTATTCTTTTTGTTACCATTGATATTTGAATCGTAGAACAATAGTTTCGTTTAAATCTGATTTTGCTATTCAGCTTTAATTTTATTGAAATGGAATCGTTAGTTCAGAAACGAAAACCTATCCGAGCTTCTTTTACGAAAACAATTAATGCGATTTTGCAGGAATTAGAAAAGAAGACTCCTGATGTAGAATGTGTGAAAACGAAACTTCTTACTTTAGAACGTTTATCTAGTGAACTTAATAATTTTGACACTCAAATACTGAATACAGAATTTTCTTCAAATGATGAGTTTGAAAGTGAGTGGGCAAATATTGAAGAGTACAAGGAAAAGTTAGACTTAATACGAGTAAAAACGGAATTATTTTTTAATCGCCAAATGACAGAATCCACTGGCAGTACGCCGCCAAATCTGAGTAAACGGAAACTGAAATTACCGGAAATAGAGTTGAAACAATTCGGTGGCGACATTAAGGATTGGTTACCGTTTTGGGGACAATTTCGGCGAATACACGAGGATAAGGAAATTCAAAATGAGGACAAGATGCATTATCTTGTTCAAACGACCATACCCGGTACGAGACCACGAGACACTGTTAACAGCTTCCCTGCAACTGCTGAAAATTATGAGAAGGTTATAGAAAGTTTAAGAAATAGGTTTGGCAGAGAAGAACTGTTGGTGGAATTCTATATTCGGGAATTATTAGGTCTGATTATTAAAAATGTTACGAATCAAAAGGGAAAGTGTAGCCTATCTGAATTGTATGACAAGTTAGAGTCATATTTACGTTCTTTAGAGTCGATAGGGATGACAAGCGACAAATACGCAGCAATGTTGTTTCCACTCGTTGAATCCTGCATTCCAGAAGAAATTTTGAGAGTTTGGCTGAGAAACCATGCATCAGTAATTACAGAAAAAAACTCTCACTCTGAGAAACTGAAACAGTTATTGTTGTTTTTAAGAAATGAAGTCGAAGGAGAGTAAAAAATTTCCTTGGCGAAAGCCGGATTTAAATTAATTGATTTTGGTTCAAAGAAAGAAACAGAAATAAAAGGTACCAGGGTGAAAATTTCGTGCCTACAGCAAATGATTTATTTTCATGCCGTAATAAAACAACCAGCCATACGGAAAAGGACTCTTGCATATTTTGTGACAAACACCATGAAAGCCAAGATTGCTTTGTTGCTCAAAAGATGAGTTTGGATAAAAAAAATGAAGAAATTAAGAAAAAGAAGGGCTGTTTCTTTTGTCTCAAAATTGGACACAGGGCGAAGCAATGCAAGACAAATGTACGATGTTTAATATGTTCAAAAAGACATTGGGGTATCATGTGTCCAGATTTACAAACCAATCAAAAGAGAAGGGACGTTGAGAAGAATGAAGAGGAAGAAACACAAAACGTATCACTTGCGAGCACCAGTTTTCTAGATGAAGTGTTTCTTCAAACACTATTAATTAAAATCGACTCCAACAAAAAACAGAAGACGGTGAGGGCACTTATTGATACAGGGTCGCAACGTTCATACATATTAAAGGAGACTGCTATAGACATAGAATGCCATCCAAGTGGATCTGAATCTTTGATTCATGTGCTTTTTGGAGGAGTAACAACGAAGAGAGAAATTCAGAAATTCTATGAAGTAAGTGTTAAAAGTCTAGAAGGTAATTTCTCTAAACGACTAATTTTGTTGGAACAGTCGAAGATTTGTGGACCAGTGATTAGTTTACAGCCTGGACCATGGATAGATGAGCTAAAGCAGGAAAATATACATGTATCTGATATAGGAAAAAGAGACTTAAAAATAGAAGTCCTTATAGGAGCTGACATAGCAGGTGCACTGTTAACCGAAAGAGTCCAGAAATTAGAATATGGGCTGACTACTGTGGAATCGCTACTCGGGTGCAGAGTCATGGGAAAGATGAGTGATTACACTTCAGAAAGAAACTCATTGTCCATGTCATCAATGATATGTTGACCCATGTCCATGTTGACCCATAACAGAGACATAGAAAACTTGTGGAAGCAGCACTGGGAATTGCAGATGTAAAATAAGTTAAAATTGATTTAGAATTAGAAGAAGCAGTGTGGGATCACTTTCACAAGAATCTGAAATGGGTGGAAGATCGTTATGAAGTTAGTTTACCCTGGATCAATGAAAAATAAACTTTACCATGTAACAGAGAGGTTGCTGAAAAACGATTGATTTCTACGACAAAGAAGCTCATACTGAAAGATAAATTTGAAGCCTACAATGTAGTATTCGAAGAATGGCTCGAATCTGGAGTAATAGAAAAAGTACCAGAAGAGGAGAAACAAAATGACAATCATTATCTTCCTCACAGGCCAGTCTTCAAAGAAAATTCTACAACGTCAGTGAGACCAGTATTTGACGCTTCATGCAAGCAAAAGGATTTTCTGTCGCTCAATGACTGTCTGGCAAAAGGTCAAAATTTAATTGAATTGATACCTGGATTGCTTCTTGATTTTAGACAAGGTAAAATTGGAATTATATCAGATATTAAAAAGGATTTTCTCCAAATCTCTATTCACAGAAGTGATCGTGATTTTTTGAGATTCCTATGGTGGAAAAATTCAAAGCAAGAAGAAATAAAAGAATTCCGCCATTGCAGAGTAGTGTTTGGACTAAAATGCAGTCCATTTCTTTTAGGAGCAGTTATCAACTCTCATTTAGACCAACGTGAACCTTCACTGAGAGAAGTAGCTACAAAATTGAAAAATTCCTTTTTATGTTGACAACTGTGTCACTTCGGTTAACTCGAATGAAGAAGCAGACTACTTTATTACAAAGTCAACTCAATTAATGGCAAGTGCTAACTTTGACTTGAGAGGGTGGGAGCAAACGGAGATGAACTATGTGAAATCTACTTTATATGAACCACTGAAAGTACTTGGTCTTCTGTGGGACAAATTTGAAGATTCATTATTTTGTGACATCCCTAATGTCGACTTAAGTGATCTCTCAGTGACAAGACGGAACATACTATCAATTTCATAGAGAATTTTTGACCCAATTGGTTTCACTTGCCCTTTTATACTTCTCCCAAAATTATACTTACAAAAGAGTTGGGAATCTACACTGAGCTGGGATGCAGAACTACCTGAAGATATTAAAAGAAAATTCTTGAAGTGGGTCAAGGAATTGCCCTTGTTGGCATCGTTGAAGGTTCCTAGGCTAGTTACACAGACGGACGGACAATCTTTTAGTTTATATACGTTTGCCGATGCTTCTCAGGGATCGTATGCAAACGTAGTGTATCTGAGAAGCCAAAATAAAGAAGGAATCAAAGTGAGTCTACTAAGCCAAAGCACGAGTAGCTCCCTTGAGAAAAACAAGTCTACCAAGACTCGAATTGCTTGCTTGCCTCATTGGAGTGCGATTAGCCTCATTTGTCAAGAAGAACCTCAAGGTAGAAATTTCAAAAGAATATTACTGGACCGATTCTTCAACAGCACTCTTCTGGATAAAAAAACTTAGAATCTTGGGGGACTTTTGTAAATAACAGAGTTTTAGAAATTATAACCCTAACAAACCAGGAAAATTGGTACCACGTTCCAGGTACAGAAAATCCTGCCGACTTACCCTCAAGAGGATGCTCTGTGAAGAAACTTATTGAATCCAGATGGTGGGAGGGCCCGCCTTGGTTGGCATTGTCGGAAGAAGAATGGCCTCGTTCTATTCCAATAGGTAACATAGAAGAGGTTAATGCTGAGAAACGTAAAGCCGTTATAGTATCGTTAAGCAATATTGGTGATATGTCTTCACAAGTCTTCAACTATTTTTCGAAGTACACGAAAATACTGAGAATGATCGGGTGGATACACAGATTCATAGGAAATATTAGGAACATGAAACAAGGGAAAGAAAAAGAAGCCGGAGAATTAAAAGTTCATGAGTTGGCAAGAGCAGAGAAATCTATCGTGAAGATTATTCAACAGGAATCCTTTTCATCAGAGGATATTAAGAAGCTGAAATCAATTAATGTGTTCAAAGATGATGAAGGCATTTTGCGGGTCAAAACTAGGTTGACGGAAAGAAAAGATCATGAAAATTTTATTTACCCGATGTTACTTCCAAAGAATCATAAAATTGTACAGAAATTGATAACTGATAAACATATTTCTATGTCCCATGCAGGAATACACGTATTGATCTCAAAACTTAGAGAGACATTTTGGATTCTCAAAAGCAGAGTCACGATCCGAAAAGCTTTATCTACATGTGTGAGGTGCAGGAGACATGAAAGTAAAAGACTACAGACTGTACCAGCTACTTTACCAGAAAACAGAGTTAGAGATGCTCGTGTTTTCGAGATTGTCAGAGTTGATTTAGCTGGCCCATTAATTTTGAAGGATAAAAGAAAAGCCTGGATTATACTTTTTACCTGTGCTGTTTTCAGGGCGGTTCATTTGGAACTGATTTTGTCCCTCTCCACGCAAGGATTTTTACTTGGTCTTAGAAGATTTATTGCACGAAGAGGGAGGCCATCAATAATCTATAGCGACAACGGCAGTAATTTTGTCGGTTCCGACAATCTCTTGAAGTCCATTGATTGGAATATCATCGAGACAGAAGCCACCACAAACAAAATCGACTGGAAGTTCAGTCCACCCGCAGCACCTTGGTGGGGTGGTTTTTGGGAAAGACTTGTTCAAATGATAAAGAAGCTATTGCGTCGAGCCCTAGGCCAGTCGTCTCTAAATTATGAAGAATTAATGAGTGTGTTGTGCGACTGCGAATGAACCGTGAATGCCAGGCCACTAACTTATGTGTCCGAGAACTCTGATGATCTTATCCCTTTGACACCGTCCTTATTTTTAGGTGAAATTCCTGTGTTTGGAGTTCCTGACTTGGATCACTTAGATAAAGTTGATTTCAACAAGAGACTGAGACATGTACAGAATTTACGAGATCTCTTGAGGAAGAGATTTAGAAGTGATTATCTCGGCCTGCTACTGCAACGACCACCTACAGCATCAGTTTCTCAACAAGTAAAAATCGGCGATGTAGTTCTCATCGAATGTGAAAACAAACGTAAAGTGTTGTGGCCTCTAGCAAGAGTGACTGAGCTATACCCAGGAAAAGATGGCAACATCCGATTAGTTCGCGTGAAAACTGGGTCTGGAGAATTAGTTCGGCCCATACAGAAAATATTTCCTCTTGAGATATCTTCATCTTTGGAGTCAGATGAGAAAAATAAAACTGAGATGAAAGACAAAAACAAATTAGTCCCAGATTTGTCAGATGACTTTAAGACTGTAATGACTAGAAGAGGATGGCGAATTAAAATTCCGACAAGTTTCCTCACATGAATTCTACTTAAGTCCTTTTAGTGTAGAACTTTAAAAACCTGATATTTTTATTGCCTTCAAATTTTTTCGATAATTTTGTATTTGATAACTAAGTTTAAGATTTTTTTGTTTTGATTAAGTACATTTCATTAATCAAAAGGTGGGAGGATTGTTAGAAATAAACCTGATTTGATATTTCATGCATAGTTTAGTATGGTAAAAGTGGCAACACTTTTTTGTAAACAAAGTTCTATGGATATTTGAAATAAACGCATGTCGTTTTGTATTGTAGTTGTGAACTAAATTTATTTAAGTATTAGGAGAAAGGAGAACGGTTAGTTCTTTCAAATCTCTCACAACCACTTTCAAGGACGCTATGATAGCGTGCAAGTCACCCGCCTACTTTACTAGGCCAGGTATGTTCGTAGACCGTCGTTGGAATGCTTAACCAAATAATTCCTCCAAAGCTTAGACGGACAACATAAATTTATTTACAAGATTGATGAAAATTAAATATATAACGAAAACATTCTCTCGGCGTCTCAGAGCCTAACGTAAGCAGATCAGATGGACGAGCGTTCCATATCAGAAATAAAAACGACGTAGCGTTCTCTCACATCAAAACAGAGATCTCTCCAGGTCGCAGGCTCTATCTCGATTCCCCGAACTCAACTCAACTGCCCGCACATCTTCTCTCTCTTTTTCGGGGGGTCAGCCTCTGGAAACTTGAGCCCTTCCGAAAAGGGAAAATCCTCCCTTTAAATGCACTGCCTCCCTGAAAAAAAAAAAAAAAAAAAGGCGACACATCCGAAAAACCTTATTCCCCCCCCCTAGCCGGCCGGCTTTTTATTTCCCCTAAGGAACGCCGGGTTTAAGGGGTCGATTTCGCAGACACAGAGAAGGGTATATATCTGCGAAAACAGGTCGTGGGTCCTAATTCCTTACAAACAATATTTGTATTTATTAATCGTTAACATTGAAAAAGTTAATTCACATATGCATGTTGTACCATGTGGCAGAAGAATATTAGAAATCTTAAATTTTAAGTGTTTGAATTAAATTACAGTTTAAGAAGTTTTTACTCTAAGTAATAAAATGTCAGTTGACAATATAAAACATCACCATATAATTTAGTAATTCATATTTGTGGATGAATACAGACCAAGAGTTCAGTGAAAAAAAAAAAAAACACCACAAGAGTACAAGTGAAATGGACCACGAAATGAACAAACCTCCAGAGCACGGCCGAAATGGACAAAGACGAGCAATGGACGCTAGAAAATTCAAATTCTTGGAATATTAGTTACAGGAACCAATAAGGGTCATATGTTCAAATAACAAGTCATTTCGTGTTTACGTTTTACGTGTCATCAAAAAGAGCAAGGTTTACCAGAAAACTGGGTACTAGAATTTGGCGACATCGCCCACGCTTAGCGTGCCCAGTGAACTTGGTCTCCCCTAAACTGGGATTCAGCCGAAATCAGCAGTAAAACTATAAACGAATGACCATTATTACAGCAAATCAAAACTTATAAAACAAAGACTGTTAGGAGTGACTCTGGTGGTGAAATGACCTTCGATCTTGAATCCATCCACTCGGTGCTGCCAATCAGAGCTGTAAATAGTGACTATCAATGTTTCCGCACTCCAGGACTCAATTTAATATCGTGCTACTTGCTACTACTGATTCATTCTGCTCTATGGGTTTTTTTTTAATGGTTTACTACCAATACGATACGATATTTTTTGCCGTCTCGCGAGTCGTGCCCCTCCTTCCGATTTTGAGGGTTTGAGGAATAAACAACCAGCAGATAGTCCGCGGCTGAAGAAATTTGCTATTTAAACACAGATAGCGGAATATACGTGCGAAATTAGGGTACTGCTTAGCTGTACTATTATTATGTCTAGAACCACACAAGTTCTACATGTTTTATTCACGAAAATGTACAGTATATCAATGTTTTCGTTTTTGGAAATAATTTGGATTTAATGGGAGCGGAAATCGAAGAATAAAAACTTAAAGATATGTAAAATAATTTTTCATATCTTAATTTACTTTAAATATATAAGTGCTCTATTAATTCTAACCACAGCTGTTCTGTTTGTTGACACTGACAACATGTCAAACATTTATATTAATGCACACATACACATTTGTTATTGCAATATCGCGTTTTATATATAGAGATAGAAGTAATGTTAAATAAAAAATTAGAAAAGGTATTCATATTTCTTTTAAGTAAGTTATGAATGTTATTTTGAACTGGTAAAATAAAAAATATCTGAAAAGTATTTTAATAATGTTGGAAATATTAAAAAGCTTTCTTGGATCAAAAACTTAGATTATGTAGTAAAACTCCCATCATGTATGATTATAAAGATCCCCTTTTATTAACTTTCCTAAAGTATTTTATTCATGCAAAATACCAATTATTTCATGTTTACATTCCAAAAAGATTTATCCCATGAATTATTTTTAATTCAAACAATCATGGCTATCTTGCATTAAAGTTTCTTTATTAAATTTATAGAAATGAATAAAGAAATTTTATAAAATTATATTAGCATAAATTGATATGTACATAACCAGTATGGCCTGTGCACTTTTGATTTAATGTCAATTTTAGGAGTAGCATAGGCTTCATGAATAACTTGGGCCCATAAATTTAAACAAGCAAGAAATGTAATAGAAAAAAAGAGTAAATATGCATTGGCATATTTTATGTAAATTAAGCGTATTGAGTGGTGAAAATCCATTTGAAAGAAAATATTAAAGAAAAAGAAAAAATACTATCAAAACATGGGAAAGACTGTGTGGTCTGTTCTTCCATTAAATAACTCCGTAAATGTTGTGAGATAAAAAAGGAATAAAAGAAGCGAATGGCTGAAAGAAAAAGGAACAAAAGGAGTGAATAGCTGAAAAAAAGGAGAAATGCCATGAAATAAGGTAAAAAGGAAAGATTTTTAGAAAAAAAAAAAGGGGAGAGCTGTGGTGTTTGATTTAATATACCCACAATTAGGAAAAAAAAATTAGCAAATATATATGATTGTTGAAAAATATTCCAAATTTTCAAAAGGAAGGTGAAAATATATACACTATAGAAATAGAATATATATTGTACATTTTGGTAAATTAAGCTTAAAGAATAGTTTCTCTAGCTTAAGAATTAAAAAATAGCTCTTTAAAATTTATATTTACTTTTTAAATAAAGCTTTGGATGTGAAACGTTTTTCCCTGCTGCTAAAAGTATGTACCTTTACAAGATAACAGCTAATAACAAATTGGCAGACACACCATAAAATAACCTTCCCCTTAAAAAAAATTATGCCCCATGATCATACTTGGTGACTAGTTAACTACATTACTCAACATGGAAACAAGCAAATTTAGTGCATTTCAAAATATTTTGATTTTGTACAAAATTTTTGTTAAATGTAAAATGTTAATCTTAGAAAACTGAGTAGGTTTTCTTATATAAATTTATAGCAATCTGTTATATTTTTTAGTTACTGATTAATATACTCACATTACCCAACAATCTTACCTTCTTTCAAATACTACTTATGCTTTTAGCTACATGACTACCTACAGTGAAAATATTAGGAATTAGTATAAGTAGTCAACCAAACAAATAACTAAAAAAAAAAAAAAAAAAAAAAAAAACAAAAAAAAAAAAAAAAAAAACACTATTAATCTAGTACCAATAATGAAATTTTCAGGCAAGAGTTCTGTAGAATAAGAATAATTTGGTTAATTTATTTAAGCACTTTGTATTCAATAACATTTATGTATATTTGCAACTTTTAAATTGCTCAGTTGTTATATTTATGAATAATAAAAACTACAATAATAAATAGTTTTTAAATTTTCACCTCTTTATATACATAAAAATGTGTATATAGATACATGCAAGCTGCTGAAATAAAATATTTATCCAAAGCAGTCATTGGCTAGTCAGGACCCATTTACACCTATATATATATATATATATATACACACACACATACCTCTCTCTCTCTCTCTCTCTCTCTATATATATATATACATACACACATCAGGTTTGTAAATGTAAACTTAATAAGGTTAACAGCAGAAAATGCGGTGCACACATTTCAAAAGAGTTTGTAAGAGTGCATAGGCTGATGAATCCACACCAAAATAGGTTTTTTTCTTAGGTGATGCACGCCAATTAATCAACACCATATTTCTGAATAAGATGTGAATGTATTTTAAAAAAGATTGTCCTCTGACTCTTCATTCCTCAGGCATCTACCTGACATATATATATCTACAACAGCCAAACATTTAAGAAAACATACATATGTTTTCTAAAAAGAAAAATAAAACTTTTTTATAATTCATTTATTTGGGATAGTGACAACATTAAGATTAGAATAAACACCAAGCATGCAAAATAATTTATACTTAATATAATATAGAACAAAATTTTAGGGTTCTGTTTGAATTAAAAATATGAAGCTTGGGTTCAAAAATCATTAAAAATCTTTTGTTCATTTAGAAAAGAGGAATACTGCTTCAAATTTTACATACAAATTGTTTAACATTTTTATGTTATGTATTATATAAAATAGTTTTTAGATACAGTATCAAGGATGTACTTTGTCCAGAAATGTTTAACATAAAACTTGTAATAATGTATTAAAAGTTTTTTTAAAATTATTTTTCTTTAAAAAGTGATTTAAAAAATAAAGGTGAAACTTTTTAAAACACATTTAACTCATCAATGTCCGAGTAATTTCTTCCCAAATGAATTAATGATGAATATCTTAAATGTAAGTTATCACCTGTAAAAGAGTAAAACATATGAAATTTAAACGACTTTGAATATTACTACTAGTTGTCAACTGTCATTTTAAACATTACAGGATACCATTCGTCAAAAAAGAACTTTATAGTCAGATTTGTTTGGTATCACATCTAAACAAAGAAGTGTAAAGTGAAACTTTATAACAGATAGTTATTTATCATGATTTTAATCAATGTACATGCCAAAAATGTAAATTTAAAAGAATCCTAGCCAAAAAATGGCCAAATAGATAGGTTGCTGCTTTTTGACTAGTGTTCATAGGTTCAAATTTCCTTTCTGATAAGGATGGTTAAGCAATGACAAAGTTATGCAATGATAATCAATGACAAAGTTGTAAAGAGAAGATATTATCAAATTTGCTAGACTGTAAATAAGATAAACAATCTACTTTCATTAAATAAGAAAATGTTTCAAAAAACCTAAAGAGCTGTTCGTAAAAACAGGTGCTAGGCATTTAAAGGGTTACACTCTTAATCTGAAAATTCATATTTTAAGACAGAAAAGGTAAATTGAAAATCTAGTCAAAATTGTGTTGTACTTTATGCGAAAGTAAAATAACAAAGAAAGGGACATATATAATGAAACAATCTGACATGAATTACCTAGTTTAAACAAATAAAATACACCATCAAAAGATGAAAACAGACAATTTTTACAAAATGACATCTTTCATATTTATTTTCTTGTGAGATGAGATACAGCCATTACAGCACACCTAATGAGTTTATGTAAAATCACTGAATTTTCTAAGAAAGTTCATTTTTAGAAAAGTAATGTGCTCATGCCTCCCATCTCACTCTGTTCTTTGACGAAGATCTCAAAATACTGGTAGATAATTGTGACAGCAAGTAAAATACCAGTACCACTGCCAATGGCACCTGAAAGAGAAATTAAATTTTTAAAAATAAACTTTTTATGTTGATAGAAAAAAAAAATCAAATCTAAAAATTGACTAGTATTGATTATTAAGATAAAAATATCACAATATATATTGCCATATTCTTGAGAAACAAAACAAAGAGGCACTTGAAAGCAAGTGCCTCTTTAACAAAAACTAATGCTTGAATAGAAAAATTCTCAATTGAAACTGTATATTTTGATATACAGTTTAGAAAATTATATAAAATAACATTATTATTTTAGGAACATGGGAGGATTGATCATGTCAACTGAAATTATATTCATAAATGTCTAATATATTTTTCCAGGACAATATTGTGTAAATACAAGAACAATAGGCATATATCATAAATGTCTAATATATTTTTCCAGGACCATATTGTGTAAATACAAGAACAATAGGCATATATTGCTGTTTTATTTATTTTTCTTATGTAGCATCCCCTATATAATAATAGCCTAAGCTGTATGTCTTCGAATTTATGAAGCGGTTGTACCTGGAATGGATACAGGCATCCATATTGGATTTTTTGAGTTAGGGTTAGCAAAATTCAAAGTGAGTTCAAAACTCCTCCCCCTTTTGAGCGTTAAATACTATTATTTCAAGTCTTATTTTCTCACTTATTCTATACTAAATTCATTTTTGATATGAATTTAGTATAGAATAAGAGGGAACAGCGAGGGCGGAGTGTAATTTTTAAACTCGACTGTGTTTACTCGACCCTCATATACTCTAATTAGTTCCCTCATCGGGTGTAGTTGTTTGGTAAAGGTCTGCCCCTTTGATTAGTGTACTTCTCAGGTTGACGGTTCTGTCCCCAACTCAGCCAAATTTTTCTAAATGTCTAATAAATTTAATATTTTCTGCTTTTTCATTTAAATTCTTATTCCTAAAGTTGTTTTATTATTTTTAAAATAAATGTTTATTATTTTTTCAACTTTTTATGACTTAAACTTTCTTCTTGTAATGTAATAATAGCCTAAGTTATCTGTCTGTCTGTCCTCGAATTTATGAACCGGTTGGACCTGATATGGATAGAACATCCATATTGGATTTTTGATGAGTTAGGGGTAGCAAAATTCAAAGCGAGTCAAGTTTATTTTTTCCTAAACCATGAATCCGATTCTAAAATAAATTGATATGAATAAGCATCATATTACAGCAAAAAATACTGTCATATTTAAAACGTTCGAAATTCACTTTGTCCCCCTTTTTGAGCATTTAATGCCATTATATCAAGCCCTATTTTAGGAGCGATTAAATTTATCAATTTATCACATAATAGGTAAAAATAACAATTTTTTCTAACATTATGAAGTCATTCTTTTAACTATCTCATTTAATCATTTACTTTAGATTACTTAAATATCTTCTGCATAATTTCCATGCATTTTATCCTTAAACTTAGATATAATCTAAATAATTTTCTTTTATATTTGGCTTAAATAATAGATTAGGTACATAAGTGATAATTTTAATCGATTATTTTTGTAGAACGATAATTCTCAGCCAAAAAAACAAACCATTTTTTTTACCTGCCTCATAGGGTACCTCTACAATTCTGGAAAATTAAAAATTTTACTGATCCCATCATATGACGGGCTATATGCTAATTTTTAATAAACATTTGAAGTTTTGTAAGTTAACTACCAATATATTTCGTTTTAAAAGCTATATAAACTGATTGTAATTCATTATTTTGAAACAATTCATAAAAACTTTATATATAAAATGGTATTCAATATTTGTATCTCGTAAAATCCCTGTACACCAAATTTACATATGTATATTTATATACATAAATCATTGAAAAAACACAAAAAGTATTTTTTCAAAATAATCTTCCTAAAAGAAAAAAAATCAAAATTGATAACATTTTATATAAAAATTAACTTATTTTTTTGTTTATACATGAATAGACAGAATTTACACATCAGCAGTTTTAGATGGTTCGTGAACATTCAACTGGACTTCCTCTAATGGCTTGCTTATTCAGGCTGACTGAAATTATTTCTCATACACTAAAGTGCTTAAAATATATCTGGGATGATTTCACACAGACTTAGACATGTCTCCTTTAAGAGTAAGCTAAAAAACCTTTGAGTCATAAAATTTCTCCATTAATTTGTAAAGTATTTCATAGTTACCTAAGAAATCAGCCAGTACAGAGAGAGCACCAATGCACAAGCCACCAAATGCAGCTGCTGTAGGAATGTAACGGTTTAATTCATGAATCATAGATTTTTCTCTATGGCCTCTCATTACCATTTGTTGCTCTTTCAGTTGCTTGGCCACCTATATAATGTATTAAACTTATATTAATATTGCTTAACAATGTACAAGACTTAATCTTTTGCTTTATGTTCCCAAATCATTACTTCAAACATTATAAAACAGATACTAAAAAAGTTAAATTTTTTTTTGTAAGTTGATTTAAATAAGCATTAAAAGAGGTATTTCATAAAACAGTAATTATGTTAAATGAAATAAAACTGACTAAAAACCATTTCTTAAGTCACAAAAAATAAAAATAAGATTAAAAACACTTACATCTTTGGCACTAGATCCAGAAACTTCAATCCATGTCTTTGAAAAGAAAGCACAGGAGCCTAACATGAAAACTATGTAAAGCACTGCATGGATAGGATCTTCAAAAATGTGAACAAGGTTCTCAGGAGGAGACAGGTAGTAGCACAGACCTCCAATAGGATATGCTCGAGCTGGTCCACCACCACCTACATCCTGTAATAAGAAACTCCCATTTTAAAATTGTCATAGGAAAGAAAGTTATATTTTGAAACATTTTTTTTTTGTGTGCAAAAAGAAACTATAAATAATTCAGTTTTTTTAAATTTAAACAGTTAACAGTATGTAGCTATTAAATTACAAGGACCATAGTATAAAAATTGGAGTAAAATTACAAAAATTAAGCATCAATTTACAATATACACAGCATATTGTAATAAACTAGAAAACATGATGGCAAAGATATCTGTCAAAAATAATTCAAACTTGCCAATCATATTAAGGGGAGTGGTGTCATTTGAGTTTTTGCGTGTAATGTAAAAATGCAGGAAATTTGATTTGACGAATATTTTTTATCCAGTGTACTCCTTTTTCTGTTTACAATCATCAAAAGAATTTCTCTCTCAAATTTACAAAACTGCTTCAAACTTTCAAATACTTTACATAGGACTATTTGTTAAATCTTCCATATTAAGCATGTAAAACAATTAAGGCTAAACATACAAAACTATGTTATTTTAGATTGTTCACTCGTAGACAAATAGAAAAATTAATACCAAACTGCTAAATTAAAAAAATGCTACATTTTTAACATGTTCAAGACCTTTTCTAAAGTAGTGCATAGTGTCAAACAATTAACCTTTCACCTGTTAAGAGATTAAATTCCCCTCTCCCAATTTCCTCATAGATTTATCACCTTTATGAATGAACTTGGCCCTCTGCCAAAATTAAGACCAGGAAAACATGGAAATAGCTTTGTAGTTTAATTATATACCAAAAAATCATCTAGAGCAGAAACAATGTTAGTATTTGTATCAAAATCATTCAAGACCACATACAATACTGGGGAGAAAAAAAAAGATTGCGAGGACTGCAAATAACATGCAAAAGAGTAAATGCTTTCTGTGTATGACATTATTGTACACAAGTAACTTATGCAAGCATTAAAAATTGCATAATTACTCATCTGAGTTAAGAAAATTTTAACTTTCATATTTTCACAATTTTAAATAGAATTTTATATTTATAAATGCAGCTCTCATTCCTTTGATGAATCTTCATTCTCACAAAACCAGAAATTTTAATTCAAACTATCTACAATGATTTAATTCTAGATAATGTAAAATTACAGAGTTTACTTTCTGTTAAATGCCATTATGAAGTGTAATTATTTTTCTCTGCTAAGAAATCCAAATTTTTTAAATCAGAAGTGTTTTTAATACTTTCAGGGAAAAAACAAAAACTGAGTATAGTTTAAGTCAAATAAATCATCATTTAAAAACTTGTAGCAAAGAAAGCATGTGTGATCACAAGTGTTTGTGTACATAAACCAAATTTAAAAGTTTTCATTTCAAAACTTTTAAATCGTGAATACTCTTAAAATAAATGAAATTTTTTTTTGCAAGAGTCTTTGAAAGAAATTCTAACAAACATTTTTGAGATATACCAAATTTTATTAAACCACTAATTATAAATTTTCTTAATTTTAGACCAGTTAAGTTATAAAATATTTACATTAGAGAAAAACTAATAAAATCTCATTTAAACTTACTGCCCAGACTCCTAGCAAATTCACAAGGAAATTTCCACTGAATTTGACAGCAAGCATCTACATAATTAGAATAAAAGTTATTAGTAAACTGAGGAAAAAATGAAAAAAAAAATATATAAATTTACACAAATACATTTTAAAGTTTATTTTTACTTCACATTTTTAAAAAATATATAAAAATCAAACTATATATACATTTGGCTTAAGAGTATAGAAAATATAGATGCTCAAAAATATTACTTACTTGGGAAATAACGTAAAGATTAGAAACAAGAGCAGACTGCAATATAATAGGAATGTTTGAAGTGTAAAATAATTTAATAGGGTAGGAACTGTATTGTCCTCTGTAACGGGCTGACTTAATTGGCAAATCCACTCTGAATCCCTAGAGTAAAAGATTTATATTAAATATACAATGAATGAAAATATTTGCTATTAATATTTATTATGAACCCTTTGAGGAAACAAAAATTTTCAAATTTGATAATGCACATGACAGTTAAGATAATAAAATCCATTTAATAATGAAAATCTTTTTGAAGTAACTGAGATGTCTATATTTCTAAACATTTTAGCTTTATCATCAAAACAAGCTTTTCTTATTACTTAAGTCTAATTATTTGGAAGTAACTTTTAAGACAATGAGAAAATATAATTAAACAGCTTCAATTAAATATTTATTACACTTTATGGATATGAAAATGTGTAGGTAACAAACCTGGAAATATATAACAATGGCAAACACAAGTACAGTGGCAAGTAAATTCATGAGATTAGGAAGATTCTGGCGATAGAAAGCTTCTCTCAAAGCTCGCACTTTGTCAGTTCTAGTAGCCAGGAGATGAAATAAGGCAATGATTGCACCTTCAAATTCAGTGCCTACAAAGATACAACAGTTGAAAATAAACAAATATTGTTAATGGGAAGTTTCATTTTTATGTTTATCATTGTCATTATGCAGTTTAAAAGTAATTTCAATACATTTTAAATTTGAAATCTATCCTGATTTATAAAAACAAATTTACTAGACAATTGTTTTAATTAAATTTAGTTATGAAGTAAGCTTCAGAAAAACATACAGATAATGCAGAATTAACTACACTTATATAATTGAATTAACAAAATAAGCCTAGCAATGATAGCTGTTTATATAAAAATGAAGAGCAATACAAAAACCAGTATTAATTTTTAGGAACAAAAGTTTATTAAGAATGATAAACCCAAACTTTCATTTTTAAATCAGTAAAAGAGAAATTCAACTAATTTTCCTAGTTTCTCCTTTAAAAATAAATCTATATTTTACAAGTCATAAATACAGGGTATATTAGAATAATTTCGTAAATATTCCTAAACATAATGGAAATTTTAAGAATATGCAAGCTTTCATCTATGTAAAAACACTAATTTTAAGAAAAATTAAAAAGTACTACATCATAAATAGTTTTCAGTATTGCTTTAGTCTTTATTAGCTATTTAATGCATTTGGATAAACTGTTTTTGGTAAGAGTATGCTTGAGATTCTTATAAAAAAAATAAATTCAAGAAATGCTTGAAGAAAATCAGTTTGAAAGCAGAATAGTGATTTCATGGAATCTGTTGATTAGGAGTCCAAAACCATTGCACTTTAATACAAGTGCGAACAAACATGTATCAGAATGCACCACAAACTTGTTTTGTACATTTCAGGCAATATTTTCAAATGACTCAGAACATTAGTGATAAGTTTAGTAAACATTGTATATCAAATTTTAACAAATCATACAGCAGAAATTAAATGTTTGTATACAGCAAGGACCATCCATCAAACTAGTCCTACATTAACATATTTAGCAAATATGCAAAATGACACTTATATAAGAGTTCAATTTTGAAAGTTTTTAAAATTTATTGTAAACATATATACATTTGTTAGACTTTAAAATAAGCAATTTTCTCTGAATATAAAAACTACAGATGTCAAAATTTTTTTCTCTTATTTTAATGTGTAGCTAGCTGTCTGATGGTGCTAAAAGCAAATATAAAACTTAACAAAAATAGAGTAATAAGTAATTTGTGACATACATTTAAAATTTATAGAGCAGTAACAGAATTGTATAGTGGTTGAAAAATAAGCTTTGAGTCAAATATTGGATAACTTTTCCCTTCATTTTGCTATGTAGAAACTCATTTTGGATGGATTGAACTAAAAATGTCCTAATTATCTCATACTATCGAAAATAGTACAGCATCCCATATCATGGTATTTGGCAGGACCTGTTTCCCTCCCTTATCACTACCAAACATCAACTGCCCTTATCTTTTATCTCTTGCCAACTCCAAATAATTGAATGAGAAGTCCACAGTCAACACCAAGTTATATCATCAAATAAGTAACAAGTTGTAGACAGCAAATTGGTGATATTGGAGGGATAACAAAACAAGACCAAACACCCTGCCAGATATCTCTCACTAGCACTAAAAAGGTGAACCTAATGTGCAAGGAAAAACATAAATGGAGGAGAATAATGGAACACCAGCTTGCTGAAATGATAACATGTTTTGAAGACCATGCATTAATTTACATGCCATAGTAGTAAAACAGAAAAAATTTCAATTAAATGATCTAAAAGAAAATAAAACATGTAAAAATTATGTGTATGAAACACTATGTATATGAAGAAATATTTAATCTTAACTTTTTCAAGCATATTTTTAATAGTAGAAGTTAACAAACAAAACACAGAAAAAGGGTAATTAAAACTAAAAAACAATTTCTTTACTTGAAGTTATAGTAAAAATAACTATACACTAGGAGATGCTTTATCAGCTTAATCTGCAAAAACTATTCACATCTAAAAAAGCGAGAGTGAGAAACTATTATAACTTACCTCTTCCAGTATTAACTGTAGCAGGACTGAAAGCTTTCCAAACTATTGTTTCACAAATATTGGTAGCTATAAAAAGTGAGATACCAGATCCCAAACCATAGCCTTTTTGTAATAATTCATCAAGCAGCAAAACAATGAGACCAGCAACAAACAACTGGAATATAAGAATATTTCAGCAACTTGAATTTTCACTTTCCTTAGAAGTAAAAAATTTAATAAAATGTATAAATGTAAAAAGCAAGGTAACACATTTTAAATTAGGTGGATAAGACATACTGTACATTATTGTGTTTAAGCTGAGAATGTTTGGGGCTTTTTATCAATCCCCAAAGGGGGATCAGCTTGTACGCAGATTCATAGAATAGATGTTATATGTTCTTCTTGAGGGACATTTTTTGTCAATGACAAAAACTTGCTAAGCTGGCCAAAATTAACAAAAATGATATATATATATATAATTGCAAAAAATAACTAAAATTTACAAACATTTGGAAACAAACAAAAAATTTATGACTCTTGCCTGTGTATCATAATCACATCAAAATAGCAATGACATTGGTAGCAGATTGACCTAATTTTCTAAAAAACATACTCAAATGCAAGTCAGAAACAATTAAAAAATTGCCAAATAGCACTTAATATTTTTTTGGTTTATATTGCTTAAATTTATGAAAAAGCGCTAACTTCAAATACCATAGTTAAAACAATCCACATTGGCTAAAAATATTGGTAGTATGCTTTAGTGCCACAACAGTAATCTAGAAAAGTCAGCATGAAGTTACTTTGAATTAAAATTTAAGTTATTTTTCTCATCCCTGTCAAAACATACTAAGATGTCCATGTGTTTATCTCAAGGTTCAACCAATCCTCGACTTCCACATCACTTAAATTGGAGGCCATGATGAAAAAGTTTGAGAAGTATTAATTTAACATTTTTCCAACAGAAAATATTTTTATACACTTGATTGGGAAATATTTCTCCTTTTCTACTTGCTTGCAAAAATTTTTTGACTTCTTGACAACATATTTGAACATTAAATTTTTTTTCCCATTTTGAATTTTAAAACAAGTTTTGAATTTTAGGTTCATTTTTGATGAAAAACCACACTCTCAGCTTATACACAGATGTGCTTATATTTGGAAATATAAATTATTTTTTCTGTTAATTTGTTTTTACTTTCCAAACATTTTTACATTCCTCTTATTTTAACTTATTATATAAGAATAAACATTCATAACCCATTTCATTGTCGTATATTCCCTAAATATGTCTTTATCATTTTATTTCTATCCACACTTCCTATTCTAAATGATTTTATACTTTACATATACAAAACTCATTTCAAAATGTCTCATACTAACATGTATGCAACAGCATATGAATAGTTTAAAAAAAAAGTAAGTTTAAAACATTTAAAAAAAATGCCAATTTGAATTAACATTTTGAGATTAAAAAGAAAGATTATGAAACATACCTGTATAATTATAAGTATGCAAACACCAGCTCCAATATCAACAGGATCGCCATACATTCCAGTCATTACATAAACAATAGCTTGACCAATAGTTATAACCATTCCAAATACTGAAATAACAAAAGTAATTGCTTAGTTCTGATAACCTAATATTAAAATTAATTTTTATCACAGTATGATCGAATAAACATTAAAACAGACATCAAAACAAAACAATTCTTCAGAAACAACAAAAAATCTCAGGAAAATTCCCCAAATCAAGCTCAGAAAATCTTTTCAGCAAAATCTCTCAGAAAAATTCTCCATCAAAAATTTTTCTACATTTTGAACTTCCTTTTCGTATATATCCCTTTACATTTTTCTAAGCCCCTCCTTGGTTCCATTCCCATTCAGGAATTATCTACTCCTGAAAAATTCAGGTGGTCAGTTTGCAAAATCTGATATTTCATTGGATTACAATACCCTGTGCTCATATTTATTTATTTATATTTTATAATTTCATTTCTTCAAGACTCCTGTTTCATACAGCTTCAGAAGAACATGCCCATATACGCCTCCCTTTTTTTTTTTTTTTTTTGTATTGAACCCTTTTCTCAAACATTTTTTTGTACTCTCTCTTCTTTTATGTATTGAAGGGGTATCGGGCGTTATTCACAGACGCAGCTTCTTTTATGACTTTCAGAAAATACTTTTATTTCTAAATCCTAAGTACTATAAGTGAAATATCTTTGTACCTGTTACACCTGGCTTCAGATTCCATTCAGGTGTTTTCCAAAAGCTGACAGTTTTGCGTAAGCTTTACCAGCAAGTTTTCTTTTGAAGTACTGATCACATTTTGATACAACTTGGAACTCAAAAGTGTGTTTATCTAAGACCGTAATACCTGGTTACAAATTTCTATATAATCTGAAGGTGTATTTACTAAAATCCTTGTTTTATGATCTGATTACAAGAATGAGCATTTCTTATTGTAAATTTTTGCTTTATATCTACCAGGTGTGGCAAGGGCCTACACATAAGACGCAATTGCGGAGAAATCCTTAAATTTCTAAAAGGGGTTTGTGCACAACAGACTTGTCTCTATTATTGCAAATATTTGCATTATACCTACCAAATGTGGCGTGACTCCCCACATAAGGCACATATTGCATATTTGAAAAGAAAACCTTGAAATTTGGAAAGGGTTTTCCAGCAATACCCTGCCTTGTCAGGGAAAAAAAAAAAAAAAATTCTTGTCTGGTATTTTTGCTAGCAGTGGAATAAGTCCTTCACAAATGGAAATAATGCAGATAATGGTAACAAACTGAATGATGATACACGAATAATAATATAAATTGCTGTAATATGGAAAATATAGATATAAGGGCAGAAGCAGTAGTATTATCTTTTTTGCACTACTTACATAGTCATGGCTAAATACCTGCTCTAGAAAAATAGCAATCAAGTAGAAAGAAAAATATTTAATGAAGCAATCTGTTAAAATTAAAGAAAAAAAGAGTTACATGAACAGTAATAAAGGGTTAAAGCTTAAAAAATATTTGAAATGCATAAAAGTTGGCAGGAATTAAGATTTTACAATTCAAATATTTAGACTTAAAAAACTAAAAGCATAATAGAATAAATATAATCAATTGCATTTTAATCATTTAATTATTCTGCTATTAATTGGAACTGCTGTTTGAAGAATTTAACCAAAAGTTTTTTTTCTTTACAAAGGATTTAAGTTTCTCAAATATAAAAGAAATCAATCCAAAATAGTGTGATGGTTTGGAAGGATGATATGAGAATAAAATATACATTGTTAAATATTTTTTGCAGAAGTTTCTTTTTATCTTTATTTTTGCACACAGGCATTACAACATTGTTCATGGTCACCCAATGATATATAACCCAGTGATTACTAAATAAAACCTTAAATTGAAATATTGAAACTAAGCAATGTCAAGAGAGTAAATTACATTTCTGGGCTCCATTAAATAATGCTCTATCCTTAGGAGAATCTCCAACTTCAATGATTTTTGCTCCAGCAAGAAGCTGCATTATGAGGCCAGATGTGACAATTGGGGAAATACCAAGCTCCATTAAAGTGCCTCTGTTAGAAGCAAGAATGACTCTCATCCAATAAAATGGATCAGCTGAATCTGATGACATAATACCAAAAAGTGGAATCTAGAAAGAAAAAAATAGCATAATTATACTCAGTTACAGAATTACAGTTTGGATACGAAATTCACAAAAATTCCTGAAACAAATACAATATTGCAAAACAATAATCATTTATGAGCTTGAACAAATCTGGCAGTCTAACAGATATTGCTTTTATTCAGAAATCAAGTAATTAAAAGTTAATTATATACCAAAGAGACATTACATTATGACCACCCTTTATTTATAACAATGGGCTTGCCCAGGAACACAATCACTGTGCATGTGCAGCTGTTGTTGGAGTACATAACGCAGCTATGCATTGTCTTTTCAAACATAGCATAATTGGCCACATAATGGGAAAAGCAGCTGATTTATTGGACTTTGATAAAGGTCAAACCATTATGGCTCAGGGACTGGGAACATCAATATAAAAAATGGCAAATTTAGAGGGCTGTTCACATGCAGTTGTTGCGAGAGCATATTGAAAGTGGTATATGGACGATGAAACACAAGTTGCTAAGTGGTGTGTCATCAATGGTGCATTGATTCCAGAGAAGAGAGAAGATTGCTACACACTTTTCACTATGACCTAAGACTATGCAGCTGGAGGGCAAAACGTCCCTGCATTGACGATGTCATTGCCAGCTGTGGCTGTATGGGCCAAGAAACCTTGGAATATGACATTAGAAAAATGGAAGAAAGTTGCATGGTACAACAAATTACACTTTCTGGTTCATCACATCAACAGGTATGTGCGAACATGCTAATTTCCAATGGAAATCCTGGCTCCTAGATGCACAGTCGGACAGACAAGCCAGTCGTGGGGGTAGGTGTGGGTAATGTTTTCATAGAGTACATTAGGATACATAATCCCCATAAAAGTCCCTGACATGCATGTGCTATGTGACCATCGATGCAGACCAAGTTCACCCATTTATGACAACAGTATATTCTGGTGAGGGATGGTGTTTATCAACAGGATAATGCACCATGTCATAAGGGTTAAGTCATCAGGGAGTGGCTTGAGAAACATTCCAGTGATTTTCAAGTCATGTTTTGGACTACAAATTCATCTGACATTAATCTAATTGAGCATTTGTGGTCATACCTGGAAAACCAAATTCATTTTGTCACACTACCCCCTTGTAATGCGAGAGAATTGCAGGACCAGTTGGTTAGAGTCAAAGTACAGCTCTTGTATAGACTGTTTCTCTTTGCTATAGTGCATGCATTGAATTTAAGCTTTTTTTTTCTTCAGAATAAGGTATTTTTGTTAAATGTGATCAACATCATAATTTAAATTTTTATCACAGCATTTCTAATGAAATTTTCATATAGGATAATATTGCCAATGATCACATTGAGCAATTCAGCAGTTGCAATTACATGGTCCTTGTGACCAACAGGTATTCAATCATTAAATGATTGAAAACTATTGCATTTTTCTAGACAGCATTAGTTCAATTGTTTCCCATGGGTTTAGTCAACACCCGTCTATGATCAAGGTCGCTATGTTGTATGAAGTAATATTAAGTCTCTCAAACTTCACCACATTGTAATATTTTAAATACAATGACTATCCAAGTATTTAAATTGTGTTACTGTTCATAAATTTGAGGAAACTGTTCTAATCACTAGAGAACAAAGAACCAGAATTTTTAGTACATCTGAGGTAATAGTTGATACTCAAGATATTTTCCTTAAAAATCAGAAAATATTGTTTTACTGGTACAACCAAAACTAAAAAGAAAAACTACTTACAATGCTCTTTAAAAAAAAAAAAAAAAAAAAAAAAAAAAAAAAAATTCAATGCATTAAAAAGTATATTTTTTTTAGTCAAATATTTTTATAGAAGTTTAGAACCATTGTCAATTTTTAAACCTTGATTTTAAATGTTGATTTGTTTTACTTTTGCAGTTCAAACCTTACGAAACATGTTTTTCATAATACATTTTTTTTTTTTTAAATAAAGTTTTAGTTAAAAAAAACTGGTAATTTAAAAATTTTAACTAGCTATAAAATTTAATATTGCTGCCTAGATTATATAGTAGTTAGTGTATTGAAATTCCACTTGATGAGCTTGGGTTAAACTCACGATTAAAGCTTGGATGTATTTGCGATGTTTCTGCATAGGAGTAGAATTGACTGTATACATGGTGCTCTCATAATAAAATAATGGATAAAATCTGTGGCTTTGTAAAAGCTAATGCTAAAATCACAAAACCCTTACATAAATACTGTGCTTATAATTATAAAATTTTTTTTTTACATGTATCAAGTTATTAATATACCCTTCATCTCTTTCCCCATCAAAAGTTTAATAATTTTCTAATGTTATTTTGATACTGCTTGTCCAAAACATTTGGCAACCCAATGAGTGTTAAAATAGTCATTCATAACAAAAAAAAGGTTAATCAGTTAACCTTTACTCTTGGCGACCATATAATAAAACGGCCTTTATAAACTGGATTACAAGAAAGACTTATTACTTACTCATATTGTGGCACTAGTATGAGAACTAACTTGTCTATGTTTTTTCCAGGGTTGAAAAAAAAAATCACGATTTTTTTTTTAAAATCAAAAATTTAGATTTATTTGATTTTTTTCTTTTCTGAATTCTAATTTTAATTATTGTTATGTTTTTAAATTTTTTGCAATATACAAGATATAGTTTGTTATAAGTAACAAATTTATCCATCTTGTATATTCTACACGCTGAATACTGAAAATTAAAGATATAAATTTTAATCTAAATACAATCTATTATTTTGTAATTGTATAGTGCAAACTAAATAAGATATAAATTAAAAGAACAAATTAAATATTTATTTAAAACAAACTATTTAAAAAACTAAAAATCACAATTATTTTAATATTCTTTTAAGCAACAAATTATGGATTTAACTGTTTCAATAAAAACACTAGTTTCTATGCTTTATCCACTCCTAATTTGTTACAAAGACTAGAATGAACAATACCAAAAGAAGAAAACTGTCTTTCTATTCTAGCAGATGAGGCCACGGCTGTTATTTGGTAAATAAACTGGATTTCAAGTTCTGTAATACTCTACCTCCCATTACATAAAATGAATTGCATTAGTCATAACTAGTCATTGTACTTACCCCTACTACATACTTTCTGATAACCCCTAAATTCTTGGAAAACAAGCGATCTATTAATGTTTATTTACTAATTGGTATTTCTGTGCTGACTGATCCCTAATTCTCCTGTGTTTGGAATATAGGTTTTAAAAAAGTGAAAAAATAATTTTAATCAATGATTTTTTTTTTTTAAATAAACAGATTTAAATCATGCCAACCCTGGTTTTTACGACAGGAAAATGCCTTTCCTCATTTGCACTATGACATAAGTATAATTTTATTATTATGTGCATGTTGATAAAAGGATTATTTTATAACTATATATAACAATAATTAAAGAAAAAGTTAACTGCCGATAGAGATTTCAGAACACTAATGGAAATTTCTGAAACCCTGCAACAAAATTGTTTTCAAATATTAAAAACAGTGAGACAAGAAAGCATCTATATTGCTTAAAGCTTTTAATACTTACTTGGCAGCATACCAAGAAGATGAATAAAGTTATGGCTGTCCATAGCACTTTTTCACGAAATTGGATCTGAAGAAGAGAAATATATTAGTAAATTCATCAATTAAATTTAGAATTCAAACCAAGAATCAAAATCGTAGTTTACCTTTCGTTCTGGTTTTGCAACTTCTGGCAAAATTCCACAAAAAGGCTTTATAACTTCTAAAAATTTTACTACAAAAGAAAAAAAATACAACCACATTATAAAATCAGGCAATATTTTGTTACAGTATACCTGATGCAAAATGATCTCAATTTAGTAACTATTAAGTAATCATATAGTAATCAGAATAACCTAAATTTTATGATTTAAAATATATATACTAAATATTTTATGATCATACTCGACTAATTTTAAATGATAATGTTGAAAACCTACATGGAAACAATATAATGAAATCCTTACTTTTAATTTAGAGCCAGAGTTGTTATTTCTCAGGAACAGCTAATTTTTTAAAATTTTATGTGTAATCTCATTTGACCTTTTTTTCTATTATATGATTAAAAGATTTTCAGCTATACATACAAAAATTTTAGTGGCTAGAAGAAAATCGGTTTGTCAACCTACTTAATGTATATAGACTGAATAATAACAGCATATTAAAAGTGGTATTGCTAGAAGTACCAAAAGTTATAGACGTGTTTAAAAATATAAAAACCATAAAATGTTAGATTTCATTAAACATCTATTTAATACAAATATTACGTTAAAAAATACGTAATAGTTGCATTTAAAACTCAGGAAACTCTGTTTAAATTATTACACACAGTACAAAACTCAGATATAAGGATATTCTCCTGATTGAATATGAGTTATTTCATAAAGAAACGTTTGAAAGTGAGTATCGAAAATGTGTATTTAACCTAAAAAATTAACAGTCTTAAGAGTAAATTTGATTGCACATATTTCATACTCTTAACACTTTTTCTTAACAGATTTAAATAATGGATCATACTGCATTTGAAATGATGTAGGGAATTTACAGCTTAAATAAGAGATGACAGACGAAAAGCAGAAATTATCTAACAATTTACATCGTACTGTTTATAGCTTAGTAGATTATTAAAACGTTAGTCAAGCATTCTGTATTACCAAACCAGGATCATTCAAAGTGTATGTACTTACTTCCCATCTTGAACTGGGATGAAGATATTTCTTGAAATCAAAGCAATAGTTAAAAGATTAACCGTTTAACAATAATTTTATTATATTATGTATGTTATTTAACAATACAGCATTAATTTAAATGCACACGTGTACACGTTAAGTGTAACCTGCTCCTCATCGGCATAAATTCTGGATCGTAAAGAGCTGCCACATCACGCGTAGCGCAGGCTGATGTGTGTTGCGTTAGTTATGGGTAGTGACGTAAGAATCACAAAAAAATAAATAAATAAATTATTTTTTAAATGTTGTCAAAGAATTTTCGCAGATGCATAGTTATTCTTTATTTATCATTTTAAGCTATTGCTTTTTCAAAAATTATATATTTTTAAGTTTTGTTTAAAAAAAAATTTAATTCAAGCAACCATTTTACAAAATTCAATGGCAAGCGTCAAGAAAGTTTAGTATTACTGTCTGATGACTTATTTACTCTATGATAAAATAAACACAGAACTGTAATCTTAAATTTCACAATACTATTAGAGAGAAACAATTTTATTCTGCACATTAGAGTTGGGCATACAGTTTATAAATTTATCAATGGCTTTATAGTGTTTATCTGGTCTCAGTTACAAATATAGAGGTAGAATTTTATTTTCTTATTCGTTAGTAGACTGACCTTAAATTATCATTAGTATTTTTAATTTTTTTATATTAATAGTGTAAGCAACTGATGTTAAAAAAAGATTCTTATTTGTTAGGAATTATGCTGGTTAATTTTTCCTTTTCCCTTTTCATTAATATTTAGCACTTTTTGAAAATATCTATATTATAGGAGTAATACCGAGATGTCTTCCTGTCGACCCCATCTCTGTATTGATGACTGGCTCGAAAAGTTGGATCTATCAGTTTATAGATGCTTATTAAAAGATTATGTTGCTGTGGAGGTATGTCTATTAAAAGTGAAATATGATGAATATCAGTAATGGTGTTTGGAGTTATAATTTTTCTTTATATGAATTAATGATGCTTCTAATTTGTTCAAGAGACAAATTTTAAAACTAAAATATATTATCCATGATCACTAAATACACAATTTTATCTGTAATATAACCACAGGATGCAGTGGTTACAGAACTTCCTGGGCCGAGCCCTCTAGTTCTGCAATACATGGGAGTTTTTCAAAACAACATATGGATTTATTTGGCTCGAACATGGAATAATGTAATGTAACCGATGACGTTTTTCTACTTTTCTTCTGTGCAGTGTAAATCTTCTATGTGGTGCCTCTTGAAATATCAACCACTTTGGCTACCCTGGTTACAGATGCCTCCCACCATATGAGCACTAACATTTGCCCATGTTCTAACTCATTTAACACAGATATAATGCACTTAGAACTATACAGAACTTTTCTGGCAGCTACTGATACTTGCAATATGTTCAGAACATTGAACAGTGGATGTTAGGGAGCAAGTACAATAGAAAAACCTACAAGCTTGGACAGAATTAACATTTAAGTCCAAGCATTTTACAAGGATCTTTTATTGTTGTCAAACACCTATACATATATATATATTGGGTTGTTCGGAAATTTCTTATTTTTTTGTGGAAATGAAAGACAGTTTTCGTATAATAAACAAATACTTTATTAAATTATATATTGGCTGTTATTATCCAACACCTTTTGCCATCTTTCTGGTAGTAGCATAATTCCACACTCATAAAATTTTTGGTCTTTGCTGGCAAAAAACTGATCAAGGTGGTTTTTGACCTCCTCATTTGAGGTGAAGGTTTTACTGTCTAAAAAATTTTAGAGTGATCGGAACAAATAATAATCCGATGGTGCCAGGTCTGGAGAATATCGTGGGTATTGCATTGTATCCCATTCAAAGCTTTTGGCGAGTGACCAAACTTGTGTGTGATCTCGCGTTGTCTTGGTGAAACACTACACCTTTCCTGTTGATTAGTTCTGACCTTTTCTGTTGAAGTGCTCTCTATGAGAGAACATAGGGAACCCATACATTGATCTTCGAGGATAATCCCAGGCCTTTCAAGTGGTCATAAACTGTTGAATTTGATAAATTTAACCTCAATCCGATCTCATGTGTTGTTATTCGCCAGTTCGCATCAACTAATGCCTTTATCGCATCTTTATCAACTTCAACCGGCCTTCCCGAATGTGATGCATCTTTGACATTAAAATTACCGGATCGAAATTTAGCGAACCAGTTCTGGCACTGGCATACTGTCAACACACCTTCTCCATACACATCGGTCAATTTCTTTCTGGCTTGAACAGCATTTTTACCCTTTCTGTAGTAAAACAGTAAGATATGTTGAAAATGCTGTTTATCGCTCTCCATATCTAAAAGGGCACCAACCAAAAACTACTTCATAGAATTAATTGGAATTTTTCACACACAATCCTTGCTATATGAGCTCTCAAAGCATATAAAAATTATACGGCTTAAATGTGAAGTTGGGTGCAAAATAATACAATTAAATCCTCTGTGGGGAAAAAACAAATTTGTTCAAGAGACAAATATTACTTTCAGAACAACCCAATACATTATGTTGCAAATGCTGCATTGTGTAAATTTTTCTATTGCTTGGTTGTTTCTCTTTAGAATATTAATTCTCTAGTGGAAAGCAATTTGTATGTATAGTATTATCAGTTATATATCTGTATAAAGCTGTGATATGCAAATATATGTTCTAATTACTAATATTTTTGCAAAATGTTTCAAATAATTATTTTTGTGACTTTTTCATCTTTATAGGATATTTTGTGGATGTCTGAAAGAGATCTAAAAGCTATAGGCATAAAAAATGGCAGTCATCGAGCCAGAATAAGTTCTTCTTTGACAATATTAAAAGAAAAATATGCTAAATGTATGTAATAATCAATTAATAGTCATAATTCTTTTAAAAGTCAGTTTATTTTCTCTAAATTATTTTTATATCTGTTAACATAAATATGATTTCCACTTAACCACTTTTTTTTAATCAAAAATTGTTTGATGGTTTCTTTTTATTTTAATGATGTGAGACAGTTTTATATATAGGCAGCTGATTTTATTCTCTAGAGATACCACGACCACATTCAAGCATTCATTGGGATTTGAACCACAACCTACTTCATGAAAACATCTAACACTAACCAATATGCAGCATTGTTAGCTGTCTGTGAATTCAGAATATGCAATATTTTAAATTTATAATTAAATTATTTTACGTTTTACCAGTTTAATGAAATATATTACTATGTTTAGTAAAAAGTGACTTTATTAAGAATTTTATTTATTTATAACTACAAATTAAAATTTACCCTTTTCATACTAAATAAATAGAAATTTTTGGTATTAAGAAACCTTATTACTTTGTTGAGTAATGTGAAGATATAGATAAAATTTATTTTTAATTACATATAAGAAAAATTGCTATGCCTCAAACAAAACTTTCTTTTTAAAAAATCAAAAAATTCACTAGGCTTCTTGTATATGTAATTAAAAATCATTTGAAAGAAAAATTCTTTTTGTTTTTAATTTTTTAGTCTCTAAAGAAGATCAAAGCTTTAGAAGTGATAATGGCAGGTTAAGACCTGACACTGGAAACAAATCTTTTTCAAGGTATATATTTTAACTACTAAGAGTTTTTAACTATTTAATTTTTGAGACTTACTGATAAAGTAATTGTTACATATTTTAAAGCTAACTAATTAAAATCTCCTCCAAATTTTAGATAATTAGTTTTATTCATTCAATAATTGGCATTTTCAAAAAGATCTTTATGGAGATGTGTAAATGGGTGAAATATTTTTGTTCATTCATAGATTTTGTTTATATTGTAAACTAAGTTTTTAAATTTCAAAAATATTTTATGATTATTTAGATAAAATCACACATTTGTATGATTTTATAAGATGGTGAAGAAAATCCAAATAAAGCCAAGAGAAATACAGTCTAGTTTTGAGTGTTTAATTTTCTTAATGGTATCTAAGAGTCAGTTTACATAAAAAATTTGGAGGATAGCAATCTTATGATTGTATGTGAGCAGCCAATGTCTTAAGAAAGATTCTAGATATTACACACTTTTCTGTACTTATGTTAGTTAGAAATTACTATAATTTAATGTTATTTGCTTTTTAGTTTATCACCTGTCAACAAAATAAGCTTGGATAAACCACACTCAGGTGTTCGTAGTTGGCCTTCAAGTGTTACTTCAAGTTCTTATAACACCAAACATTCTAGTCCAAGATCAAGTATGGTAAGTTTTTAGGTTAATCATTTAGAATTATTATGTGATTGGTGAAATAAAAATTGTCTTGTCTCTACTCTGAGGGTTATTATTTAAAAAAAAATTAAATATATGTAATGTAACCTTTCATAGGTAAATGATAAATGAAAATATTGTTCAACTTTATTTGAAATTTCTTTTTAATTAGTATTTCTAAACTGCACTATCTACAACAACAACAACAACAACAAAATCTTTTAATCAAATTATATATTTGTTACTTCTAACCACAGCAACAAAACATTTGCAAATTTTTAAAACATCTTTTGTAGGTTATAAACAAGGTTCCTACGGTTCTTAAAAGTCCTTAAGAACTCCTTAATTTTAGCTCTAATTTTTAAGGGCCCTTAAAAATACTTAATTTTTGTCAAAGGTCCTTAAAAACTTCTTAATTTTTAAATTGGAACTTGATCAATTTATCCGTCATCAGGTGATTTCCTATCAGTTTTTGCCATACTCTCCAAACTTCCTGGTTTTGTAAGTTCAGAATTAAACTTGTCCCAAACTGGATCTAAGAATGACTGTACAAGTGATAAGTACTGCTCAAAGAATATATAAAATATTTTTTAATGTTCATAACATTCTTTTACATTTTCTAGCCAAAAGTGCAGTATTAATAAAGAAAATCCTCAAATACATATATGCTTTCAATGTATTTCTGTAGTAATTAAAAATTCCAATTCTTGCTATTTTTAAAATATTATGAAAATACTCTTAGTTTATTAGTACTTTTTATGGTCACAAGCTAGAAAACTTTTTGACAAATAAATAATCTTTCGCATACTGAAAAGGTTTATAAAGTCAGCTGCCCTTTCCTAATAGCTAACTGTCATGCAGATTTTAATTAAATAAAGCATGGAGGAGGGGGGGGGATTGTAGATATTTCAGTTACTTATGGAAATTCAATTTTCTTTGCATTGAATGTAATAGAAAAGTCTAAAACTTTCTTTTTTCCCAGGCAACGTCGGGTATAATCAGCTAGTATATACATGCACAAACATATATATATATATCAGAGTCATTTTTAAACCCTCACAAAGTACTGTTTATAATATTATATTTTATTCACAATTTATTTTTAATTTGATCACTCAAAAAAATTTAGATGTACATTTTTCAAAATGTTTTTGTCAAATAGGTTTATCTTATATAAATTTTTAGGTATTTTTAAAAACGAGATTCTGAAATATTGTAGGGCATTTACATACCTTGTTTGGTTCATAATTATTAAAATATGTTCCTTAGGAAATAGGGTTTATCTCGTTATGCCGTGTATTTCAAGTAGGTTTTTATAAAAAGTTACTTTGGTCCTTAGAAAGTCCTTAAAAAGACCTTAATTTTCATTCTGGAAAAGGAGTGGGAACCCTGATAAAGCAAAGTAATTTCTGAATTTATTCATATATTCTTCTAAAATATTGGCTTTTTATGTTTAACTTGCAGTTTATTTTATTGTTTATACTTTACAATTATCATAATCTGAGGCTTATATTAATTTTTATGAATGCAGTATTATTGTTACATGCACTTAAAACTTATGCAAAGTGCAATATGCTTTATTTTACTGTTGTAAAAAGTATGAAGGGCAGCAACTAGTTTTCACTCAGTAATCCTTTTGTTTTTTCTTGTAGATTGTAAGAAGGTGTATATATATGTATATTTAAATATCTTTTCATATTTTTAATGAGTTCTAAACAAACCCAGTCTCAACATTTTCTAATATATTTTTATTATTTCCAATGTCATATTGATTAGCTTAACATTTTAAAGTCACATTATACAATGTCAAATGTGTGTTGAGCACTGTTTTAATTTTTTTGTTTTGTTTAATATTAATACAGTATAATTTTTTGATTTCCAAAATTATGAAAATTTTTAGGAAGGATGTGGTTTAGAAGCTACTGCTGATGAGTTAAAACAAGCTCTAGAAAAAGAACTAAGTTTGGATTGTTCAGACTTAAGAAGTTATGCATGGTATCATGGAACTATTTTAAGACAACGAGCTGAAGACTTAGTCATTAATGATGGAGATTTTCTTGTCAGAGATTGTATTTCTCAACCCGGTGATTTTGTAATAACATGTCGATGGAAATGTCTACCATTGCATTTCATAATCAAAAAGGTAGATTTAAAGATATTTTCGGCATATTTTGTGTGTTTGTTGTTTTGTTTGATTGCAATATTTATAAAAATGTTTTATTCATTATAATTTTTATTTCATTGTATCGTAGTTTTTAAAAGCTCATATGAACTTCTCTTTTATTAGAATTTGCTACCCTACAATTTTTTTTTTAAATATAGAAAGCAAGAACAATTCTGAAAGGAAAATTTTATTAAGACTTTAATTGAAACTTCATTCTGTTTATGATAAACTTTGTATCTGTTTATAACAAATATTCTGAAATATCTAAAATTTATTATAATTTAAATAGTTTAAATAAATTAAAAAAAATTTGAATCCCCCCTTTTTTCTAGAAATAATTACTATTGTATTAATAACAGTTTAAATCATTGCAATCGTTCTTCTATTCCTGATTCAGTTTAAAAATTAATTAGATTATATAGAAGAAAGTATTTTAATTATTAACTGCTAAAACAAAATATTTTTGAATGGAAATTTTAAATGGTAAATTTTTAGCATATGTAATTTTTTTTGGTGAAAATTCTGTAAATCAACTGTTAGGTACTTTAAGTACATTATAATAGAAATTCAAAATATAAATAAAATTTCAGTGAAAATGCATATAGTTTGAATGCTTTTACATAAGTTTAATTATTCTAGTTAATGAAATTTATTTTATTAAATATTTTGATTCTAACTTTTAGGCAATAAAGAATTTTAATATAAAGTATTATTAAATTTAATGCTTTATATACAAATTTTATGCTTTATTTACAATTTATTTTTGAATATCTACTATCCATTTTGAAAGTCTTATGAAATTTTTCCTCTTTATAAATAATGCTTACTTCTTACCATAAAATATATATTTCTAAACATCATTTTTAAAGTATTTCATATCAATTTTAAATCATGTGTTTTATTATTGCAAGAGTACCAGTATGTGGTAATGTTTATTGTAAAAAAATAAAGACATATATTCTAGGCTTTGTTATATGCTTTTCAGTTGGAAGCATTTCCCTGTGAAGAATTTGGAAAGAGGTAGAAAGAAAGAAATACCTCTTAGTTAAAACCTCAGTTTTAACTGGGGTTTCAACTATATTATTTAGCCTTTTTTTTGTAATCTATAGAAAGTACATACAAATTTTCTATATTTACTCAAGATATAATCTGTGATCCTACATAATGAAATTAGATATACTAGTTTTGATTTTAGTTTATTTTTGTGCTTCTAAATAGTATGTAATAATTTTTTGTTTTCAGATAATACTGCATCCTGACACTTTATATGAAAGAGTTCAGTTTTCTTTTGAAAAGGATTCTTTTGACAGCATTCCTGATTTTATTACTTATTATGTTGGAAGCAAATATGCCTTATCTGAGGGCTCAGGTGCAATTATTAGTCATCCAGTTAATCGCACAATGCCATTAACATACTATGCATCTCGTTATGGTGTTCAGTGCCAAATACATTATGCTGCAAAGAAGCTAGAGAAATTACCTATTGATTGCAGTCCTACTGTCATGCATCAATGTGATGATGGTTTGCAAACAGATGTAGTAAAGTCAGTGACTATTAAAGCAGAACAATTAAAAAATTCAGAATTGTCGAAAATGAATCACATGTCTCATTTGACAAGAGTTGGAAGTGATCCTATGCTTAGTCCAAATACAGAAAGAAAAAGGTTAGATCACAGACCAAATTCTGGAAATTTTTCTTCTGAAATAAAGTTAGTATCTATAAAAGGTGAAGATAGGCCTCCACCCAAACCTAGTCGTGTGCCTTCAAAGAAATATACTCAGAAACCTCTGGTTTTAAAGAAGTTTCCTCCATCTCCTGTCAAGGATGACTCTGAGAATGTGCCAGAAAATGCAATTAAAATACAAGGTATTTCCCAGGCACATTCAGCTGTAAAGCGACAAACATCAGAAACAAGATTTTCTTTTTTAGATCGACCTAGTATTTCTGATGATGGTTCTGAAAGTAGTGTAGATACAGTGCTTTTTACTGTACCATTAATTAATCCACCATCTGTATTTGACCCACAGCATTTTAGTTCAGAGCTTTTGAATAACCAGAATTCTCCTTTGGAAGGGAATGTTCTTTCTAAAATAAAAGAAGCATTGCTTTCTAATTCATCTAAAATATTAGCTTATCACTTGACTCGGATGGATTTGGAAGTGGCAAAGAATTCAAAATCTGTTGATTTGGGATTAGGTATTACTAATGGTTTGGAACTTTTTCTTTTACCACAAGGCCAGCAGCTCCAGAAAGATTTATTAGAAAGGTAAAGGTCATATTTTTTTCTTTTCTTTATTTTCTGAATTTATATTATTATACTTCATGGAAACTTCTCATGAGAAAATAAGATCTTCAGTTATACATTTAACTTTATATGTTACTAGTAGTTTGGAATTTTGATTCATGCTATCTGAATACTAAAGAAGATAATTTGACCTGTTAATGGTTAATGGAAATCCTTTTTAAGTCCCATGATGTAATATGTTCAGTATACAAATACTTTGTTATTCTTAATTAAAAGTGCTGTCTCTATATTGTATTTCTTGTTGTATCTTGATTTTTAAAAATTGAAAGGATAATCATAAAGACTAACACTCAGTTTAATTTTTTGGTACCAGTTTTAATTTTTATTATAGAATATGTTTAAGTATTTTTTGTAAATCTATGGTTTAAGATTTTCCTCTTTATGTTTTCTTTAGAACTGAATGTCTGAAGCTGTTTGTTGCTATCACCATTCTTACCACTCCTGAAAGAGAAGAACAAATTCAGTTGCTTGATAAATGGATTGATATTGCTATTGAAACAAAAACTACTGTTGGGAACCTGTTTGGTTTTACTTCAATTATGCTTGGTTTAACATTACCTGAGGTAATATTATTTTTTTTGTTTATTAAGTGCAATAATATTTAATGATATTCTAACTAAATTAGGTCCAGTTAATTAGTGGTATTTCTGATAAACTGATATACAATGGCCAAACTGTCTGTATGTATGATTTAATTTTGTGCAGGTACAAATATACATAGTGTAAGATAATTTTTCATACAAATTTATTTTATTGTAAAATTTCACTTGTTTGTTTACACACACATATCCAAATTATTTACTATAAAAAATGGTACACATCCCTTTTCACCACATTCAGTATGTTTTCTGTTTTTTTATTGAAATCTTGTTTTCATGTTTCCATGTACAAATGCTCTGCATAGTAAATATGAACAATTGAATACAGCTAGTATAAAACTTTGAATTTAACTTTCAGTCAGAAACATGCTTCTGAGATGGCAAGGTTTTGACGTTATATATCAATAGCCACTTTTTTCTTTTTTGACCTAATATACTTGTAATTTGACAAAATTAGAAGGATTAATCTGATTATTATGCACAGATGGAAGCAATTATTCTTTTTAAAGAAATGATACAAGTAAAATGAAGCACTTCTACTTGTATAGAATGAACTGAAGTGAGATCCAGATTAATACATTAGAGTGTAGTACTTCAAATGAAGAGACTTTCTAAGAAAACAATATAAAATTCTTGATGTAATCTAGAACTTGTTTAAATTTCTGAAAAAAGTACAGTGTATTACCTATAATCCTCCCTATCTCTTAACAGAATTATAAAAAAAAAAAAAAAAAAAATCTTCATATTTTTGGATAGTTATTGATAGTACTCCAAAACTTTAAACACTGTTTTAAAGTTTAATTTCTTATTTCATTAATCCTGACTTTTTGTTTGTAGATTTTGGGTTTGCATTCAACTTGGCTTGCTTTACGCCATTCATATACGGAATCAGCTTATTCCTTTGAAACTAAATTACGACCTACTTTCAAAGCTCTTCAACTTGCTACAGGATTAGAAGCACCTAATACTTGTTTTCCATACATTTTATCTTTGATTATAATTTTACAACAGCATAAAAAAGTTATGGATGTTATTGATAATAATCCTCTGGAGCCTGAATTGATAAGTGAAGCCATTCTGGATTTTGATGTTGGTATAACCAGTTCTTCTGATTTTGGACTGCAGCTTTTAGAGGACCATCTTGAAGTTGGACGTTATATTATGCAGCAGTGTCCAGTTTTTAAACAAAATGGAAGAATATCTTTACAGAATGTCAAGTATGAAGATAAGCTGTTAGATATGTTTTCTACTGAATTTCATTTGCGTATGTTATGGGGTTTCAGAGGATCAGTTGTTTCATCAGAAGAGAGATATCTCAAATTTCAAAAGGTTTTAACTTTATTGTATAATAAATGCAACGAAATACATACCTAATGTGATAATTGATTGCAATGTAAACTGATGAAGTGAGAATATTTTATCACTTTTAATTTGTTACAAAATCATTATACTCAACTTTGAAGCAAGCTGAATGCACAAGATTATCTACTTAAATGTATTTTATATTTATATAGATATTCTTGTTTCAAAATATATAGAGTATGTACAATTTTCAATATTTGTGCTATATATATATATATATATATATATATATATATATAAACTCCTTGACACACAATGACAAGCTGTGGGTGACATTCATGTTATGTGTTGTTTGTAGCAGATGCCATGCAGTATATTATTAGATTATTCAATTGCTTCACTTATGCATCAATTCTGGTTTGTTAACAATTTTCAAGATGCCCACCCTTCTAATATTTTAACAGTACCGATAGCAAAATTACACCCTCAAATTAATAAACCTGAAAGAAGTTCATTGAAAGAAGTATTCAGATCTTGCATGGTGAGTTTTATACAAAGCAATTTTTGACTGACAGACTAAAATATCATGATAAATACAGAATGACAGTGATTGAATCATATAATAATAATCCAATTTTCAAAATAAAATGTTCTTATTCTCAGCTTGTTTATAGCTACTCATTTATTCATTAGTATTTTTTGGATGCATCAAATTCCATTTTATTTTTATATCAAGGGGTTAAACATAGGTTGTTTGCATATCACTCAATATAAAAAAGTAAATATGTATATACCCTTAGAATTAAGATATTGATAAATAGAAATAATTTCAAGGTTATTGCTTATTATTTAAAAGTAATGATTGAAAGTAACATTTAAAATGTAATAGTAAGTTTATTTAGTTTGAACATAATAGTTTGAACATAATAATGCCCCCTCTGTTAAAATTGTAATTGAATGATTTTAAATTTTTTCTTTTATTCTCCCATAGTCACATCCTTGAAACAAAATTATATTTTAGTCTTTCCAGAAAAATTCTCTTGTTTAACCCTTTAAATGTGGAAAAAAAAAATCTCACAGCCTTGTTTCTAATTTAGGTTTATATGCATTAAATTGTCTGATACTTTTTTCTTTTCCTTTTTGTATCACCAGACAGTAATGGCCAAATGGCTGTCTGCAAGTACATTTCATTTAGTGCATTAAAAGTTTTCCTTTTATGTCATACATAACATGAATAATGTACTTGGCCATCATAGTGTACCTGAATCAGTACTTGCTTTTTAATTGCAAAAATATATTTTCAACTACAAATCATTAGTAGTACTTCCTGTTTCCCAAAATGTCTTTTTTTGTGATGGAAGTGTTGAAACCAAACTCTGAAAGCAGAAGAGGTTCAGTGTTAGTCTATAGCCTAAAGATTGCAACATAAAAAATAGAAGCAGAGTTTTAAATTCTCTTAAAAAGTTTTAAGTAACCTTATTTTTTCTAGTTTAATCCTCAATAAGAAAACAAGTACTTCATTTGAACAATATGTTTTGATATTTAAGTAATAATATGTATTGAAATTCCCATTATTTTTTGTTAATTTTTATTTAACCCTTTATTTTTAATATATTTAATCTTCAGACATAGTTCCTATGTTATCCTGGTCCTTAATGCATTATAAGCTGAAAATCACTGATAAAAATAAATGTCTAAAAATATTGAGTATCAAATAAACAATGAAAAAAATTTATAAATTTCCAAAACATCTGATAGGGAAAAAGTGGGTTGTTGTTTAAAGGGTTAATGTATTAAATGTTGGTCCAGTTGTGTACTTTCTTCACCCCCCTCTTGAAAAAAAAACTAAAATACTTGCTATTCAGTCAATGTAATTTTAGTTGGTATTGTACATATTTAATCTGTGTATAAGGGTTCAAGATAATAATTTTTCTGAGATGCAGTAGCACAATTAGAAATTGCATTGACATCATCACACTGTTGCAAAATTCTGTAAAAGTATGCTATTTAAGTCAATGTATACTATTATAAGGTAAAAAAAGTGTACTTTTATTCAGGTCCAGTTTAAGAATTTAACTGCAGAAGTATTATTAATCACTTTTGTAACTACATGCAATTAAATTTTTAAAATGTGAAAAACCTGCAAAATATTTTACAAAAGTGTATATATATATATATATATATAGTGTTATATTTATCGATAATTACACACAATGTACAAAAATTATCTCATGCAAAATTTTATTAAAAACAAAAGTTATAAAAAATAATTACCAAAAGAAGAACATTAGTTTTGCGTTGTTGCTATAGGAGAAGCTTTAAAAAACACTGTTGTTGTTGAGAAATCTGGATTAATATGTTTGCATATATATATATTTTTATTACCCTGAAGCAATGCATAATTTATATATGCATGATAACATGCACAGAATTTAATAAAATATGCAAATAAATGCCACATTATTTTGAATAATAAGTCATATCAAATGTAACATCTTAAATAACTCTTTGTAAATTTATAAAGGACCTAAAAAGATATTTTTATAATACCTGTTATAGTTTAGTTTTGTACTTTCTTTATATTTATACCTAGTGGTTCTCAAACATTTATGCTTTTTGGTATCCTTGATAAACCTAGATATTTTTTTTCCAATGTGCCTTATGGAAAACTCAAGAAGTACTTTTTGCAAAATAATTGATTGTGAACTATTAAAATTATAGAGATTAATTTAATAAAATATACTTAACACCAGTGATTGTGTAGATTAGATTTAAAAAAATGTATGCATTTTATGGCACATAAAAATTTATTGAATAAATTTTAATAAATATAGTAATCGGCAGAAATTTAATTCTTACAGCACTTATTGCTGTTTAATTAAAACCAACTAATTTTTAAAATCATAGAAGATAAAATGCATCCAAAACTTTACGTGATTATAACAACAATCAATTGATATAACTCTGCTTTTTATATTAGTTTGAATTCTATTGAGTTTTATAATGGACTTGTTTTAGAGGAAAATAACATAAAACTAAAATCTATTTATATAAAAATGTATAAAAGTTCATGAAACCTCATCCTTATTGAGTCATACATTAAGCTTATTGTTGCAACCTCTGAGTGAAATTGAATTAAAAATGGAAATAATGGAAATTACATTTCACAACAACCTGTAGAAGAAGTAAAAACTTCCTAAGGTACCAATATCCATTCACTTTGTGAACCACTGCTGTAACACATTGTAATTGTTAAAATATTATATTTCTGATGATTCTTCATCAGTTCTTTGTTAAGTCTTCCTCATTCAAACCTGTTAATTTATATTGATAAACCAATGAGATTAGAAAATTAACAAAGATACAGTTTTATCCTTAAAAAAATTATTTTGGGAGCCGTGAAAGCATAATTAAATTTCAAAACAATGTTGTGATCATAAAATGTGCCTTTTTCTGAATATGCATTTTTTAAACATCTACATAACTGCCTTATTTAAATTTTATTTTTAAATTTTGATTGTTTAGAGTACTCATATTATGATATTTTTATAATAATACTGCAAATGTATACATAATTTTAATGCTATAATATTTAAAAGCAATATAAGTTATTTATTCAGGCTATAGATGATTTTTAGAATTCTGGCATGAAAAAGTACAATTGTATGAAAAATATAAGTTTTATCTGTAATTTTTCTTCACAAGAATGGCTTTGGTCACAAAATTTGTTATCATTTGCCAGTCTGTATTTTACTGTTTTAATTTTGTAATATTTACACAAACTTTTATACTGAAATGTTTTTAAAAATTTTTGAGATGTATAAACAAATTTATTCTTTCCCAGTGATTTCAACCTTTGATGTAAAATTTGTGATTTATATTGTCTGGTGATTGTGTGTGTATATATTTATATATATATAGACATATATACATATTTTTTAAAGTACTTTATAATTATGTAAAGTAGATTCTAGTATAGTAACAAAATAACTTAGAGTATTTGAAAAGTTAGTGACTATTAGTTAATTTTAAGAGTAACAGTTTATGCCAATACTGTTTAAATATGCCCAGAAATCATACTGTCTTGATAATGGTTTGCAAGCACAGTTATTCAGGTTTTTTTTATTATAGTTGTGTTTTTATAGTTTTTTATTGCATTCTTAATTGATAACTCATGTTAGTCCACCTATTGTGAGAAATGTAAGACATTCATTATGCCGCAACAGAAAAGCAGTTTTAACTGTGTCATTAAGTGAGATTTAAAACCACACTTATAGAATAAGGTTTGCATTGTTAATTGAAAGTTTCTTGTAAAAATCTTTAATTTTTTTTGTAAACTAAAATCATACTCTGTATGATTTATTAGATTAATTATGATTTTACAAATGCCAGGAAAAAGTATTAAAAAATTAAATTTTTGGACATTACTGAAGGCTTGATATAAAGCTATCAGAGAATTACTTTTCCTATCATGTAACGTTTCTCTTTCACCAGAAGAAGTGCATATGAGATGACTAAGTTTTGTGCAGTCTAGTATTGGATTTTTTATGTCTAGTCAAGTTTTAATTACAGCATGTGTTTGTAGGAGTTTAACTCAAGTTATATTACTTTTTTTATAATGTATATTTTTTATTGATTTTGTGTATGTGTATATACATGAAGAGATGTATCATAGCTTTAGTTCTAGAATTTTATACTACTATATTTTAATATTCTTAGTTGTTTTTTCTGTATACAAATAAAGTTTAAGAAAATTTTACTTAATACCATTCTTTTGTCTTCTTTTTCTTTTAAGGACCATGACTACCATAATTTCGCATGTATAGTCCATTAAACACAGATAGTCCGTGAACTATCTGTGCTTAAAAAGTAAATTTCTTCAGCTGCAGACTATCTGCTGGTTTTCAATTGCTCAAATCATCAAAATTGGAAGAAAGGTGTGGTAAAAAAAAAGCATGTTGTTCAAGTGCCCTATGATCAAATGTAAACAAAAGCACACTCACGAGATGCCAAGAAAACATTGTATAGGTAATAAACCATGAAAAAAATATAACCCATAAAGCAGAACGAATTAGTAGTAGCAAGTAGAGCAATCTTAATTGCATCCAGGATTATGTGAAAATATCGATATTCACTTTTTACAGAAGGCCATTTCACCTCAAGGATCACTTGTAAAAGAGTGTTTTGTTTTCAAAGTTTTGATTTGCAGTAATATTGGTCATTAATTATGTCTTTAAAACATTGTCGTAGTTTTGCTGCTGATTTCAAGCTGAAAGTAATTCAGAAAGTTGACGAGAAATTGGCATAAGTAAAAGGAAACATTAAGAAATCAGAAGAAAGTGATCCAACCATCTTGAAAAAATACAATGCTCTGCATTAGAAGATGATTTACATAGCTGGGTTCTCCAACAGAGAAATGTAGACAGCTCTGTTTCTTTCATTAAAATTCGTCTCCAAGGCTGTGGCAGAAGAAATGGTTTCAAATTTTTAAAGGTTGAATTAACTGAGTGTAATGCAGACTTTTCGGCACTTTACTGTACTTTGGACTATCTGATGATTTCTGAAAATTTTTAAATAAAACATCGTCCCCATGAACTACATGATGGTGCAGACTATACGTGCAATATTGCAGTAAAATTTAAGTTTCAGGATGAGTATTGTAAATATTAATTTGCTATACTAGTATTTTATAACCAGTATATACAATAGCTGTTTCTTTTTGAGAGAAAGGGAGTACTCATGAAATAAATTGAAAAGAGGAATATCTTTCTACACTCTTCATAATAAATTTATGTAATTAATAGAGACTTCTAACTTTTAATTGCAGTCCACTATATATTTCTGAATACAAACTCATCCGCATCTAAGCTGAGAGTGTTATTTTCCTTCAAAAATTTACTGAAAGTTCAAAGCCTGTATATAAGTTGAAATGAAAAAACAATTTCTAGAGCTTTCAAATATGTTGCCAAGCAGGTAAAACTGGGTAAATATTTTTAGATTAATTTGCTTTATATTAAAATGCTAGACCAAAACTTTCACACCACAAATTCCAATTTAAGTACCACGGAGGTAGAAGATCGGTTGCACATTGAGACAAATATAAAAATATCTCTTAGCATGTTTCGAAAGTGGTGAGAAATTGTAATTAACTTTTTGCTGATTTTATTAATTTCACCATTTTACACTAACTTATCTAGATTACTGCCTGCCGCAGGACATAGTTTGATAATCGAGGTGCTATACTATGTGGTGAATGATATTTTTACTTAGATGCTACTTACAAGTTTCAATTTTAGTAACTCTATATAAAGATAAGTTTTTTCAAAAATTTAAGCAATATAAATTTCAAAAAAAGGAAAGAAATGCTATATTTGGCAATTTATTGATTTCTTATGGATTATGTAGAATTATATTAGAAGATTAGCTGATCTGTTACCATTATAATACTGTTGTTTTGGAGTAATTATTAACACAGAGAAGAGCCATTTTAATTTTATTTTTCAATTTTTGTGTTTTTCCCATTTGAAAATTTTTGCAAATTTCAATTAATTTTTGCCATTATACATTTTCTTTTTTTAAAACGTATTAATTTTTGCCAATTTGACAAATTTTTTGTGTTGCAAAAAAACATGTATTACATCTGTTGCATGGATTTGTATATAGGCTGACCCCCCACATTAGGCTTTTAAAAATCTCCAAAAATTTTCTTCGCTTGTGTACGGAAATGTACTGTATTTAAAATTATAAATTCTTTAAAACAAATATGTCAATTTCAAAGAGTAAAACAGGTCAATTAAAGAAGTCTTTTTCACATGCTAAAAAAAAAAAAAAAAAAAAAAAAAAAAAGAGTAAACTTTAATTTTTATAGAAATGCATGTTTTTTCAAATATTACTCTATTCAAAAGAAAAGAAAAAGATATAAATATTAAAGTAATGTCAGAACAAAATAACACAAATTATTTCTTCCTGAAGGATCTGTTACCATCCTTTCTACATCTGCAGAATTTTTATCTACATTTATTAATTTCATGACAGACGTATTGATAAACATCATTTAATTTTGGATCTGATAGGAGACGTATTTCCCTTCATAAATGCAGGAATGCAAGACCTGTGTCAAAATGCAAATCTTGTGTCATGCAGCTTAAAAACCTCTATTTTTGTCACTTTTTTTTTTTAACTATGAAGTTTTTATTTTATTTTTTTTTCAACTTTTACTGGGCATAAAGTATAAGTTGGAGTCTTAGTGAAAATGCAGTTTAACCCACTCCTTAGAATGGTGTTAAGAATGAGCCAATTTGGTGCAGTATTCATAGTGTGTCTCACTTAACAGCCATAGGGGACTTGCTGTAAAATGTTGACAAAAAGGTGTTAGCTACATTTGTGTTATTATTGTGCAAAATGTTTTGTCACCAAAGGGTGTAATTAAATTGCAATTCATCCTACTTTAGTTTGAAAATTTTTGCAAACTTCAATTAATTTTTGCCATTATACATTTTCTTTTTTTAAAACGTATTAATTTTTGCCAATTTGACAAATTTTTTGTGTTGCAAAAAAACATGTATTACATCTGTTGCATGGATTTGTATATAGGCTGACCCCCCACATTAGGCTTTTAAAAATCTCCAAAAATTTTCTTCGCTTATGTACTGTATTTAAAATTATAAATTCTTTAAAACAAATATGTCGATTTCAAAGAGTAAAACAGGTCAATTAAAGAAGTCTTTTTCACAGGCTAAAAAAAAAAAAAAGAGTAAACTTAACTTTAATTTTTATAGAAATGCATGTTTTTCAAATATTACTCTATTCAAAAGAAAAGAAAAAGATATAAATATTAAAGTAATGTCAGAACAAAATAACACAAATTATTTCTTCCTGAAGGATCTGTTACCATCCTTTCTACATCTGCAGAATTTTTATCTACATTTATTAATTTCATGACAGACGTATTGGTAAACATCATTTAATTTTGGATCTGATAGGAGACGTATTTTCCTTCATAAATGCAGGAATGCAAGACCTGTGCCAAAATGCAAATCTTGTGTCATGCAGCTTAAAAACCTCTATTTTTGTCAATTTTTTTTTAACTATGAAGTTTTTATTTTATTTTTTTTTTCAACTCTTACTGGGCATAAAGTATAAGTTGGAGTCTTAGTGAAAATGCAGTTTAACCCACTCCTTAGAATGGTGTTAAGAATGAGCCAATTTGGTGCAGTATTCATAGTGTGTCTCATTTAACAGCCATAGGGGACTTGCTGTAAAATGTTGACAAAAAGGTGTTAGCTACATTTGTGTTATTATTGTGCAAAATGTTTTGTCACCAAAGGGTGTAATTAAATTGCAATTCATCCTACTTTAGTTAACCTCCCATGCAAAACAGTTGGTAGATGTTTAACAAATATTAATGCTGCAGTAATACAGCCTAGTCACTTGATCACATCTTTTGTCTGTGCTACATACGAAATAATGACACAGAATACTTTGTAGAGTATAGCCATATTCTAGGAGGTAGTTTATAAGGTCTCTCCTATCCACCCTCTAAAAATTTTGAAAAAACACATTTATAAACCAAAAATCTAAGAAAGAAAAAAGTTACCAGCTTTGAAAGCTGCCAGTTTTTAAAGTTACCAACCTGCTTTAAAATAGTGTTCAGATAAAAAAAAATAATGGATATTTCTTTGCCACTTGATAGTAACTGTTTTGTATAATCTCAATTTATTGTTTTACTGATAATGTCAACATAACAAAATTTAAATACTTGTATGTAACTGTGTGAATGCTGATTGTCAGAATCAAAACAGCTTCTGGTACATATCTAGACATTTATTTTGAATTGGAATACTTCCTGCATATTGAATTTTCATGATAATTTTTTTTTTTTTAGCTCAAACTGAAATGTTCTAAACAAGATGTACAATTCAACTTGTTCACCCCCTTCCTTAGCTCCTTTTACAGCAAGGGATATTTGAACAAAAATTTGAAGTACATGTTCTATCCTTTTCTATCATTTTTAGAATTATCTGTTACATTACCAATTTCACTGCCACCATTCAGATGTCCCATTTATTTTTTATTTATGCAATATAATTTTAATGATAAGTTACACTGTTTATACCATGTATACTCCCTTGTTAAAATACTTCTTTTTTAATTTCCCAAGGAACAGTTTAAAAACACAAAATTACATGAACAACACAACTGGTAATATTATTAAAAGATTCAAATGATAAGATATCTATTATTCTTAAATCCAGTGGCAGAAACTTTTGTATCAATCGGCAACAGCCATCCTGAACCTTAAAATTTGTCTTTAATAAAAATATTGTTAAAATTTTGATACAATGTCAAGTTTTCTATGGTCAAAACATTACTGGAATCATGATATAAATCCTGGTTGCAACCAAATAACTTTTTACATCGTATCGTAACTAATGCTATTCTTATAACCATTCGCTGAACGATGGCCGAATGGTAGAGCGCTGCTCTTCGGAACCGGAGTTCGTGGGTTCGAATCCCGCTGCTGGTATGGATGTTTGTAGCCATTCGGAATCGGCTTTAAACTGTAGGTCCCGGTCTCATTAGCCCTCGTGTGCAAAAGAGTAGACCGTAGCGCTCCCAACCAAACCAAACTTATAACCATTCAGTATAAAATCAATTACATATAATTTTAGTAATTGCTATAAAATTTATTTTTATCACAAACATTTTAAGTCCCTAATAATTATAAAGCAATGAAAAAGAAAAGGAAAATGTTCAAATAATAACAACAAAAGAAAGTCACATTCTCAAGAAATATATGCAATGTATCATTTCATTGAAAATATGTAAGAAATTGCTGGGCTCTACCATAATTTTATTTAAAACTCTTGATGTTATTCAATTTTTAAGTGTAATATGGAAAAATATATGCTTAAAATATTGAAAATTAATTTGCCTTATTTTTTAATTAGTGTGGTTTTGAGAAATTTACATGTGTAACCACCAGGAGGGCCATTAAGAATTGTGAAAACAAACAAATCAGAAGAGCTAATATCCTCATGACTCCCATTATTATGTTTTGTGTAACATCACCTATAAATGATCCCCAACTTTCATACACAGCTTCAGAAACATGGATGGAAATAGAAAATAGAAGCAGCTTCATTAATAGTGGAAATTTAGTTTTTAATTTAAATACTGCTAGTTTGAAAAGGGTGCTTATGTCACATAATACATTTTCTTCTCTGCTTTCAAAGATTTTTGTTTGGAACCACAAACATTAAGGAAGGATGTTTATATTCAACTGAAATGAGTATCTTTATCAACGTGTAGTGCCTGCTTTGAAAAATTAAACAATTAAATGATGGTCTGAAATGTAGTTTCTGAATTAAAATCAAATTTAATAGAAACATCACTTCTGGGAAATATCAAATAATCAAAAGTTGAAAATGTGACCACCTTTATCTAAAATATTGTCTCTGTTCTGGTTCTTGTTGTTTGTGTAGTTTATAATATGATATCAGAGGGCAGTTAAGAACAAGGAAAAATATTTTAAATAACTAGATCTTCATTAAATTTAGTTGCATTTTGTAAATATTTTATACTTATTGGTCTATTTGGAACTAATGCCCTGACAGGTGAAAAATTCAACATTGCTCTCTGAATTTGATCACTGATATCAACACTGCTCCTTTTTAATGATGGAGCTGGTGAATCATTTATCTGAGAAGAAGCTTTTTTCTTATATAAATCTAATATCATAAATAATACTAATATAAACTTAACAATTTTATATGTGGTGAATTTAAATTTTAACTTTTGTTGTGAATGTTACAGATTTTTAGACTTTTCAGTAGAAGTTGTTCAACATAATTAAAATAAGAAGCTTTCTCATTTTAAGAAGCCATGCCACTAACTCTTTAAAGCAAGGCACATATACATTAAGATATGAGATGACAGGTGAAGTAGTGTTCAATACTTCAAATATATAATAAACATATGAAAACCTCCATTGCAGACTTATAACAATAGAGGTGAATTAGAGAGGAAGTTACGTGTCATAATAAAACACTTTTCAAACTCAAATTTGAATTTTCCTTAAAAAAAAAAAAAGTTTTTTCATAATTTTCTTATTAGAATAGGGGAGGGGGATTGTGTGATACAGCTCTTGCTCCACAAAAGAAATTTATATCCACTCATCGAGTTCACCATGTAAAAAAAGAAAGGAGTGTAAACAATCATCACATATGCTTAATTTGGATTTTGAACATTCCATGAAGTGCAGGTGCAAGTTTGCAGTTTGTCTCAAATATTGTTCTCATACATTTTTCTTTGAAGGAAAGATTTTCATGTTCTTTTTCTCCAGAAAATGAATGATTATAATTTTTTTCTCTTTTACAAAAAGTGGATTCTTAACAATAGAACCACAGAATGGGTCATTTTGACCCCAAATCAATACTGTTTCCGATTTTCTTGAAAAGTTACTAATGGAATTGAAAAAAAAATTGACTTTTCGTAATTTTATACCAAGAACAATCTATGAAAATATGATACATTAAACACTTATTAGTTTTTTGTTTTTAATACTTATACCTAAAACACTAATATAGGTCATTTTGACTCCAATATAATCATAAGTACAAAATTTGCAATTCAACATTTCCTGGAATGGGAAATGCTTTTATAGTTTCCTTTTTATTGCTCATCAGTGAGCAGAACAATACATCAAGGTCAAATGGTCAACTGACAAGGACAGAAGAGGAGCCAGATGGGTGGTACTGATAATAGAAGGACAGTTGAAAATTTTACTATAGTGGTAGTAGTCTTGCGAAGCAAACTGTCCTTTGCAACATTTTGATAATACACATTCATTTGAACAATAAATAACTGTTTTTCATGTGCAAGAAGCATCTTGTTATGATTTTAAGAAAATGCCTCTTGTTAGTGTATTCGAAATGCACTCTCCACTTCTTGTGGTTTTTGCCTATCGAATGAAAAAAAAGGTGCAATCATACCATCACCAATTTGGAAGTCAAACAGGTTCACATTAAATTTCTATGATTTAAAAGAAATGCATGGCCGATGGTTTTCCATACCTAGGTAAAGATTAGAAATGCTCTAGAAACCTTACTCTCTCTAAATACATCATTTTGAGTTTTATAGAACATTTCAAAAATAAAGGAAAAAATATCACTACAGATAATTTTTTCCACCAATGAATCTGTTCCAAATGTTAAAAATGAAGAACACTAGTCCAACTGGAGCGAATAAAATGGGATTTGAAAGAATCACCTGAATTTGTGAAAAAAGTAAAAATGTCATTATATGATACATTGTTACTCAAACATGATAGTTTAACTTTGATAGTTTATGAAGAAAAATACAGTAAAAATGTCTTATTGAGCTCCATGCATTCTAAAGTTCATATTTACAATTATCATCAAAAATCTTTCTGACATGATATTTTATAACAAAAAAAAATTTGGTGTCTACATTGCCGCCAAATGACTCAGAAATATTCTGTGGAGGCATGATCAAAGAGGTGGTTAGTTCATGTATTTACAATATTTTTGATCTTGCTGGGATTAATTCATGGATTTATACAAAAAGGTTACTGGGATAAAATTTAGAAGAGAATATCTTCAACAACTTGTTTAAAAGTAGTATACTATGTATAATATTTGCAAACAAAAATACCAGTCACATACCAAGACAAAAGCCCATACTACTGAAGAATTTCTGCAGATGAGTTTGTTACTACATTTTTAAGTGTGAAAACAAAACTGTAGACATTTTTTCTGACAGTAAAATATCAGTATGCTTAAAGTATACAAAATATATAAAAAGAAATTTCCTAAACTGTTCATGAAATGTAAGAAATCTTGAGTAATGAGAAACTAAATATTTCAATTAATGTGGTCTATATATTTTTCTAACTATTTAAAAATTTCTATATTGTAATATAATATCAATGTTTCATGTAATATAACATTTTAATGTCTAAAATTGAAAAAACATAATTTCTGAATAAATGCAAAATAATTTTATACAACAACACAGTTTTATACTACTTGGGGTCAATTTGACCCAGTCTGCAGTTTTAGGTATAACAAAACTGCCATGGTTCTAGTGTTAAATTTGTCTTTGGTGTCCAACATTGTGTTATTCTTGTTTTACTACCAGTTTTTTAAAGAATTGGAAAAGAACAGGCTCAAGCATCATTTAACATGAAAAATAATCGAAGCATAATCATATATATCTGGAATATTTGAAGGGAAGTGTTTTGTGCACATAAATTATTTTATGAATATAGTTTAACATGCTTGAATCTATCTACAATTTTTTTTATTGATGGAGAAAACAAAATGTATTTTATAATAGAATGTGCATTTGGAAGTTTTATGCTTACTGGTATTACAAAAATATTCTTAGGACTCAGATTATATTGCAATAGTTTTAAAATTAAATTTAAAGCTAACTACAAAGAGACATAAGAAACTGTTGATAAAGGTTTTCACTATTACTGGAAAAATTAAAGTCATAATTTTTAATAAAAATGTTTTAACTGCCTAATATGGTAAAAAAAAAAAAAAATGGAAATAATAAAGAAGTATTTAGCACATCATTTTAACTTAGGAGTTTTCTTTACTTTCATTTAAATTGTAATTTGTATCTTCATGGATAAGAAACTCTAAGTAAATCAGTTTAATTTGTTCTATGATCATTAACAGAAATAAATTTAATTCATAAAGCTAATGCATATTTCTAAAATTGAGTCAGTATGTATTTACAAGATTTTTCAAACATATTTAATAAAATTGGAAATTACATAGCTTATTTTTTTAAATGAATACTGTATGAATACTTTATGAAAATAATGAGCTATTCTGATTCAAAACTGAACAACTGAAACATTTGTTTTCTTTTTTTGAAACTTGTTTTAAAATAAGAATATTTCCATACAAAAATTAAAAATGTTCTTCATCACAGTCATTTTAATGCTTTAAATAAAAAGGAAATTGTTCAAAAGAAGAAATTTCTTGCTCCAAAACCTGAATTTTTGCTTTTAGAATGAGAATTTTCCTTCTCCCCAACAGCTCCAAAACAGGAGTAGTGGCATGGATTCCTGCAATTGTAACTATCTGCCCAGACTCATAAGTACTTAAAAATCAAAAGAATTTTGTATGCTAATTTCTGGGTGTTTTCAAACCTAGCTGGCAAATATTTGTAAAATTCAGCCACTTTACTATTTTTTTTCAATCATATTGGAATTACACTGTACCTCAATGTGTATTTGCATATATTTAAGAATTGATTTGATATTTATAAAGATTACAACTTGGTTTCAATAAAGATATGGTGAATACAATGGCCTAAAATAGACAAATAATCCTTAACTCAATAGTTAAATATTTAAATAAAAATAATTTTTTCAGATACATTAAGTTATCAACCAGATAGAATAACAAAAAAAAATTAAACAAAATAAAAAAAAAAAAAAAAAAAAAGAGGGAGAGAGAGAGACAGAATAACATATATTTTCTGATCTTTGAAAGCAAAACGCACCTAGAAATGTAGTATAAGACTAACAATGTTTTATTTTAAATAATAGGTGTACTTCTAATACTAGCCTTGTTTTTGTGGTCTATTAGCCCTTGTATTGTATAACAAATGAATGAAGTGTTCCAAACTAAACTAAATCAAATGAGAGGCAGAATTTATTGAGATGTCAGATGATACCTTTCATTCATAAATGGGATGAACTTATCAATGTTTTGCAAAAAGAAGGAAAGTACTATAAGCATTCAATGCCTTATTACTTCAAAATCATTGTGCTAATATAAATCAGAATTTCACAAGGGTCAGTAATTCCAAAATATGCTTTCATCCTGCATCTCAACCTAAATTTATCTGCAGTACCACAGGTGATTTATTGGGAATAATAAAAAAGATAAATATTAAAAGATAAAACGATAAATAAAAATTGTTCTAGTTGCAGGATTGAATAAAGCTACCTTGACTGTCAAGAACATTATATCTGTTATGATTTCTAACTCAATTAGAAAATTTTAAAAATATTTGCATGAGAGAAGACAGCTATGTTACATGGATAGTAACCCTTTTTTTATTGCTTTGTTAGTGAATTTCTTTTATAGTTTACAAAAACATGTACATAATCAGTGAGTGTGTGTAGCAGACATAACAAGCTTAGAATTGGAAAACAAAGGTGATAAACAGTGTTGTAAAAAATGTTAACTTTAGGAATAAAACATATACTAATGCTTTTCTTGCATACTGTTTCATTGGGTGGGATGCAGAAATACTTGGCCATAAGTTCAACTATCTGCTTTAAAAAAACTAATCTATGTATTACAGAATGAGTAAATAGTTTAGTTTTACAAAAAATAAGTGGAATAAAAATACATAAATATCAAAAGAACGTAAAATATCTGAACAGCAAAAAATATATGTATTTATATTTATTTTCTTTAAAAATTAGATATATAAACTTTGTAATAATATGAGATACTGTTATAGACATTTAGTCTCATGAGTTTTAGAAAAATTTAAGAAAACTTTTAGAAAAATTCTAAATATTGCATTCATAAAAAGTGTCAAACTATTTATTTTTCAAAACTCTATACATTTTTGCATTAGTAAATAAGATTACATTATTAAATTTATTTCGAGAACATTAGTATAATGTTCAATATACTTTATATTGCTCTTGTTTATATTGCTCTATATATACATGCAAAAATAAAGTAAAGAAAAAATACAAAAATTTTTCATGTAGGAGAAATGTAATTTAAAGAATTTAATGATGTTACTATAAGATTATAGTACTTATTGATGTTGCATCAAATTAAATTTTTTTAATCATTCAACATAGTATACAAGACAAATTTTAATACATATAACACAATAGTTCAGGAAGAATCTTAACAGAAATCATCATTCATCATCATCATCTGTATCATAATACATATCATCATTATCATAATAATAATACATATCATCATCATCATCATCATCATACAACTCTTCATCAAAAAAATCATATACATTTTCATCATTAGAGTTATAAATGTCATCTTCTATGTCATTCATAATGTGCCATGCTAAAGTACAAGACTCAGAAGAAAAGTGAACAGGCCCTAAAAATGGATCTATACAACCATCTATGTAAACTCGTTGTACTGTAGGAATTTCAAAAAATTTGAATAGTGAGGATGGTAATTTTGAACTAATAAAACTGAATTCAATAAAGGTGAGATTTGTCATCGAATTTAATATAACATCTACTAAATCAGCTGGAAAATATGACATTTTACTTATTACAAGTTGAGAAACATCTTTGCTTAATGAAATAAGGAGTACTATAATTTTATAAGTATCCTCAGTTTCATTCAAATTCAGATTTTTGATGGTTAAACTATCTAAATTTGTATTCGAGGATATTATTTCATCACCTGTAATATTAGTAAAAGAGACACCATTCAAATATAAGCGTTTCACATTTTTGAAACATTCTAATAAAACAACTGAATTAATTTTTACACGGGACAATTTCAATGTAGTAATATCCTTAGCTCTAGATAATAATGCAGTTAGTGAATCTACAGGAACAAAAGCATTAAATTCATACCATCTAGATTGATATGCAAATTCTTTTAACTGGTGAAATCTTGAGCACATTTCAAGAACTTTCCGTTTTACAGGGTACATAATATGTACTTTTTCAACATTTGGACACAAAACAACCCAAGTGCTAATAACTTTCATGGGGTCATAACACATATCTTCATAAATTAGTTCAGTCAGATTAAACTTGACAATTTTGTTACGACCAGCATACACTTCTGATTTAAATATGTCATGAAATTCTTCAGCAAAATTATCATGAGTTAAGCACTGCAAGGAAGGCATACCTTTTAAAATATCATGCACACCTATAGGTTCAACATTAGTATGTAATATATTCAAATTTTTGAGAGACAAGTTGTTTTCACACAGATTTAACATACCATCATCTGATACATTGCAACCTTGAATATTCAAGGTGACCAGATCTGGGCACATTTTCTGTATGCATAACAGTGTGTTGTCAGAACAACTTGAATCGCTAAGATCAAGATGTGATAGATGAGGAACACAGCATAGTACGGAGTTCAACAAACTTTCAGGAGCCATTGTTTCTTTCAAATTGAGTGAAGTGATAGCCTATAAGGTGAAATTTTATAATTAATTATGGAAAAAAATAACAGTTTACAACTCTTACATTTGATAATTTTACAGAGGTAGGAAAAAGTTTTATTATAAATCCTGCAGTATTTTGCAAGAAATGTTAAAAACATAAGGCTAGGAAGTGGGGAGACCAAAGGTTTTCTCTTAAATAGTATTTTCAGCTAACTAAATTGACAATTTTTTACAATAAGTGCCCCTTTCCTTTCTTTTTCCCTCTGATAAAAGCAATACCCAAAACAGGAAAAAAATGTTAAAATAAAAAGATCAACTTTACATGGCACAAATGTCATTGAAACCACAACTAAAAACTATCTTAAAGTAGCAGAAAGTTTCTTCAATGAATTGTAAAAGACTCACTGGAAAGATGACTCCAATGAGTTTTATTACATTGAACCTGAATTTGACATTGAAAAAGCTTCATACATATTTGTCTGTTTCTTTAAATGTTTCTAGAGTAATTTATTCAATATTTAGTTTGGTTTTTAATAGAAATGTTTATTCAAAAAAGGGCTACTCCATGTCAAACACAAAAAAAGGAATTTTAGCATCTACCCATCTCAGAATTTAATAAAATTTTGTATATTTACATTCTTTATCTATGAATAACTCTCTAAATTTTTAGAATCTTCTTCTGATTATTTTTAGTTAGTTCAGCTCTTTGAAATTTCAGTCTTTTATAATAACTAAGGATGTAATTTTCAAAATAAGTTGATGTCTTAAAAGAAATCTCAGTGAGTAATGTTACAATTCTGAAAAATTTTTTACATTACATTAAGATTCTAAGACTTCAGAAAAAGTCTTTCTGAGGCCTTTTATATGATAATAGACCTCAGAATCATATATTATGCAACACTTTAAATGCATGTTATATGATTCAAAAATTTAACAAAATAGAAACTTTGAAATTTTATTCGTTGAAATAGCTTTTTCCAAATTCTAAACTCACCCCATGAGAGTCTAAATTAAATTCCTGGTTCTCTTTATTAAAAATAGCATAGAGTTTATGTTTATCATAAACTCCAACCTAAGTAAAAAAAAAATTATTGGTCTTTTTGTTATTCCACAAAAAGATTTGCACTACTTAATTTTTCTCATGCTTAAATATCTTTTATAAAAAAAAAGAATTTTAAACTCTTTTGTATAGAACTTATTTAACATTTGTTAATAACTTTTATATTAGCAAATTTGTTTAATAATTTAAGCTAAAAAAAACATCAAGAGTAAATAAGGCAACATAATTAACATTTAGAAATTCTTTTGGTATGATCACTTAGCATAAAAGTCCACACATATACCTAGGGTTACATATCGACCAAAGGTAGAGGTAAAATTAGGTTTGCTACACAAATTTCAAAAAGCAAATTCCCTGTCCTTTATTTATTAAGTAGAATAACAGAAAGCATGTAATCACATACTTTTAAAATTTTAAATAGCTAGCAGTGTTGAAATCTTATTTTTTCTTGAGAAGAAATTTTATAACTGTTTTCAGTATCATCTAAAACTATGAATAGAATTAAAAAAACGGGAAAAATATCAAATTTAGAATTTTTGTGTGTGTGTGTGTGAAAGATTAATATTTTATACACCAAGTTTAGTAACTAAAATACTGACATTTTTTTGCAAGTAAATTAAAATTATTTTCAAGGTACTTCTTTTGCTAGCATAAATGGCAATAATGACAATTTTTTTTCATTTTTTCTCAGTTTTCTTGGTATTTTAATAACCTTTTTAATTTCCTGTTTTCATGGTCCTGTAGCAACCATGAAAATGTTTACTTATTAAAATCGCCTACTTTTATCTATTTATGTCTTTGGAACTTTACTACAGCCTCCCTTATTTTAGTTATTCAATATTAATAACATGAATGTCTTAGGCTCAAAATGATACATCATGTCAGATGTCAACAGCTTCATTGAAGGGATTCACAAGATCTTACAACACAGTACTATAATTTACAGATATTTTGAAATATAGCTTTTGAAAATTGTGATAATTTGAAAAAAAAAAACTGAAAATAAAATTTACCTAAACACACAACAGAGTCTTAAATATAAATCCCCCCATAAAATATTACATTTTAACTGCAGAAGCAGGTTGCATGTCTAGCATAACGAAGGATTCCTATGGTTAACTATGGTTAAGGTTAAGGGGGAAATCACAATATTAGTAAATACTGCTTTGTCATCAATAGTTTTTAATTTTGTTTTCTCCAAAACTATTTAAATATTGATGTAAGGGGTAATAAATTTGGCAGGTCTACATTTTGATAAAATATTAATTTGGTAAATTATAGAAATTCAGTGGAATATATAGGTGATAACATTCTTATTTTAAAGAAATAACAATAGTTTATTAAAATTGGAATTTTTTTTAATCATTACTTACAGGTCCAACAATTTGTAATCTCTCTACTATGCTATGTGTAATAGAAGGTAGAAAGACATTCTTGTTTGAAGGATTGAGGAACCATAGTAAACATTCTTCAGTTCTTCTATGGGAGGAAGTATACTGTGTGAAGCATTCCTTAGAATACAAGAGAACTAAAAAATAAAAAAAAAACATAGCAATAAGCATCACTGAAGTATGTTGATATGCTAAAATGAAACAAGTTTATTATAGAATAAAAGTTATCAAAACATTCAAGCATTATATTTCTTACATCTTTCTTTTAAAAAATTTTATGTCTGCAATAAAAATTAATTGTAAATTTTCAGATTCAACTACATATAAAAAGTAAGTTTATGTGTTTTGCAAATATTCACTCAATAAATTCTTAGATAATAAAAAAGAATGTCACCTTCCCCCATTTTAACCTTAAAATACATTGAACCAAAAAAGGAAAGTTCAACAGCAAGGAGAACCCATTTTGTAGTGCAAAATTTTAAAAGCGAGTTGTACTTTTAAAATGAAACATTTTTTTTAAAAAAGGTAATTTCTTCCACGATTGAGATGACTGGTTTGAATTTCAAACACTGCATTTAATTTTAAACTAACTTAAAGATGGAATTTTGAGATTCCCACATAAAAAAAAACCTTGGACATTTATTTTATTTGCACTATACACTGTTTTATGCAAATTTTCAAGACACTGTTGCATTTTTGGAACAAATCCAAGTCAGAGCTTTGAGACTGAACTGTTAAAATTAATTGTTAATTAAAAAAAACTGTTAAAAAGAACTTTTTTTTTTTTTTTTTTTTTAATTTTGGGAAATGGAGACAAATTAAACATCTACAGATATGAAAAACTTAATTGTGAAACTATGGAAAGAAAAGAAAAACATAAGAGATATTGCAAAAATTGGGAAAAAGCCTTATTCAACAGTGCATTGTATAATTAATAACTATAAAAGGTATGGATTTTTGAGCCACAAAAGAAACCATACTTATCTGCCAGTAATGTGAAAAAATATCTTGAGTATGCTAAATACTACATTGCAAAGCCCCAAGATTTTTGGAAGTTTTCTTACTTAAGTTATTTTTACAGATAAAGATATTTTTACTGGTGGAGAAAGGAAGGTACAGCAATTAAATCAGCAAATATAAAAGTAACTGTTAAAGATGGTGGTGGTAATGTTATGAGGTTCAATGACAGCTAGCAGTGTTGGAAGTTTAATATTTATTGACAGTATATTTAAATGTTCTAAAACAAATTTACAAGGCACAGCTGTAAAACTGAATTTAAATAAAAACTTCTCTTTTGTCCAAGACAATGATCCCAAGCATAACACTCAAGATTGTAAAGGAATGGTTATTATATAATGTACAAAAAATACTGCCCCATCCTCCACAAAGTCCAGATTGAAACCCTATTGAACATTTATGGGCGTTTATGGAAAAAAAATTGTGAGAGAAAAAAGTAAAAAATAAAAATGAATTAAAAAGTGCTCTTCAGAATATATGGGACAGTGTACCAACAGACTTCCCTGAAAAGTTGGTCCTTTTGATGAACAAAGGATTAGAAGCTGTTATAGCAGCCAAAGGATATCACATGAAGTATTAAATGCTTCTGTTTAAAATTTAGAAGTTACTTTATGTTACCTTAGATAAATGTCCAAGTTTTTTTTTGTTGTTGTTGTTGTTTTTGTTTTTCTTTTGGGCTGTTGAAAGTGATATCATCATAATGTTCTTTAAATTTATAATTTATATTTATGTGCTACTGAAATTAAAACAAGTTGTTTGATTTATTTTTGAAATTGTACTTCTTTGGAATTTTATTTTAGTTCAAATGCATAATGCAATGCAAAATTATTAAACAATGAAATCTTGTAACCTTACAGTCCAACTTTTTTTTTTTCACTGTATGTATCCATTGCAATATACATGCTATACAATAAAAATTATTTATGAAGCATTAAAATATTCTTAAAGTTGCTGTTTCCTAAACAAAATTGTTAGAAGAGACTTCATTCAGATTTAATGGATGATTATTTAACATATAATACAGAAAAACCTATAGGTAAGTTTTTAACTAAGTCAATGGGTTTTTTTTTTTTTTTTTTTTTTTTTTTTTTTTGAATGATTGGGAGCCTTGCAAAATACATACTTTTCCAGGACACAATATGTGAAATACAACAATACATTAGGTGCTCTATGTTAAAATGAAACTAATATTAAAATAGTATACAATTATTTTTAACACTCCTAATATCTGACTCAACGGGAGAAAGGCCCTTCTTTTCTTTTTAAATGTCTTAAATCTCCATAAAAAACAATGATTAATTAATTAATATTGCTTAATTAAATTTATCATCAGTCACTGACTTCATTTACACTAAATTTTTACATATCCCACATACTCAATTTAATGATGTTTTAGTTGATTTTGTAAATAATTTTAAAAATAGTAGGAAGGTGATTAAGAAGTAATATGTTTTGCTGATATTATATCATGCTTATACAGTTTCTATTTTCTTCAGGAGAGAGATTAAATAATCAATATTTATACAATGGAAATGTGTCTGCAAATGTATTTTGCTCAAATCTTTAGTACATGAAAATCTGATTATAAGACATTGTACTGTCCTTAAATAGTTTTGAGTGTTGACAACTAACACTAGTTGTCAAAATGTTATAACTTTACCTTAAGATTTGAAAAGTATTGCTAAAATGCCATTGTAAGATAAGTGGGGGCTCCAATTTCCATTTATGCACAGGTCTTTGTTCTTTACAAATTGGTCAAAATTATGCAAAACTAATATTATTTTGGAAGATAATCTGAAACTAGTGAAAGTGTTCTTTAAAAATAGATTATTATGAAAAATTCACTAGAGACAAAAATCAATGCTACTAATTTGTGACACTCCTTTACTCCATCTCTATTCTCTGTGAGGAAGTTAAGACATCCCATAGAATTGAGATGCATACTCTGAAAGGGCCATAGCCAGAAATTATTTTCAGAGGGGGACATTGTTTTTTGTAAAGGATACTTCAATAAAACTACAAATTTTCTTATGTATACTACTAATGAGTATCATAATACAATGGGATTTTAAAATATCAAAATGATTAAAAATGATATAATGAACAAATTTATAGCCTTGAATGAGTCATGTAGTAACTACACAATGAATTAATAGTAAAATTAATATTGAAAATATATAAACTATACATGGTATTAAATTCTAATTTTTAAAACAGAAGTATAACTAAAGAAAAAGAATAATTTTGAAAGAAAATGAAAATGTTCAAACTATTATTTAAACTTATATGCTTTTTTTTTTAATTTTCGCCAAAAAATTTGCACAATTTCTTCCGATTGTACAACAATATTGTGATGAGTTGCCAAAAGTGCTAGTCAATCTCTTCTCACATGTCGAATCCAATTTTAACCTACTCCTTAACTCAATGTCACTGTTCTAAGCTCATTTTTGTCTATGCACAGCTAGGCAGAAGACACACACACATGGTCCATTTTCTTTCCACAAAACAGTATTTTAGAATTTCGGAGAGGGACCCGTCCCCTAAATCCCTCCCCTTGCCTACAGCCCCTACAGCCCTGACTCTGAGAAACAATGATAGAGCAGTTAAAAGTTTTTTCATGAGAAAGGAGGAAAAAGGAATCATCCATTTAAACAATTTTTATTCATCTTGTAAATACAGTCACACCTGTCTATCTCGAAAACCTGTCTATGTCGAATTTTTTCAATTTCCCTACATTTTCAATAAAAATTTAACGTATTTTCCAAACCTATCTCAAATTATTTTTTCCCAAACCTGTCTATCTCGAATTTTCGTAAGAAGACTATGAGCCTTATTGCATTGACAACCGCACAAGTTCCCATTTCCAGGAAATACACTTCTAGTTTTCTCTCTCGGAGGGTTATTTGGTCAGGGACTCGGTGGGAATTGTACTAAAATCAGGTTTTCTGCTCTGGAATAATAAGGGATTGGGGTTGAGGAGAGAGGAATAGGAGACGGGAGAAATTTCTTTTTGGAAATAGAACTGGTTCTCAGTCTATAGCCTAATGACTAAAGTATTCTCTCACAACTTACTATCTCAATTTTAGAGGTAAAAATGGCAGGTGTTAAAAGAAAATTGAATGTTTTAACCATAAAAAAAATGGAAATTCTGTCATTTTTGAAGGAAAACTCTTCTATGAAGAAAAGCGTAGTCGCCGCTAAATTTGGAAATCCACCCAGTACTATTTTACTATCAGGAAAAACAAAGATATCGTACAAAAGAACTTCGAAAACGGCTGCAAAACAATGAAAAAAAGCCGTGCATGTAAATAAAACTAAAAGTACTTAAAATTTTCAATCTTTTGACTTACGTAAAGAAATTTTTTTAGTTTATTTTCATAAAACCTGCGTATCTCGAATTTTTTTTTTACTCCCAAGAGATTCGAGATAGACAAGTTTATACTGTATATACCAAATTTATTAAATATCAGTCCTATCTAAGGCATTTCCCTCCTCCTTTTATACTCTTAAAGTTAGCATGCAGTGAGCAAGAAAGGAGTGCACATCTGACATTCTACTTCCCTGAAGTTCAATTGTCTTTAGTTTCCTACCAAAATTCACTAGAAAGTAAGAATGATTAGAAATGACATTTCTCAGACTTTTGAGTATTAAATATGTCCCCAAGTATGTCTCCAAAGCACCAAAAGTATGGAAGAAATTACAAATATTTCCTATTGAAATGCACACATCTAGAATGAGGATTCCTAACCTTTTTATATTTTATAGCACATTGTAGAATACCAAATAGGGCAGCAAGCACATTTATATTTTCAAGGTCAATTTATTAGAAGTTATAATATGCAACAATATACATGATGTATAAGAAAAAGATTTAAGAAACAGATCTTTAAGGTATAAATATTTTTGATTGTATTCATGTGGAAAATAAAGTAAGTGTATTAATACACCAATCTGGCCTAGGTCAAAGGTACAAGAAATAATTAGCAATACAGACAAAAATATACAAGTTCTTTGCTTTAAAATTCATCAGTATAAAAATGCATTATTAAAGTGGGACATCTAATAAGCCTAGATAAAATAATAAACATATTAATAAATAATTCTCTGCAAACAAATATGCTTATATTTCTTTAAATAATAAATACAAAAAATACATTATTGATAACTTAAATAATTTTATCATAATTTAAATAACAGTGGGCACATATAAAAATATTGGCATTCACAAGCACAAAGGTGCCCACATGCATAGGGTTGGAAACCCTTGTTCTAGAGTATATGGCAATCAGTAGAGAACAGTATGGCAAAGTTAATATTGAATTTTTATAATTGTAAATATTACAATTATAAAATAAAAAATAGCATCATTATAAATATTGAATACTAACGTAAGAAGTTGATATGCCTTTGAGGTATAATATCTTTATATTTGATGAAAAATTCTAAATGTTCAATGATGCTTCCCAAGCATAAATCCTGTAACGTGAAACTCCGAATATATCTCATTCTGATAGAAATTTGATGACAAATACAAATATCTTACAGCAAGTACAGCGTGATAAAAGTTTTATAGTAATGTTTCAGCTGTGATTTCAGCTTAAATTTTTAACACTGATTTTCTAAATACTCTAGTGTAGTCATACTCTCTAAAGGAAAATCGGTGCAAACATAAATGAAGCGTTCATTACAACTTTATGCTAAAAACTAATAACAAAATTTCGAAATCCCCTCGCCAGTAAATACAGTAATATTTACATTGATACAGATAAATCAGCAGTTGTAAAACTTCTCATCGACCAATCAAAATAAAGCTTCAAAAAGTGTAATACGCATGTGTGCAAGTCTTTTACTTGCAACGCGTCGTTTAAGCTCCGTTTAAGTGCGAGTAACCATTAAGAAAAGAGTCCAATAGTAGGTTTGCTCGGGGCCATCGTGATCACCGGGCCTGCTTGTACGAATTGATGACTCATACAAAGAGGCCGATGAATTCAAACTCCCGTTCACGGTGTTTACTTTGAAATTGACGGTTTTCATATTAGTTTAATTGAAATAATCTTTCTGTTGTGCCCAATTACACATTTTACGATTTATAAAACAATTTTTGTTCTCTTACCTAAGAAATTTAAAATAAATAAAAGGAAATTATTCAATTTGAATTAAAAAATTCACAAAGTGTGTAGTTTATGACCTTTCTTCTACTACATGCTTTTAAATAAATGTTTACAAAAATATGCGCGAAATATTATTTACAAAAAGATGAAAAAGTACATTTATCTATTATATGTAGTAAAATATAAAAAAAAAAGATTTAAAGATAAGAACTGGACAGCAAGAATATTCTTATCAAAACCATAAGTGTATTTTCATTTTTTTTTCAGAGTCATAACATTAATTATAATGGACAAATCACTTATATTACTGCTTACTTTAAAATCACTTATTACTTAATACTTTGATGGATTTAGGAAAAAATTGTTCAGCTCAAAGTTATTAAATTATATTTAAAACTGTGTGTCTTTTATATTGAACTACATTAGTAAAATACATAATGATACTTTTTGTGTGCTCATAGAAAATTACTACACTGTATTAATTCACACTGCATTTAAAATAACAATTTGATATTTAACTCAATTAAATAATTGTCTTAGTTTATGTAAAATTAGATTGATTATATGAAAATTAATAAATGACAACTAAAATAAACTATTTTAAATAAAAACATTTTGTGTACAACTTATGGAAAAGTTCTGTAGAAATTGCATTTAGTTAAGGAAAACAAACAAAAAAATTGAAATTAAATGTATTGTATAATTAAATAACAAAATACATTTTTTAGAATTTTTCATTTTAATATTCATTTATTTAAAAATAAAATTTGATTAACATTTTATATGAGTTTCCATTGCAAAGTAACAATATAAAAATTTCAACTGAAAAGGAATCCATATAGGTTAGATTATAAAAATAGACCTAACCTATTCAAACACCCATTCAGTATGATATGGCTAAGGCCATTGTGATCATATAAAATTATAATTATATAGAATATATTTATATAACTTAATTGATAATTATAATTTATAGAATACATTACTTTTATATTACTGCTTACTTTAAAATCCCTTATGATTACTTAATACTTTAATGGATTTTGGAAAAAATTGTTCAAAGTTATTTAACTTATATTTAAAGTTGTGTGCTTTATAAATCAGGCTATATTAGTAAAATACATAATGATACTTTTTGTGAGCTCATAGAAAATTATATCTTAATATGTTTAGTTTGAATTTAATTTGAATAAGAAAATAAACAAAATATTTAACATATTCTACTGAAGTTTAAAAAAAGTTTATTATCTTTCATTTTTAAAAATTAAATTTCTTAAAAGTATTTTATCTATATCATGTGTATGAAAGAGTTCACATAAAGCAAGAATACATTTATTTACAATGCATACAGTAAATTTAAAAAAAGTAATTGTAGAAACACTTACTATAAAAAGCTATAACATTTAGAAATTCAAGCTGAAATGACAGACCCATACTAAATTATTTAACTCAATAAAATAAATGACTAACTTTTTGTAAACATAGTTGTAACGGTTATTATGAAGAACACATTAAGCACATACACATACATTTTTTTGTGCACATAAAAATAATTAGTGTTTGAATAACATATATATATCTAGGATTATAAAACTGTATAAAAATATATACAGTTTCAAACTATGAAAAAAAATTTGTCTCAACAAAAATTACATTAGCGTCATTTTTCCAGAACAGAATAATATTTCACAGCAACAATAATTATTTACACTTATAACAAACATTCACAGAATATCACTCTTATTAAAATATTTCAACCAATGACTGATAAATATTGTAAGCTGTGGGTGAGCAGTAAAGGATTATTGATTACAACAGTAAGATAACCATTGAAATTTTTAGACAAGAAGTAAACTTTTATTGTAAAATTTTTTGGGGGGTATAATTCATATTTTATTTTTTTATATTATTAATATTGTACAACTTAATTTCTTACGGTAATTATTAAATGTTTTTAGTAAATAAGGAAAATAAAAAAGTGTTCGAGGTAATTATTAAACACTGAATTTCTGCATTATGTTAATAATAAATAAGATCTTTATAAGGAGTAATAACAGTCAGTTATCCGATTGTATGGTGTACTTCAAAAGGGAGTAGAGAATAAGTACTTAAATGCAAGAAAAAATATGACATGCTTGATATCTCTCTTTATTATATTTTATAAAAAGCATAGAAAACATGCCAATAAAAAGGAACATAGTTTAATTATTAATTTAGATACAATAGAACAGTTTTGATAACAAAGCACACACTGTAAAGTAAATTAAGCTTAAAAAATATGTATAAAAAAAGAGTAACATCAATTAACTTCCTTTAGTTAATTTCAAAAACAGCCATATGGAACTTCTTAAAGGTTCTATATAAGTCAATAATTTCATATTTGTATAAAATTTCTTACCTCGATTTGCTTCAATTGAAGTTGATATACAGGTTCAAAATAGAATAAAACTAATATATTTGAGTAACAATGTCGAATATATGTAGGCATACAACGAGCTACAAACCACGTGGTCGCCGGTATGCAACTACGACGTGCATCGGCCTCAATGTATGACTCATATTTCGCGGTGGCAACCTACGCGCAGGCCCGGTGATCACGATGGCCCCGGTTTGCTACGGCAAAGTTGATCTCATAGAGTTGTATTGTGTTTGTAGGTGTTGTCGAGATTTAGCTTCGATATTTATTCCGTTTCTTGTCTTTTTATTCTGTGGAATTTGTTTCAGGTGGTGTTTTCTCCTTTATTTTCTACTTTTTTTGACTGCGTATGAGATAGGTGTATTTATTTTACCTATTGAGGTGTCGTCGGATGACGATAATTTCAGGTCGGCCAATTTCCAGCAGCTTTGTTTTTTGAATCAGGCTTTTGCTCAGGGTGTGGGGCCTCTAACAATTTTCTTGAAAATCCAAAAAGGGCTATCCTTATTTCTCACCCCTCCCCCAAATGTTAATAGATCAACTCGTATAGCTAGTGGGTCCAAATATAAAATTGAATTTTTTAAAAGCCACAAGAAATGGAAAATTGTGTGAATGGCGGGTAATAATGATACAGCTATCCAGATATTAAAAATCAGTAAGTTACTATCTGTAGCAATTGTATCTAGACTTATACCACATACACTTGCAACAAAATTTCTTCTTTATGATATACCTCTGAATGTCTAACGAATTGACGGCAGCCGGTGAGCTAGTTTTCTAAGTGAGACAGTTTCAGGAGCTGATAGAATGTAAACGAGTTCTATTAAAAACTATTCTGATAACAAAATTTTCCTGAAAAGATTCACTTGTAGTTTGAAGAGATACGGATACGACCCTTTATAGACAGACCCCGCCAGCGTAATAATTGCTTCCAGTTTTCATACTGAACTATATTATGTATACATGTTGTCGTTTGCTATAAATGCGGTGATGCATGTCCTTCGAAGGACATGCAGCTCAACAGCGTCAATCTGATTATGTAAAATGTAGTAATTATGGTGAATGCCATGAAGTAAGTAATAGAATTTGCAATGCAAAAGAAGCAGAAACGCATTCAAATGTCTGAATTACATAGTAATTACTGAAACTAGGAGACGTTACGCACAGAGCTATAAAAATATGAAGACAGTATCCTACGCAGAGGTGGTGGCTACCAAATCAAGGGAGAAAGATAACAATTTACAAAAAGTTTTTCCCTACGACACCACAGAGTGCTACTCAAAAAGGTGAAAAAATAAAAAAAAAGGATGTCAAGGGATATTATGCTATCTTCTCCCCTGTCCCCCTGTGATGGGGACTTTGGGTTGATGTATTACTCTGAACTTTGTATCCAAGGCAGCCCCTGTCCAACTTTGGCTCCTTTCTCCCTTTTTTTGTGTTCCGGCCCTAATGGGCCCTCCTCTTAGGGGGTGGAGACATCTGGAATTTTTTTAGGATGGCTTGCTTTTCATTTGTGTCATGGAACGTTCGTGGTCTTAGGACCAGGACTGATTGGCTCAAATGTCCTCCATGTTTTCCATCTGTCACTGCTCAAGAAACCTTCCTTAACCCAGCTCTTCATTTTTCTGTTGACAAAAAGGTTCTGTACCTTAAGGATCGCCTAGTGGGGACGTTCTTACAGCGGTTCAGAGCAATATCACTTCATTGGATCTCTCTCTTCCCATTCAACACTCTCTTTTTGAACATGTTGCTGTCAAAATTTGGATTAATAATACTCCGCTCACTGTTATTAATATATATAGCCCAAGGTGTAGCTTTAATCTTGGTTATTTCAGCTCTCTTTTTGATAGAATTGAATCTCCATTTATTATTATGGGTGACCTGAATTTAAACCTCCTAAAACGGGGAAGCTACGGTCTGGCTCTGGTTAGTAAATTTCTTGATTGGGTCACTAAGAATAATCTTTGTATTGTAAACATGGACATTCTTACCCGTTTCATGGTTAGCAATTTACCTTATATTCTTGATCTTGCGATCGTTTCTCCTGATTTTTCCCCTTAGTCCAGTTTTATGTTCACCCAGATAGTTTTGACACGGATCACTGTCGGATTTTCCTTTATATTTCGTACGCTCCACAAATTTCTGGTGCTTTTAGACTCAAGACTAACTAGTTCAGAGCTGGCGGTGACTTAAATGAGTGCATGAAACACCCTAATCTGATTTCGTGTTCTGACCTTCTATCTTCGATCAAACGGGCTATTTCTGATAATAGACATTTTGAAAGGGTAACTGGAACTTCTTACCCACAGTGGTGGAACTCTAGACGCATTTGGCTCTTGAGACAGAAACGAAAGTTTTATCGGAGGAATAAGTGTTTTATCTCACGTGAATACTGGATGAAGTACAAAATTTTTTCTAGTATCCTACGTCGGCACATAGAGAACCAATCGGAACTACTGGAAGAATCGCTGCAATCGGCAAAACAGTATACAGGTAATTTATCGAACTCTGAAGAAGCAAGCTAATGAGTAGGCTCCTGGAGGGACTCTTCTTTTTCTAGGTGTTAGTATTACCTTCCCCCACTATCAAGCTGCCTTATTTGAACAGAATTTCTACCCCACGGAGGATCATTCTCTCCTTCTGTACGCCTTAACTAATACGGTTAGAGATTTAGACGGTAATATTGATATTCTTGATCTCCAGAGCAAAACCTAATACACCAGGGGAAGACAGCATTTCCTTAAAGCTTATTAAACACATTGATGATGACAATCTGTGCAAAATTATTGGCCTGTTTAATGATTTTCTTGGAAAGGCTTACTTTCCGCATCAGTGACATTTGTCATTATTCTCCCATTTCCGAAGCCTAAGAAACCGAATACACTGATTAGCTCTTACAGGCCGATTGCCCTTACTTTGGTTTGGTGTAAAATATTTGAACGTATTATTCTCCACCGTCTCACTCTCTGGGCTACTAGTAACAATGTTTTTCCTCCTGGTCTCGTTGGCTTTCTCCCTAACGATTGTACAACTGTTCTGGTCAAGCTGTATTTTGATATTTTGGATGCTCGTCTGAACAGGAAATATATTCTTCTCGAAAGCCTGGATATCGAGAAAGCTTATGATTCCGTCTGCATTGATTTACAAATTGGCTTCTATAGGTATTGGAGATCATAAGTTATTATGGATCTTAAGTGGTTGTATGATAGGGATATTAAAGTTAAATGGCGAAATCTTATTTCTCTACCTCAAAAAGTTAATTCTGTTATCCCCCAGGGTAGCGTGCTGTCCCTGTTTCTTTTTTCTGTGTATATGCATAATATCTTTGAAACGACCCCTGCCCGGGTTACTGTATTGATTTATGCTGATGATATTTTAATGTATGCAGTTGGTGATGATCCTAAAACTATTTGCAAGGATTTACAAAATGTTCTTGATAACATTCTGAAGTGGTGTGTTCATTGGAGGCTCTCTATCTCCCCCACGAAGAGCCCAGCCATTAATTTTTCTAGGGGCAGATTCCCCTGCCCTGAGTGGCATATTGGTGGCTACACTATCCCGTGGAGTAAGAACATCAAGGTTTTGGGCTACTTTCTGTCCTCAAATATGACCCTTTCGTCTAAGATGTAACATCTGTGTGAGAAAACCCACCGCCAGTTAAACAAGCTAAAAGGTTTGGTATATAAGACTCGTAGAGCTACGAGTAGGAATCTTATTCCAGTCGTTAATGCTGTGATACGTAGTGTTTTCGACTACTGTAGTTTCATGTATACCCAGACTTCAAAGAAAGAGGCTAATACCATGTAGACTCTATACTCCATTGTCTTCCGTCTAACCATTGCCTGGTGAACACCAGTTCCAGTGCTACGGGCTGAAGTCCAAAATAGTATTGTGGGCCGTACACACTATCGTACAAAATGATTTTTCCTTAAACAACTCGCGTTAATACTAAATGCTTGTTACATGATAACCTTCATAAGAACATCTTAGAAATTGTGTCAAATATCCCTAAAATATTGCAAGACATGAATGAGACCTTGGAAAAGTATCACCGAGTTCAATTTACTTTCTGGATCCAGGCAGAAGCCTTTGTTGTCTTCGAATGGAAATTATTACGGGGGGTCTCGCCTTTCAAAATAAAAATCTCCCAAACTCAACTGTCGTGACCTTCTGGACTGAGTTTATCCACAATTATCAGCTAGAGTCCATTTCAATTTCTACTGAAGCCTCCAAGGATGAGGATAAGGTGGCAATTGCGGCCTATAATTAGTCAACTAAATCTGGGAGAATCGTGCTGACAGATGAATTCTACCTTTACCGCGGAGGCCCTTGCCGTTGTTTTGACTATTGATACGTTTTTCAGCAGAATGATCATTTTTTAATTACTTCTGATAGCCTTTCCGTCTTCATGGCGCTACAATCTGCTCACTCAAAGTCCCTTGTGGTCATCCTTCTGCTGCACAGTAAAATTAAAGCAATTCGACTGGTCTGGATCCCCGGGCATCGAGGTATTCATCCAAATGAGACAGTTGGTGAGATGTGTAGACAAGGTCCCTATAGAACAGAAAATCTTAATGTGGTTAGCCCTGAAGGTTCCACCAGTAAGATTAAAATAGACATCTATACAGCTGGTGAGCATGAGTGGGACAAAAGTACCTACCACCAGAGATATGGAGCAATTAATCTCTAATCAAATGTACCATAGATGGATATTTCACAGCCAGATTGATGTCTTGGTGGCTCGTTGGCGCATCAAAACAATAGAATGTAAGTACAAATGGTATAAGTTGAATATGGCTCGTTACCCCTTGTTTGATCATTGTATGGAAAACTATACTCCAGATCACATTTCATTTACCTGCTCAAATTTCAGGCACAGAGCCGAGTCTTAACTCACTCAACATATGTGGTAATCACTCTTATTATTGAATTGTCAATTCAGCCACAAGTTCGTGGCTTCAGCTGGTTGCCTTGGTGTGTTTTACATTTCGCTTCCTTGGTTGGGGTAGTTTCTCGTCTGTTTTGTGTTTGGTTTTGTCTCCCTGCTGTTTGGTTGTTTTGTTTGACGGGTTTTTCTTCTTTCGTGATGTTGTCTCTATTTATTGGCTGTTTCCCATGTGGGGTTTGCCTGCGCTTAGGTTTTAATTTTAGGATATCTGCGTTTGTTTTTATCGTGCTAGGATGTTAGCTTGTGCCTGTTTTGGGTTCTTCCTCTCTGGTGATTTCTGTAGAGATAAAGCGGGCCACTTGGCTGTAGCACATCTTTCACAAATGAATCTAATAATAATATCATTAGACTTCAGTAGTAAACTTCAATAGTCAAACAGTTTTATTAGTAATATTAACTGATAGATGTTTTAATATATCTATAAAGTTTTATTGATAAGCTGTTTGTATTTCTCGAATTACTAAATGATGTTATATTATTAATTGGTAGTAATACTATTTTAGCAATTTTATTTATTGATAATTTTCATTTATCAGCAAAATATTATTTTAACTGTTTGATAAATGCAAGATGTATAGATCTTTTATTGATTCTTTAAATTAAAATTTTTATTACATACCTCAGTATTGCTGACAAAGAGCTAACTAATTTTTATCATTATAAAAGAAGTATTACAAAATATGTGAAACAGCCACTTATCATACATTAAAAAATCTTTAAAAAAAACTGAGCATATTTTTTAGAATGAATGAACATGTTTGGGAAGAATTAGCTAATTGTTATAATGCTGAAAATATTATACCAGGAACACTATAAAAACTAAGTTATTGCTCCCTAAACATGTAATAAGCCGTATCTTTTAGCTTCTGTACAATTTTTATACAATTTTTTTCTTTGTTTAAAAACTTTTACTGGTGTTATAAGTATCTTAATTGTTAAAAGTATTAAAGATATAATTCGCAGAAATTACTAGAAAAAATTATGAATCACTACTTAGGAAATTTACCTCATAATTTATCAATTCAGTATCTAATTTATTAATTCTGTAATTGCAATAGTTTAGTGAAGTACAGTATTAAATACTTATTTTTTAAAGGGAGAATGTTGCGATTAAACCTACTTTAATGAAATTCTCATTCTGAAGAGTAAATTAAATTTTGTTACTCAGTTTGCTGTATACAATTTGTGCAGAAAATAATTTTGTTCATTTGGATAATTTTTAATACTTTGAAAAGTATACTTTTTTATACTTTTATTTTGAGCCTACAAATTGGATTCCATCATTTGTTCTATATTTGATACCTTTCAGATTTAATTTCTAATTGCTGTATGGGATGTAATATTTAGTTGGTGTTTTTTTTATTTTTTGTTTCTAAAATCATATGAATGATTACTTTACAGGAAAGAGATTGATAATAAATTACATAAGAGTTTTCTATTATTCAAAAAGTTTGAGTTTGAGAGAGGTTTCGAGCAATCAGGTCTGATACACAAATTTCTTGTTTATGCTACATTATATCATACAAAAGACTGAGAAAGTACCTAGGTTTTGTTACTCCTATGTAATGTAAAAACATTCTTATGTACCAGAATGAAATATTTTAATATGCTTAATGTTAAAGAAGAAAATAATTTTGGACACAACGGGCAAAGAGGAGTAATCAAACGGAAACATTTTATTCGGGTAGTGTATAGGTTTAAAAGTCCAAGAGGATCAAACACCTTTCCAGCTGCTTTTAGAAGAAAGAGTTTTGTGTTTCGTTTCTTGTACAAAAAGTCCTTTAACTTTACTAGAACAATTCTTAAAGGAATAGAAATTGTGTGAAGAAAGTGAATTGGAGTTACAACAAAAATTGGATAACATTACTACAATTAAACAGAATATCAATGACTTGCAAAAATCTTACTGCTTGCTTTCAGACAATGCAGAAATAGAACAGTCTGTAAAACAGTTGGGTGAACTTCAAGGGAGAGTGTAGAAAATCGAAGTAAGGTTTAAACTTTTCCTCTCTATGGGCCGGTCTCACCAAAGTCGTTTAACCACAAACCGAGATTAACCCATGGCGCTAATCAATGGTGGGCGTAATTCTTCGTTTAAACAGAGATTAATCGCAGTTAGCCATTAAACAACATTGGTGAGACCGGCTCCAAGTTAACGAATGTAAAAGTTGAACACGGAAGTCCAAATAACACAGTAAACGAACCCCTTTTGAAAGTTGTAACAGTAAAACTGCCCGAAATAACACTTCTCGAATTCACGGGTAACTATGAGGAATGGAGTTGTTTAAGAGCCAGTTTCATGAACTGATTGTTATAAAACGAAAGCTTCTGACGCACAGAGATTGCATAATTTGAGAGCTTCTTTGAAAGGGGAAACGAAAGAAGTACCAACTGTGGATGACACCTTTGATTCACTTATAAAAACTGTAGAAAGGTGATACGAAAATGAGAAACTCATAGCTAACACACTTATAAATGCGGTTTTAAATTCAGAAAATATTAATTTTGAATTTGCTAAAGAATTTAGAAAATTAAATGACAATATTACAAAGCACATGAGGACTTTAAAACTTTTAAAACTTGAATTGCATAAATTTACTGAGATCATATTAATAAATATTATGATAAAAAAATTAAATAGAGAAAATAGAAAACAGTACGAAATGTCCTCCAAAAAGACAGAATTTCCCGACTGGGAGGACTTTTTTGACTTTTTACAGAAAAGCTGCCAGGTTTTTAAAAATATTCAAAGGAACCAAAGCTCTTATTCCAGATGAACAGTAAAACAAAACATTAAACCAAAGAAAAATTTGATGATTCAGTGCTGGTATCACCAAAGTCGTTTAACGGTTAACCGTGATCAACCCATGGTGGAATGGAATTCTTCGTTTAAACAGAGATTAATCGCGGTTATCCGTTTAACGACTGTGGTGAGACTGGTCCTTAATCTAACGGAAAAGGGAATGAGGAATTTTCACGTTTTCTAATTTTATTTTTAAACAATAGAAGACAAAAATGTAAGCAGGATAGTACCTTTTTTCATTTCATTTGGGGGTTTCCTAGTAAAGATTTCTACTGGGTTTCATATCAAACTCTTTAACGTCTCTCGAAAACGCTACTTTTCCTCCGCCTAATTTGTGACGTCACAGTTCATGAAAACACCGACTGGCTATGTTGTTTACATGGGGGAAGGTGACTTTTTAATTTGTTTCTGTTAGATTCGCATGAATGGAATTTTTTTTATTATCTATGACATTAAAAGGTCATATTTTAAGTATTGTATTCTGCCACTCTGTACGAACAGAACAATTAATTGCAATAAAAAGATAATTTTCAGTGCTCCAAAGATCCCAGTATACGCAAAGCTTAGACTAATGCCATGAAAAGAGATTAGAAATTAAATCCCAAATTATCCTAAAATTCATCTCTTTGGGTTGGTGATGACCATTTTACTATAATTAAACCTTTGCTTTTTTAATATTACACTTTAAAGTGCTGTTGGTTAACCAGTGCTGTTTTTATTTAAAAAAAACCATCATTTTGGAGTATTTTTAGAAAGCTTAGCCACTTTTTAATGAGTTTATGAAGAAGAATAGAAATTGAAATAATTATTTAATACATAACTTAAAAAAATATGTATTCTCAAGGTATTTAAATATTTTTGCTCTTCTTTCAATGTACCGAATGTGTTGGGGAATATTACGAGAATTATGGTAGAGCGGAGATAGACATATCGGAAAGTGGTCACTTGAAACGAAAAAGTATGAAGAATAAACTGAGGGAGAATAGATTGTAAGGTCTATGGCGTGGAAACTTTTGGTAGGCTTGTGGAAATAAGTATTATTTTTTCTTCTAACTCTTAATAAAATAAGGCGAAACACTCACTTTTCTAGGGCACCTTCGGATAGTTGAATCTTTTCTGCTGTTGTAGTCATTGAATCAAATAATAAGTAATCCGGTCTTTGCTGTGATCACTAGTTTTATTTTTTTCAATTATCACACTGGACTACACTAATTTAAATGAGAAAGAAATTAAAAACTATATACAATATTATTTACAAAAATGGCCAAAAAAAGCATAAATGAGAACTTCATCTCAGGAGGTTCGCGAAGAGCACGTGTGTGCTTCTAACGGTGTTCAAAAGAGTTCTGACTCTAAAGTCCCGTGATGTGAGGACGCTGAAGTCCCGGCGCTGTCCATTCCCTCTCGTAGGTAGGCGGGTATTGCGCAGTTAGTCCAACGTTACGCAACACTCCCACCTTGAGGTCTGGGCTCTTTGGAAGACCTCAACCTGCGGACATATTCACTGGGATCGTTTGTATTATGCGCTTCCAACGGTATCAAATTCTTGACCGTTTTCAGCAGCTCACCGTTGCTGGTCTTCACCTTGACCAGTCTCACTTCACCATCTTTGGACGGAAGAATTTCTGAAACTCTGGCCAAAGGCCAGTTCACTCTTTTTTGTGGGCCGGCTATCAAAACCAAATCACCTATTTTGAGGGAAGTGGGGTCTTTAACAAATTTGGAATTTTGCTTCAACTGACCCAGGTATTCGCTTCGGAAACGCTTTCGAAGATCATCACGTAACTTTTGTTGATGTAAGAGTCTCTTTTTCATGGAACAAGTATCGATGTGATCGAGGTCTGGAACGCCTGTTACAGGGAGTTCATGCAAGAACATGGCTGGTGTAAGCGCGGCCAAGTCATTCACATCTTCGGATAGGTAGGTGAGGGGTCTGTTATTCATCGTGTGTTCACAATCACACAACACAGTGAGTAGTGATTCATAATCGAGAGAGGATCTGCTAAGGACCTTTCGTAGGAGTCTTTTCATCACGCCGATCAACCTTTCCCACCAACCTCCCCACCATGGGGATGAAAGCGGTATGAATTTCCACTCTATTCGCTGCACTGTAGTTGCGTTTGCTATCGCAAGCCAGTTGATTTTACTGAACAAATTGTCCGCACCTACGAAATTTGTCCCATTATCGGAATAAATGACGGCAGGTCTGCCCCTTCGTGATATGAAACGTCGAAGGGCCTGTAAAAAACTCTCTGTCGTTAAACTGGAGGTAAGTTCGAGATGTATTGCCCTAAAAATGGCACAGGTAAAAAGGACTATCCACACCTTTTGTTTTCCTTTCAGAAACAAAGGCCTAGTTAGATCAACCCCTACTATTTCAAATATTTTGGCATCTCTGACGCGGTCTTCGTGTAAAACAGACTGTGAGGTTTCTATGGCAGGTGCGTCAAATTTTCTGCAATGTATGCAATTCCTCACGACCTTTCTTATAATTTTTCGACTTTTTAATATCCAGTATCTTTCCCGAAGTCTACACATAAGGAATTGAGTTCCTGCATGTCCCATCCTTTCATGCTCCGTTTTGATCAATTTCAACACAAGTGTATGGTTGGAAGGGAGTAATATGGGAAGTCGAAAGTCTTCATCATCTTTCCTTTGCATTATACGTGATTTTACTCGAATAACACCGTTCGAGTCATTTATGGGCTGAAGATCACGTATGGTCTTATCCGTTAGGCCACGAAACGACTGTTTTTGGATAAGTCTGCAGGCAATCACATCTGCATGTTTTATTTCCCCCAAGGAAATTGGTCCTTGCGTTCTTTGTGGTGGATTTAGCGAAGCATTTCGGACGAATCTATATATCCAGCAAATTACTTTGAGTATTTTATCATAATTTGATATGTTTTCAAAAGGATCGTCACTAATGGGAGGCGCTGTGTTAGTCGCGGAGATTACAGTTTTTCGTTTTTCTGCGTTCACGACATTTGGATCTGACGTTACCTCGGACGTGTAGGGCCATTCTTCAGGTGGTTGGTAAATCCACTTCGGTCCAAGCCACCACTTGGACTTCTCTAACTCCTTTGGATAACACCCTCGCGACGGAAAATCGGCGGGGTTGAATTTACCGGGTATGTGATTCCAATCATTTGGATCGCTGATATTCCTGATCTCGTTCACCCTGTTTAGAATAAATGTTGCCCAATTCTCCTCTCGTTTGATCCAATGTAGTGCATTCATTGAATCGCACCAATAGTAAGTTTGAACGCCTTCTAACTGCAGATCATTCTTCACAACTTTAGCCAATCGGGCTCCTATACTGCAGGACAAAATCTCAAGCCGTGGTATGGTGATCGGCTTCACTGGGGCAATTTTTGATCGGGACTGCAAAAGTTGGCACTCTACAGAGTTTCCGCGACTACGTCTCAAGAAGATACACGTTGCGTAAGCTATTGAGCTTGCGTCGCAAAAAACGTGTAATGTTACATCTTCTATGTCAGGAATTTTCCTTGGAATTTCTATTTCTCTTAAAGAAGACAGTTCAGTTAACCACCGAAGAAATGTCTTGGCTAAGTCTGGGGGCAGAACCTCGTCCCAGGTAATTTTTCGCTTCCAGCACTCCTGCAAGATTTGTTTGGGGACCAGCGTAACAGGGCTGGTAAACCCGAGAGGGTCAAACAGTTTGTCCATGGATGAAAGTACATTTCTTTTACTTGGCACCAATTTGGGTTGAAGTTTTACGTCAAATGACAAAGTGTCTCTTTTGAGATTCCAGTTTAAGCCTAGTACTGAAACTATTTCTTCGGGCTCATCACTGGATACATCCAGTTGTGAATTTCTGTCTATGAGGCTAGTGTGTTTCCACCCTCTTAAATTAAACTTCGCTGACGTCATTATTTCTTTAGATTCCGATATAAAAGTGTTTAACTCTTCTTCAGAATTTAGACTCGCTACGCAGTTATCTACATACATGCTGGCTTTCAATTTGAGAGCAGTATCACGTTGGTGCTCTGGCACGTTATCTAAGTGGAAATTCAGAGTGGCAGCGAGTAAAAACGGGCTGGCGTTTACCCCAAAAACTACTCTTCTGTGTCTGTAGATTCTTTGTCTAGAGGGGTTTCCTTCCTCCCACCATACAAAGCGGAGAAAGTCTCTGTCTTGAGGATGAAGGCCGATCTGCAAAAATGCCTTCTGTATGTCGGCTATGACCCCGTACCTACCCATTCGGAATCTATTCAAAATTTTGGGTAAGAGTTCAAGGTAATTCGGCCCCTTTTGGATACACTCGTTCAACGAGACGGCATTCTTTTCCTTTGCTGATGCGTCAAAGACTGGACGAATACGAGTGGTGGAATGTTCTTTAAAAACAGCACGATGTGGCAAGTAGTGGCACCCCCCTGAATTTTCTTCCAAATCATCGACCGTCTCTATCACATCCTCTTCCACCCATCCTTTAAAAACGTCTTCGTACTCATTCAAACAGTTCTTAATTTGAAGACTCTTTACGCACTTTTTCAGACGGGTTTTAGCCATGGTTAAATTATCAGGGAGTTCTGGGTGATTTTCTACCCATGGTAGCGATACCTGATACCTCCCTTCATTATCTCTAGTCACTGTATCGAGAAAATGTTTCACTGCAGATTCTTCAATTTCTCTTTTTGTCTGAGACAGTGCGGGGTCCGTAATACCCAGAGAATCAAGTGACCACAAATCCGAAAGGTTTACACTACTGACATGCAAAGAAAGAACTTCATTACGTTCTGCTGAGTTCTCCTGCGATACTCCCCCCAAAATTACCCAGCCGAAATGAGTATTCATGGCGACTAATCCGCCCGTTAGAGTTTTAATCTCCCCTGTAAAGAGTTTCCCTGCATAGTCAGCACCGATCAGCATGTGAATTTCTCTAGGGTTTTTATTATATAAACAAAGATTTTCATCAATGGACAAATCACTAAGAAGAATTCCGTGACCCCTTAACTCATCTATAATTTTAGGATTTTCTAATTTTGGAATAGTTGAACAAATTTTCTCCTGATCCATAACGTTTAAAGTGCAACTAAAACAATCATTTATGTGATTTAAATCAACCGAGTATATCTTATTCACCCGCTTTTCTGATCCTCCAAATAACCCATGAACTACGGTTTCTTGACCTATATGTTTTAAATCTAGTCTCTTCGCCGCGAAATTAGTGAGATATGATCGAGAAGAAGCAGTATCCAAAATACATCTCAAAAAATAATTAGTTTTGTTTCTGGTTACTTTCACAATTAATGTCTGTAAATATATTTTTCTGTCAACACAATTCCACAAATTGCTACAATCGGAATTACTTTCAGAAGCGCATAATTTATTCTCACTTTGTTTATTTTCTAATTCGTTACTATCCCTTTGGCCATCCTTAAAACACATTGCCGTTAAATGTGATGAACTATTGCACAATTTGCAGGCAACTCGAGTATGGCAATTTTCCCTTCGGTGACCAACTCTCAAACATCGAAAACAAGCTCCACGCTGTTTACATTTTCTCATTTTTTCCTGAAACTGTAATGATCTAGCGTCCGGGCATATGTCTGCCTGATGATTCCCATCACAAAATACGCACTTATTTATGTCTGTTGCTATCAGCTCCGCAGCTGTAGAGGGTCTGGGATTTTTGTTGACCCTTTTGAACTCAGCGCTCTTCGATTCCTGAGTGAAGTGCCTAGCTGCGCCAGCTTTGAAGGTAGCATGTTTACTTTCGAATGGAGCTGGATTTATGGGATGTACGAGTAGGGAATTTTCACGTGCAGTTAACTGTTTTGACAGGAAGCTCAATAAATGTTCTAAATCCAAGTTCTGCTTTTCGTTATCAGCCACACACTTATTATATTCTAAGATTAAATCTGGTGGAAAGGATTTTAATAACAAGGGCTTCAAAATAGCACTATAATTTTCTGACAGAACTCCTAAACTGGATAAACTTCGCAAATTCTTCTGAATATGGTCAAAAATTTTCCTGAATTGTTTTGTGTCATTAGAATTTTTTAAGGAATTTATTTTCAATAACTGATCCATATGCGCATTAATTAAGGCATTATTATTCCCAAAACGATCTTCCAAGAGATTTATCGCTACATCATAGTTTTTATCTGTCAAAGCCATTCCATCGATAGTGTATAAGGCTGTCCCTCCTAAAAACGATTTAAGATAATTGAATTTATCTACCTTGCTTAAGGATTGGTTTTCGTGAATCGAAGATTTATATGAATTCCAAAACGTGAGCCAATCGCTTAGATTCCCATAAAATTTTGAAATAATTAATTTCGGTAATTTAATTGTTTGATTTTGTGTTGTTTTCGTTTCCGATTTATGGTCACTTGACGTGCACTGTGGAATTAATTTATCATCTTTAGTCTTACTGATTTTCTTTCGAGCTAGAAATTTACACGCAGTAATTTTCTCTGTATATTCTTCCACACCGTTCATATCCTCCTCTAATTCTTCAATCGTTAAATGATTTTCTAGGTCTGTATCTGCAATTTTAAGTTTTTCAGCCTTTTCGCTTAAATGCTCTATTAAAAGCTCAATATTGTCAGCGTTAATTTCGGGATTTGCGAGTTCTGCTTCTAATTTATTAATCACTTTCGTAACAGAAGCTCGAATTATCCCACGTTTTTTCTTAAGTTTATTAATTTCTTCAGCGTCAGCCATATTCTAGTGTTCAGATTACTTTCAGATAACTACAAATCTTATATTATTTTTCAACTCTCCTTGGCGTCCCTGTTCGGGCGCCAGATTTTTCTTCTAACTCTTAATAAAATAAGGCGAAACACTCACCTTTCTAGGGCGCCGTCAGACAGTTGAAATCTTTTCTGCTGTTGTAGTCATTGAATCAAATAATAAATAATCCGGTCTTTGCTGTGATCACTAGTTTTATTTTTTTCAATTATCACACTGGACTACACTAATTTAAATGAGAAAGAAATTAAAAACTATATACAATATTATATACAAAAATGGCCAAAAAAAGCATAAATGAGAACTTCATCTCAGGAGGTTCGCGAAGAGCACGTGTGTGCTTCTAACGGTGTTCAAAAGAGTTCTGACTCTAAAGTCCCGTGATGTGAGGACGCTGAAGTCCCGGCGCTGTCCATTCCCTCTCGTAGGTAGGCGGGTATTGCGCAGTTAGTCCAACGTTACGCAACAATTATCTTGTTGTTGAGAATACATAAAGATCAGATACGAGTGATTCAATTATTTGACCTCTATTATTGACCTCATGACCACCTTAAAGAGGACTGTGGGCGTTAAGGTCCCTGAACAAGGTTATCGGAGGTGGAAGTTGGTTTATTAAATTTATGAGGTGAAGTAAATTAAATAGTTCATTGAGGGGTAAATATAGGCTGCAGACAGTAGTGAGATGCATTGAATATTAGTATTAAGATTCAGAAACTGAAAAGGAATGATGTTCGATATAATGAGTGCAACACCACCAGAGGCTTTCATAATCGTTCATAATCGTTTTATAAAATGGTGTGGTTACAGATTTTGGGATCTCTATTATGAGAATATTAAAATGTTTCTTGAGCAAAGGAAAAGGGATTATGTGCAGGTCGTCGATTTTATTAAGAAAACCGTGGCAATTCCATGAAGGCAGCAGAGCCATGATTAAAAGGGATTAGAAGTATTAGACGATGTTTAAGTAGTCCTCTTATGCTGGTTGGGAGAGTCATCATCTGACTGAGTTTCTTCTGAGTGTGAAGGATTTAGAGTTAAAATTGAGTAGTCGATATACGGCTAGGGAAGAATAATCTTATATTTAAAATGAGTTTGTTTCCGTTTAAAAGCTGATTCTTTGAGAATTTAAGATCTATTTTCAGTGCTTTTTATTGAGATTTTTTTTCTGTGCGGAATGAATCCTGCATAACAGTTTCTGAGACTTGTAGTAAAATAGGTTGTTTATTTTACTTATTTATTTTTTGCGATTGTGGGGATAAGGGGAGAGTAATTACTTTAGCAGGTAAGTCAGTTTGGGTGGCTATGGATTTAGTAGATTTGGTGGCTGCAGAATAAGAGAGTCCAGGTTCGGGGGGTTTTGATTTAATTATTTTGCGGGCTTCGATGTACGAGATGTTCTGTTTTATTTTTAAAGTTTGGATTTCTTTTTCGATTATCCAGTTAGGGCGTTAGATCGTGAGTATGAGGGATGTCACCTTGACAATTAAAGTATTTTTATTGGGGCCGAACATCCCCCACACATTCATTAATTCTTTAATTCAGAGAAGACTGGCCTAGGACTCGACTCTTCTGAATCATTTGAAAAAGTCGTCCCCCCCCATGGTGATACGGGTGGACTAAAATTCCAGTCAATCTTGTTTGTGGTGGCTTATATCGACGATGTTCTCGACGATATTCCAATCAATTGTCGGAACCGACAAAATTACTGTCATTGTCGCTATATATTATAGATGGCCTCCCTCTTAGTGTAATAAATCTTCAAAGACCAAGTAAAATTCCTTGCTTGGAAAGAGACAAAATCAGTTCCAAATGAACCGCCCTGAAAAAAGCACAGGTGAAAAGTATAATCTAAGGTTTTCTTTCATCCTTCATTATTTATGGGTCAGCTAAATCAACTCCGATAAAAGTCCGTCTGATAAAGTAGCTGGTACAGTCTGTAGTCTTAAATGTCTTCTGCACCTCACACAAAGCTTTTAGAATTGTGGCTCTGCTTTTGAGGATCTAAAATGTCTCTCTAAATTTTGAGATCAATACTTGTATTCCTGCATGGGACATAGAAAGACCTTTATCAATTATCAATTTCTCTACAATTTTATAATTCTTTGGAAGTAACATCGGATAAATAAAATTTTCGTGATCTTTTCTTTCTGTCAACCTAGTTTTTACTTCAAAATACTTTCGTCATGTTTGAACACATTAATTGATTTCAGCTTCTTAATATCCTCTGATGAAAAGGATTCACCTTGAATAATCTTCACGCTAGATTTCTCTGCTCTCAACTCATTAACTTGTAAACTCTTTCTTTTTCTTTGCATTGTTTCCTCTTCTGAATATTTCATATGAATCTGTATACCAACCCGATCATTCTCAGTGTTTTCATGTACTTCTAAAATTAGTCGAAGACTTGTGAATACATATCGCTAATGCTGCTTAACGATACTTTAAAGGCTTTACGTTTTTCAGCTTAACCTCTACTATGTTATCTATTAGGATAGAACTAGGTCATTCTTCTTACGACATTGCCAACCAAGGTAGGTCCGCCCACTATCTGGATTCAATAAGTTTCTTCACAGAGCATCCTCTTGAGAGCAAGTAGGCAGGTTTTTCTGTACCCGGTAGGTAGTACCAATTTTCCTGGACTGTTAGGGTTCTAATTTATAAAACTCTGTTATTTACAAAAGTCTCCCAAGATTCTACATTCTTTATCCAGAGGAGTGCTGATGAAGAATCGATCCAGTAATATTCTTTTGAAATTTCTACCTTCAGGTTCTTCTTGAAAAATGAGGCTAATCTCACTCCAATACGGCAAGCAAGTACTTCGAGTCGTGTTATACTTGTATTTTTTTCATGGGAGCTACTCGTGCTTTGGCTTGCAGTAGACTAACTTTGACTTCTTTATTTTGGCTTCTCAAAAACTGCGCTTGCATACGATCCTTGAGAAGTATCGGCAAAAGTATGTGAACTAAAAAACTGTCCTTCCGTCAGTATAACTAATCTGGGAACCTTCAATGATAGCAAAAAGGGAAATATTTTACCACTTCAAGAATTTTCTTTTCATATATTCAGGTAACTCTGCATCCCAGCTCTGTTTAGTTTCCCAACTCTTTTGTAGGTATAATTTTGGGAGAAGTGTAAAAGGGAAAGTGAAACCAATTGGGTTAAAAATTCTCTATGTAATTGATAGTATGTTTCGTCATGTCACTGAGAAATCACTCAAGTCAACATTAGGGATGTCACAAATTAATGAATCTTCAGATTTGTCCCACAGAAGACCAAGTACTTTCATTGGTTCGCATAAAGTAGATTCCACATTGCTCGTCACCATTTTCCCCACCTTCTCAAGTCAAAGTTAGGACTTACCATTAATTGAGTTGACTTTGCAGTAAAGTATTCTAATGCTTTATTGGAAATAATCGAAATGACACAGTTGTCAACATAAAGTTAATTTTTCAACTTTGTAGCTACTTCCTTCAGTAAAGGTTCATATTGGTCTAAATGAGAGTTGATAACTGCTCCTAAACAAAACGGACTGCATTTTAGTACACCACTCTGCAATTGCTAAATTCTTTTATTTCTTTTTGTTTTGCATTTTTCCATCATAGGAGTCTTAACTCATGATAACTTCTGTAAATAGAGATTTGAAGAAAAGCCTTTTTTAATATTTGAGATAATTGCTATTTTACTTTGTCAAAAATCAAGAGGCAATCCAGGTATCAATTCAATTAAATTTTTACATTTTGTCAGACAGTCATTGAGTGACAATAAATCCTTTTGACTGCTGGAAGCGTCAAATACTGCTCTTACTCACGTTGTAGAGTTTTCTTTGAAGAATGGCCTGTGAGGAAAATAATGATTGTCATTTTGTGTCTCCTCTTCTGGTACTTCTTATTACTCCAGATTCGAGCCATTCTTCGAATACTACATAGTATGTTTCAAATTTATCTTCCAGTGTTAGCTTCTTTGTCCTGGAAATCAATCGCTTTTCAGCAACCTCTCTGTAACTTGGTAAAATATCCTTTTCATTTATACAAGGTAAACTAACTTTATTGATCTTCCATCCTCTTCAGAGTCTTGTGAAAGTAATCTCAAACTGCTTCTTCTAATTCTGAATCAGTTTTATTTTCTTTTACAATTGCAAATTCCAGTGCTTCTAGCCTCCAGAAGTTTTCTATGTGAGTCAACATGAAAGATATCATTGATGACATGGATAATGGGTTTCTTTCTGAAGTGTAATCACTCATCTTTCCCCATGACTGTCCACCCGAGTATCGATTCCACAACAGACAGCCCACTTTCTAATGTGTGAACTCTTCAAGTTAACAGCGCCCTTGCTATGTAAACTCCAATAAGGACTTCTATTTTCAAGTCTCTTTTTCCTATATCAGACACATGGATTATTTTCTGCTTTAGCTCTTCAATTCATGGTCTAGGCTGTTAACTAATCACTGGTCCACAAATCTTTGATTGTTCCAACAAGATTAAGCGTTTAGAAAAATTGCCTTCTAGGTTTCTAACGCTTACTTCATAGAATTTCTGAATTTCTCTCTTCGTTGTTACTTTTCCAAAAAGAGCATGAATCAAATATTTAGATTTACACTGATGGCATCCTATGTCTATAGCAGTCTCCTTTAATATGTATGAACGTTGCGATCCTGCATCAATAAGTGTCCTCACTATCTTCTGTTTTTGTTTGCTTCGATTTTAATTAATAGTGTTTGAAGAAATCATCTAAAAAATGGTGCTTGCAAGTGATACGTTTTGTGTTTCTTCGTTATTCTTCTCAACGTTCTTTCTATTTTGATTGGTTTGTTAATTCGAACACATAATACCTGAATGTCTTTTCGAGCATATTAAACATCGTACATTTGCCTTGTATTGCTTGGCCCTGTGTCCAATTGAGACAAAAGAAACAGTCCTTCTTTTGCTTAATTTCTTTTAAATTTAATCTTTTGAACAACAAAGCAATCTCAGCTTTCATGATATTTATTACCAAATATGCAAGAGTCCTTTTTCCCTATGGCTGGTTGTTTTACTACGGCCTGTTAATAAATCATTTGCTGTAGGTAGGAAAATTACACCCTGGTACCTTTTATCGCTTTTATTTTTATTCATTGAACCAAAACCAACTAATTTAAATCTGGCTTTCGCCAAGGAAATTCTTTGATCTCCTTCGACTTTATTTCTTAAAAACAACAATAATTGTTTCAGTTTCTCTGTGAGAATGAGAGTTTTTTCTGTAATTACTGGTGCATGATTTCACAGCCAAACACTCAAAATTTCATTGGGAAGGCAGGATTCAATGAGTGGAAACAACATTGCTACGTATTTGTCACTTGTCAACCCCGTCGACTCCAACGAACGTAAATAGGACTCTAACTTGTCATACAATTTGGATAGGCTGCATTTCCCCATTTCATTCGTAACATTTTTAATAATCAGACCTAATAATTCCCGAATATAGAATTCCACCAACAATTCTTCTCTGCCAAACCAATTTCTTAATATTTCTATAACTTTTTCATAATTTTCAGCAGTTGCAGGGAAGCTGTTCCCAAAGTCACGTGGACTCGTACCGGGTATGGTCGATTGAACGAGATAATGTATCTTGTCCTAATTTTTAATTTCCTTATCCTCATGTATTTTCTTATATTGTCCCCAAAACGGTAACCAATCTTTAATGTCGCCACCGAATTATTTTAACTCTATTTCAGCTAATTTCAGTTTCTTTTTACTTCAAATTTTGTGATGTACTCCAGTGGATTGTGTCATTTGGTGAATAAAAAAATAATTCCGTTTCTACTTGTATTAAACTAACTTCTCTTTGTACTCTTCAATAGTTGCCAACTCACTTTCAAACTGATCATTTGAAGAAAATTCTGTATTCAGTACTTGAGTGTAAAAAATATTACGTTCACTCGATAAACGGTTTAAAGTAAGAAGTTTCGTTTTCACATGTATTACATCAGGAGTCTCCTTTTCTAATTCCTGCGAAATCGCATCAATTGTTTTCGTAAAAGAATCTCTGATAGGTTTTCATTTCTGAACTAACGATTTCAGTCCATTTCAGTAAAATTAAACCTCAATAGCAAAATCAGTTTTAAACGAAACTATTGTTCCTTTGGGATTATTGTTCTTATCAGACCTTGACTTCTTGTTACCCATCACGTGCAGATCACCAATTGTGCGAGATTTGCAAGAACTAATTGTTCTTTCTCCTAATGTTTAGTTAAAAATAAATTTAGTTCACAGCTACCATTCAAAGCGACAGGCTTTTATTTCAAACATCAGTCGAACTCTTGTTTATCAAGAAGTGTTGGCACTTTTACTGTATTAAACAAGATAAAAATTCAGACTTATTTCTAATAACGGGTTCGAATCCTGGTAATAACACGTTTGCAGCAGTTCGGAATGGACTTTGAACAGTAGATCCAGTCTCATTAGCAAAACTCGGCTTAGTGTAGTAAAAAAAAAAAAAAAAAAAAAAAAAGACCGTTTTGCCTCAAACTAAACCAAACAAACTTAGCCGGAATGAAATTGAGATACGTTGGTACATTAAAATAATCAATGACTTTAGTAAAAAAAAACCAATTTTTATGCAATAGGTAGGATCACTTATGAGGATACTGATCTCAAGTATAGAAAGGTATAAAGATTATTAAATAAAAGTTATATACACTAAAGAAGATCCTGTAAAATGTACTGGAAGAGAAGAGTAGAATGGAGCTACGTAATCAACCGGTGATCACGATGAGTTGCCGTAAAAATGTTGAAAAATATAGAGAATTCCTACAGTTATAAACTAAAGTTTTAAAGGAAGACGTTTAATTAGAATGAATAGCATTACTATCATAATTAGGACTGGGGATGGATTCCATATTAAATAATAAAATTAATCAATATTTTCTTCGATATATCGGTTATGAATAAACTAAAAACAACTCTAAAACTAAAAATTAAAATGAACGGTTACTTAACCAGTTGAGTTTATCGATGGCAAATATGCTCAAATATGTAATTTAATTAATGAATCTTTAATTACACTTTCCCAAGAATATAGATCACCATCAGCGCCCACTCTTTGGCAACATCTGTTCTTTCTTTTTTTTAAACTGCCATCTGTCTTTACGCTTGTTTTTGTTTTTATTATGCCGGATAAGAAAACCAAATTTTCAATGTTAAATTACGAGAGAGTTAATGAATAATTATATGAATATTCTTTTAAAATTTTGATAAGTTATGAAGAAAACGGAGACACGATGACAACTAGAATGTATAATTATTTTTTAAAGCTTAAGTATATATTGTTTTCTGTACTTTGTTTGCTGTCTGAATACCAGCTACTCTGTGTTTCGGACACGGCGACAGGTACCTTAATGCCCACAGTTTTCATATCTGTTTTAGTCAGAAACAAAGCTCACACTCTTCCATACTTTTTGGGGTATTTAGAACGCCTTGATTATCCTCGAGATCGCATTTCTCTGTGGTATGTATCAGTCATTTTAATAGTAATAATTATTTTTACAAGGGGCTGCTAAACTTACCTTGTATGCTAGATAGTAAATTAAAGCTATAAACTGTATCTCTTGTTTCATTTTAATGAATTAATCAAAGAGGAAAAAGGTTGGAATTATTATTAATCTGACTTTGTTTCAGATTCTGTATGTAAATTAAATTAATTAGTAGTGCTGCAGGATAGCAGTAATCAATTAATTTGTCTTTTAAAACTCACTGTAGAAAAGGACAAAAAATTTTGGGTACATTAAAACATGCAATAAGGGGATACAAAGGGTTAAGTATATTTTTAAGATTCTAATTGATAAACACACAAAATATTGAATGGTTTTGCAGTTGTTCAAGGGATTGAAACATAAAATACTTTATTTTGCAATCACTTTTAATATTCTATATTATTTATTTATAAACCATGCCAGAGGCCAAGGACCTACTCTAAACAGTTGCAATGAAAATTTTAATCATTATCTTAACATATCCTGCTATATTGGAGTAGAAGTGTTATAAAAGAACTGTTAAATACTTACCATTGGGAAAGAATATATATTAAAAAAGCCTTGTAATTCCTAATGTTTGTCCTTTTAATTGCCATTAACTTTTAGTGTCATGAAATAATTATCTATTTTTTTTTTATTACAGGATTCGAAGTGATCATAATATTGATGATTCTGTTAACCTAATTCAAACTTGGCTAAATATCCATCAAGATTCATATCATTCTGTAGATTTTCAATATGAGGATATTCCTGAGGCTTTTACAGATGGGCCTGGTGTGTTTGAATGGTCTCTTACACATTTCAAACATGTAATAAAACTTAAAGAAGCTGCTCTTAAAACTGCAAGGAAGATCTGGGCTGATTATCTATTGGTACTATAGAATTAGATAATTTACCCTAGTAATAGCAATTTTCGCTTTATTAATTTAAGACTAATATTTAAAAAATATAACTAGTTTATGGTTGAAAAATATTAAGGTTTTAAAATTTAGCTCTTGGTAATAAATTTAAAAAAATGTCTGTTGATTTGTTATTTTGTTTTATAGTGAAACGTATTTAATTACTTTAAGCCAAATTTATCAAAAGAAAAAATTAGCTCTGAAAATTATTTTGAAGATAATTAGCCATATTATATTGCTAGTTTTAATTTCTTTTGATACAGATAAATGTCTACAACATAGTCTCATTATTTAAAAGAAAAGAGAATTCATTTCTTTAAAAATGAAATTAGTTTAAATGTTGAATATAATTAAATCTTTAAAATATTTGTTATAAATGAAAGGGACTACATATATTTCTTAATATTATAAAACATTAGTATTTTATATTAATTTTATAAAAGTATTAAAATAAAGATCTCATTAAAATGTTATAGAATCTAATGTAGCTTTCATTCTTTTTATTATTTATGATTATTTTTCTATACTGTCCTATTTTGAATGTTAAAAAAAAAATTGAGCACATTCTAAATTAACAGTATGTTTATGATTGTTAAAAACATTGTTTTTTAAAAGAATAATGTTTTGCAAGGAAGGGGAGGGAATTTAGGGTCTGTTATAAAAGTCAAATGAATACCCTATGCTAATTGTTGTTATTGTTAAAATTTTAGCAGTTTACTTTGCAGCTATAAATATTTTTTTTTTTTTTTTTTTTTTTTTTTTTGTGTGTGTGTGTGTGTGTGTGTGTGTGTGTGTGTGTGTGTTCTATAAATTGAATGTATATGATGTAAATTTTGAAATTTATATGGTGTATTAAACAAATTTTTCATTGATATTTGTGCTAAAATAGTTTTATATGTAGTATAAATTAAAAATGCCAAATTATTTAAAAAAAATTAATTAATCCCTTTGCTTAAGAATATTAATCTGTTTAATAATCTTTTTTTTTCTTCAGTAAAATATTATAGTTTCAAATATGCTTGTTGTATTTCCTATGAAGAATATGCTCTTTTCCTAGTTTTTAGATGCTGATGCTTTTCTTGTTAACAATCAGACTTTAAAACTTCTAATCAAAGAACAAAAGTAAGTGTTTATTTTTCTTGAAGTGTACTTAATCACTGTATACTTAATCAAAATATCAGTAATTTTGATTGTAAGTTTTTTACTTTTAAGAGTTGTATATAAATATTTATTATATAATTAATCATTGTAATTCTATATAAAGTTTAAAGAGTGTACAACAAAAAAAAAAAATCTGAATGAAAATTTTTTCACAATTAAAGTTTTATGTAATTAAATTTAGAAAGGTAAGAATATTTCCTAAGAACAAACTAAGAATAAATAATAAGTAATAACAAAAACTAATAATATGCCTACAGTTACTTGTAATTTTGATTTTTACTATATCAAAAGCAATGACAATCTTTGAGATATGAAAATAATTACTGTAAAAAAGTAATATATATAAATCCTTTCAGTGCTAAAATAAATGAACACAATAAGTTAATTCTATTTTTTTATATTAAAAATATTGTAAATTGGGCTTTAAAGGGAAATGTTTCAATTGTTTTTAATTGGTATACATTTCTGATTGTAAGTTAGTCTGTGTATTGGTGTATTTTTCAAAAATATTTGTGAGTTTTTTCATATTCTAAACTAGAGAGTCTGACTACCTTTCTGTGATATTGGTTATAATAAAAGCTTTTTTTTTCTCTTTAAAAGCAATTATTTAAAATGATTTGTTAAAAAATGGAGAATGATGTAACTTATTTGTCATAGTTACTGGTATATCATGTCTTTCAGCATAATAAATAAAAATGTTATAAAAATGTAAACAAATATTATGAATTGTAATTATAAATACTAAAAAATATTAAAGCATTCATGAATAAAATTACAGATTAAAATATTTTGTTTATTTATCATTATAAAGTTTTACTTTTGGATATAATTTTGTTATATAATTTCTCTTTGTTTAATATTCCAGAACAATAGTTGCTCCGGTAATGGAAACTCTTGGTGCTTATTCAAATTACTGGTGTGGAATGACAGAGCAAGTCAGTACTTTTATATATTTAACAATGGGATATTTTGAGAGTGACATTTACCTTGTGTTTTTGATTTCAAGTTATTTAGTATTAATGTATCAAAATTTCCATATGTTGAAATTGGAAAAATTAAAAAGAAATTTGATAAAAGCAAATCTTATTTTTCATGTTAAAACAATAAAGCATAATGCCTTTTACCATTTTATATATTTAGTTTTATGTTTTGAAGATTATTGTTGAAAAGAAACATTGCTGAATTTGTAAGCAAGAGAAAAGAAACAAGTACTTTCTTTAACTGCTGTTGGTTTCCAAATGGCTCTTGGCTAAATGATCTAGGTTCACTTACACACATTTGTCTGAAAATTTAGAAAATTCTATTGATAAAAATTGCTCCATAAAGCAGAGCTATATCTGGCATTTTAGTAATTATTTCTTACTCTTAGATCTTTGTTTCAAATTTCTATGTCCTGCCACAATATGTTCTTCAAATTATGTTAAGGGTAAAACACTGGATTAGTTCATCCTTGATACTATAGACACTGATTAAGTTTTCTTCAGATTTACCAACAAATAAATTAATATAATTAAAGATAGTCAGTCATCTGCTTGTGATTGTCAAAAATTAATTTATTATTCCCATTTTTAAAAAATAAAATTTAAAATTTTTATTTTGTATTTTGAAAGAAACAAAAAAAGTGAGGGGGGGAGAGAAAATGACCTTAACTCTTAGGTTTTGGAACTCCCTTAGCCCCTCATGCCTAGCCTACTGTTGAAGAAACCTTTACAATGAGTACAACAAGGAAAAACCCTGGGCTACCTTGTTAAATATCCTTTTTCTTATGTTCTACCTAGATATGTAGGCATGGCTATATTCCACCTTAAAACAGACCAGGACTATTTGCAGAAGCATCTCCACTGCTTAGAAGTGGTAGATTGATGAAATTGTCAATTTTGTGGGTTATCTGATATGTTTAGTGTCCATATTTACTTTTATCTTGGTACTTAAGCTAATCCTGCAAGAAATGAATTTCTTATGCTTGTACTGAGACTGCATCAAGCTGCCTAACTAATTACTGATTGAAAAGCCTAGGTCTGATATGGATTAATAATATATGTATGTGAATGTATGCACATATTTTTGACTTATTATTTTATTTACCTTTTTAAAAGTTAACATACTTACTTTTGTTCTTTCTAAGGGTTATTATAAAAGAACAGATGAATATTTACCTATATTAGAAAGAGAAAAAATTGGCTGTTTTGAAGTTCCAATGGTTCATTCTGTTGTTTTAGTTGATTTGCGCCAAAAGAAGTCCCTGCAATTAACATTTGATCCTGAGAAAATCAAAGATTATACTGGACCAGTTGATGATATTATTGCATTTGCTCGTTCAGCTAAAATCTCAGGTATATATTAATTTTCTTATTTTTATAATTTTCTGTAATGATTTTGTAGTTCTTAGTTAGGTGTACAGTCAATTCTAATGTTAATTTGTATACAATATGTATTAAATAATATTTTATTCATCTTTATTTTATTGAAATATTCATTTATATATAGTAAAACCCCGAAATAGCATTCAAATCTGATGATCTTATGGTAGTAGGTCTTATTCATAGGTTCAATGTTTATTTAAGTTAAAAATAGAGAGTAAGGTAATATATTTAAAATATCATATTACATGTGTATCATATTACATGTGCATCATCATATTCACTGTGTTAAAAAAAATTGATTTATTAAAAGAATCTTGTATATGCACATTCAAAGTTTGATAATCTAGATCACTGGTTCTCAATGGGGCAGTACTGCCATCTGAGGGTGGGGGTGGAAGGATGCTGGGGAGCAGTGGAAGGAAGCTAGGGGTTGTGAACCTTTTTTGGACAAAAGGAGGTAGTGACCCCATTTGGGGATTTATGGGTTTCAATATGGGCATGTTTTTGCATTCAATTTAAAACTCCTAAATAAATTTATTAAATCAGTTATCCAATTTACACCACTTGTACCAGTTATTGTACGCCGAATGATAGTCGATTGGTTAGGGTGCTGGCCTTCGGTACCGGAGTTGTGAGTTCGAATCCCACAATGGCATGGTTGTTCGTAGCCGTTCGGAATCGGCTTTAAGCTGTAGGTCCTGGTCTCATTAGCCCTCATGTTGCAAAAAGTAGACCGTAGCACTCCAAACCAAACCAAACCAAACCAAACCTGTACCAGTTATAAGATGAACTTTATGGATGGCACCAAAACCACTAAGAATCATCCCTTATATTTCCACATGCATGCCCCCTCTCTCTCATTCAGAAATAAATGTTTTTAGTGGCATATTTGAGCTTGTATCAGCAAAAACACAGAGATAAAAATTTTAACATCTGTTATCTACTGTTTAAAGCTGATTTTGAATGAATACAAACAGCCATGTGAGTAGCACTATTACCAAACTCAAAATTTCCAAAATGCAGCACCTTATCAATTCAATTTTCATTTGAGTTTTTTTATTGAAAATGGTATCAGTATTTAACAATGTGAGATAAAATAACCTGAAATTCCCCTTTTTTATTCTCTATATTTTGACATAGTTAACTTACCACAATGCTTCAAATGAGCGTTGTTTATGTTTGTGCATGTATAAGGGAAAGACATTTACATTACAGTTGTTTATAGATTTTTTATACATTAACAAATCTTTCCTTGATACTTACAGCCTTTCCCTCTAAATTGTTATTCATGGGAATTCACACTGTTATAAGTAGAGATAGCATTTCAGTGTATATCAGTTATTTGATTTGAATGCTGTATGTTTTAAAAGCTATGTTAGTGATTCAAGTATAAATACACAGTTATGGAAACTTCTCTTTTTAAACTTGGTAATTTTAGGTATGAAATTATGTTTTCAAGGTTTAGGGTAAAATGTAAATTTTTCCTGTATACTGAAAAAACATCTGTCCTAATCAAAACAATCAGTACTCAATTTTCAAAGATGAGAGATTTGTTGTAAGATTTATTGTATAAAATGAGCTGTTGGGTTCTGAAAAATGGTTGTAGCTAAATTTCAGTTTAAATGGCTTTTTACAAATTCACCATCTATTAGCTAAAAGGAAACTTATTTTCTTTGTACATTGGTCCCTGCTTCTTTGAGCAATGAATAGGGGAGTTTTGATTATCAGGTGGTTATTTATCCTTTGTACCTATTGTTCAAATGTTTATTGGCCTTTTAACATGCAATGTGACTGTAACTAATTTCTTGTACGATTTACACATTTTTGAATAAATTTCTTTCAAATACAATTGTAGACATGAAAACCTAACAAACAAGATAACAGTTGATATTTATGGAACGTCTGTAAAAATAAAATTCTTTGAAGCATACAAATTTAACCAATAAATAAAGGAAAAGTGTAAAATAGAAGACACTAATCCATTAATTTAGTTCTTTATTTAAAGAAACCCTAGCTGTTCATAATCCAAACAAATGGCTAACAAACATCATTGTAGGGAATTTGAATAGTTTAATTGCATATTAAACAAATCTAAAATGCAGTTTGTATGGATTTTTTTTTTTTGAACACCTGTTTTCTGAATAGAAAATAATTTGCTTTACTGCGGTTAGCTGCTGTGCATACTGCAAGAATGCCTGTACCTGTCTGCCAATGTCTGCAGGAGCCAATACTATAAGTTTTAATAACAGTTTCAGCTGCAATAAATCTCATCTTAGCATTGTTAAGGAATATTAAAAATAAAAAATATAAGATAAAAATTCAGCCAAAGCGGGACCATCACAATATAAAATCACATCGAATGGTCACAGCCGATATCCCAAAAGCAGATAACTGGTCAAAAATAAAATCAAAACCTCTTCTACCCTTTGGTATCAGGACAAATTTCTGCCTCTGGTATTTGTGGGGGTGGGTAAATATGCTCTCCCTTTGAATACATATTTGCAGTTTGGATTTGTTAAATCATGGTTGAACTTACTACTACCCATGTGTTTACTTTGTAACAAACTTTTATTTAATGAGCAATGAGACCATCTTGTTTGCAGGAAATTCTTATAAAGTTAAAGAACAAAGAATATATTTGTAATTTTTTAGATTTCTCTTCAAGGAAAATCAAAATATAAACTTTGTGGTACTGTAAAGAAATTCTTCTGTATATTTAATTAATGGTAATCTTATTTATTTTAATATTAATTAAAGGTTATATATTTCAACAAAAATCAAACTGAATTATTATTTTTATTTGTAGTGTTTTCCATAGAAATGCATAAGATATTTCTCTAAGTATTATAACTTAGTAAATTTTGTACTCCAGAAGGAACTGAAAATTATCAGGCTTCATTGATTGTCTTCCTTTTATAACATCTAATGATGTATTCTTTATTTTTTTATAATTTATATAGCCATTATATTACTTGTATTATTGGTATATTATATAGAATATGCATATATTTAATTTGTGTTGTTAAAGCATTTTTATTACAAAATTATGATGCTGTTAATTGTTTAGTTGTCAAAATTTTGTTTTTATTGTTAAATCTTTTTCTGTGTTTATAAATTTTTATATTTTTTAAAAGGTATTAGCATGTATGTGTTGAATAAAGAAGAATTTGGTTATATGCTTGCTCCTTTAGAAAAAGAAAATACTCTTTATGATGACAAAGAACAGTTGATTAATTTAAAAGTAGAAATGATGGGTATGATATGTATTATTTATATTTGTTAAAATATGTTTTAAGGCAATAGCAAATTCATATAAAAATTTGTTTCACATTTTAAGTTGTAATTTGATAGGAATCACTCTCTTTTGTATAGTTTTATGCTGTGATAATTGAAGTTTTTATATTTGCACCCTGGTTAAAAGTAGTGTAAAAACACTTTGAAGAATAGCACAAGTTAAAAAAAAAAATCTTTATTAAAAGAAACTAAGTTACGGCTAACTTGCTGATAAGTATAATACATAATGTAAAGCTATTGTTCTATCAGAGTCAGTTGTCTATATATACAATGACAAGGTCTGAAAAATTATAATATACATGTTGCTACATTCTTAAAAGAAAACACTTTGGTAACACCTCCTCAAAGGAATGATGTCACACCAAACAGAAAAATAATGGGAAACAAATGAAGAAAATAAGATTAACCTTTAGCAGTATACATAGCGTAAGGGGAATAAAGTTCTATAATTTCAACATCCCCCCCCCTCTTCCCATTTTGCAAACAAACTTTATGAAATACCTAAATTGTTTTCCTCTCTCTCTCTCTCTCTTTTTTTTTCTCCCACAATACTACACTTAAAATAAGTTGCAAATAGCAAACATGAAATAAGTATTAAACTAACAGCAAGATGCACCTTGCAAACAAAAAAATTACAGCCAAGCTTCTTTTCTTTGTATGTATAATAGCTGAAACTATTATTTATACATATAAACAATTAAAATATACTAGAAAATATTTTATACCAGGTATACCACTTTATAATTTTTCTTTCAAAAACAATTTCCCAAATACATAAACATAAATACATGAACATGCTAATAAAATACTCAAATTTTATACTATAAAGATAGTTACAAGATTATGACCCTTCCCCTTTTAACACAAAAAAAGTTTACTTGAAAATACTAAATATATGATCTATAAATTTTTTAAATCACACTTTTTACAATTATACAGCAATTTTACCTTCATATAAATTACAAATTATCTAGCATATTTTTTGCACATGATTAAGTGTTAAAATAACATTCATGTATAGTCATTGCTTAGTGACAATGTTATGTTGTATATATGTTATATTGTTATGTCACTTTATAACATGAGCAGGAAAGGTTTTAAAATGCAATATCAAAGGATGTCTGACCAAAATTTAGTGACTCTATGGTAAACTGTTTGTATAAAAACACTCTTAAGTAGACGGACACAGTGAGAGGTTCCAATTTAGAAAATAAATTGATGCTATTATATAAACTTCTAGTTCTGAAGTATAAAAGTATTCTTTAGAATTAGGAGTATATTTATGAAAATACAATAATTTTATACCATATTTAGAGATGTTTTATTTGTAAACTTAGATAAGTAAACATTAACAAAATGTTGTGTTGTCTCTCTCTTTTAATTATTTATTTTTTTAAAGGATTGTTGTGTATTGCTTAGTGTTTAAAAATGTTTTAATTGTTCTGTTTTTTAGTTGAACACCCTGAAGTTTTTATTTCTCCAAGTCTTCAACATTTTGTACCAAAAAAAGAAATTGATAAACTGGGATTTGATCAGGTTTAGTTGATATATTTGACTTTAATACTACATTAAATTTTTACATTTTCTCCACAAATTATATTTATAAAATTTAATGATAATTATATTAATGACTTTTTTATATTTTGTACCTACTCATAACATACTGTATGAGTAATGTTTGAAATATAATTATTCTGTGTTTTTCTCCTTCAATTAGTTGTGCATTACTTTTAGTAATTATTAATCTGAGTAAGATTAGTGTTTATCAAATACAATTTTAAGTTTCAGTGTGGATAAAATAAATTCTGCAAATAGAAAATTTGTATGCATTGTTTTATGTTCCATTTTTTTTTTTTTTTAAGATATTTGAGGATTTTTTATTTTGCTTTTAGTAAAGCAGAAATGGTATTTATTATTAATTTATGTTGTTCCATGTGCATTGTTTCCTTCCAGATATTTTCATAAACTTAAAATTTAAAAATTAAAGAAATATCTCACTTAGTACTGTTAATTGGTTGCTCTAAAGCTAGACATAAATCTGCACTGAGTGAAACATTATTTTATTGGAAAATAAGGGATTAGTTTCTATTAAGTTTTGTTAAAATTTGAATATATCTGAAATTAGTGAAAAATAATAAAAGGATGCAAAGTAATTGTAATAGAATATTTTGACTGCTAAATGTTCAGAAAATTAAAAACAAAAATTAGTTTTCAAGTAAAAAATCAGCCATTTTTTTTCAATTATTTTATTTCTTTAGGCTGTGTAATAACCCAATATTATTTTAAAATTTATACATGTTTCAAGGCTCTTTTTTATTTTTTAATTTGAATTATAAGGTACTGTCTGTCTATCACAGAAATATGGCATTTGGCCATTCAGAAAGCCAAAGTCAATGCCTTTCTGCTGAATTCCCCTGTCAAAAATGGAGTTGGTTCTATTTCCATGGCAACAAACACATTTATGAGAGTTAATTTTGTGATCATCAGACTATAAATCTTTCTCTCTGGTCTACTACAAGCCCTCCTCCTCTTCTTGGCAATTGTGTTTGTGCATGTACATGCATTAATCAATTGAACAATGAGCAGCATACATTTTGGTTATTGCCAAAATGTATGCTACTCATTGTTCAATTGTTTTAGCTGGAACATTCTGGTGCATCATCTTTCTAAACTGCAGGCTCAGCAATGAGTAATAACAGCCTTCTATGCGACTGGATTTTTACTGTAACTGGTTGTAGTTAGTACAAAAATAAAAAGTAGCAAAAAATTGAAATTATATAATTATGTATTTTAAGCATTTGAAATAGCTGTATGTAATGTGGAACAAGAGGCATTGACTTTCTCTACTGATGTAAAGTCCCCCCCCCTCTAAAATGATAGAAAAACTGATATTAGTTTTTCTATTTTGTATATGGATGTAGTAAATATTAGTACAACCATGTGCAAAATAGCATCCCAAGGTTAATCAGTGTTTTCTCATTGCACCAATTGATATTTATGATAATCAAACCACCAGTCACTATATAAAGGTTCAATGTTAACTTTTTAATATCTTTTTCTAGGTATATCTTATCAACTTGGAGCGTCGTCCTTTTCGAAGAGTCCGTATGCTGAACACTTTGACAGAGTTAGGCATTGAATCACATTTAATACCTGCAGTAGATGGCCAGTAAATACACCTTTTCTGTATAATATTTTTAATTCTTTAGAACCAATATTTGCCACCTAAAAAAGCTGCATTTCTTTCATGTTTTCATGTTGTGTTTAAATAGTTAATGAATAGAAACAAATATGAGGAGTACGACAATCTTTCTTTGAAATTGGTATTTACTTTAGATAAACTATTTATTTTTAATTTTAAGCCTATAGGGCTTACTAATAAACAAGTGTATGCCTCTACTCTAATATCAAATTATCTGTAAAATATTTAGTTGTATGTTTGTTGTAATGGCAAATTCACATACCATTCAGATCAATTGGAAAATATTATAAAGAAAACTTATGCATGTAGAAAAGAAGCTCTAAATGTGGTAACTATGCATACTGAATAAAGCACACAGCATTGCTTAAATGTTTGGTTTTAAAACTGGGTATCTCAAGCAGATGCCAGAAGTGCTGTGGTAATATAGAAAATTGACTAAAAGTTTTGAAATTATTAAAGAAGGCATGAAGATACTTAAAAGTTAAAATTTATACTGTTTTTACTTATTAATGCGTCATTGTCGAAACATGTTAAAAAATCAGATTTATTCTGAGGCACAAGTGATACCAAAGCTTTTAAACTTGGGGTTACGACACCTGGTGTATGATTAGCATAAGCCATGAGTGCCATGATTGCTGGCCTAAGCCTTAGTATGTATGCAATAAGAATATAATAAGAATAAATATCAATATATAATATTTATAAAATGAACCTATTAAATATATTGTTTTTATTACCTTATAAAATGAAATTGCTACACCATTTCATAAAAATATTTGTCTTACATTATAGTATTACATTACTTTTATAGTAAAAACTTATTAAAATAAAAGGGAAGAATGAAATATACGTGTAAAAATTAGGATTTTGTTTTAAGTATTCAAATTTTAAGAAATGTCAAGTTTGTATCAAACATAGCTTAGATGCTATATTATTTACTTAGGCCCATTTCTTATATAATAAATAAAAAAAGTAATCAGATTAAAAATATTGTTGATTTGTTTTTTTAAATAAATTTACATATATATATTCTATTTAAAAAGCAAATCAACAAATAAAAATATTTTTAATCTGATTATCATTTTTATTTATTAGAAAAATGGACCTAAAGTAAGTAATGTGTATTAAGTGTAAATGAGGAACACTATTATAGGATTATTAATAAAAATTAGTCAAAGAATCTTATTTAATAACAACATAAAGTAAAATTGAAGTAAACTCACTTAGTCTTTACTTAAGACTAAACATATAACTGGTAATGCGTATGTAAAAAATGCTAAAGGTAATGAGTTAAAATAGAAATAAAAGAAACAGGTATGCATTGAGTGAATAAAATAAATGAAAGAAAAAAGTATGTATTAAGTCTTCGTATGTTTAGTGTTATGCCCTGACAAGTATAAAACATAATTTTGTATTTAAAAATAGGTGTTTTGATAAATAGACAGTTTTGGTACCTGTTTACATTTTATAAATGTTTCTTTTTAATAAATGTTTGTAAGAAATTGTATTATTGTTACCTATTCTTTGAATATTATGGTCAATGTGAGTCACCTTTTTTCACTCTAGGTCTCTATACTTAACATTGATCTCTTTTAGTTTCTGTTTTTTGCCTTTAGTCCCTTTTCTCACATTTTTAATGTGTAACTCACTTGTTTTGTTAAAACACTTAATATTTTCTGAAAACAAAAAATTTTATTTTATGACTTAAGAAATTTCTAGTCAAAAACTTTAAAAAGATTTACGTAACCAGTTTATATCTAAATCTCTGTTTGACATTTTAAAATTTTGTTAAACATAACAAAACAATGAAACTACATTTTTGTAAGCAGAGACTTTTCTTTGACTAGAAAATTGTATGATTCTTATCTTGTGTTAGTGAAAAGGTTTCATTACAGTTCAGGGCTTCTTACATTGTATGTTGCAGTTAGATATAGCAAAGATTTTGATTTTCATAGTTAAAAATAATAATTTTTGTTTGTTTATCTGCACATCAAGCAGTTGTTTCCTGGAAGTCCCTTCCCCCACAGCATTAGAAAATATTTTTTTATCAGATTATGAAAATCTCTATCTTATACCAATATTTACTGTAAAAAGTTCATTATTAACATTAAGAAATACATCTATTCCTCTTCCCCCAACTTAGTACACTTAGAAAAATAGTTTATAAATGAAAATTGTTTGTATCTGTGGTAGAAGTTAAAGTTTTAATTAAAAACTTCATTTATAAAATGTAAATTGAAAAAAGAAATTGGCTGAGTAGTTCCAGAAAAATTACTGGTGTATTAGAAAACATGGTTCTGAGAAAAAGTCACTTAAACTTTCATATTATATCGATTTAAAATGCATTAATGTAATTTGTATTAATTTAAAAGTTAATTTTTTAATTTAGAAGCCATATTTTCACCAGTATTGAGTTATATCAGCCAGTAGAGAGTTTTTAATGAATTTGAATATCACAAAATTGCACCTGGGCTGATCTACATTAGGAATGAAAAGACATTAACCATAGAAAATGTTTTAAAAGAAAATTCATTCATTAAAGAATGTGGATAAGCATCAAAAGAAGTGGTAGAATTGGAAGAATAAAAGGGGGGAAATGCAGCTATTTTGTTTCAAGAAGCAATATAAATATTTTTAAAAAAGAGGGGCACCAAAAAAAGGGACATTTGAGGAAATATACCTTTCTAAACATACATAGTGTTGAACTATGTGAAAGGAAGTAGAAAAAGAACCCCCCCCCAAAAAAAAAAAAAAAAAAAAAAAGAAGGAGGGAGTATTAAAATTTAAAAGGTTCTTAAAAATAGAAAATCCTTATTACTAGAAGACTATTTTTTGCAAAATATCAAAAATAAGTGATATATTCACTAAATACAAGTAAAATTGAATATGTTTATTGTTGTAAGTTTAGTCATTATACAATAGCTTTTATTTTACTAGTCTTGTAACTATGAGTTGTGCTGAGTCCTGAATTTCAAAGTTAAAGAGCAGATTTAGGAGTTATGTATTACTTGTTCAAAATCAGCTTTTGAAGTCTAACAGAAGAATTTTAAAATTATCTTTTGATCAAATGTGGGAAAAAAAGTGCTAGTGAAATAATGAAATGTATAGTTTAATTTGTGATTTAAATTATGTGATTTAAATTATTAATTATGTAATTAATGATGATTTATAATAAAAACTGATATTCTACCAAGATTAAAAAAAAACTTTTTAAATATTTAATTTTATTTATAAAATTTAAAAATTTCATAAAATGTACTTTAACAATATAAATTTCCATTTCAGGTTGTTAAATGATTCATATATTAATCAAATGGGCATCAAGATGTTACCTGAATACACTGATCCCTATCACAAGAGGCCACTGACAAAGGGGGAAATTGGGTGTTTCCTCAGCCATTATCATCTATGGAAAGATGTATGAGATATTCATTGATCTAAAGATGTATTTTCTATAATGGAATATTCTTTTTATTTATGTAGATAATATGAATTTAAACTTTTTTTGTACTATCTCTTTAGATTTTTTTTTCATTTTTTATAATAACAATTAGGGATAAAATAAAACTGATATATTGATTTTATTAGATACCAAATTTCAGGTAACCTTTACAGAATCCCTTTACTGTTGGAAATGAATATCTAGTATTAAATCATTTTGTTTTATTATATGCTTATTTTTTATATATTGTTTCAAAATGATAAATTATTGATCTATTTTATGATTGGTAATTGTTCTTATTATCTTAGTTTTATCATATTGCTTTATTCTGATTCAAACTTTAAAAAGACCAATGGATTCATTTGGATGTCAGTTATAACTCAATACTCATTCTTAATTTTAACATCACTTCAAGCTTTGAACTGATGAACAAGCAGTAGACTTCTTGTTACAATGGACACATACTGCTGGATATCAATCTTCAGAAGCAGTTGTCATTTGTTTATGACTTTGTCCAGGACTTCTTACAATAACTACATCATTTTGAAATTCTTTCCATAATATTGAGACTGTTTAAATTAAACTAGTGAGACATCTAGCTGCTTCTGTGATTGGCTGCCCTGCTTTTAAATGGCCTATGAGTTGCCACCTTGCAGATTCTTTCAAATAATACTTTGAATTCATAACAAATTTAATTTGAGCCCTTACAGACTAAATCAAATGCTGTGTTACAGACATTCACTTTCTGCAGAGTGCTTGATTCAACTATGGATAACAGAAGCCTAGATTTATATACCAGAAACCTTTATATTGTTTATATATGTTATTATTATATTTTACTTTTGATTGGATATTGGAAATAAGGTTTGTGTTTTGCACATTTCCTGAAAACGTGAATCACATTATTCAATATTTCATTGAATATCATTATTTTTGAGTATGTAAAGATAATTTTGGACATGAGTGATTTTATATCTATCTATCTATCTATCTCTCTCTCTCTCTCTCTCTCTCTCTCTCTCTATATATATATATATATATATATATATATATATATATATATATATATATATATATATATATTCTAAACTTTTGAGAGATGTTTCATTTTCAGGGAAAAAAAATCAAACTATTGATATATTTATTCCATGTGATTAAATATTAATATAAAAATAACATATTGCCATCTAATTGTTATTAAAGACATAAAAATGATTAAAAATTGAGAAAAGGTGGTTTTCACAAGCTTGAGGTCCAGTGGTCTTGGAGTAGATAAAGATACTTTTATGCATACAAAAATTAATGCAATTTTTTCGAATATTTTATTAAAATTTTTTTCTTCCTTTTTATGTACAGTAGCAAAGAACTCTCTTTCTTTTAAACATCAATAAAGGATTAAGTTGTTTTATCACTAAATATTTCATTGGATAAATTTTTTAAATTTATTTTTATGTATGTATACATTCTGATATATTAATATATGTTTGTAACATTTTAGATGGTAGCCAAACAACATCGTACAGCATTAGTTTTAGAAGATGATCTGAGATTTGAGCCCTATTTCCGTAAAAAAGTTCTAACTCTCCTTAAAGAAATTCAAAAGATTGGTCTCTTGTGGGATCTTATGTAAGATAAATATGTTGTATTTTTGTTTTTCTGTTTCATTTTATATAAAAATACGTATTGTCATAGATTTTTAATTTGCCAGTCATAAAGAGAGTGGTACTATCTGTGTGCATGTGTGTAAACAGGAGAATTAAAAAAAAGACAATAAAATTGGTTTGATAAATAATATTCTTAGTAAACTATGTATTGCCCTTGTATTGTGATTGATTATAGCTAATCAGTGGTTAAAAGCAATGCATATACAAGAATAGTTATTTGGAAATTAGTTTTAGCTGACTAGTAAGACCTTTATAACTACTATGTTATTATATGGTAGTTAAGTACTGATTATTGGGATTTCCAAAAAAAAAAAAAAAAGGCACATCAGCGTAAACATTGCAATTGAGGAAAATAATACAAAAAATACTAAAGATACTCTGTATCAGCATAAATGCTGCACCAAGATACATTGCACATGGCAATGCCTTAACATCAGCGTCATTAAATCTTGACCTACTCAAGTACTGCTACTCTATTTCAATTTTTTCATCATGAGATACTACACTAATCTGACTGTCCAAACACTGATTTTGAAAATATTAATTTAAATTCTGTATCAACATATGTTATTTTTCAAATGTATATTATGATTTATCATCTTCCTCTCCTTCATTGTGTAAAATGTCTGTACTATTTAACTTTTTTAAAGTGTTTTAATAGAGTTATGTAGCAAAGATATCAACATAACTCTCTATTTAATGAATAAATATATGTATTATATAAATACACACATATATATAAAGCCCAGTGGCATAAGTAGCACTGCACTTCCATGACAGAGGTCCAAGGTTCGATCCCCAAGCTGGGCAAAGTTGACTCAGCATTTTATCCTTTCAGTGGGTAGGTAAACTGAGGGTCAAGCATGTTTGGGAACTAAGCATAGGGAGTTCCGTGTTAGGTTGACCACCTAACTGGGACATATGCATCACACCCCAAGGCCCTTGGTCTCAGAAACAGATTGGCAGCATAGGTCTTGGCCAGATAAAATCCTTTAAAAAGCAAAATATTATCCAGATGTTTATTAATATGCTATGCTAATAGATAATTTTAATAAACTTTATTTAATAGTATATAATCTGTATAGACACACCTTCTCTGGAACAAACTGTATCCCCTATTCCTTGTGTGAAATTTCTTTTTCACCTGAGGAGCAGGACATATTATACTTCAACACTTCATATAGAAAACAATTTTGGGAAATTTCTACAGCATTTGCTTTACAGATGGGTAATGTGTTAAAGTGAATATTATAATGGTAAGACAGTGGTGAATCATAGCCACCTCCTGAACAAAAAGTTTAATTTTTTGCATTTTGTGTATAATAATTGCATTAATCTTTGTAATTTTGTCAGATTAAGGGTATATTAGAACAATGGAGGAAAATTTTGCTTCTGATGTATTCTATTAAGATATGGCACTGCCTACCTTGTCTACCCAGGGGTTGCATTTCATATATATATATATATATATATATATATATATATATATGTGTGTGTGTGTGTGTGTGTGTTTGTAAGAGAGAAAAAAGATTAAATACATCATATTTTTAGATTAAAACTAAAATTTTCAATCAATGAAAATGCTTAGTTGTTAAGAAATATTATTTTGTGGAAATATTAATATATATTTTTAAATATTTTAGCTATTTGGGTCGCAAACGTTTATCTGATGAAGGAGAACCATTTGTTCAGGGTACTTCCAACCTTGTTCATGTAAATTATTCCTACTGGACTCTTAGTTACCTTATTACACTTGAAGGTGCTAAGAAACTCATCTCTGCAAATCCTCTTCCAAAATTAGTTCCTGTTGATGAGTTTTTACCTATTATGTTTGACCGGCATCCAGAGTAAGTTGCCTACATTACTTATATGCAAAGTATTTTAATTAAATTAATTTTATAGAGAAACTGTGGGGTATACAAATTAATAACATTATTAAAACGCAGTCACTTCATTACCTAATTATCTTTTTATTTTTAACGTATTTTGTTGCAATTATATTGCAATTTCTATTTTTTTCTGTGGCTGGAACTCATATATATTGTTGAAAGATATTCAAATCTAAATTTTAGGTTTTATTTTGTATAATGAATAAGTTTTTTTTAAGAGTGTGGTCTTTGATTGATTTTATATGGCCTATCATATTTAAATTTCCGCCTGATACAGGTTTTGGGATTACCCAGAAATTCCAGAGATTTCACGCAATTTGTAGATGATTTTTGGAGAAATAGAATTATGGATTATTTCTACTTACTCCTTTATGTTTACTTTAAAGGGAATTAAAGGATACAATATGTGTTCTATGACTTACAATAATTCCCCAATTGCTGTGATGTACTAAATTCCAGATCATAAAATGTGTTTAAAAAAACTTGGTAAGCTACTTTAACCAGCACATTGCTGGGAAGTACTGATTAAGGCAAGTGTTGCTTGTTTATAATTCAGAAGTGAAGAAATAATTAAGGATTGAAATTATGGAACAGGGTTCTCACAGTCATTAAAAGTCTTTAAGAACTCCTTAATTTTAGCTTTCATTGTTAAGGGCCCTTAAAACTACTTAATTTTCATCAAAGGTCCTTAAAAACTCCATAATTTTTAAATTGGAATGCGATCAATTTCTCCATAGATGAGATCCACAGTCTCATATAATTTCCTATCAGTTTTCTTATATGACAAATACATAATCTTTTGTATACTTAAAAGGTTTAAAGTATAAAGTCAGCTGTCCTTTCCTAATAGCTAACAGTCGTGCAGATTTTAATTAAACGAAGCATGGAGGATGGGGGTTTGTAGATATTTCAGTTACTTATGGAAGTTTAATTTTCCTTGCATTGAATGTAATAGAAAAGTCTAAAACTTTCTTCTTTCCCAGGCAGCTGCCGGGTATAGTATATATATATATATATATATATATATATATATATATATATATATATATATATATATATATATATATATATGTATATAAACTGTTATATAAATATATATATCAGTCATTTTTAAATCCCCAGGAAGTACTATTTATAATATTGTTTCTATTCACAATTTATTTTTAGTTTGATCACTTAAAAATCTTTAGATGTACATTTTTCAAAATTAGGTTTTGTCAAATAGATTTATCTTATATTAATTTTTAGGCATTTTTAAAAACTTAATTCTGAAATATTGTAGGGCATTTATTGAACATGCCTTGTCTGGTTCATAATCATTAAAATATGTTTCTCAGGAGACAGGGTTTATGTCGTTATGTCGTGTATTTCAAGTAGGTTCTTATAAAAAGTTACTTTGGTCCTTAGAAAGTCCTTAATTTTTGTCTGGAAAAAGAGTGGGAACCCTGTGGAATCTATGAGACCAAGTAACAGCAAAAATAAAAATTAAAACTGTAAAAGAGATGGCATTTGTATTGCACATAAATGAAAATACAACCATAGCTCTATCAAATATTAGCTAACAATAAAAATTGAATGCTCACCTTTTTTTAAAAAAAAAGAATGATAGGGTATTTAAAAAAGCTGTCTTACTCCGGTCACTTTCTAGAGTAAAATTTATTTCTGTTAAATGTGTTTAGCATATTTTTATATCTTTTAAAATTAAATTTGTTAAATTTTATAAGAATATTTTGGAGCTCTTCAAAATTTTCCTGGCCTGATCATATGAATTATATTTATGTAAAATTATTATAATCATTTTATGTTAAAAATGTAAATTTTTATAATATTTTAAAAGTTATATTCTGTTTGGTATTTTTGTAGTATTAAAGGGAAGATTTTTCTTTTCCAATTTTAGTTCTTGAATTATTCATCGATATTTAACTATTCTGATGCATGTGAAGAGTTATAATATTTTTTCTGTGTTTCCAGGGAAGTTTGGAAAAACTATTACTCCAATCGCAATTTGAGGGCATTCTCAGTGCAACCATTGTTAGTGTATCCTACTCATTATACAGGTGAGGAAAACTACATTAGTGACACTGAGGATTCAGACATTGCTCTCTCGGTTGCTAAGAAGGATGAACTGTAAGGCTTCCTTCAGCTCACTTTATTTGTCATTTCTTTTTGCCATACATGCCAAATTTTTGCTTATTCTCTAGTCACTTTTAATTACTCAACTCATTTTTATTTAACTAATCTTAATTGCCAAAAATGCATTAATTAGGCTTCTTTAAAAACTTTTATTCCCATCTTCGTACAATAATGTTTTGTTTTTAAAAGTTTAAAGATAAGCAAATGGCATTTTATGTTGTATCATATTATAGAAGCATTTATATTATTGTAGTGAAAATTATTTTTCATTTTTTGATAAATATATTTTTGCTATTTTATTTTATTTTATAAAAGCAGTGTTTGTAACTGCTTTGCTTATATTTTCCATACTATTTTATACTCAGTGTTTTGTTAATATTTTAGGAGTGCCAAAGAAATAATGTTAGATTATGTTTTACTAGTTTTTAAAATATTGAAACTATTCATTTTATGATTGTTGCAAAGTGCTATATGTCAATTGCCATATTATATTATTGTTCATGTTTTTGTATTCTTCATACATGAAATAAACATTTTTTTAAGAAGTGTGTCTTGAATTTGAAAATTGAAAACTCATTGGTAGTTTCAGTTTTAACTGTGGGTAAATCGCTTCTTTGATAGTTATTAATAATCTCATAAGTTTATATATTATTTTTCTTTTTTATATACTGTAATTTCGCACATATAGTCTGCAGGTGCGATTTTTTATTTAAAACATTTCATAAATCAACAGATAGTCTGCACTACTAGTTATTCCGCGGACTATATGAGCAAAAATATGTATTTTAGTGTGACAGTATTAAATCATTTTAAGAATAAAAACCTAAGTACAGTAGAGTGCCTAAAAGTCTGGACCAGACTCAATTAATTGCACCTTAAATTTTGAAATAATTTTTTCTGCCATAGCTTTGGAGACAAATTTTAATGGAAGAAATAAAGCGCCCTGCATTTCTTTGTTCCAGAACCCAGCTATGTAAATTGTTTTCTAATGCAAGCCATTGTATTTTCCCATGACGATTGGATTGCTTTCTTCTCATATTTTTAATGTTTCATTCTGCTTGTGCCAATTTCTTACTGCTTTCTCATTGACCTCAAAGTTGACCTTCTGAATTACTTTCAGCTTGAAATCAGTAGCAAAACTGTGACGATGTTTTAAAGACAAAATGAATTACCAGTATTACCGCAAATCTAAACTTTGAAAAGAAGACACTCTGTTACGAGTGATCCTCGTGGTATCGGTTGTATTTTTTCGTGGTTTATTACCGATACAATATGATGTTTTCTTGATGTCTTGTAAGTCGTGATTTTGTCTACATTTGAACATCTGCCATTCACGCAATGTGTTCTTTTTCCTCCATCTTCTGATTTTCAAGATTTGAGCAATGAACAACCTGCAGAGTCCGCATCTGAAGGAATTTGCTTTTTAAACATAGATAGTCTGCAGACTATACGTGTGAAATTACGGTAGATATAGTTTCAAAATTTCATACATCTAAAACCTGTTCATTACTCCAGTCTATACTTTTACTTCTTTACACAAAGTGCAAGAAATATTGTAATATCACAATATTTCAGCATTTAGATTTCAAGGAAGATACTCATTTTGACCATGCCAGAATGAATTTTGTGAGGTTTCAGTGTTGTGTCTGAATATATGTACAAGAAAACAAAAAATTTGATTTTGAAACTTCAAATATCCATTTCAACCATTCCTGAATAGGTTGTGTATAATTTTGACTTGACATCTGTTTGTATGAACAAATATATGTATTATGCATAACTTAAAAGCAAATAGCCTTAAAAGGTCTACATTTTATATTGAGAACTGTTATAACATTTAGTTTTCCCTCTCCACTTTCGATTGCAATATGCACTTTAATTAATGAAAAATTTGATTAAAACGTATATTAACAATGTGGGGTATTACTAAAAAAAATTAGTTGTAAAATTTTGAGTTTTTGCGTTTAAGATTATTATAACATACTAGCATATAGCCCTTCATATGACGGGATCAGTAAAATTTTTAATTTTCCAGAATTATAAAGTACCCTATAAGGAAGTTAAAAAAAAATGGTTTGTTTTTTGGCTGAGAATTATTTGCAACAAAATATTACCTTAAGAAAATTATTTCCGTAATATCTAAGTTGAGTGATAAAATGTTTAGAAATAATGCAGAAGATATTTAAATAATCTAATAGAAATGAATAAGTGAGATGTTTAAAGGAATGACGTCATAATGCTAGAAAAAAATTGTTAGTTTTACCTATTTATTATGTGATAAATTGATACATTTAATCCCCTGCTCTTAAAATGGGGCTTGATATAATAATGATAATACGTGAATTTAATAAAATAAAAATAATAAAATTCATAAAAATTTGAAAAATGGTAAAAATTTATTTTAAAAATAATAAAACTTTAAAAATAATAAAATAATTTTAGGAATAAGAATTCAAAAGAAAAAGCAGAAATTATTAAATTAGACATTTAGAAAAATTCGGCTACGTCGGGGGCAGAACCATCAACCCGAGAAGTACGACGATCAAATGGGCAGACACACTACCCCATGTGCCAGCTTACACGTGGTGAAGAAAATTGTTAGAATATATAAGGGTCAAATAAAAACAGTCCAGAAATTTAAATATTGCTCTCCGCCCTCGCCATCCTATCAATAATGAATTTAGTATAGAATAAGAGGGAGAATAAGGCTTGAAATAATAGCATTAAACACTCGAAAAGGAGGTGATGAGGTGGATTTCGAACTCGCTTTGAATTTTGCTAACCCTAACTCATAAAAAAATCCAATATGGATGTGTGTATCTATTCCCAGATACAACCGCTTCATAAATTCTGACAGCTTAGGCTATTATTATATAGGGGATAGTTGTGTAACTCTACTTTTGCTTCCAATCTGCATATTATATAATAAAAAATTTTTATGTAAAGTATATTATTGCTGTGGGGTGTAACTCAAAATAGGATAGTAGTAAAATGGTAAAAATTTGTATTTAGGACTATCATAACATCCACTAATTCACCTTTTTTTTTTTTTTTTTTTTTTTTTCCCCAATCGGCACTCTATATAACAAAAAAATCCTTGCAAGTTCAGACACCTTGATCACTTTGAGAAACAAAACTTGCTTTGTATGTTCATATTTTTAGCTTATTTTGATAAAATTTCTTCACATAAATAGATTTTTATTTTATTGTTTAAATACATACCAAGTTTTTATTTTTCTGAATAAAATTATATATTTATTTACGACTTACTGTAGGTTTTATACTGAAACATAACTATTTCTTACGCTTTTCTCTGTAACTGAGATATGACCTCTCTATATTAAGAAAAAAAAGGAGGGGGTTTGCTGAAACAACTTTTTTTGATTCATAATCTCATAATTAAATGTGTTTTGCCCTTTTCATTTATAGTAATAAAGTACTTTACACTATTTAAATAATAATTTTTAGACATATTGTCTTCATTCTTTGTTGCTATATAATGAAAACAAGTGCATGAAGCACTACTACTATTTTAAAATATGTCTCCAATCAATACAATCTGACAGTTATAGAAAAAAGAACTGATTTACTAAAATTTATTCTTTTTAAAACAAATTGCAACATTTTAATAAATTAGCAGCATGTTGCTGCCTTGCTGTTTCAAATGAGTTTAGCAGTTCAGAACTGTGTTTCATTCATCCTCAAATAATGTTCTCTGACATCTGTATGCCTGAACTGCCTCAGGGGATCTCCAGAACTCTCAGAGGTTCCTGCATTGAGGTCCCAGATCCTGCCTAGTTCTTCCTCCAGATCTGTTAACCTAGATTCTGTATCTTCTTTATCTAATCTTGATGAGGGTGTGTGGCAGATTCTATGACTTGGACCTGCAGTTAGATCGGAACAATGGAATTCATGAACACTAAGTTCAAGTATAGTATTATTTTTTTCATTCTCTTGCTCCTCTTCAGAATGAATATCTTCTTGGGGATGCAGTGATGCAATAGGCTGTTGCCTACGTTCAGGAGGAGTGCTGAGTGTAAAGGATTTTTCAACTTCTATTGCTACATTTGGTAGAGGTTTATTACATTTGGAGGGTAGAAAAAAGGTGAGAAGACCTCCTATTATAGCAAGGCAGCCGCACACTCCCCGGGGAAAATGGTAAGCAGACTCAACTTCCTGTGAAAAAAGATTTATTTCACTAAATCTGAACAATACTTAAAATTATTGATACTTGCAAGGTATAAACAAGAGCTTGCAAATCTGGTTTTGTAGCCACTAATTGTAACTGACTGCCAGTTTTAAAATACATTATTGAACAAAATATTAACTTTTAGTTCAATGTATAAATGATTTTGAAAAGATGGAATAAATAGTTTGAAACTCAGTAACTTTTATTATTCAAAGTAGTTTAGTGTAAATAATAGCAGTGGAGTCAACATTTTGGTACACAAGGGATATTTAGACTATAGAAGAGTTAAAGAATTTAAAATGGGTACAAACATCCAAGTAGCTGTAGGATTCAAGCCTATGGATTCAAAAAGCACCAACCAGCATATTTAGCTCTCATTCAGTTCTTGGAGGTAGCAGATATTGATCAAAACTAACATTTTTTAGTTTGTTTGAACATCAATTCCATACTATTATTATTGAATTTCATATAACATAGTGTCTACTTGTTAGGAAAGTCAAAAAACATTAATTGCATACAATTTTTTTTTATGAAGCTGGAATTAAGTTAAATTATATTTAATTATTAAAATGAAAAAACACTTAAAGATGTAGGAAAGAAAATGTAAATATAAGTATTGATAATTAACTGCTTTAACTCACTGTTTATGCAATATTATTTTACGTATATTAATATATATTTGTATATATTAATTTAAATAAATATGAAAGTATTTTCATGTAACACATTTTTTTGGTTGTAAAATAGCAAAAAGACTAATAAATCAGCAGTATACTGATACTTTCAATAAATGTTTGCATTTGCATAGCATAGCATTTCAAATATTAAGGACCCAATATGGCTGAAGCTGCTAAAATACATATCATAATTGTGCTACACTAAGATAATTAGAATTAGTTATCTTTTTTTTTTTTTTTTAAGAGTTATATGATGAATTAAGCTAAAAAATAATTCATCTGGTATGTTTTAGTATGGAGGCAGTAGTTCTGGAATAGGAATAACAATTTTTAAATTGTTGCCTGCTGATTTTGTCAGTACTGTGGCAGCATTTTACAGTACATTAAAAATTAAACACTCACTTTCTATAATTAAAAAAAGTTTACTTATAGTTAAAAGCAATTTTAGATTAAACTAAATGAAAGTGCAACATATTTAATAGGTGAAATACTAGTTACCAATGTTGATATATGTATACCAATAAGATGTGCTGCTCTGGTCCAAAATAAACAAGAGCCCAATCCAATTCCTCTGTAATAAAATCATATAAATACTTTATATAGTTAAAACTTCATAGAACTAAAGTAAATGATGTTTTATAAAGCCATAAATAGAATGGTTCTCTACTAGTTATAGTAGAGCAGTGTTCTGTTTATAGAAAACTTACTTTTTTGTGTTGTACTAAAGGTGGATATTTTTGTTGGTGATCACTTGAATACAAAATTACTAACTCACTGGCACATCAGTGCCTTTTTTTTTTTTTTTTTTTTTTTTTTTTTTTTTTTTTTTTTTAACAATTAAAATTTTGGCATTGGTATGACGTGAGCAACCTTTCCCTATCTGTAAGACCACTGAACTATAATAACTCACTGGCACATCAGTGCTTTTTTTTTTTTTTTGGAACAATTAAAATTTTGTTTCGCATTGGTATAACGTGAGCAACCTTTCCCTATCTGTAAGACCACTGAACTATAATACTTGCTGTAGTCCGACTGCAGATGTACACTCATGTCCATAAATTAAGGATAATGAAGTTCAGGCAATGAAAGAGACAAAAGCAAAACAAATTTGACTTATTTGTAAAGTCTTTATTAAACAAAAGGTAAAGAGCAAAAAAGATGCTATATGTTTGACATAATTAATAAAAATTGCGATTTTTACTCCCTGGAGCAAATTTCAAAAAAGAACCTATTTACAGAAAACAGTATAACATGGTTAGTATGATGGTTAATACGGAGTATGTCTCCCGGACGATGCAATACAAGCGTTACAACGCCTACGCATGCTGAGTATCAGATTATCAATCTGATCTTGGGGAAAATTACACCACTCATCAAGCAATGCCCTCCGAAGTTCCGATAGACAGTTGGGAGGGGGTTGACGGGCTGCAATTCGTCGGCCAAGCATGTCCCACACATGCTCTATTGGATTCAAGTCCGGTGAGTATGCTGGCCAATCCATACGGGTGATATCCTCCGATTGAAGGCATTCGTCTACAATGTTTGCACGGTGAGGTCGGGCGTTGTCATCCATATACAGAAATTCAGGACCCATGGCGCCCCGAAACAAACGTACATGTTGTTCCAGAATGACATCCCGATAGATGTGGCCTGTCATCGTTACACTCTGAACATGCAGGTCAGTTCTGGAACCAAGAATAATTCCTCCCCAAACGAGCCATCCTGCACCACCGTAACGGTGTCGTTCAATGGTGTTCTCTTGGTGGTAACGGGTACCTGGCGCTCTCCATATGAAAGTCCGGCGAGAATCAGAATGTAAACTGAACCTGGACTCGTCGGAAAACATCACACAAGACCACTGTTGCGGTGTCCACAATGCATGCTCTCTAGCCCAGCATAATCGCAGGCGACAGTGAGTTGCGGTAAGGGGAACACATCTGACAGGCCTACGAGCATATAGACCAATGTTCCCTAAGCGTCTGTACACGGTCTGCCTTGAAACTGTCGTACCGGTAGCTGAAGAGAGCTGACGAGACAGGTCTGATGCTGTGCTCCGTCTGTTTCTTTTGGCAGTAACTGCCAAATACCGGTCATCATTCGGCGTAGTAACTCGGGGAGACCTGTGCTGTAACATCTACTCACATTACCATCATGTTTGAATCGTTGCCAAAGCCTGGAGATGACACTCTGGGCGATTCCAAGTTCCTCGGATACTTCCAGCTGGGTACGTCCACATTCCAGTCGTCCGATAATTCTACCACGTAAAAAATCATCCAAATGCTTCCTTTGTGCCATAACTATGCGGTTATTGCACTGAAAGGCTTTTAAAGCGCTTGTGAACAATTTTACTTCTTTGCTACCATTCCTTATATACCCCTTTCACACACTCTCGTCATTGTGACGTACTATCCGCGCCATCTGATGGTTTCCTGCAATTTGCATATTCTTCTTCAAGATGTGTGTGATAATTCTACAGGTGAAATTTTTATTTTAGAGCTCAATTTCTGTGTGATTCTGAATTATCCTTAATTTATGGACATGAGTGTAAAAACTCCAGTTGGGAGAGTGCCACTGCATTCTATAAATTTCTTTTGATCATATTTGTTATGCACCATCCTGTGCATTTTGCATTTTCTGCTGTCTTAGTAATTTGCAATGATAGCCATGTTAAGATAAGCATAAGTCAAGTTAAGACCCCGGGGACTTACATCTGCAGCTCTGCCAAAAGGACCATATTCCCTAAGGGTATCCCTAAGGGTACCACGGCTTGACTTTATGCTACCTTCAGCACCCCCTACTTTATTTTATTTTATTTTTCTTTAATTTTTAACTTTTTAAATATGTAATTAAGGTCTAGGCTTTTCACCCCTAAAACTATTGCGAGGTTTAAGTTGGTATTTTTTGAGCAAGCCGAGTTACTGAGGTTCGCATGGTGGGTCAAAGTTCCGTCGCAATGACGCATAATCGATGGATCCGAGGCCTAGAATTGCAGCTGTCTCTTCTCAAAATTTCCTGCCCCTCCTTTTTGGTCATCCGGATTCCATCTCGAAGTGCAACGAGCAAAATTCTTTTGGCTACATGATCAGCCCTCCATTTGGTCCGCCTATTTTGGCCACCATCACTAACTCCAGAGTCAAGAAGACCACTAGAACGTCCGGCAGTATACCAAATTCCTCTTACAACCGCTACTCTGTTGCATTCGCCCGCCAGTGGCGCCTGCGGCTTTCCGGGTACTTTGAAGAAAGCTGACCGAGTGTGGTGGCCCGATACTTGCAATCTCCCCATATGGGCCCGGATCGGTGCTTGATTGTATTAATAGTAAAGAAAGGAATTTGCGTTTAGTTTAATGTTCCATTAAATATTATATTCTCTTAAATTCCGCGTAAAGTAAACTCAACATAGTAAATAACTTCCTTATTTTTTTTAAATAGATTACCCTTTTTTAAACATGTGCAAATCTGAAAGGAGTATTTAATCCGTGGGCGGACTATAAGCATATATTTATTATAAAAGAAAAAAAAATTATATACCTTACACCCGTTGGAAAAACCTTCACTGTGAAGAAAATATTCGTAGCAAGAACAGATCTGATGCATGCTTTTCCCACAACTGACAGCACAGGAGAAAGTAATGACAACATTTCAGATATTCCTTCTGTAAAAGAAAATCTGTTAGTGAAGTCAATTACATAATCTTTCCTGGAATGAAAATGGGCTGTTAATTTATCACATTCTTTATCTGGATCTATAAATTTAGATTGTTTTTCTGCAACAATTGGTTAAGTGCAAGTTATTTCTCAGATGGGAGTAAGAAAATTTTCCAGAAAATATTCACGATGATGCACCTTTGTGAAGGAACCACTGCCAGCTTTAAAGCTTGCGGATTCCATCGACGAGCGTTTGGTAATTGAGGTTCCACAGAGAGCAATCCAACAAACTTCATTAGATCAGAGATGAGAAGCAACTACCGTGGATGAAAGGTCGCGTTTAGTTTCAGATATGGTCGTTCCGGACTTACTACTTTCGGCTTATTTTTACTTGTCTGCTTAATAAACATCCTGCTTATAAACGGAGGGGTATCAATAAGTACGCACACATTTATAAAAAATGCAATTGATGAGAGTTTGAAACATAAATTAAAACATTACAAATTTATTTCTCTTAGACAAAAGTGCCATTCATGTTGGTGGCATTATCATAGAGCTCCGTCGTTTGCTAGTTGAACCACTGTCGCATGGCCTGTTTGAAGCCCACCCACTTTTAAATAATTTACACCATCTTTCCACAATGATACAGCCAGTGCAGTCTGTTCCATAAAGTCCACCTTCCGAATGGTTTTCTTCAACTTTCTCTGCTTTTGCTAAATAAATCTACTCTTCTGTAGTTGACTACAGCTTAATAATCGCAAACCCCATTGTAAGGATGACTACCGCATTCTATTATTACGTAGAATCACTAGGATTTGTAGCAATACATGCAGCTAGCTCTGACTTCTATTTTGACCATTCACATTTTTACTAAACAATTTTGAACTTGAAAGAAAATTTACATGTAAGTTACTTATTGCAGCCCCACTTCCCCATATTTTAGAATGCCTGCTTTAGAAGAACTGGGATATTTATCTATGCGATTAAGAGGCATCTTGCATGTAGTTAAGCAACTTGCTGATATTTTTAGAGCTCCCTACTCTATAGGATATTGTTAATCACTAACATGTTTCAGTCGCTAACAATTTTGTTGGAAATTCTTGCGCCTGTGTAAGCTTCGTGTTTATCATCATTATCCTTATAGTTCACCTATGCTCTTTTGTGGTTAAATGTAATTATTTAAGTGTTGTAAATATTGTTAATAAATTTCTAATTAAATCTGTTTGAGAGTTACTCGTCCAACTGTGTCCTTAATGCAATGCAACCTATGTATCTCTTCTTATTAAAAGATAACTCGATTGCGGCTCTCATAGACTTCAATTGGGCCCATCCCTTCTGTACACAGTTAAAGGCATCTTTCCTAATTATTACTACGCAGTTGTTGATAAATATGTAAGTCTACTTGAAAGATTCATTCATTTCCAAAGTGTTGTATATTAAAAAGAAAATACATTTACAAATACGAGTGATATATGAAAATAACCACACCTCACCGAGTTTGTGATGTGTACACCAGGTGGCACATGACAATTGGGACAATTGAAAGAGATTTGTAAAGGTGAATGTTTTTTGGGCATCTTTGCAAAGGTGTCCGGGCGTTTTTATTCTGCAAGTAAACTGTAATTGGTGCAAATTATCTGGATATGTTGCACGAGTTTTTTTCTTCCTCCTCGCATCTGTTCCAGATATTTTGTTTTGTAGCAGGACGGTGGTCCCCGTCATTGGAACATTCATGTAGGGAGATACGTTAAAGATGAACTTCCGATTCGCTGAATTAGGTGTGTCGGTGAGGATAGCTCTATGCCCCCCTTTTTATCCCAAGTCATCTGATTTAATATACTTTGGGACTTTATTTGGTGTCTCATAAAGGGATGTATTTATGTACATAACATATATAAAACATATTATATTAGAAGAGCTCGAAGAACAGATCAAAGTTACAGTAATGACATTAATAGAATGAAGCTCCAACACGTATGGAACTGCCTTGACATACGTAGTGTGAAGTAGGTTGCGCATATTTGATATTTTTTCCCACAGTATTATTATAACCACAAACTTCATGAGTTTGTGGTTATTTTCATGTAGCACACATTTGTTTGTGTAATACTTTTTAATAAATAGGTTTTTGAAAATGAACAATTCTTTTACGATAGTTCTTCATAAATCTGAAAAATGACACAAAGAGAATGTTTAGTTAATCCATTGATAAACTTACTAAATGGGGAAAAATAGACAAGGACTGCGGATCCAATGCATTGAAATCCTCCAATTATGAGATGAAATGCTTGAGCAGATCGAGGTCCAAATCTGCAAATAAAAGAATTTAACTTTAATTTAAAGTCAGAAATAAATTTATTAAAGTTCGTTGTGTTTCATACATATCCTGTGAGCAATATGCAACCTGCAATTTAAATAAACAATAAAAAAAGTGGACAGGCTGGAGAATACACTTTTTGGTGGAGTGGATACAGTTACATCACCGTTAATCAAATCTTGGACTGTGACAGAAAAAATTAAGGTATTTTGTTTTACAGTCAGTGTTTCAAATATAAATAATGTAAATAGTTTCAAATATTTTAGACATTTAAAAAATATTGAAAATCAAATTTATGGATATAACTGGTAACTTTCTTTTTATCCATATTAGGAGAATTATCATATTAGCCCATATTTATAATTGCCAGGGCTTGCTTGCTAATGTAACTTAGATGCAGACATGTCGTGAAAGCACTCTCCAAAAAATGTGTAGACAAAGGAAGAAGGGAAGGCACTGTAGAGATAATGTTAACACGTAGTTGAAAGAAGTGATCTCCTGGAGCTTTGACAGAAAAAACTACTTTACAGGCTTCTGCTCAGATTCAGTTTCTTCATTCCTCTTTTAAGTTGTAATTAGATTTTTTTTTAAATTATCAATTTTGTAGACTTCCGGTACCGATTTTTAAAAATTCCTTGTAGATTATATACTTGAGGTATATGCTAATACGTTCACAATACACTGTCTACCAATAAGTATTTGGACACCTATGCAAATGAAGATATTTGAGGTCCTGAGGTACGTCACGGCCTCCGTCGGTATAGATCGTGTAGGAAACAGCATCGGCATTAGTCGCATGCAAGATGCCGTGCAGTTCGGAGCTCTCTGATTTCGAGAAAGGTATAATTATCGGGTATCACAAATGTGGCCGATCCTTAAGGAACATATCTAGCGATCTCAAGTACCCAAAATCGACAGTGGCTTATGTGATTAAGAAGTGGAAGGAGAGAGGTGATTGTCGGAATGTGCCCCAAGTCGGCAGACCAACGAAACTGGGAGATAGAGACCGACAAGTACTGTCAAGAGAAATTTCAGGACGACAATGCCAGTGTTCATGTTTCGAGGTTAACCAAGGCTTGGCATGGTACCAATGGAGTTCATCGAATGGACAGGCCTGTCCAGAACCCAGACCTGAACCCTGTCGAGAACCTCTGAGACGAGTTGGATCCCCGAATTAAGGGGTGCACTACCCGTCCAAAATCGATGAAGGAACTTGTATGTCTACTCCAAGCCGAGTGGAAGACAATATCACTAGCTGTAATAAAGACTTGTGGAAAGTATGCCCCGGAGGGTTCACGCTGTAATTGCCTCTCGTGGAGGCTCTACCAACTATTAATTTTGAATAAAGTTAGTTTTTCTTTTCTATCAAAGGTGTCCAAATACTTATTGGTATACAGTGTATTTAAGCTAATTTTGTATTATATTTTAGAAAATTTTTTTGTTAAACAGATAGTTGCAAATAGCGTTCAATATTAATTCGACCGAGTTTGTATCATTCTTTAGAGTAGATGGTGATTTGTAGTTCCCTCGCTGTGACATCACTACGCCAAAACTTAACCAATAACAGTTAAAACAATTACGGGTGATGATAACACAGACAGTGACTCCTGTCAGAAGGTTTCCTTGCCAAACAGAGCGAGATCATTCGGATTTCAATGTTCTTTCCTCGATTTGCATTCACCCAGGGCTCCAAACCATGTGAATACTTTAATTCTTTTATTTCTTCATAACAGACTCGAAGAAAAACTGGACACGTCTTAAATAGTCAAAAGTCACTATGCATCTGTATTGCTATATACCATCCCTGGGAAATAATTAACCCCGTAAATTAAGTTCTCATGCGAGAGAGCTCAAGACAACGTTTTTGCTGCGTCCTTTGAAAACAATCAAAATGCTTACACCCTCGTTAAACTTGCAAACTTTCCTTGTCTTTTCTGGGATAATTTATATCTGGTTTAGGATAGTGTAAAAAAAAAGCCGCAAGTAGCAATTATTAATTCAGTATTTAATTATGAGAAGTGTAGAAGGAATTCAGTCTCAAAGAATCAAGTTTTTGATTTAATTTGAGTGACTGAGAAAGTTGAGATTTAGAAACAGAACGTGAAATGGAAAAATTTGGAAGAACTTTACAGGTAATGGTTTTTGATATACTACAGTCATGTACGTAGTTAACTCTGAATAGCGATCTGTAGTTTTGGCTGATACTGATAATCACGAGTTCTCCCTAATGAAGTGATAAGAAAAAAATACTAATTATCTTAGGCGTCAGTCAATTACTGCATTGCGAGGGACCTGAGAGACCGCATTATGGTTACTGGCACCTTGAGCAAGACAAACTCCAGCGCTCTTTTTATTTTTAAATATAGGCCTTTTATATATATATTTCCTTTATATGTACATGTGTGTTTATTACCTGAATAGTCACTAAATTATATTTCCCAGTTTTAATCCCACTTCGTACTGCAAACAGATACAGGGGTTTTTGAGCACGCAGTAACTCAACTTTCCCATAAACTCGTATTTTGTATCTATACCCTTTGAGACGATCTCACGACAACTTTATGAATTATCGCGGTGTCCGCGTTTCTTAGCCACATCACATGTTTTTGCTATTCAGGAGTTTCGATGTTACCAAAAAAGTTGATAAATATAATTTTTACTCGAATATTCGCTGGAGTCACTCTTCGGTGACATAGCATTCCATAGCTTGGCTTTATCGTTCAGGAAAGACGCAATTTTCGTTTTGCTTTTAGGTGAATTAATAAATTGGATTTCCCAAGGAGCTGCGGTTCTTTGACTGCACCCTATTGGACTTTTCCGATATATATATATATATATATATATATATATATATATATATATATATATATACATATATTCAGAAAAGATATCTATATCTATCTATCTATCTATCTATCTATCTATCTATCTATCTATCTATCTATCTATCTATCTATATATATATATATATATATATATATATATATATATATATATATATATATATATAGATAGATAGATAGATAGATAGATAGATAGATATTTAGGTGTGGACTTTTGTCGAGTCTAGCTTAGGGGCCGGGCCTGATTATCCTTAAATGAGGCCCCGAGCAAATGGTTACTTCGGAAATTCCTATAGTATCACAAGCGGAGCCACATTATCGCAGGGCACGTGCCCAGGGCGCATTGATTTCAGGGGTCCAAAAATTTTTATATCCAGAGGTAGTTTTGAAACAAATAAATTTTGTAGACTTAAAAACTTCATGTTTTTATTCTATATACAAATTATGTGAACTAAAATTTTGTAAGTTTTTCATTATTTCACGGAGTACTCGCAAGTATAAATACTCATACATTCGTCAGTTATGGTTTTGCACTTAAAAACTAAAGGCAAGAATGCATGTCAATTTGCAAATGAAATCTACCATCAGATGGCTAGATTTTGAGAACTTTCTCAAAAATGTTCGCAGTCGCAAAATTGAGCTTTCTGATTGTTGGATTCCGTTTTCGAAATGTTTTGAATATGACCTGCTTAATACCATATCTTTTCAACCCATGGTCAAATAAAAAAAAAATGATTGCGACATTATGCAAATCTTTCAGCTATACATTAATAAAATGTATTAATAATCTACAATGGCCCAAAACATATTCTCTGCCCTGGGCCCAAAATCTTGATAATCGGGCCCTGATCACAAGCACCTAAATAAATATACAAATTTGTATTGACTTAATGCTTTCTAGTAAAATTTGAAAAGCCACCACAAAAAATAATTCATTTAATAAAGATGATATTAAAAGCTGTATTGATAGTTCGTATCTAACCAAAAATTGCATTTTGTTGTAAATGAGTACTCATTCAAAACAATTGCGAACAGAGAAACACTAACCGTATTCTAGACAGCTTATGCAATATTATCCTGTTGAATATTGTATTCGGATTATTTGATAGGAAAATATATAAATAATAAAATGTGGAATAAATAATATATTAATATAATAATAAAATATTTCTTCCTTGTATATTAAAAGTAATGTCAATAATAAATGTAAAAATACTGTGGACTCCGCTTACTGTGATCGCGGCTAATGTTATCAATCGCTTATTGTTATCGAAATCACTTGGGTCTGATTTTCTCTATTCATTTGTATGTTAAAATTATCGCTTTATGTGATCGTTGCATCGGTTAATGTTATCAGTTTCCGAATCTTATTTTAACTGGCAAAGGAATATTCACAATGTATTCAGAAGGAACCCAAACTTTTATTTTCCTTCTCTCCTGTTTTAATTTCGGAGAATTTTCCCTTTTCCACCTAGGGAAATGGGGAATGATCAAAGGAGTGGGATATTATACGTTTCTGGAATTTTTCAGAAATAGGCACACCCTGCTGGTGGTCAATGGTTGTCAGAAAAACAGAAGGCACACATTCTATTCGGAACTGAGAAGGAGCGTATTCACAATTTATGCCTTGCTCGCATACATGTAGCTTGCCGATATGGAAGCCAGAAAGCAAAATGATTTAACATTAAAACAAAACACCGAAATTTTAAAACGCTATGACAGGTTACCAAAAAATTAGTCAGCGCAATTTTGCAGTGCAGTTCAACATTTCTCAGCCTAGGAACTGAAATTGAAAGTGTTGAAACGTGGAGTACAACAACACCGCTCCGATGACTTAAAAATACATTATAATTACGAACGATTTATCAATGAGCTTCTTAGAAAAAATTGTAGACAGTCAAGAATTGATCAATTTTTTAAATTATATATACAATTTTTATGTTTTAAAGGGCAATATACAGTGCATAAATATAAGGTGAGTTTTTTCATTTTATTTTGAAATTTAGTACGTGTAAACTAAAGGGGGGGGGTAAATTTATCTAATTTTGAATATCGTTTATTGTTATCAATCGGTTATTGTTATCAAAATCACGGTGTTCCAAACTAATCACATTAAGCGGAATCCACTATATCCAGGTGCAGAACTGTAGTAAATATAGTTTATTACAATAGTTAAGACTTTAAGACCTCGGGCAATTGCTTTTCCTGCCTGTGTGATAATTGGGTACTTTTTTATTTTTATTTTTTAAAATTTATTTATCTATTTATTTATTTATTTAATTATTTTTTTTTTTTTGGGGGGGGGGGGCTTTTGATGACGACACTAAATAAATGGCATCCTAAGTCCGTTTTGCAGGTACTTTTAACTGGTCCTGTTTCATGCTAGTAAGACCTATTCACAGTGATAGTAAATCTTGTAATAAATATTTTAAAAAAAGATTGAAACGTATTCTGTCTTAGAGCAAAAGCGAGTACGCATAAGAAAAAAGAAAATAATTTTCTTTCTGGGAATTGATGTACAAATCATTTGAAATAATACACTCATGTGACTTGTAATAAGTATAGTAGGAACCTAGAAAATGCTAACAGCATTTTCAAGGATTGTAAAGGTTGATTTTTAACAAAAATTCATACGTCAACGAATCTGTGTGCGTTTTTGCAGTTTTAATCCAATTTTTCCCTTGTCTGTTAGATACCAGGACAAACTTGCATTTTAAATGTTCTACAGCAGAGAAAAGTTAACGCAGGATGAAAGAATAAATTCAATAACGAAAATAATGAATTGCATTATTCCAATTTTGATATTTTACCATTTTCTAATTCACCTAAAGAGCAGTATTAAATCTATTAAACACATGCATAATTAGATCAATTTTTTTTTTACCTGAGAGCAAAAAAATACAATAGTATGAGCATTCCTATATCCATGAGACCTTTGACCAATAAGGATGCATACTTATTATTCTTCAAAGCTGGCAGTTCAGATGACAAAGCTTCTGTGTCAAGAGATACAACAAACCTAGGTGTAAAGTATTTATTAGAACAGATAATTTGGATTTATATAATCAGACTTGATTTGAATACACATTTAAGTAATACAACAGAAACGATCTTAGGATTAACAATCCATATGTTGTATCTTCAAAGCCAATAAAGAAGATCTATCTAGTCATTTGAGGAAGTGGCAGCTCACGAGGAGTGTACATCGTTCATGGTACGATGCCTAAGAATCTCCTCATCTTTGTTCATTTTGGGAGAAGGATTATTTTTTTCTTCAACCTTTTCTCCTGAAACTTATTTGCTTATGCACGGAAATGCTTCAGCAGCATTCCAAGTTTGAACCAGACATCTTGGGATTCTAACCTGTACGCTGACTTCTAGTCCATTTAGTGCCATAACTTGAGGAACTGGTGTCCCCTTAAATTACTTTTCTTTTTTGCACCGGATAACTAGCTACCCTTCCCCCTTCTTTTTTTCCTCCGGGAAACACAGCTTGAAGACGTAAGATTAGAACATGGTTATAGAGAAAGTGCATGTTTGTGAACAAATACGAGTGCTGATTACAACTCAACTTTCCGCTGGCAAAACATTGCTTGTTTTCATTGTATGAGCTTCGATATTGATCACGTATACAATAAGACTAAATTTTATTTAAGGGAAGGGGAAGGAAACATCAGAAACTGGCCAAGTAATTTAAAATAGATTTTTTTAGCACTTACAAAGTTATATATTTTTTAAAAAATTAAACACTTTACACAGTACTATTAAATATCAAAGTATAACTATTTTGATTATGTTAACAGGTACAATAAACTATTACATAAATAAAAATATAATAAAAATGTGTAAAACCTGATCATTTTAAGGACAAAAAATAATTACATTTATAGCTACAGTACTTCTCACAAAAGTATAGAAAGTACATTAGAAAGATGAAAAACAAAAACTTAGTAGTAATAAAAAAAAATTCTTACAGCATAATATTCTTATATAATCTATTACATTATAGTAAGGTTAACGTTTTATTACCATTCTGAAAATGCTTGCCGCAAATTCTCGAAGAAGAACTTGGAGTCCAGTTTGCCTTTTCAAAACTTTTATCCAAAGCATTCGCAATGTAGGATCTTTAGAAAAGCAATCAAATCCAGTATTTTCACCTTTTTTTGAAACGCTTAGTACAGCCATATGTACAACAGCTTGTTACCATTTTCAAATAATTGACAAAATCAAAACCCCAATAACAAGCACAATCCGTAGGAAATTCAAATGTTTTGCCAACGAGGAAGTTGAGCTGCAATTTTCGCTGCACCTGACGTCATGCGCACATTCTCTTATATTATTGTCAACAGAATTACATCGGCAGTGTGTTTTTCTCTTCCTTTCGTCCTATGACCTCTCTCAGTTTTGCGGGAGATCTTCCGTTTTTTACATTTTCTGGTATTTGTATATAAGCTCAGTGAGAATCATTGCGAATGTTATTTTATCCTACTACAACTTTTTACAGAGGTTTTCAACAATTTTTGAAGTTAGTAAAGAAATTTCATAGCCAGAAAATTAGACTACTTGGGTTTAAACTAAGCAACTTATTTAGCAGTTTTAAATTTACTGAATCAGAAATATGAAAACTTCCAGAGTCCGAAAGCGAAAAAAATAAATGTCTTTTGCTGAATAAGTGTTTCAAATAGAGAATTAAAAACCATTTAACTGAAATTAATTTTCATGATTAGAATTTTGGAAATCTTCTATCCGAGGTTATTTGTTTCCTACAAACTAATTATTTCCTACTATTAAAATTATTAAAGTTTACTAGCTTTATTTATTGCCACTAAAATAATTTTAGGCAAACCTCAGTTTAGATGATCTTGTAGGAATTTAGTTTTATCGTTATGCTAGATGTGCATCCCAGATATAATGGTGACCTGCCTTGAAAGTGGCAGTTAGATAAAACTGAAAATTTATTTGCATTAGCTTTTTAAATTCTAATAAAACTGTGAAATTATGAGACAGTATATATAAAAGTTCCCTTAGAAGCCACAAAAGTATATTTTTTGGATTAAAAAACAATTTAGATTTAATATACGTACACAATGTACTTAATTTACTACAGTTAAGATTTTACTTGCAATGGCACCCGAAATTTGGTCATTTCTTGAAACATAATTGGACTTACCACATATAGTAAAGTATGAAAGTATATGTTCTTATTTTTTCAGAACAGACTACAGTCTCTAAGCTATGGTTGGATCCTGTGGAGAAAGATTTTATCCTCTTGCAGAAATTTGATAACTGGATTCGAAAGTTTGATGGGAGGAGAACTTTGTTAAAACGAGAAATTCGTATCATCTGTTTTTCTGCTTCAGATACATATCCTTCAGCTAACAACCACGGGAATGATCTGGGTATTAACCTGAAAGTGTTATAAGGGCATTAATAAACCTTTGAGAGTAAAATTAATATTAAAAAAAACTATAGCAACAAAGCAAAATTAAAAATATCAGGAAAATCAATGCTTAATTAAGAAGAAGAAAAGTGTTATCGATGCTATTTTCAGAGACACGAGTACAAAACAATTAATTTATCTAAAACTTCTCAACTAAATATATATATATGTAATGATGGAACAAAGCAGACCCAAACTTATACTCGAAAACCCCTTTAAATTGTCCTTATTATTTTTCTCAGCCCGGGCATACTGGGCTGCGAAGAGTCTAGCTAAACTCCTGTTCTGAAGAAACACATCAGTTGTCATTGCCGAACGTAATTTTTATTTCATCTTTGTTGAAAATACTTTTAAATAAACTCTATTACTGAAATAGGGGCTCGGTGCATCTACCCGATGCTTAAAGGTTGTCCGTGTTTGAACAAGCAAGCAATAAATCGCACGGATAATATCAAAACAACAACTTTAATTCAACTCAAAAAGCATAACAACATTTACACTACTGCTTTTTTATACCACCTACTAAGTCACTTACATTCACTTCATTTCACCACGTGACATAATATAAAATCAGGTGAATGAATCAAATCATAAAATATAAATTCAGGTTAAAATATAAAATATAAATTAAGGAAGCTAAAACTGAAGTTCATGATGGAAAAAGATGGGGAAATTCCGTGACAATATTCAAGAACTCAAGTCTCCAAAAAGGAATTACGTCATACCGACGCGAAAGCCGTAACAATCTTATCAAAATAAGACAAAGTCCAGAGACATCTGAACCGGGCTGTGTCAGAATGCTCTCTGCATAGATCTCGCAACGCCAACCTTGAGCGAAAGAGGATTAAATACCAAGTGGGGTTTAAGTCTGGTGGGAAAATGCTGAGACAACAATTGCTTAAAGAGAGTAATTTTTGGTTAAAGACATCTGCCAAAGTGTGGCGTTCAGGATGACTATTATTGCTGATCGTTACAGATTTTCCATGGGAGAGTTATTACTTCCTTGTTAAAAGGCAGCAATATTATTTTTAGCTTTGATAATCAAAGAAAGAATTCCGAGGTTTGGCTTCCTCGTTCGGATTTCATGGCTGGGAAAATAGTATTAATATAAAGTGAAGAAATTAAAATTTAGAATAATGAATGGGGAAAAGGGATAATTTGGGATAGACTTGGAGCTTAGATATTGATATTATTACGCACACACACACACACACACATATATATATATATATATATATATATATATATAATATATATAATATATATAATATATATATATATATATATATATATATATATATATATATATATATATATATATATATATATATATATATATATATATATATATATATATATATAAGATACGCTTATGTTTAAATAAAATCCGTAACATGATGGATTTACTGCAGCATTTCACGCGCAACTTCACTTATAATAAACTCTCATACTTCTCAGAGAAATTTTATATGTCATGTAATCCATACTAAGAATTTGTGCTGAGTTTTTTACTATCAATATTGACTGTTCAGCTGCTTAAATTTAGTAAAATATGTCCCCATGGAACTTAAAATCCTCTGAAGGCTGTTCTGCTTCATAACTCGCCCTGCGCCGCCTAACTTGACAGGTGCAATGCGCTCTCAACTCCATGTTGGAGATTCCTTTCTATTTGGATCATACTCAGAAGGGGAGAGGTGTCTACTTACTATTACGTACCCTTCTCCCACACGACGTCTTTTCTCAGAGAAAACACCTAGATCCACATTCAACGTATAGACGCTTCAGATGTCCGCTAGAGTTCGAGCCCGGCATCCAGGTATTCTGTCCCCGCACATTAAGTACTAAACCAGGGGTCGGTAAACTGTGGATTATAAACCTTACCACAGCTTTTGCATAGATATTTACGGCTCTTCAGATTTCTACCTCTATGTACTTTATCGATAGCATAATATATTCAGATAGCATATAGCTTTCATTGATAAATTTTTAATACCTGTTAAGTACCCAATGAGGCATTTAAAATTTTTTTTTTAGAAATCTGGTTCACTCTCATAGTTCATTTATCGTCATACCCTCTAGAGTCCCCTATAAAGAATCACATGGAATTCATTTCAAACCATTGGTTATTATAACCCAATTTTATTTTATTGGAAGTAGATAAGTAGTCCTCGACTTATATGAAAAAATTTATTGAATAAGATAATTTTCATTCAACACTTCGATGATTGAATTTAAAATTATCACTTATATACTTAATCAGATAAGTCAAATATAAAAGAAATTATTGCTTAAGTATGTAATTCAGATAAAAGTATGAAAATAATGCAGCGATATTTAAATAATTTACCAGAAATGATATATGAGAGGTTAAAGAATGATCTGTGCAGAAAAAAATGTTATTCCTATTTATTCAAATAAATGATAAATTAATCGCCTGCCCTTACGAGATCCATTCGAAAGTTCACAATGCCGACAGACATGGTGTTATTGAAAGAGACTCGATACTTCATTATGTCATTGAATAAGCTACTTTTAGAAACTGGTTCATGACAGATGCAACCTTTTTAAGCCCGATAAGAGGGAAAAACTATTAAAACGTAATTGTGAAGGATAAGTACTTAATTATGAGAGACAAAATGTTTAAGTAATTTTCTTCAATCGACTTACGCATGAAAATTCTATGTTTTAACTTTTTTTTTTCAACTTCTTGCTCATTCCTCTGTCTGAATCAGATAAGATCCATGAGATTGTTAGCTTTAAGTACATTCAAGACAAAAGTCAGTATTCATCAAAGGAACGACTTACCAGAAGTATCCGAGGCAGACAATTCCTGGTGCAGAAATAGCTAGTTGAATGTAACGCCAATTTTTGATGAGCCACGAAATTATGCACAAGATGATGATGCCGACTGGTGTTATGAAACACAGAGAAATCGAGGATTTCAGATGATATTGAAAAGATACTGTTTCCAGCAATAAAGTGTACGAAAGACACTGGATAGCCTGTAAGATGGAAGATAACCTATTAAAAAATGGTATACGCAAATAAACGCTAAAGAAAATTTTAGCTCAGTACGAATTTCTGCAGGTATGAGTAGTGACATACAAGGTTTAAACCGGGAAAATATCGAGTTTTTGAGAAGGAATTTCAAAATCCAAACATAATTTTATTGCCAATTCCTATGACACAAAAACCACCATTTTTTCTCCTTGTTGTAGACAGTTGATATTTTCACAAACTCATTATATTTCTCTCTTTTAAACTCTATTTGGCTATCTGTTTAGCTCTCTTTTTCCTTTCTCCAATCTTCTTTCCTCTCTCTTTCTCTCTCTCTCTCTCTTTTTCTCTCTCTCTCTCTCTCTCTCTCTCTCTCTCTCTCTCTCTCTCTCTCTCTCTCTCTCTTTCTCTCTCTCTCTCTCTCTCTCTCTCTCTCTTTCTCTCTCTCTCTCTCTCTCTCTCTCTCTCTCTCTCTCTCTCTCTCTCTCTCTCTCTCTCTTTATCTCTCTCTCTCTCTCTCTCTCTCTCTCTCTCTCTCTATATATATATATATATATATATATATATATATATATATATATATATATATAGATATATATATATATATAATGTGTGTGTGTAGGATTTGGACTCAAAATGCAACAGTGTCATTTGATTACACCTTTAAATGATATATGTATTACAAAAGATAATAAACTGTTATTTTAAATTTAAAGATATTTATATTTATAGTATAAAAGGAGGAGAAAAGTTTAGCATAAAGAAATTTACATGATAAATAATGATCAAAAATAATGTATATAATTATTATATTAGCAATTAAAATTGAAGCAACCAGTTATGTGTTTAATAAGACTAACAGGGTAACTATTTACATAAGTACTACTAAAAAATCATTTAAATGGCCATTGCTATTATTTCTTGAATATATATATATTCATTTTTTACATCTCTAGGTATGAGACCTAATTTCTGATTTTGGGGTGACCTAAAGCTTGTGATCACACAAACTTGTTTAAATGAATTAGACTTAACGTAAATCAAATGAAATAAGTTAATTACACTCATGTACATAAATTAAGGATAATTCAGAATCACACAGAAATTGAGCTCTAAAATAAAAATTTCACCTGTAGAATTATCACACACATCTTGAAGAAGAATATGCAAATTGCAGGAAACCACCAGATGGCGTGGATAGTACGTCACAATGACGAGAGTGTATGAAAGGGGTATATAAGGAATGGTAGCAAAGAAGTAAAATTGTTCACAAGCGCTTTAAAAGCCTTTCAGTGCAATAACCGCATAGTTATGGTACCAAGGAAGCATTTGGATGATTTTTTACGTGGTAGAATTATCGGACGACTGGAATGTGGACGTACCCAGCTGGAAGTATCCGAGGAACTTGGAATCGCCCAGAGTGTCATCTCCAGGCTTTGGCAACGATTCAAACATGATGGTAATGTGAGTAGATGTTACAGCACAGGTCGCCCCCGAGTTACTACGCCGAATGATGACCGCTATTTGGCAGTTACTGCCAAAAGAAACAGACGGAGCACAGCATCAGACCTGTCTCGTCAGCTCTCTTCAGCTACCGGTACGACAGTTTCAAGGCAGACCGTGTACAGACGCTTAGGGAACATTGGTCTATATGCTCGTAGGCCTGTCAGATGTGTTCCTCTTACCGCAACTCACTGTCGCCTGCGATTATGCTGGGCTAGAGAGCATGCATTGTGGACACCGCAACAGTGGTCTTGTGTGATGTTTTCCGACGAGTCCAGGTTCAGTTTACATTCTGATTCTCACCGGACTTTCATATGGAGAGCGCCAGGTACCCGTTACCACCAAGAGAACACCATTGAAAGACACCGTTACGGTGGTGCAGGATGGCTCGTTTGGGGAGGAATTATTCTTGGTTCCAGAACTGACCTGCATGTTCAGAGTGTAACGATGACAGGCCACATCTATCGGGATGTCCTTCTGGAACAACATGTACGTTTGTTTCGGGGCGCCATGGGTCCTGAATTTCTGTATATGGATGACAACGCCCGACCTCACCGTGCAAACATTGTAGACGAATGCCTTCAATCGGAGGATATCACCCGTATGGATTGGCCAGCATACTCACCGGACTTGAATCCAATAGAGCATGTGTGGGACATGCTTGGCCGACGAATTGCAGCCCGTCAACCCCCTCCCAACTGTCTATCGAAACTTCGGAGGGCATTGCTTGATGAGTGGTGTAATTTTCCCCAAGATCAGATTGATAATCTGATACTCAGCATGCGTAGGCGTTGTAACGCTTGTATTGCATCGTCCGGGAGACATACTCCGTATTAACCATCATACTAACCATGTTATACTGTTTTCTATAAATAGGTTCTTTTTTGAAATTTGCTCCAGGGAGTAAAAATCGCAATTTTTATTAATTATGTCAAACATATAGCATCTTTTTTGCTCTTTACCTTTTGTTTAATAAATAGACTTTACAAATAAGTCAAATTTGTTTTGCTTTTGTCTCTTTCATTGCCTGAACTTCATTATCCTTAATTTATGGACATGAGTGTAGTTTAAAGCTAAAGTAAAACCGAACAAATTGAAACTAAATAATAATGATAATGATATTGTTAGAAACTTTTATCTTTTTGAAAATTAAAACTTGATAAGAAGAAAATTGTAACATTAATCTTATAATATATTTTAGTTTTCAGTACTAACAATATAGATGTTTTATAACAAATCTCAACTATGTCATCTTAGTGAATTGCCACTGTAGGCACAACATTATTTGAAACATTAATTATTTTAACGATATTTCTTACCGTCACAAGCATGCCTTGCAGTGAGTAACCAATCGCAAAGATGGTGAACAGGGAGAAGAAGTGGAGTGCCAGGCCAAAAACTGTGTGAAAGAGGAGGGCAGCCAGGAGGTTCGAGCGTCTACCATAATGATCTCCCAGTATACCAAATAGGATACCTCCGAGCATTGTACCCCCTGTATACGCATAAGGCAGGAGGTTCATCAGGTACTCCCTCTCGCAGACAAGGTCCCACTTAAAAAAAAAAAAATGATAAATGAACGAGTGAAAACTTCAAAGATTCTAAAGAGACGGAAAATGATTCTAGGGTAAATAATTCAGGAACAATAACAGAAATTAGAAATTGGAGGATTTACAATGACCAAAGCAACACAATATATAGTAAATAATTTATTTTCAATAGAAACGTGATAGAAGTAGAGTTGTGAGCAGTGGAAAAAAACCGGGTTTTTGGGGAAGGGAATTTTGAAAATTTCCAAAACATGAGAATTTTGAAGTCGTCAATTCCTATGACACAATGAGAACCACCATTTTTCTCTCCCTTTGTTGTAGACTTCAAAAGTTGATATTTTCACAAAATTTAACTATTATATGCTATGAAAAAAAAAATTGAATAACTGGGATTAACTTACTATATTTGGCAAGGTATCATGTTTAGCATGAAAGTATGAGTATATTATTCCTTTGAGAAATATCCAATATTTTTATTAGTACATAAATATTAGGCAATAATCTGTAGTGTCACAAAACCCATAAATCATTATTTTTCTTGGATAATCTCTCTCTCTCTCTATATATATATATATATCTATATATATATATCTATCTATATATATATATATATATATATATATATATATATATATATATATATATATATAATGTGTGTGTAAGAATTGGACACAAAATGCAACAGTGTCATTTGATTACACCTTTAAATGATAAATGCATTACAAAAAATAATAAACTGTTATTTTAAATTTAAAGATATTTATTTTTATATTATAAAAGGAGGGAAAAAAGTTTAACATAAAGAAATTTACTTAATAAATAATGATAAAAAATAATGTATATAATTATTATATTACCAATTAAAATTGAAGCAACAAGTTATGTGTTTGATAAGACTAACAGGGTAATTAATGACATAAGTACTACTATAAAATCATTTAAACGCTCATTGTTATTATTTCTTGAATACACACACACACACACACACACACACACACACACACATATATATATATATATATATATATATATATATATATATATATATTGTAAAAGTAAAAAAAAAATCTCTTAAATATTATGCTAGTTCTTAAATAGCTACTGTTGAAAAAATACATGTAAACATTGTTAAAATGATTTCTTCCCAAAGTTCCCCAAATTCCGGGTTTTTTACATCTCTAGATAGAAGTATACTCTAATGCTTCATTTTCTTGAAAGTTATTTACATTAGGAGCATAATCTTCAACATATTGTCCTTGTTGAGGCTGTTATTTTCTCGATAATTAAATATTACAACTGAAGAATCAAAACCTGGTAATGTGTCATAAAAATGGTTATTTACATAAATCAATCCTAATAAGGTTCTTTTCTCTTGAACGCACCTTATTCTTTTAAAAATTGTAAGTCAGAATCTTTACGATTTAAATGGTTATCTTTGATACCAGGCAAACCATGGTTACTCCCAGTGGAGTACGCAGAATTTTTTCAAGGGGGGGGGGGGGCATTATTCTAAAAATTAACAGCCTGCATAATTTATACTAAAATTTTTATTTTTGCCATTTTGTCTGACCTCAAGGGGGGTGTTTAAACCCCAAACCCCCCCCCCTTGTGTACATCCCTGGTTACTCCAAATGTGTGTAGCGTATAATCACTTTAAACCATCATACATAAGTAAAGTGAAGATATTTTTCTATTCATGACATTCGTTAAATTGGATTCAATCTTATTTCTCCTTAAGCAGAACACGTGGCGCAATGTTTACCAAGATCACTGTGTGTGACGCCTCTTCACTAAGCAATTCCTGTTTTCCAGCGAAAGAATAGAGGATCTAAATTTAGTGCCGATTTTGGTTTAGTTCTAATATTAGGGAGGGGTGGGGGTAAGTTTATTGGTAAATGCTTACTTCTGTGACCAGAGTCCACTCATCTGGATCATCTTGTAAAAATTCCCATCCATTTGTACAGTGCTGGGTTCCGAGTGAAGGATCCTCGGGGTCCACATATAACTCGCAGGATGCAAAGCGCGGTCGGCCTTCTACGAATACCACTGGCCGTCGCGGTGGTAAAGAACTGTTGGTGGCAGGGGCTCGGCATCTGTGAGGAGGCGTACGGGCGCAACAACGAAGTAATTGATCACTGAAGGTGATAGGTAGCTGTATGCAACATAGTAAGAAGGCAGACAGGAGTTGCCACTTTCCACATTCCATCACATCTGTAAAACAACGACAAAACGATTTATTACATTAAATATAGCAACCTCTTGCAATTACAAAAATTTATTTTATTTAAAAAGAACTTCTAAAACTGTTTCCTTCTTTACTCACAGCTAGAGTTGTGAGCAGTGGAAGAAACACGGGAAAAAAAACCGGGTTTTGGGGGAAGGGAATTTTGAAAAATTCCAAAACATGGGAATTTTGAAGTATTTTGAAGTCGCCAATTTCTATGACACAATGAGAACCACCAATTTTTTCTGTCTTTGTTGCAGACTTCAAAAGTTGATATTTTCACAAAATTTAACTGTTATATGCTATGAAAAAAAAAATTGAATAATTGGAATTAACTAACTATAGTTCGCAAGGTATCCCGTTTAGCATGAAAGTATGAGTATATTTTTCCTCTGAGAAACATCCAATATTTTTATTATTACATAAATATTAGGCTATAACCTGTAGTGTCACCAAACCCATAATAAATCTGTTATTTTAAATTTAAAGATATTTATTTTTATATTATAAAAGGAGGGGAAAAAGTTTAGCATATATAGCAATATCACATAATAAATAATGATCCAAAATAACGTATATAATTATTATATTATCAATTAAAATTGTAGCAACCAGTTATGTGTTTGATTACACCTTTAAATGAGTATATGCATTACAAAAAATAATAAACTGTTATTTTAAATTTAAAGATATTTATTTCTTTATATATATAAAATATATATATATAAAGCAATTTATATATATATAAATATATATATCCAAAATAATGTATATAATTATATATATTAGCAATTAAAATATATAGCAACCAGTTATGTGTTTGATAAATAACAGGTAATATAATTATATAATACTACTATATACAATATTTAAATGCTCATATATATTATATTCTTTAATATATATATATATATATATATATATATATATATATATATATATATATATATATATATATATATATATTTATATGTATAAAACAACATCACTTACACAATACAGGAACATATATATATTTATATAAAACACAAATATATATAAAATTATATACGATATATATATATATATATATATATAAAGTCGTCATATATACCTTTTTCTTTACTGCACACACATATATATATATATATATATATATATATATATATATACATATATATATTAGAAGTATATATATACACTTGTATACATATATATATATATATATATATATATATATATATATATATATATATATATATATATATATATATATATATACATATATATATATATATACATATATATATATATATATATATATATATATATATATATATATATATATATATATATATATTGTAAAAGTAAAAAAAAAAAAAAAAAACTCTTAGAAATATTATGCTAGTTCTTAAATAGCCACTGTTGAAAAAATAAATGTAAACATTGTTAAAATGATTTCTTTTCAAAGTTCCCAAAATTCCAGGTTTATTCCCCAAAAATTCCCGGGTTTATTCCCACCTCTTAAAAATTCCTGGTTTTTCGCATCTCTACTCACAGCCCAAAATGTACACAAACAGAAATTATTTATTCACATGTCAGGTATTTGGAACTGGAGTCTTTAAACTAAGCGTATTTTAATATGAAGACACCGTATAAGAGAAACATTTCATATCGATATTAAGTGTTATATCATTGTAAATGATGTATGGCAGCACTGTCCAACTTCTCTAAGTCCATGGGTTACTTTATCGTCTACAAATATTTGGAGAGCTAGAGAAGGGTAGTAATTAAAAAGTATATTTATTTTGTCAGTAACTAGTTTATTTACATAAAAAAACATAGAGATGTTTAATAACTGTGTTTAAAAATACAATAAAAATTTTCAATATAGCTGATCGCTCAGTTATTTTGCTGAATGGACGTCAGTTTCTTTGATTTTAAACAGACTAAAGTTCGTTCCGTCTTGGTCGATATTGAAAAGATAAGATCTTAAAATTTAAATTGTTTCCTCGGTTTACCATGTTTGTGTCATCGAAAATATTTTATTTTCCTATATAGACAAGAAGTCTATTGTTTTGTTTTCATAAGTCGCATATAAAAATGAGTACCATACACTTTAGTAAGATAAATGAGTAAAATATTTGCGTATTTTGCAAAGATATCATTATTTAAATTTAAAAAGGAATTTTTGTTCCTACCCAGAATATGTTTTAGAGGGAGTCCGACTTTTTCTAAATGAAAATTGTGATACCATCTAATGATTTAATTTGCCTACGAGTATCTCCATGCAGAATATGATTTTGTATAATAACTGTAATATAGCATTAGGACCTTCAAGACCTCCAGGTTGGTAGGTCAACTGGATTGCCTGGGCCGAGCTCTCTAATCCAGAAATTTCTAATAGTAAGCAGAAAATGACAACGAGCAGAAAATAAAACAACTAAAAGGGAAAAGAGGAGATAGTGAGGTGGATTCGTGAGTTCATAACACAAAACTAAAGAGTAGAAAGTTTAGGGATAGAAACAAAACACATATTTTTGCGGCCAGGGACATCAGTACAATATCCGTGAAATTTAACATTTTTTAGCCTTTAAAAATCAGAAAATTAAGTAAAAAATAAATAGTTATGTTCAAAAATATGAGAATAAGTTAAAAAATAATAAAATTAAAAAAATACAGTTATTTATAAATAAAATGAGAATTTGGAATTTATGACATCGCAGGGGACAGAACCATGAACCTCAGGCTTGCAAGTCATAAATGTAATATACATTAAAGGCCGAGCCCTTCAATCCAGAGGCTTCTGTCAGTAAGCACAAAAATGACAACGAGCGAAAAATAAACACATAAAAGAGCAAAGAGATAGAAGGGTGGATTCGTGAGTTCATAACACAAAACTAGAGAGTTTAGGGATAGAAAAAACATAAAATATTTTTGTGGCCAGTGACATCCGTACTAAAAAAGCCGAAAATGTAGAATAATAGTGATCAAGTTCGAAAAAAATTAAAAAATTTGGAAAAAATAAAAATATATGTTTTAAAAATAAATAAATTGCATTAAAAATCCGAAAAGGGCCTAAATAATAATATTTAAACATAAAAATAATTTTTATTAATTTAGATTAAGTTTTAGAAATTTTTGTTTATTGAATAATAATGATCAGAAACGATAAAGTTAAAAATTTTGAAAAAAAATAAAAATATATGTTTTAAAAATAAATAAATTGCATTAAAAATCCGAAAAGGGCCTAAATAATAATATTTAAACATAAAAATAATTTTTATTAATTTAGATTAAGTTTTAGAAATTTTTGTTTATTGAATAATAATGATCAGAAACGATAAAGTTAAAAATTTTGAAAAAATAAAGATATATGTTTTAAAAATAAATAAATTGCATTAAAAATCCGAAAAGGGCCTAAATAATAATATTTAAACATAAAAATAATTTTTATTAATTTAGATTAAGTTTTAGAAATTTTTGTTTATTGAATAATAATGATCAGAAACGATAAAGTTAAAAATTTTGAAAAAAATAAAAATATATGTTTTAAAAATAAATAAATTGTACTAAAAATCCGAAAAGGGCCTAAATAATGATAAATAAACGTAAAAAGCAATTTTATTAATTTTGATTAAGTTTTAGAATTTTTGTCATCGCCGGGGACAGAACCGTACTCCCGACGATAATATACATTGCAACAATTTATTCAAACATATCTTATTTATTTAGGAAAAATTGTGGTAACTAATATAATTTCGAGGGGCAGGACATCTAGACCCATATGACCTCCTGTGGGTTGAGTTTTGACTTAGTGGGCCGCAAAAAATGAATCGGAGAGTCGCCTATGGAGCAGCACGAATGTATGAGCATGCATGATTTTCTTTACAAAGCACTTCTATCTCCATTAACTCTCTGTACCATCAACTTGCGTACTTTTGTAGGAACAGATGCATTATAGTCGCCGGTCCCGGACGCCATGTTTTTTTTTTTTGGCGACCAACAGAAAAACGCATGATTTGAAAAGTCGCCAAGTAGAAAAACATGGCGGTGGTGCGTGTTTTCTGAAAGATCACAAAAATAAAAAAAAACATAGCGGTGGTCAAGTGGCATATTCGAAACACAACATTAACAAAACTAAACTTTAAAAGGAAACAGATTAACAATTTAAAGTATTATTAAAATAAAATTAGCATATTTCTTCACAATGCTACAAATAGTTAAAACAGAAATAAGAACATCCGCCATAACTAAATACCAAAAATAACTTACCTACCTACGAGACAACCTACTACTGGAACGAAAAGAACATTTAGTACAGAAAATTTGCATAGATAGCCGGGTAATGACGTCAAAAATCACGTGCATCAATAGGATGCAAGAACATATAGAAGGTTCCATATTCCCCTATCAAAGTTAGGGCATATACAGCAACCTAGTCATCGCCCCAAAAATCGCCAAGTTTGCCACACAAAATCGCCAAGTTTGGCGAGAAAAAAACACGGCGGCTATAATGCATCTGTACCCTTTTGTAAGTTATTCAGGATATTTTATCCATTATCTTTCTGCGGAATTAAATCATAAATTTTTCTTTTCACTTTTTGGTGGAATTACTGTTTGCCTTTGCTTTGGAGGACCAGAAGGATCATTTTGAATTATTGCTAACTAGCATATAGCCCGTCATATGACGGGATCAGTAAAATTTTTAATTTTCCAGAATTGTAAAATACCCTATGAGGCAGATAAAAAAATTATTTGATTTTTGGCTGAGCATTATCTGGTACACACTCAATAATTTGTTTACCGTCACATTCCTGTAAAGTCTCCTGATACTATGAATGTAGTTTAGAATCACTTTGAATTCATTTAGTCAAACCGTGTGGATATGCATGAAAAACAAACGCACAAACGGACAAATTTCTTAATTTTCAAAGGTATATAGCCTAAACCCTAGATATTTATTAGTCCATGAAATAGGCTCCTAGACTTTTATTAAACGTATTTGTTGTTAATACCGGTGATAAAATTTTCATTGCAGCAAAAATAATCGATGTTTGAATTTAAAATTAACACATATGTACCTAATATATTATTTAATACAAATATAAAGGAAAATTATTTACGTGATATCTAAATTCAGTGATAAAAATATGAAAATACTGCTGACGATATTTAAATAATTTAAAATAAGAAATGATGAAATGAGATGGTTAAAGGAATGACGTCATAATGCTGGAAAAAATGTTATTTTTACCTATTTATTATGTGATAAATTGATAAACTTAATCCCCTGCTCTTAACCGTGAAAAATAGGGCTTGAAATAATGGCATTAAATGCTCGAAAAGGAGGGAAGGAGTGGATTTCGAACGTTTTAAAGAAGGCAGTATTTTTCGCTGTGATGTGAAGCATATTTATACCAATTTATTTTAGAATCGGATCGATAGTTTAGGAGAAGATAAACTTTGAATTTTGCTAACCCTAACTCATCAAGAAATCAACATGGATGCCTGTATCCATTCCAGGTCCAACCGCTTCATAAATTCGAAGACAGACGGACAGATAATTTAGGCTATTATTATATAGGGAATTTTTAGTGCAGTTTTCAATTTACTTTGCTTAAAATGGTTATGATTAACGTTAGAGAAATGTGTATTAAGTATGATTGAATGTATACCCCCACCAAAGCGTGTATTACTTGGCACATGCGAAATTCGAGTCATATAAAGATTTGACTTTTTTTCCTGGCTAGTAAAAAAAGTGTTTTTTTTCGATAAAAACGAGATCTGCCAAATTTCATTATTTGAAGAAAATTCATATAAAATGATAACAAGAAAGTAAAATTACATAGTAATCTGATGTGTTCAAATTAATCTGTTATTTCAAATTACAATTAATAACTAGTTAAAAATTTGTAAGAACGTTTTAAAATATTTATTCACTGATCTCCGACTATTGTTATGTGTTACTAAATTATCTTGCACTGTTAATATCGAAACCAGTAAAGTTTTAAAAAGTTCACATTCTTTTTTCGAGGCATTTAAAGATGAAGATGATGGGATTGAAAGGGAGAAGGTTAAAAATATAAACATTAAAAATTACTAGATTTTAAAATTCATGAAGTTTTAATAATGCTTCAATGTAAACAGTAAACAAAATGCTCCCTGTTTCACGAGAGGAAATATTCCTTTTAAAAGAAAGGAAAAGATATTTTGATGATATCTATTTAGATTGAAGATGCACGAATTGAACCGTTTTCTTTGAAAGTAGCTTAAGTGTATTTTATTTTATATGGAGATATTTAAGGTTTTGCACAAGAACAATATAAACATGGATCGAAAAATATGGATATATGTTATTACACTAGTTTTATATTTTTATATAAAGTTCATAGCAAATTGTATTCATTTCTATCATTAACTAATTTTTTGTCAAAATGGACTTACACCGCTTTCAAAGAAAACTGCTCAATTCATAAATGTAAGTAATTTTATAAAAATGAGTGAAATAAAACTTTATCGCTCATTAAAATAATAATAATAATAATAACCGTTATTACCTACTTTTATATAAGTAGAAGACGTTAATCAGTAGGACAAATGTTTAATTTCATGAGATTAAAAGCCTTTCTTTTTTTATCTAAATATATATATTTTCAACTGTAAAGATAGTAGAGTGAAAATTTAATTAATGTATTCCAAACGCATGCTAATTTATCCTAATTTCAGAAACTTTAGTTTTAACATATTTTACAAATTCTTGAAAACTGTGGTCAAGTAGCTCAAGTGCATTATGCCATAAAGAGTGCTAAATTAAAATCGAATTTCTTACCCAACTCTTGTTGCAGAGAGAAATTTCACTCATCATCCTAATATCCTCTTGCACGGTTAACTAAGAATCAACAACGAGGGTTCCGCAAAATAACTGCGTACAGTCTCTCCATGAAATCAGCGAAGCATGGGTACTTACCTCTTGGCGACTTGGCGGTCAATCCGATTCGAATAAGCAAAAAAATATTCGAAGCTGTGATAAGAATCGGATACTTTTTTCAAATCATGAAAATTTACCCGTGTTTACCTTATGACATTTCTTATATAAACTTAGATTGGTGGCAGAGATAAAATTTCGAAAGATATGGCAGATATTACCTTTAATATTAACATAGAATCAAAATGAAATTTAAAGACTATTTTAAAAATGAATTCATTTAAATTTGTGTTTAGCTATTGTTAAAAATTTGAAAAGAAAATCGCTTTAATGTTTAAAAGAAAGATTCAGGAAGGATTTAAATTTTTATAAGGTGTATTACAACGATAATAATATAAACTAATATGAAATCATGTTTTCATATTTAGCTTATATTTATTATTAGGCTTAGCTTATTTTATATTTTGTAATCATATGATAACAAAATTTAAAAAAAAAAATGCAAACGTCTGTCCCATAATTAATAATCAAGTGTTTGCAAATTATCGATATCTGATATTGGTAAAATCTAACTATGATTTTTATGAAATATCTAATTATTTTTTAATTATTATTATTACATTTTAAATGAGAGCATTTACCTTTATTTATGCATTCTCACTACAATGTCGCGGGTTTCTTGACTATTTCCTTATGGAAGAACCATGTTGGTAGACAGTGGCGTACGCAAGAGAGGGGTTTACCCCCCCCCCCTTGCGTACAGTATAATTCAATAAATTTTTAGCTTGTTTGAATACTGGTTTAATTCCCTATTTGTTGGTAAGCTATTTTTTCTTATTTTTTGGTCAAATTCTTTGGTTTACTATAGAATATTGACATTTATACGGTTATTATTTAGGAAGATGTTACATTATAAATAGTTTTTTCTAGCTTGTTTAATTCCTACTTTTTAATAAAAATAAAATATTTTACCTCTTATTATAAAAAAATTGTTTTTAAATTTAAAAAATCAAATCAAAATTTAACTAAACAATGTTGTCTAAATAAAAAGTCAAAATTGTTTAGCTGTTTAAATTAGGGAAATAATAGTGCTTTATTACATACTAGAATTTCTTTTAGTAGTTTCAGAAAATTATTACCAACCCTCTTGAAAAAATTCTGCGTACGCCACTGTTGGTAGACACTTTTTCTCTCTATAATGGGACATCAGAAATTACTTCCAAGCCTTACGCGGGATTTACACTCTCACCTTCCAGTCAGCCTGGCAGGCGAATGTTATAACAATTACGCCGGGTTTTCTCTTTTTGATTCTAAATTAAGGAATTAAAACTCACTTCGTCACGGAAGAGTATTAGAGTGATATATATGACTGAAACGAATACTGTGCAATAAATATTGATACTACACACATACACACAAGAAAAAAATTAATAAAATAGCACAAAAATTAACATTTTCTAAAACCTTATTCAACCTCTTCAAATATAATTTATGAATGTTTCGACTTGAGAACAAAATAAAACATCCAACATTTGAAAAGGAAATCACTTTCAAAAACTAAGATTTATGAAATTCCTCTTTTAAAAATGTTTTGTTTCTTTAGAAAAGTGCGACCTCTGCTAAATTCTTTGAACCATCTGAATACAGTAGCACTAGCTGGAGATTCATCACCAAATGCCAATTGTAACCGCTGAAAGCATTCTTCTTGATTTAATCCTGCTTTAAAATCGTAGAAAATCATTTCTCCTCTGTTTAAAATTTATTCTACGCTAAACAAGTTGAAGTAAGTCAATAAAAACTTGTCTGCTGTATTAAAATACTTTGTATTTTAAAATTAAACCGTTATTTTTATTTTGTAAATTCTCGTCTGCGCGTATCTCAAAAATTTCAAGGTAACCTAGTACGAAGGAAAAGTAGGAGATCTGTGGAGCCTGCATTTGTTTCTCTAAAAATTAACATGTTAAAATAAAGTTATCTAATGGTGACCGAAAAGAGAATCGGCTTTTCGGTACCAGAATGAATCCGTAAGTTCAAATACCATTGTTTACGGCTATGTTCGTAGCCGTTCGGAATTGGCTTTAAGGAATAGAACCCCATGTAATTAATTTTCATGTAGGAAAAAAATATAGCGTAGCGCTTCAAACAACTGCCTCTAATAATTAGCCATATAAATAAAAGAATAACTAGGTTACTAATTATTCGATTTATAAATCCCATAACTTCATTCCAGGATTTCGTTACGATCCGAATCAATTTTCTAACCAATTTCTCACTATTTCCAGTTACAAAGAATCATATATTAAAAACAAAAATATTATTTCTCTAAAGTCTCAAAGCTAATTAAAAGGTTGAATAGCATTTTGGATTATCTAAGCTAATTTATATAGAATTTATCGCCATAGTACCGATTGTATTTTCGGCATTCATTGTTTTCCCACATCTATCAAAAAACTACTATAGGTTTTCTGTGTTGACAAAAATGTTTCAAAGTTCTGTGGATGAAAAAAAAGATTTCATGTCTATTAGTTGGCTTGCTAGACCAACAGAGGACTAATAATCTAACAATTATTGGAATCACAACAGTAAAGAACCTATGCACAAGCTATAAATATGATCGCGAGAAAGAGAAGGAAGAAGACAAAAAATGAACCTTATTCAATACCCAGTTTTTCGAAGGCACACGAAACTGTCAAAATTCAAATTACTTATATGCATTGTAACGGCGTGATTTAGCGGTGTATCGTCATCAAAGAACTTTGCTTTGAGAGGTGGACTTGTGTGGATACAAAAGGATTGTTTTCCCCGGCACCACGATGTCTACACTGTTGTGCCCTATAGTAAAGGAACAATATGCCAGACAACACGGCACCTTCACTGACAGCCAAAAAAATGATCGCGGGAACGACAAAGGATTTGCCACTACTGAAATGTAGCCGCTAAGAATTCCAGTGACCCCTGGTTTTGCGGCCGATGATTGTTTAACCCGGACCAATCCAGTTGGTCGAAGGTGAGGTCATCGCCTGGTGACCCAATAATGAAATTGTGGGTGAGGCCCCTCCCCTAGAAAGAGACGAGAGAAGATTTGTTTTTTGAGAGAAGTTAGTTAGCTAGCAACCAGCTAATTCAGAGGTCGCCTTGACCAGTCTCTCTACCGGAGAGTTTTTTGCTATAATCCCACCTTGGGATCTTTTCTTTAAGGAGTAGCCCGCATCGGCTAACTCGGAGGTCGCCTCGACCAGTCTCTCCATCGGAGAGTTTTATTTAGCGAAATCCCGTCTTGGGATATATCTCTTGCTGAGATTGAAGCGATACCCTGTGCTTTGGGTTTCCTTTTTCTAATATAATCCTCTTCAGGATTGTTTGCAGTTCTTCAGAACTAACTGTGCTTAGATCTCCTACCTGTACTTCAGTGCACTTTCGCGAGAGCTACGAATTGTTTCTTCCGTCTAATCACCCATATTTCAGCAGAGACTGGATTTAGTAGGTACCCGTCTCTACTCAGGCCTACGTGTACTAATCACTTACCTGTGATCGGATTGTTTTTTTTTTTATAGTTGTGAAATGATGTATATAGCAGAAGTGTAAATAAATCCATTAATCAAGAAACACCTGATTCTTCCTTGTGTCACCTGAAACAGGGACCGGATACGTTACAGCATCCACAAGAACAGTGATAATGTACTTGCAAAGCTGGAAGCATAAAACGCTTATTCTTTGTAGTCAAGTGATCAACTCGTACAAAACAAGTATCAATTACAAAATATTTTTTTTAAATATTAAATATCGTTCTAATTATATTTTATAAAATACTAAATACTTCCAATTAGTGTTGTTAAATAAATAATTTATTCTTAGTCACACGATTTACTTAACTTTCCCATCCATCGTTTTCCATTTCCGCCCACTTAAAAACCGATGGATCGATGTCCTACTGTATAAAAATTTTCCCAATATCACATTTAAAAAAAGTTTTATTGAGTTTTATAATCTGCAATTTTGACCTGCCAATCCCCCCCCCACCTTTTTTTTAAAAAATTTTGCCCATGACTGGCTCAGGGCCTCAACAAGTGTAATTCCATCCGGCTTACACAGGAGGGGGGAGGGGTATAAAGGGAGATTATATATATATATATATATATATATATATATATATATATATATTCTCTCCTCCTTAGAAATAGGCAGTTATAGATTTGAGACTGTAGACTGTAAAGCAGTTTATATACCTAGGTACACAAAATAATATATCTGTTGAAATTCATAGCAGAATTACTGCTGCTAATCGATGTTTTTTTTTTGGATTAAAGAAATATTTAAAGTCTAAGTACATTAAAAGATTGACTAAAATAATATTGTATAAATGCCTAATAAGACCTGTTTTGACTTACTCAGCTGAAACCTGGACATTGACAGAAAGAGACAAGGAAACCCTAGCAGTTTTTGAGAGAAAAATATTGAGAAGTATTTTTGGGGGAATTAGTGTAAATGGTATATGGAGAAGAAGAACAAATATTGAATTATACAGAACATATAAAAACCCAGATATAATTAATTTTATTAGCTTACAAAGATTAAAATGGGTCGGACACCTAGTTCGACTTAATGACAATAGATCCACAAAAAAAGTTTTTACGGCCAAACCAATAGGAACCCGAATGAGAGGACGACCAAAACTTAGATGGTTAGACTGCATTAAGAGCGACATAAGATCCTTGAAAATTTCAAATTGGAAATCCAGGGCCAAAAATAGGACTGAATGGTATGGAATTGTAGAGAAGGCTAAGGCCCATCCTGGGCTGTCATGCCACTGAGGAAGGATATATATATATGTCAGGTCTGAAAAAGGGGTAGTTGGGAATTATTAAGTTAAAAATGATTTTAAAAAGAGAACTCTTTTATAATAATAAAATAAATGAAAGAGACCCACGCTCGCGTAAGCTTTCAGGATAATCCGGTCAGGCGGAAGCATTTCTCAGCTTTTTGATGAGCTTGCAAATAGATAAGTTGGAATTTGGCGCGTGGACATGGAGCGGTCAACACCTTCACGCATATCTTCGCCACGAACATTGAAAATGGCGCTTGTTGTTTTCCGTAAGAACGATGAGTTAATAAAAATTATTATCAAGAAGACTGTGTTCCATTCGCCTTAACTCTGCACCACGACCATTACACACACACACACACACACACACACATATATATATATATATATATATATATATATATATATATATATATATATATATATATATATATATATACACCCTCCAAAGATTTTTTTCTGGACATTAAAATATTGCAGAGTATAATAATTCTTTTGCTATAAATGTTCTAAACTAAACAAAATTAAAAAAAGAACTTCTTTTTATGATTAAATATATTTTAACGTGGGTTAAAAAAATGATACCATATCAATTCCTGAAAAAAATATAGAAAAACTTTTGCTGCTTGAAAAAGTGCCTCTGGACCTGTGTTTGTTGAGGGGATGCATCCCTACAGGGTATGTTCCCTCCTCCGCCTTCCAATAATTTTCTGGCAAAGAATTACATTAGGTGTTTATTTCTTCCAGACACTTTTTCAATCATTCAGTGATTGTAACCAATTTTTCAATGATATTGGATTTTACTGATTTTGGAAAATAGAAATTTTTGTTCTCATGATATCTTTATTATTTTCCTTGAGTGATCTTTATTTTTGTAATTTTTATAACTTGAAAAAAAGTATTATATCAGTACTGAAACAGTTTAAATATGAGATAAGATTGATATAGCATATTCTTTACTTTTTACCAAGAGCTAATTCAAAGCTAAAGAAATTGATTCTTTCGTGGCAGTGACGATAAGAACCAACCAAAATTATTTTATGGGTACGCCACTGCTAAATCCAGCAGTGTGTGTGAGAGAAATCGGTAGTTTCCTATTAACGTAAGCATTAGAATCCAAATTCCAGCAGAAGTTATTCCTCCAGTTTTTGGGGTCACGAATTTCGAGAGGTGACAATCAGACAAAAGATGACATTCAGGGTGCGTTTTCCTTTGGGATGGAGATTCAGAGCGTTTCCGCGATTCGCGCTACGTCGAGCGAAAACAAAAAGGGGGGCCGGTCGGCCGACGCCCATCTTTTTTTTTTTTTCATTTGTTTGTTTATCTCGGGGTACACGGCCTCGACGCCAAACTAACAAACTGTTAGCTAGGAAAAAGGTTACAGACATGTACACTTAATTGTTTGCTGATAACATATCGCGAAAATTAGATGTTTGATGGATGTGGCAAAACGGAAGGTGCGTACGCTCTGTTCAGTTGTGAACGAACGAGTAAACCAGAGGATCTCAACATTAGGGCTCAAAGGGAGGCAAAGTTCCTATCTTTGAATTAACAACTAAACAAACATAAAATTTTTATTCTGGAAATTAATGCAAATTTTATTTTCTTCGGGGAAAAACATACTTATTTTACTGTAACAATCAGTAATGTTTTAATTATACTTATTATAAAATTTTAAGCGCAATAAATCTTAATGATATTGTTTTTAGAAAATTTATTAGTTCTAGAAATCAAAACATGTATTCATAATTTTCCTTTTTTTTAGCTTTACGAATTTTATATTTAGGAGAACAAAACCTTTTTGCACATCCCCTAGAAAATTTTATCTCTATATTGATACTGTATTTTCCCGAAAATAAGCCCCGGTTATTTATTAATTTTTGTTTCAAAAGGCTCAAGGGCTTTTATTAACCCCTTCCGGCATGATTTAATAATGAAAAACTGTGAATGAAATAACCATTTAATTTTTATTTAAAAAACTTGTTTCATTTTACAAATCTTACATATTCTTAATTAAAATCCACTTTTTACATAGTGTTAAATAATATCAGAAACAGTAAAATTCAGAAAATATCAAAGCAAAACATTAATAAGGTATACAGATAATAGTCTTCAAGCTAGTGGTACTTTTCAAAACAAAGTGCAAAGGAATTCTTAATTGTTTACACCGCCAAGTAGTCTCACTTTTAATTTGATTCTTGTAACACACACGGCATTTCTTAGTAGGTTTTCTTTTATTCTGACTCATTAATTTGGCAATGACTTGTACCAAGTAAACAATATGCAATAGTGACTTGTGATTTTCACAAGTGATAAAAGTGTTGCCAAATTCAGTACACTAGAAATTTTGAACTAAATTAATTATCATATTTAACAGTAACTTTAATCGCATGACGAGTGTAGCTCGTCATTGTGCGGTATGGAATGAAAAACTAATGACGAGCTAGACTCGTCATTTTACCGGAAGGGGTTAATGGTATGTCTTACTTTTCATGCACTATAATTACAATCGTTGAACTTCAATAAATATTCAGGTTCAAGAAATACACTTATTCACATTCGAAAAACACTTTAAAGCGAATAAAATCATTTATTCTAATACAACCATATCGTCTTCGTCTAGAACAGGGATGGGCAAACTACGGTCCGCGGGTGAACTCCGGCCCGCGGATAGAATTTTAAGTTGCAGGTCTTAGGAAAATTAAAATAAATATATATTTATACATTATATATCAATCTCTTTTTCTACTTTGCTTAAATATTATATCCCAAATTTATTATCTCACGCCCAGAAGATCAGCGGTATATTTGCTTCTTATATGTGAACAAGTGTTTTCAATTCTGAACCTTAGAAAGAATAATTCCAGAAGTAGACTGACAGATGAGCATTTAGCATCGTTCCTTAAAATCAGTACATCTCACTTCGAACCTCAGTATGGGGGACTTTTAAAAATGAAATCGCAATTTCATTTATCTCATGAACGTATTTAAACCGTTAGGTACTTGTATATTGCTATTAAAATTTTAGAAAAATTTATCTTGGCTCGCCAAATTTATTTTCTCTCGATTTTTGGCCCGCGGCCGAAAAAGTTTGTCCATCCCTGGTCTAGAACATCGTCATAAAACTTCAAATATTTAATTCCAGCCTGGCCATTGCCTCTCATGTTGAGCCATAAAGCTCTCGTCAAATGAAATTTTCTTGCCCATGTATCTTGTACATATGGCATTGACAATTTAGTTCTCGTTGCTTACGTGACATTTTGAATACTGAAGATTCTACTTTCTCGCAACAAAGCTCGTTTGTTTCACGTGCATATTCGCACTTAATGATTCGGCAATAGGTGTTGGTCTAGCTAACGATCTTAACTAGGGTTTCTATTAGGATTACTCTGAAAAATCATGCTAAGGGTTATTTTTTTTTATAAGCCTTATTTCTGGGAAACATGATATCATATTTTGTAAGAGGGGAGAGCAAATATGACATTTTCCCCAGGTGGCAAAAATCTACTCTACTTCACTGATTTTCAAAATTTTTGGAGCGCAGTCGCATTTAAAATTGCAAAAAATAATGTAGAGGTGTAATCGGATCTGAAAAAAAATTAAAAAGGTTTATGCCCTGTATATAGCATACATTTTGTAACATATTTTATTGTAATATATTTATTATAAAAGCCAAATTAATTTTAAAAAAAGCTGATCGACAGCATGTGATAACTAGAGTTTTTGAGCTTATAATCATGGCCCGTGATGACAGCTAACATCACAGTATTACTACCGTATTCTTTTTCTCTCCCTCCACCTAAAAAAAGACCCGGTCTTACATTTATTTCCGCTTTTATAACACGCCACGGTTTATTTTCAGGGGATGTCTTTTATGCATGCTGAATTGTCAACATTTGTTCGTGTTCAAGACATACATTTATTCAAGTTCGAAAAACATTCGAGAGAAAAATCTTAATATAGCCATGTCATCTTCTTCTAGTACTTCACCATAAAGCTCTGAATCCCGAATGTCAGCTTGAATTTATTAGGATACTTTATTCCTCTGAGACCATTGGCCTTAGCCCTCTCATGTTGAGAAATAGAGCTCTTTTTCTCCGTGCAGCTGAGCATTAGCAACAGTTGCCCATTATTTTATTCCATACATTCTTCACCAAGCAACGACTTAGTGTAGCTTATACTTCAAATTTTCGGCGCTGATTTATCTTCATATTTTCATAGAAATATCACCGTTTAACGATGTGCATTAATTCGTGCGGTAATCGTTATTTGATCAATTCTTCCTTCTGCAAGTAAGTTTTTTGTTTTATAGCGGTGAGTGCTGGCAGAATGAGGAATTTTCACGTTTTCTAATTTTGATTTTAAACGATAGAAGACAAAAAAGTAAGCAGGACAGTAGCTATTTTTCTTTCATTTGGGGGCCTAATGAGTGATTTCTAATGAGTTTTATAGCGGACTCTTTAACGTCTCTCAAAAACGATACTTTTTCTCCGCCGAGTTTGTGACGTCATCGTTCATGTAAACACCGAGCGCCTATGCTGTTTACATGTTAAAAGTCGACTTTTAAATTTGTTTTTGTGTAAAGTATCACATATAATGGAAATTTTTTGTTATGTCTGGCATTAAAAAATCATATTCTAAATATTGTATTGTGCCACTCTGTAAAAATACAACAACTAATTGCAATGAGAAGATATTTTTCAGCGTCCCGAAAGACCCACATACACGTAAAATCTGGACAACTGAGATGAAAAGGGAGGAGAAATTAAACCTCAAATTATCATATAAATCATCTCTATGGGTTTGTGAAGACCATTTTTCGGTAAATAAATGCTTGCATTTGTTTAAATATTACTAATTTAGAACAATTAAAGTATATAAAATACATCTATACCTTTAAAAGGATTGTTGATTAACCACTGCTATTTAACTTTTAAAACTGCTAATTTTCGAGTATTATCACAGAGTTCAAGTACAATAAATATTTTATAAAGCATATAAATATCGAAAAACATATAAATATCTAAAGCATATAATTATCTAATAAATAACTTGGGGGAGGGGAAAGTTATGTATTTTCAATGTATTATAAATATTTTCTTCAGAGATGCATACTTTCTTGTGTATCAAATGTAACAGTGATATTTTTCGATTAAATTGGTGACTAATTTGAAAAAAAAAGTATAATATTTTTAAAATACTTAATAATTATATTACTTTAAAAATTAAATTTAATTTGAGAAATTTTATATATTTTTTAATTTGACATTAATATTAAAGGCAATAAAATTGTATTGCTATTTAAAAATGTATAAATAATTAAGTAAAGCCGTTTAAAGATTTTAAATTTCTTTTCATCATATTTAAAATATCTAAGAATTGATTTTGTTTTGGTTTGGTTTTGGAGTGCTACGGTCTACTTTTTGCAACACGAAGGCTAATGAGACCGATCTCACAATAAATACCTCCTCTAATTTTTATTTTAATATTACATCCGTCTCTATTTATAAAAAACGATGCTACTACAAATGTGTGTGTATATGATATATGTATATTTATTTGACTTATTTGTGTTTACAAACAAAAGAGCTGTGTTTAGCATGAATAAAGTATTAATACATGTTAAGTAAAATTGGAAAAAAAAATATAAATGATTTTACATACCTTTGGGTTTTAATTCCTCGTATTTCTGCTCCCATAAAATCCGGGTTTTTTGCTAAGAAAGAAAACATTGACATGCTGTCAATTTTCGGGAGGCTGTCTGATTGTCTTTTCTTAAATCCAGGTAGAAGAGACATTTATGACAAATTGAGATAACTAAGCTATCTAGATCGATAAACTAAACCTTCAGGTTTAAATAAAAATAAATTTTGATAGCTAGAAAATTTCAGGAACTTGCAAAAACAAAATCGGAAAATAGTGCGCGCTTAAAAGCAATACAAAAATATTGGTCTGCATGAACGATGACATCACAACCAATCACGGAGCGTTTTGATGTCACGTGATTTTCGCTTAACTTTAAAATTAATTTTTTAAATGATGGACCCAGTTTTTTACATTTTTGAGAACATTTTTGGAATCTACGAGTCTGAAATTATCAGAAAAACACTAAGTTGTTCGAATCCCCCACATGTGCAAATTCCTCATTGTACGCCTGCGCTTGGTCTTTCGGCAAAGAGGCGCATGTCTGAGTAGCAATTTTATTTAGAGCTTATTATTAAGTACGGTCTTACATTCGGGGAAACAAGGTACAATAGAGACGACCACGTTGGCTGATTTTGATAGACTTGAGATAACCTTACTAGCAATAATTTAAAAATTAAAGTAACTTTAAAAACATTTTTTAAGTGTTTCCCCCCTATTATTTCAATATTTTGTCCGAATAACTCAGCAAGTGCACATGGGCTGGCTGGTACATGGTTGCAAAGTGTTGAAAACCCCCTGAGACTACCTATAGATGAGTTTAGATGAAAAAAAATTCGGGCAGTCTACCCTTTGTACTTTGAACCAGTTTCTTTGTATTACCACAGCCTAGTAGTTAGTATGTGGGGGAGGAGGGAGATGGATAGAATACTGGAGTGTCGAATTCGAAAGCTGGCTAGGCCCCCCACATCATCTCCCTGCATACCCATAATTCATACAAGATGAATTCGAGGGTTTGGCTGTCCTACCGCTGGTAGATCGGCAGATATGAGAGAAAGGTAAGGAATTGTGATCAAAAATCTATAATATCGAGGATGATTTGCTTTAGAGCGCTACGATCTATTGTCTTGATATCTGAGGATTAAAGAGACTTGGATCTACTGCTTAAAACTGATTCCGAACACCTAAGAGCATCTATGACAAGAGTAGGATTTGAACCCACGAACTCTAGTCCTGAAAAGAAGCGTCCTATTAATTTGGCTTGTTCCCGAGAATGATTATAACTGGAGGGAATCTCTGGCGTGGAATCGGGAATGCTTTACAGCCGCCACTCTATTGTTAGCTATCGAAATATTTAAAAATGTGAGGCACTGATTCATGAATTGTGACGGCGGACATTAGAAAGCGCTTATGTAAATTATTAGCTACTCAATCTTAATAAGAAAACTTAAGTACCTGCAACTAGTATCTGTACACTAGTTTATGTACCAGGTGATCAGAAAATGAGTATACACTTGAAAAGGTAATAATCCACGGAATAATGTAGGCAGAAAGGTAAAAATTGACACATGCGTGAAATGACATGGGGCTTTATTGTAACCACAAAGTTTAAAAAATGGCCAACAGATGGCGCTTTATCTAATAAAAGCAATAATTAGCATAACAAATTATGACAAAGCAAAGACGATGTTCTTCAGATCAAATACTCAACATGTCCTCAACAATAGTCGAGGAACAATGTGAGCAGTACTGTACAGCATATCTGTATTTATGGTGAGACACTGGAGTCGTATGTTGCCTTTTAGCATCCCTTATTATGTCTTTCGACCGCGATTTCAGGTAACCCCAGAGTCCATAATCACACGGAATAAGATCTGGGGGCTAAGCATGACGAAAGTGGCAGCTCAGCACGCTCTCATAACCAAAAGACGAGCGTAAAAGATCGTTCAGATGTCTAGCAATATGGGGTAGAACACCATGCCGCATAAAAATCGCACTACCCTGGTGTTTAAAGCCAGGCTAGGAATGTGATTTTGTAACATATCAGCGTTCCTCTCACAACTAACAGTTAAAACCAGAATACTGCATTTTCTCGAAGAAAAAGGATCGATAACAGCACTCCACACAGTGACCTTCTCGTCCTGCAATAGTTTGCACGAAAGGTCTGGGATTTTCGGTAACCCAAATTCTGCAGCTGTGGGAGTTGACAGATCCTCAAAGTGGGAAATGGGATTCTTCGGTCCACACGTTACATAACCAATCTTTTGAGACACCCACACCGCAAATGATCTCAGCTTCACAAAATCGCCGGGTAACAGTCCTTGATGACGTCGAATTTTGTACGGATAGCATCGGACAGTACGCCTACTACCCAAACAGTAGTGCATAGAATACTAGTGCGACGTGCGACTTCACCAGCGAAAGTATTTTCCCATGCGTAGACAATTCATCATTTCTTCCTGAACAGTCACAGCAAAATTAACACTTGTGCTCTGGGGCCCATCGTCTAAATAACCCATGGCTTTGAACTTCAAAATCATTCTCTTCACAGCTGCAATTGTCATTGAACCTTTACCCGTTAGCATACCCTTCCTATGGCGATACGATCGTAAAGCTATAATAGAAAATTCCACATTCTGATAGTACAGCTTCACTAACAACAACGTTTCTGGTAACGTCAACATACTGCGATTGCTGGTGCATCTGATACTCTCTTATACTCTCCTTCAGTACCTTCAATAAATGGGTTAACAGAAATCTTACTATGGGCTGAGCCCGTCAATCCTGAGTTTCTTTTAGTGAGCATGAATGGCAGCGAATTTAGTTTATTTTCTTGCGAAAATAAATTAAATAGGAAAAAAGAAAGATAATGGTAGATTCATGAGTTCGTTACACAAAAACTAGAAAGGATAGAGCTTAGGGATAGAGAAACACACTGTTTTTGCGGTCAGGAACATTAGTTCACGTTGAAGACTCGTGCAGGAATGAGTAGTTTTGATAAAGTTTCAAATTCTGCCGGTCGAAGGACAGCCAATGAGACGAAAATGCCGACCAATAAGAAAATGTCATGTCGAACATGAATCTTTCACCCTCTTTTGTTGCAGCTTATTTTATAAACGATTTTCCTGCTGGATCCATTGGCCATTTTTTGAACATTTTTGTGGTTACAAGAGTCCCATACCTTTCTAAGCAAGTTTCAATTTTCAACTTTCTACCTGCATTATTCTGAAATTTATTACATTTTTAAATGTATACTCATTTTCTGATAACCCGGTATTTAACGTACACACACTCATATATTAATAATAAGAATTCACTCTTGCATTTTCTAAAATCTTTTATTAAATGATTACTTCGTTTTATTATATTAATCATAGGTTAGTTATGAAACCCTGATTTTTCACGACGACATCATGAACAAATTGATTTACGAAAAATAGGGGGAAAAAGATGATCATATATATATATATATATATATATATATATATATATATATATATATATATATATATATATATATATACCAGGGTCACTCTGAAATTTTTGAGATACAACTAGGTTTTTAAAGTTGTACTTACAAAATTTTAGGTGTGTTCAAAGTAGTCTCCTCCGGCATCAATGCCCTTTTGTAGACGCATTTTCCACAGATTAAATGCTTCAAGCCATTCATTTCTTGGAATCGATGAAAAAATGCATTTATACCAACATCAATATCTTCTTCTGCATGAAAAAGGTAAGTTCTTTTTTAGATTAAAGAATAACCAAAAGTCACACATAGCTAGATCAGGTGAATACGGCGGATATACTATCACTTTGTTTTTGTTTAAGAAACTCAACTGATAATCCGGCTGTATGTGAAGATGCATTGTCATGGTGAAGCATTAGTCCCCTAACATTCACTTCTTGTAGAACTTCTGGAAGATATTTAGTGGTATACCAGTTTGCTGTTACTGTCTTCGGTCCTTCCAACTTGATGGCTTTGGAAAAAAAAAAAAAGGCATGCATCCCTTTTTTTACTGCATGTTGTCTTTTCACCATTGTCGGCGTGGGATCATCTTCAAAGACCCATACTTTGCTTTCTTGACGTGTTGAAACGTCAAAAAACGGTATGTACGTTTCATCACCCGTTACAATTTTAGAAATGATCAGTAGCCACCATCATTTAGCAATTTAAGAGTTTTTTTTACTGATTTTGACACGCTCCCCTTTTTGGTGCTCAGTTAGATTATGGGGAACCCAACGGCAAACTACTTTTTTTTCATACGTAATTCTTCATTAATAATTTTGCACATGGCTGTGGATCCAATGTTAAGTTCCTTCTGTATAATTTGATAGGTCGATTATCATCCATTAATATTTTTCGTATGGCAGACACATTATCCGGGAATGTGTCCAAACTATGAGAGATCTTGCTTCTCCTTGATATTTACTGTGGCTCCCTTCGTGAAGACTCGCATAATGCCTTTTGACATTATGTTCTTTACACACAGCCACAACTTGCATACAAATAAAACACTGGAGTTTGTTCTTTCCATTCATGATGAAATACTGTGTTTCCCAGCGGTCCTGGAACACTCGATTCTCAATGTCTATTTTCCGTTTCTTACTCATCGTTGGAAGATGAAATATTTACAATCATCAATAAAATTAGTTTTCACATGTTTCCCCAAAAATATAGCTACGGTACAAGAGAGGTTTACTTCATGTCCAAAATCTGCAAGCTTATCAGAGAATAGACGAACGCAAGCTCTCAATTTCTTTTTCGAAATCAGCAAAGGCCGCAACAGCAGTAAAGGCGTTCTTTATTTTTAACCAATTGCGGGCAGGTTTTGCTTATTTGAAATGTTTCTCTCTTCCCTCCCTGTCTCCTCTGCCTTTTACCCTCGCCTGGTATTGTCAACGCGAGGCAATACTATTTCTTGGAATTTGTTTGAACACCAGCGTGCAGGGTAGGACTGCTTGACCTTGACCTGTGGATGTCCTGTACCTTTTTCTCCCAATACAATGAAAGGAGTGAAAGAGCGATCAAGAGGAAACTTCGGGGACCTCGGCTTGACCAAGAATGGTTGACTCGGATGCTTCTTGATGCCATAAAATTTCAAAAAAAGAAATATACTGAATAAGAAGTTGGCGGGACATATTCAGCCCGCGTGCCCCCAGTTAGACAGTCCTGTTATAAATAATCGATTTTACCAAACTTGATTAGAATCAAACAGATTTGCTGATGTATATTTTTATCTAGATTAATAAAGTTAGAGTATAAACAAATATACTTTTTACTACTGTGATAGCATCTTAAATTCCATCTTATAGTAGATTTGGATAGTGTTCTTAAATAGATAGGTTGTGATTTAAATGCTTGTTTATCACTGGTTGTAAACAAAATACATTCCATTACTGAAAAACGAAAAACAAAATTTGGTTGCCACACTTGCTGCAACAGAAGTTCATGCTGAAGAGGAATCAAGCAAAATAAAAACTTCCCAGTTTCGGGTAAATTTCCCCAATTAATTCCCTGACAATTTCTAACTTCTTGGTCAACTGGCCACAACGTACGTTTTTAAAATGGGATTTATGAACTTTTGGGCATGTCATGAATCTTGTTATTATGAAGTGATACACAAATCAAAATAATATTTATTCACCAATTTAAGGGTAATAATATTGCATACGGACATGAATTTATTTCCTGATAATAAAATTGTAAAATCATTTTTACTTACTCTTTAATGGACTTAAGATGAATTTGCATAGTACAATAATAAGCACATAAAATAAAATATGAAAGTTTTTAACAGTATTGGAAAATAAATATTAAACAGGATATAAAAATTCACAAATTTCTCTACTTATATGTGAAATGGAGAGAAAGATGTTTAGCAAGCACTTTTAGTGTTTGCTAAACATCTTTCCCTCCATTTCACATATAATTTTTCTAAAGAAAAAAAAATTCTTATTTTTTTTACGTCAAATAACAGTTTCTTTATTTAAATCTTAATTGAAATATTTTCTACATGCTAATCATTTGAAATAATTCAATAAAATGAGTGAAATATAAAAATATGGAATATAACATATTATAAATTTTGAATATTTATTTGAGGTATAAAACATTTCTATAGATTCACAAAAACATAAACATAATACAGTATATTTATCAAATTTTTATATTCATGCTTAATGTTCATGATAGTTATGAATTTTGTTGCTGAAAACTGCTAATGAAAGCCTGCGCATCTAATTCTCGAAAGTGAATATCCTCTATCATTTCCAGAACATCCTTCTGCAAAGAACGTACATCTCTTTGTAATCTTCTGCATAATTCTTGGTTCCTTTTTCTTAATGCCTAAAAGGAAAATTTTACATATAGTAAAGTAGCCAACAACTTATATCTTATCAAATGACTTCGTAGTGAATCTTAACTCTGCCTTAGCCGATCTCAAGCCCATTTGTGAAAAGAGGAGGGTGCCTAAAGTCTAAGGCATAGCCTTCCCATGTCAGATACTGTTGTACCAAAACAGTGTCTCTCATCTGAAGCTGAAACCAAAGGTTGCCAATAAAACCATAAAAATCTTTTCTGATAGTTAAGCCACACTTTTGGCCTTATATAACTATTGCTTCTTATCCAAGTTCGTATAAGAATGTTACAATACTATTGGCCATTTAGCCAAGGCTAACAAGGTTATCCTTCTTTGGGTACCTGGGCATTGAGATATTTTTGGCAATGAAATTGCTGATAATCTTACAAAGCATGGTTCTGAGATGTCCTTTATTGGACGGGAACCTGCACTTGGTCTTCCTTACAATGTAGTTAGGAAGACTGTTAAGGAACATTTTATTGTTGAGGTGTATAAAGCTTGGCTTAAAACTAATAATCAAAGAGCAAAACCAGAATTTTTCATGGTTAAGGGCAATATATCTACTTAAGCTTAGTAGGAATGAGTTAAGGGTGGCTATTGGTCTATTGACTGGTCAGTGCTGTCTCAAAAGGTATCTGAACATCAATGGCATCACTGATAGCCCAATTTGTAGAAGATGTCAAGCGAAAGGAAAGTTTGTTCAATATTCTATGTGATTCTGAATATTACTTGGCTAAGCGTTTTGAGTACCTTGGATACCATCTCATCGAACCTTTGGAGTTAACTAACTTCTCGGTTAAATTGCTACTTACATTTATCTCAGTTACTGGTCTCTTTGAGACTTAATGGTTTCTTTCTTTTACTTATTGCTGGGATTTCCTAGAATAAACACATTATCCTCAATTCTCCATATCTGAAAGATAAACTTCTTTCTAAGCAAAGGGTTGCCAGAGAAAATAATTTATGTTTTTTTTTTCATTTGGCACAATTTTTACTTTGTTTTAAATAGGAGAGGATTGTCTTCCCCTTTGTATTAAACAACACAATTATTATTAACTAATACAATATGAGAGGGAAACTTTTTCTTTGTCTTAAAAGAAATTTTTTTAAGGGTTTTCATCTTAATGAGGTTAGACTGTAAAACAAACTTTATTTTTAATCTTCCACTCCACTGAATTTTTTTTAAAAATTTTTATTTTAAAACTTTTTTTGGGGGGAGGGGTTAAAAACAGTAATTTGTAATTTTGAGAGAAAATGTATGAAATCATTATGTTTTTACCCCCCCCCCAATAAGAAAAAGTATTGCGAGTCCTTTGTTATAACTGAAAAAAAAATTCATAAAATTTTCTTAGAATAGGCACCACACCAGCTAACGATTGCTGATTATTTCTGTATTAATATGATTATTTTTGTTTTTTTAAAGTCAATTTAATTCTAGTGTCAAATTTAGTTGGCAACTATTCAATTGGATTTTAGTTAATTAAACATTAATTTTAATATTTTTTCATTTAATCACTACTGATAAAGCAACTATTGAATTAAACATTTTATTAGATCTAACATTTTTGTCTAAAGGTTTGAATGTAGCAAACCACATAATATAGTGAACAAAACTTTTGGTCCTTTGAAATTAATTATAATGAAGTTTGAATGTATATATCTGTGTTTATATACATATTTATTTACATGTACATACAAACATTAACATGCACACACACATACCAAATTCTTCACTAACATACACTGATTTGTAGTGTTACTGCTGCATAGTTAGAGGTAAAAATTCTATCTAGGAATTTTGTGTTTTAATTTTGATTAAATTATTCATTACATAATGTGATTACACTTTAAATTGAACAACTTTAGAGATTTGTTTTTTATTATTAAAGCTGAGTCTTCCATATAATATGTACAGTGAAAAGTATAAATGTAAGATAAAAATTTAACTTCTATTCAGTTTTCTCCATTTTTCCAATTTTTGCCTGATTTTTTTTTTCTATTCTCTTTAAAAACCTAACCCAGCTAGAAATAAGAAAGACTTTTTACATGTTCAGCTTTGAGTCTTATTTAAGAACAATTTGAAAGGAAGCACCACTCACAAGCAGAGGAAAGCTAGATGGTCGTAAAGCTTCTTATGGGATCATTACAAAGGAGAAGTTATTTTTTGTAAATTTATTAGAAAATATAATTAAATATATTTACCAAATTTTGTGCTTTGGTTCTTTCTGATAAGTCTCTTTGTTCAGCATTTATCGATTCAGTTAATAAAGCTAGTTGATCCTGATATCTGAATGAAAATGTTAAGTTATCAAATAATTTTGGTGAACAAATTTATATAAAAAATAATAATAAAAAATAAAAGATGTACAGCTATCCCTCCTAATATTTTACATTAGTTATAAAAAATATAACAATTCTTTTTGGAAGTATCTACATACAATAGCTGCATTGATTGACATAGGAAGGTTTGCATTCAACTTTGTATTTATCTAAATTGATAATTTAGTGCTGGTTGTACAGACCATTGTTTGAATACAGATATAACTTAAGTTTATCCATTAATATGAACATATATAGATAAAAATTAACTTTTTTAGAAAAAGGATACAAATTTTTCAATGCATATAAGTACTGGCTATGTTGTTTTGCATCTTGTTCATCAATTTCTTTGACTCGATTGCACAGCTGTTGCACTTTCTTTTTTTGTATATCAAGAATTTCATTAAAAGTTCTTTCTATTAGCTATTTAAAAATGAAAGAATAAAGTAATAACTAAATAAGAAAGTATTTTGAATCATAAAATTAAAAACTAAGCTAAAATATGAAAATTCATTAAAACAGAGAAAGTTGAATCCATCAGGTAGCACAAATTATTTAAATAAGTAACTGGTAAAGTATTGAGCTGGCAAAGAGAATAACTTTAAATCAAAACTTTAAAAAATCACTAGAGAATGTTTTAAATCTAAAATAAAATTAAGAACAATGACCATATATATATATATATATATATATATATATATATATATATATATATATATATAGGCTTTATTAAATATTCTTTTTAATCATATGCTTTGACATAAATTAATAATAAAATTAAAATTCTGCATATTCCTAATTTGGCTTTAACATGTATTTCTTAAAATAACTACAATGTGAAAGATGCAATGAAAAAACTAAAAATATTACTTTCAAATGAAACACAAAAAGAATTTAATATAAAAGAAATGGGCAAACTCTTAAAAAAAAAAAAAAAAAAACTGTTTCTACAATAGTAAGTGCTGATTTTTAGATAAAGTTCATTTTTGAGAGGATGGTGGTCTCTACTCTACACTATAAGAGATCAGATTATTACTTGTTCCAGTCACTCCAAAATTTTTTAGATGGTAAAACCTTCACCTCAAATGAGGAGTCAAAAACCACCTCAATCAGTTTTTTGCCAGCTAAGACCAAAAATTTTATGAGCGTGGAATTATGCTACTACCAGAAAGATGGCAAAAGGTGTTGGACCAGAACGGCCAATATATAATTTAATAAAGTATTTGTTTATTATACGAAAATTGTCTTTTGATTTTTTTATTGAACAGTTCTGTTGTCTTTTTTTTTTTTAAATATAATTATCTACCCTTTTTAAGGAGAAAGGGGTAGAGTTATTTTTAAAGAGATTCTGTGGTGACATGTATCCTTAATTTGATAAATAGAAATTATTAACAAATTTAAAGATATTGCAGTTTAAAGCTTTTTCATTAATAATTCTTCATTATATAAAGTTCTAAATGAAAACATAAAAATAGTAAAAGGAAATAGGTGATATCCATAATGGAAAAGCTGTGTATTATCAGGATATTACATAACGAAATTTTTTTTTTTTTTAAACCCAGAAAGTCAGTTTTTAAAAAAATATTGCAAACATGGTTTTTGATGGTATTATGACAATATTAAAAACAGCTTCTTAACATTACTTAATAGGATACAGTAAAACACTGTTTATACATTTTACAATTATAGAAATTTTATCACAGTCCTAATGCATTTGTAACCACTGTACTGATAAAATCTTCACTTATATGGCATAAACAACATAAAGATTTAGTTTGCATCAATTTCTCAGAAGACTGGAATATCCTGATCAAACATAACTTTTGTAAAGTATGTGAACTGTGACACTGATATCATTAATTAGAAAATTAGCACAATCCATAAATTACTAAAAAAAAATTGTCTGCTGCTTATTTAAGTAATAATGACAGAGTATAAAGAAATTATTCAACAATCCTTTAAAAACATACTGGACTCCATTGAAAAACTACAAACTCATTTTTTATGTTAAAATATTATTGAAAAAATATTCATTGTGCTTAACTTGATCATATTGCTATACTTTATACTCACAGACAAGCAGCACATAAGACAATAACTAAAGATTTTTAAAAATGACTACATAAATACATAAAAATGGTATAATTAATACTCAATGTACAAATAAGGCTATGAATTTTCTATACTTTTTAGAATAAATGCGTAGTTTTAAAATTTAATTACTATTCTATTTTAGTATGTAGTAACATACTAGTATTACTATCTTGGAAAACTTTAAAATTATTAATTTTACATGAAACTGCAATAAAACCACAACGTGTTTATTAAAATTTTGACCATACATCTTTTCATTTATGCATTGCAGACACTGAAACCAAAAATTTGGGAAAAAAGAAGAAAAAAAAAAAGGAGAAAAATGCAAGTACCTAAATATGAAATATTCAAGAATCTAAATAACTTTTTATCAATATAAACAAGTACCCAAGTTTCCCCGTAAAAAAAATATTTAAAACAGATTCAAATCAGATGCTTCTCAATGTGCCTAATTAAAAAAAATAATAAATAAATTCCCCAATACAGTTGAAATTTATTAAACTTTGAGGAACTATATTGTTTGCTTGTTGTACCTGAACCTTTAAGAAAAATGATAGATATCACAAAATTATAAATTGCATCAGATTTACATGATTACATATTATCTTAAATAAGACTTACATGTATAAAATTTAAAAAATATGATTACATATTATCTTATACAGGATTTATAAAAATATTATTTTTAAAGATTTTAATTAACATAAACCAAACAACTAAACAATTGCATATTAGAATGACCAAAATTGAAGAAAAATTCAAAAATAATTTTGCCCAATACAACAAAAGATATCTTCTTTACTTGATCACGAAGACAAGATATTAATTTCATGCTCTTTGTTTTTAAATTTATAAACATATTTATTTAAATCTGTTTTCATAACTGCAAAAAACTTTTATAAAAAATGAAGAAAAAAACATAGTGAATGAAAGAAAGGATCATTCTATCCCATTCCAAAGATTCACTATAAATGTCTAAAATGGAGATTCACTATCAAAAGATAAATTGTAATACATTGTAAACAATAGGAAAATCATGAGATTAAAATTTTCATTAGTTATGAGCTGGTTCTTTAGAATAGGGATTTCAACAGTATACCAATAGTTTAAAGTAGAATTTGAACCCACTGGCACAGATGTCAAAAGAAAGCGAGTTCTATTCGATCTCTACCCTGAAATTTTACTTTTTAAAAATCTTTTCTTAATTGTCCACTTAAAAAATAGCCTTGTACAGTGTATATGTTATTTAACCCATGAGTTTTTAGATATTGATTAAAATGAAATCTAATGAAAATTATTGTAACTTTACAAATTATTAAGGTATAGAATTTACTGCTATTTAAGTTCTATAGTCACAAAATTTAAAATTTGTTTACAGGAATTTACCTTTTAAAAATTTGATATCTGAAATATGCATTTAAATTATTATTATTTTTTTTTTAAATTAGGATATTGGAGAAACTTTTTGATTTGAATCTGTTTTGAACATTTTTTTTTATTAGGAGAATAGAGTAATTGTTTATATTGGTAAAAATTATTTAGTTTCTAGTATATTTCATATTTAGGTACTTGTTTTCACACTATGTAAATTAAATAAATATTTTTAAATTGTTCTTTACTTTCCTTTTTTCTCTCCTTCCTTTTCCCCATCCTATTTTTTTCTCAAATATTTAACTTATGAGTTTTTTCCAAAATTTTTTTAAATTGACAATTAAAAAAAAATAATAAACTTATACTATATGTATGCTATTTAAATCATGATTTTTTAAACATTAATTACAATTAAATGTAAGAAAAATTAATAGAACGAATTCTGAAGGGCTACAAACACAACAGAGGGAATTCAAACCCGTGACAGCATCCTAGGTTCAGCTGTAGGGTTAATTTTTATCAGGATTGCCATTAAAAATTACGATTTTTCATCAATGCAAATAAAAATCAATACTGGTGTGAATTTTTCAAAAATAACCAAATTCCATGAATATCTAAAATTCTGTAAGTTGTTTGCTACAGTGTCATTTTCTCACAGACACTGCCCATAGCAGAAAAATTCTGTCAATGAGATGAAGTACCGTTTGAAAGAAATATAGGAAGGATTGAAATCTTAATACTGTTACCACAATATTAAAGAAATATCAATATATAACGGTATTACAATATATCAACCAGCCCTAATGCTAATCCAGTGGACATACCCTATACACTTTTCTACATGCAAGTGCATTTGGGGGATATCTATAAAGAAAGGATGCAGGTTGTTAAGACATAATTCTACCATATGAGAGCCTCATATTATGTTCACAGTATTAACTATGATGGCCCTTTAAAAAAAATGCATATTATCTAGAACTGAAATCCAGTAAACAGTTGTTTTCCATCATAAACACACAATTACGGCTTAGCTGTACTATTATAACTAGAATCATAAAAGTTCTAGATGTTTTATTTATGTTCAGTCACACAGCTTTTTGATGTTGAAGCATGTGTTGCGAGAATCAACTGATAACACTTCTTTGCTGCTCTTTGTTAAAAAAAATTGGGGAAGAGAAAAAATGATGAGGAAAGGTAAGAAAACTTTCAGATTATCATATATATATAAAAGATTTAAGAAAAATGGCTCCTTCCCCCTTTTTCTTTATTTCTGAAAAAAATCTTTGGAAGAAACCCACAAAAAGTTTTGTATCAGAATCACCTGTAAATTCAATATTCGATGTGGTAGTCCATTTTCAAGCACTCAGGCCCAAAGTAACACTTTTGTCTCCCCTCTTGGCTTCAGAAACTGATTAAACAGATTTCTCAACATTACATTAGTCAAAGTTCAGGTTATCCACTAGGTTTAGTTTTGACACTTAACTGTTCATTATACAACTCTCAAACAACTGTACTGCCAATAAATAGCCTAAGACTTTCTTTTCTAGAGGAAGGTGATGAATATTCCACCGAAAGAAAATATTAGAAAATAAAAATACTATCAAAACGTGAAAAATATGTGTGTAATCTGTTCTACCATTACATAACACCATAAATGTTGAGAAAGAAAAAAGGAATAAAAAGAGTGAATGGCCAAAAGAAAAAAAGGAATGGAAAAAAAAAGGAGGGATGCTGTAAAATAAGGAAAATGGAGTTATTTCTAGAAAAAAAGTAGCACTGCAGTGTCTGTGCATTGTCTTATGTTAGTCTCTTGAAAGGCATATTAGTTACAATAAAAAATGTTTAAAATTTCAAGGAATGTTATATATTAGTAAGTTTCCCATACTTCAGCAATATTATAAAATGACTATAATTACATCAACCACAAAACAAAATTTATAGAGAAAGTATAAAAATTAATCCCATTAATCATTACCACTTCTTCTGAGAAATTCCTTTTTTGAAGTTTCTTGCTCATTGCTCTATGAAATTCATCAAAGTATTGCCTTGTTTTTGCAGACTGTAATCTGGCATCTCTCAGAGTAAATTTAATCTTGTTTTCTACCCTTTTCTGCTCTCTTACTTCTTCCTTTAAAATAAATAATAAAAAGAACATTTTGAAAATATTATAAAAAAAGAATCAATTTTAAAAATTAGTGAGAGAAAAAATAACATATAAGTTTAAAAATTTCATATTTTTATATTATCCTTAATCAGGGTTAAAAATGTTTTTTAAGCTCAACCCATTGGGATTCCTTATTAAACACTCAGTTTTTATAACTTTTTCATTAAAAACACAGGTTTTATCAGATTTTTTAGGACAAATTTGGATTTATTACAGGAAACTTTTAAACCTTTATTGTTAAGTATGTTTTGTACCTAAATTAGTTATTTTTAAATAAAATGACAGATTTAAATTTAAAGCAATAGTTAAATGTTTAATAACTATTGATAAATAGCTGTTATATGTATTCCTCTTATACATTATAAAATATAATTTATAAATGTATGCATTATTTCTTTAAAAAATTAAAAGGAGATTTTTCCTTAAAATCAATGTATTATATTTATAAATAGGAGAGCTATTGTACTATAAGTAGCAGAATCAAAGAAAAAAAATGTTAATGAGAAAATCTTACAAAAAATTTCTTTTCTTTCACATCTTTTTCTAAAATCTTAGATAATGCAGAGAGATCTTGGGTAGCATTTTCTACCTAAAAAAAGAAAGGAAATAAAAAAAGAAAGGGTTGTAGCATACTGCTAGCATATTTAAAAGACATTTTCTACATAAAGTAAATTACCATTTAAAATTATAATATTATTAGACTTAAATGGAAAGAAAACTGTAGCCCTAAGCAATATTTGTACTGAAATGCTAATAGAAATGTTTTTGTTATTAAAGACTTCTTTTACAAAAGGAAAAAAACCCAACTTATTATTACTCAAAACAACACATTGCCACAAATAATATATTTCTAGAAAAAAATCCTTTAACAAAAGAATGTAAAATGTTAATAATTTAGATACACCCATTGCATTAAACAAATAAATAAAAATAAATTACATTTCTCTTGAATATTTAAGACACAATTTTTTCATACATACATTTCGAAAAGTAAAGTTTTAAAAACTCCTATAGACATGCCAACATTCAGGCACTTGTGTCAGAAGCAACAGCGTGGTTTGAAATTTTACCATGCTAATTACAGATTATACATAAGTGCAAATCTTATTAGTTTCTGCATTAAAATTAAATTTAAAATATTTACACAGTAATAAATTGTGAAAGGTAAATTATAATTTATGCATGTAAAAATTTATGTGTAGCTTTTTTAGCTTTAACAGCTTATTTTTTAGAACAGTGTTTCTTATAGCAACATTGACCTGATTAAAATATTTCCACTTTTCTATTACCAGGGATTCTAGAGTTTGTCTACTCAAATTTTACCTAAATTCAGTTTGATCTTTTTGCACAGTACTGAAAACATGCAGCATTATTATTACTGTGTAAAAAGAGTAATATTCAGCATTATTTTATGCAAAACTTTGTTTTTAATTGCTGAATTATAATTTTTTAGCTGTTCAAAAGAATTGTTATTTTCCGGAGCAATCTGAGGAGTTTCCGGAGTTATTGAATTTTCTCCTATCTCTGGAGCTGCTCTGGAGAATCTGGAGTAGTTGACATATCTGCTCCTGGTGGGATAAATAACACAAAAAAAAGTGTAACCACTTCTTTGTTTATTCAATTCTTTTGGCTTTTGATTGACTGGAAAAATTGCACTTGTAGTCTGCCTTTTTTTTACCAAAGAGATTTTTTTAAAGTAAAATTTGTAATTTTTTGTAAATCAATAAATAAACCTTACTCATAATTAATAATGCAGAGATATACTTTAAATGCATACTTTATAAATGCAGAGGATAGCAAGGCCTAGGATAAATGTGTCCCAGGTTGCAATTTAAAAACAAACTTACAAAAAACTGTAAATAATATATCTTATTTAGGACCTACCCTTTATTCCCTCAAAAAGGTAACCAGAGTCAAATTTATTTTTAAATTTAACTCATAGTCAAATGATTAAAGAAATCTGAATTGTAACAAATGCTTACACCAGCAGCATTATTTGAAAATGCAGACTCTGGTAACAATGGCCAGTGCACTGCTTGTTTGTTTGCTTATTAACTAAGTTACAAACTATTTCATATTAAAATGAAAAGTAAAGTATGAAATAAATATTTTATATACAAACTTAACCTACCTGAATCTGTATAGAAGATTTTTTCAACAAAGTATCCTTCAACTGCATAATCATACGATTAACATGATGATAATAACACTTTGTTAACAGACTCAGCGTATTCTTCGGAAACTGAAAACCAGGGAACTCATCTAACACAGACTTAAATAAAGAATTGCTAGAAATCTCAAGTTTTCCTACAAAAGATATATATTTTGTTTTTAGAAAATAAAAAGTTTTAAAAAATATATGGGATATAAACATAAGTTATTCTCTGCATGTGCTAGTAGTAGGGGGTCACCTTGATAAACTTTAGTACCAAAATACAGGATACATTAGAATAAAGAATGATACAAAATTCTGTAACACACTTGCAGGTTTTGTGATCAGTTGCTGTTGAATTAGTGAAATAATACTTAAATAACACTTACATACATTCATGTATTTTAATTACAGAATGCAAAAATAAGATGCAATGATAACTAGAAAAACTAACATATATCAATGTATAAATAATAAATTAAACTCATATTTACTATTTTTCCCAGATATATCTGGCTCTGAAAACTTTTTTGAAGAACTTTTTCTCTTGTCAATGGATTTTTGATTAACCACTTTAGGACGCAAATTGTGAGGTAAAAGAACTGAAATATAGGAAATATATCTATAGTTTACAATTCACACTAACATATAATGATTAAATATTTGATTTATCTGATTCTATTAAAGAAATATTCTTAATTAATTCTTAAAGTTATATTACAAATCTTTTAAAATGAATTACAAATTTAATAATTATGATAATAGAAAACTGTTGAAAACCTAAATTAATACAGACTGAATTTAAAACCACTGCACAATATTAATATGCATATAAATAATTTTTTAAATAAGTATATATGTACTTTTACATATAAACACACATCTATATAGATACAAATAAATTGATAGGTGTATTTAATGATATAGTATTTTATTACATACATATAAATTATTTACATTAGAATTGAATTATAATTTAAAGGGGAAATTTCAAGTATAAATTTTTAAAATCAAATAGATTCATCTTTATGAAAATATAAAAACAAAACTGCTTTAAAATTAATAGATTTTTAAATTTTTGTTGAAGTCAGCATATACAGTAAAACCTCTAAATACAGGAAATTCTTGGACCAATATATTTCATTTGCTGATTAGAAGCTTAGAAAAAAGTAATGGGAATAAATAACAATGAAGAAGATTTTACCTATAATTATTTGTGTTTTATTTAATACATAAATTCTTTACAAATTACAAAATTGTACATATAAAAGCTAAACATACTAAAAATAAACTGCTTACAAGATTTTTTACATGGAGAAATAGATTTTCTTTTCAGGGGTGTCTTCAAACCTTGCAAATAGTTGTTTTTCCGAATCTGTATAAAAATTAACATTAAATATATAATTTAAATTTCAAGATAAACAATTCTTTTTAATGTATGCCATATATCATGAAGTAAAATTAATTATTATCATTTAAAAACCTGACATGCATAAAAAAAATCTACATAAAAAATTAGATTAGAAAATCTTTTTCATAATATTACAATAAGTCAGATAAAATATTTAAAGATTAAAATATTAAAAGGACAATGTGTATTTATATATATATATATATATATATATATATATATATATATATGTGTGTGTGTGTGTGTGTGTGTGTATACATATATTAATAGAAAATCACTAATATAATAACCCAGATTTGTGATCTGTAATGATTCCAGATGATCTCACCTTCAAATAATGATTAATCTAATAATACTCAATAATAAAATTTGATTTTGCTTTCATTTATATGACTGACTGACTAACTTCATTAATACTGAGGATCAGACTGAATTTAACCTGAGGTTTGTAATGAATCGGTAAATGCAAGAAATATTTTAAACTTCTTCACTAAGTCCAATAATTAAAATTGATTTTATGTTTCCATTTATATAACTGATTTATTGCTTAGTAAAATATTTAGAGGTAGAGAAATATTTAGAGAGCTTGAAAAATTTGACTTATGTTAATATTGGAGGTTGGACAAGTTTTAACCTGGGGTTAAAAATGAATTAGGAATTGCAAAAAATATTTTAACTTGAAAGTGCCCAGTGTCTATTGAGATGATTGAGGATCATAGTTCAATCAATAGGGAAAATGAACATGTCATCCATATGGAGTTTGTGATTGAGATGGTGCAGGATTTGATAATCCATCCTTGGACACTTGAAGTAATGCCAGAAGTGGTACTCCATTGGATACTTGAGTGGATCCAGAAAGGGATACTTCATCACTTACCCTAAATGCAAATTTTTAGCCTATTGGTTTGAATTGTGGTAGGCTTACCTTTTCTAACAAATTAAAAGTTTTGTTGTTTCAGAAATGATGGGAAAAGGTCCATTGTTTGGAATATGAAGTGAACAACATTCACTGTCATAAAGCACAAAATTGTGAGAACATTTGTCAAATAATTTGTGGACAAATATGAGATAGCAAGAGTGTATTTTAGTAGGTTTTGGTTGAAAATGCTTTCACAATTTGGCCATGAAAATGCTTGGATCTTTAACCAACATGGTAGAATAGCTTTGCAGGGCTAGCATTAATATCTTCCTTGAGCGGAGCTTGGAAGTCAAGATGAATTTTCGTCAAAACTTCAGTCTAAGAATTGTGCTTTTATACTAGCCTTAAATGGATAAGCCAATTTTCATATACCTAAAAGTTTTGACAGTTAAAAGGACCTGGCACTCATGATATACATATTATTTACAAACATCTGACAAAAACTGTTATCATTTTTCATCAGTATCAAAACAAATAACTAAGCACATATATTAGCTTTGACATAGTTTTTACACATACTTTATTTTTTACACAAAGCAAATTTTTGTGTAAAAATGTACATAATTATAATCTTTCAAAAACATCACAAATTTCTTAATTACAATTTAAAATTAAATTTAGTACAGTGTATAAAAACTTCTAACAAAAATTTCCTCTAAAATATTATCAAATTAATTTACCCTTTGATGATAGTGTAAAGTAGATTTACTGCTCAGTAACAATGCACTAACTTTCTTCTCAAAATTAAGATCATATAATTTCCTAATATCCTAAAAAGTTAAATAAAAACATACATTATTAATTAAGAAAAGAAAGAAAAATTAAGATTTATAAATAAATAAGAATACTAAGATTTGCATTATCCAGCTAAAATTGACTGTAAAAATATAAGAGAAGTTATCAGGCTTTAAAGTGAGTTTTTACCAAACAAAAGGAGTGAAAATAGAAGTGAAAAATGAAAAAATAGGAAACATTTTCCTAAAAAAAAAAGGAATACAGAGAACTAGTTTTAAAACAATATAAAGTTACAAGGTTCATAGTTATTATAAATAATTAAAATTAAGCACCTGTATCAGAACATTTATTAATGTATATAATACACACACTCATTCTTTCATTATGCATGCATGAATATACATACATATATATACTACTTTGATTGTACGCATGTATGTCTGCTATGCATTCTGAATTGGATGAACCAATTTTAAAGAAAATATACATGGTGATTAAATTATTAGTCTGCTGCCCACCTTTATCTTCAAACATTTTAGAATTAAAATTAAAAAATCGACTAATTTTGTTAATAATTAGTTTAAAAAACAATTTAAAAATATACAAATAATACAAAACAAATGCTTATATTAAAAGGCCAGAAAACAAAAACCCACAATGAGAGCTTTGGATGTGGAATTCTTTGATAATGATATTTTTAGATCAATTTTTATTGTTGCAATTTGAATTATATTTTTGGCTGTAGAATCGTTAATGGAGTTTCTATATTTTGATTTTATATATTTCAGGTTAAAAGATATAAGCTCACAGGTGTACATACTTCCAAACATAGAAATGGATTAAAATAAAAAATAATGTAATTAGAATATTTTTTATATAAAAGTTTAGAGATCTCTATACGCTGTTTTTCCATTATATACAGCATATATAAGTTTCAGCCCAAATGCCATACCTTCCATTTGATGCTAAGTATCAACCCAGAGTCTTGCACATGTGGTATGATATCAAACTAAGAGATGACCGCATCAGGCAGAAGCATAAGTAATAAGATCAAAAGATCTGAGAGGAGACATTTCGAAGGCTTTCATCATATTGCAGAAATCTACTGTATGATACTAAATCTACAAATTTAATAACACTGTTTATTTTACAGTTGAATAAATTTTTTAAAAATGTTTAAGATCAACAAATTCAGAAAATCTTGAAATTTTCTATCAGATATCCACTTTGTACAAAGTTATTAAAGTTAGAATATTCCAGTTCCTTTATTTTTCCATTTAACTCGGAACAGAAATGAATAAATATTTTGATGAGGTAAAATGAGTAAAATATGTACATATTTGGTAATGATAGTATTACTTAGGTTAAAGAAGATTAATTTCTTTAGAACTCAAAATTTGTTAGTGCTGCAAGCAGCTACTTGACATAAAGTAAATTTATGTGGTGTTAAATTTTGACATCACTTATTCACAAAGTATCTTGTTTCAGCATATTTCTTGTAAACACAGTGTATTTCCATTATACACAGTTAAGTCATATTAATGTGACCACTGCCTACTATTGATGTCAACGTTAAATAATTGCAGAAGGCACATGTCATCAACAATACATAAAATGTGTTGTAGGCATTTAAAAAATATTTCGGTTCTTGCAGTCATGTAGAAACAGAGTAATTTATCTGACATCCACAAGGACATGATCATTAGCTTTCAGAAGGGTGGAAGTATTTCGGAAACGGTTAATTTTGTTAACTGTTTGCAGGCTGCCATGGTAAAAGTATGCCATGCATGGCAAAATGGTACTATTCAAAATCAGCGATGTTGCAAATGTGATGCACCATAGAGCCATAGACAGAAGAGGTGAACTGTTAGTTTTTGTTCCATAAAACAGTATGTATTTTTTGTTTAGGCATATCATTATTTTGGTTGCTTCATTTCAATCCAGTCTTACAGGATTAAGTATTACTAACCAGTGGTTAATTTTCCATAAGTATATAATTAAGTTGTTTATGTTTATAAAATACAAGTTTCATATTTTGTTTCAATAAATTTATGGACATTATTATTTATATTATAAATTGCTATATTTTAATTTAAATAATTATTTTTATAAAAGTTAAGTAATTTTGAATATAATCTTGTTATTCAAATGTATGCATATGTAATTGTTCACCATTGGTTATGATATGGCAGACTGCCATTAGCTGGTGTAGCTATAAATACTGGGAAACACAGTGTGCTGTGGTAGTTGTCTGTATATCTTTGATGTGAATTGGCCTTCAATAAAATTTTGATTTTATCTAAATGAAGTTATTGAAGTTATTCATGCCACTGGGGAAGCACATGAACAACAGCTGTGAAGATGTGCAACTGTTGAGCAAATGACCACCCAGATGAAACAAGGGGCTACCAACAGTGTCTCCACAACGATAGTTCAGTAAACTTTGGTGTGCATCTTTTAAATCTTATACCAGCATAATTAGAAACATGCTTTAAATAAAATAGGACTTCATGATTTAAAAGGAAAGCAGCTATTAGAACTTAACAAAACTCAAGTATTTATTACAAACTCTTTTTTGGATAGCATTCAGACTGATATGTAAACATATACATATATATGCATGTGTGTAATTGCACGTATGAGAACAAACATACTGAGAAAGACAAATAAATACTATTAAAACTTATTACTATTAATACTATTAAAATTTTTTTGGCCGAATGTTTAGGGCGCTGGCTTTCGGATCCGGAGTTCGTATCCCACTATGGCATGGAAGTTCGTATCCGTTCGGAATTGGCTTTAAGCATTAGATTCCCAGTCTCATTAGCCCTCGTGTTGCAAAAAGTATACCATAGCACTCCAAAACAAACCAAAAACAACCAACAATTAAAACTTATAATGTTGGCAATTACTATTAACAAGATGGGAAGTTCCTGGCAGTGCTTATAAATTCTATTTGACTTTAACAAATGTTTAATGATAATCATACAGATTAACAAATATGAATTTTACAAGACCTAACCACTTTAAAACAAGCCTCTTCAATAAAATAGCCCAAAAATATGCCCTACTTGGTCTTACAACATTCTAAGCTGTTTATAAATAAAAGTACAAAAATATTTATTATTTTATCAGGAAACTGACATAATTTGGAAAAAAAATAGAGCCTTTTGTTTCACATGTAATATTTGCAAAACCTAATTTTCTGCACAATCATTTTTTGATAGCATTTTCAGTAAATATTTAAGCTATTTCACCACATAAAATATACACTTTGTAAATGTAGATAAATAATACTTAATTTCCTATGGCAGTCTCTATTTAAAGTTGATAATTTGTAAACTCCTACTATTGCTTCTATTCAGGGAAAACTAATATTACAAATATTTCAATATTATTAACCCCTCAACAATTTAAAAATATTTTTAAAAAATTAATTACTTCAGTGTGTGGGCGCTTAACTGCTCCAGAAACACGCTTTGAATGTTTTCTTTTTAAAGGTGACTTATCTCTAATACTATATATAAAAATATAAATAGAATAAAAGTCATTAAAACTTATTACTTAAAACGATTTATAGATAAAAGTACTTAAAAACATACATATATTAAATATTAAAGTTTTGTTTGAATTAAATTCAAGAGAGTATTTTTAATTTTAGCTCATCTTATAGAACATTGGTTTCTATCTTATAAAATTATAAAATACTGAAAAAAATAAAATAGACTTGAAACAACTACAAAATGACAACAAACTATAATCTCATTTATTTTAATCTTGGTCAAATGAAAAGTTAATACAGCACACTCGGATAATTCAGTTTTTAATACAAGTTGAAAATGTCAAAAATTATGGATAAACAGGTACAGTTCAATTCACTTACTTTTCAGAATTTTGTTTTTCTGTATGATCATGATTTGAAAATTCAGGAACTTTTCTGTCATTATATGGATGATTTTGGCTATCCTTTAAAGTTTTCTAGAAAGACATATTACATAAGCTGATAATACTGAAGAAAAAATACAATTTATATACAGGTATAAGACAAAATAAAAATGAAATATAAAACCCATTTAAAAATGAGTCATTCTTCGACCATCCAATAAATGGCTACTTCGTGTCGCAATAATGTGCCACCTAGTGGAGGCAAAAGGGAAAGTATCAGTCAAGTATTTCACAGTGTGTAAGTTGCATGAGAAAATTATGTTCCAGCAAAGCCTGATTATGTCCAACCTCTCTGACATGAAATGAGTCAAGATAATTAGAGCTCATCTGACTGGAGTGTCAGTGTCCAGAACAGCCAACCTTGTGGTTGTTTCAAGGACCACTGTGTCAAGGATTATGACAGACCACACAAACTTGGGTAAGGTGTCTTCTGCGAATCTTAACAGTGAGCAAAAGTTGAAGAACCATGATAGAAAGTAAAAATACCATTATTTGCATGGTCAAACCCTGCTTCGCGACAGTAAACTAGATAAGTTAGTGTAAATTTTCTGAAATTAACTAAGATGCATGAAGTTAATTAAAGTTAAAAAATGTAAGGTGTTTTTCCTCACCACTTTTGGAACGTGTTAAGAGAAGACCTTGTATTTAACTCGAGGTATGACTGATCCTCTACCTCTGCAGTATTTAAATTGGATGCTGTCTCGAAAAAGGTTTGAAAAGTGGTGGTCTAGCGATTTAATTTAAAGCAAATTGATTGGAAAATATTTCCCCCGCTTGGTAACACTTTAGGCTTTTTGGTGACATATTTGAATGTTCTAGAAATTGTCTTTTTTCACTTTGGCTTATATACGGGTTTGAACTTTGCATAAATTTTTAAAGGAAAATCGTACCTTGACCTATAAACAGATAGGCTTATATTCAGAAATATAGGGTATAAGAATTTTTACTATAATAGAATTTTTAAATAATACAAAAGAAAATATTGTGAAAGAAGATGTAGCCACTTTTGCAAAAGTAATTATTGGCTTCTACATGTAAATTGACATTTTAGTAAAATTTTTTGCCTTTATTTTAACGTTTTTGCTAAAAAAAATTTTTTTTAATCCAATTTGAACTGTGATATATAACTCCTTCATTACATACTAGATAGTTGGTTTCTTCATTACAGGCATTATAACATGTACACGTAAGAACTAAATTTGTTTAAGAAAATAGAGTTCCTAAGCCAGATGACCTCATCTCTTACTAATATGTTAACAGCAGAAATAGATTTGGAATGAAATCAAAAATGTATAATAATATAGTTCTTATTAAGTTATTTTCAAATATTACTTATCCTAATCTAAATTTTAAAGTGCTGTTCTAAAATTTTGATGCACATACCCTATGCAAAATAAATAAATAAATAAAAAAAATGAAATAAAAAATAAAATAATAATAATAATAAAATTAGAAAAATAATAAAGTTACAATGAGAAATGTTGGAAATTTTTAAAACATAACTTCCAAATATAAAATATAAATTTATGGCTTACTCTACAAAGTTTACGCTTCAATTTAGGGAGAACCCTTTCATCTGTTGAATTTGTTGAATTGCTTGGATCTATAGATTCTTCTTTTGACTGAAAAGTATCAGAATCCTCTGAAGATGAAGAAACACCTACACATAGGAAATCCTTAAATGAAGTAAATCTATTGATTACAAATATTAAATTTATCAAATATCTTTCAACATATTTTCTTTATAGATTTTTAGGAAATATTTAATCACTTAAAAAAAACTTTTAACACAAAATTAGTAATTTGAACCATCTTTTTCTGCTACATAAGCTCAACAGCCTTTTGCAGGCCAAGTCTGACTCGCTGATCCTTCTCCAGTTCACCATATCAGTCACGACGACCCTCCATTGGTTGACTCTCGTTAGTTTGAGATCCTATTCAATGTTGTCAAACCATCATGTAGGTGATTGTCCTTTACATCTAGTCCCTCAATTTAAAAAAAAAGTCATATTTTTGGTAGGAAACCATCAAAATATCTGTACATAAGGCCCATCAATTTAATATGTGAGGCTTTTATAATTCTAACAATGTCAGTTCCTCCATATTTTCTGTAAATCTCATGGTTGTAAAGAATTCTCCACTCATTATTCTCTTGAATAGGTCCAAAAATTTTCCTTAAGATTTTTCTTTCAAAAATGAGCAACTTTTCTTCCTCTGCTTTACTGAGGGTTTAACAATCACTTCCATACAAAACAATGGGCCTGATTAAAGTTTTATACATGCTCAAATTGGTACTTACAATAATGAACTTAAAAGTTTTTATGGCCCCAGAAACCAGTTGAACTTTATTAGCCAAAAGGATTATACTGTTTATTTTAATTTTTGGATCATTGCTACATGAAATCAGAATTCCTAGGTAAGTAAACTGTTTTTTAGTTTCAAAAGTATAATTAATCATCTTTAAAAGAGACAAATCTGGAGATTTATTTGTTGAAACCAAAAACTTTTTTTGTCTGCATTAATAACAAGTCCTATCTAATTTGCCACACTCTAAAGTACCACAAAAGAATTGATAACAGTACTTTTTGATATTACAAGTGCCAGTCCAGAATATTTCTGAGTTTTCTGAATCAGTAAATTTCTACGAGGCAAGGGGATTGGCCGAATTTAGTCGCTTCATATGACATGCAAGGGAATTGTTTGAACCACCAATTTGATATTTCAAAAATATATGTACATAACTGCAAGTTTTCAACATAAGTAGCAAATTTAATTACATACTTGATTCATCTCAGTTTGAAGAGCTACAGTCAATTTTATGCTGATAAAAGATTATGAAAGTAGCTAAATTGCATAAAGGAAATAACAATGCTACAAACATAAAAATTATATATTTTGTAAATCAAGAATTCTCTCTTGAAAGGTAGTGCCCTATCTTTTACATCATCATATGACTCTCAGTCGAAAAGAAACTTCAACAAATATCAGGTTTGGATTTTAATCAAAATTAATTCATGTAGAACTTTTATATTATTCATGCATCTTATAAAAAATGATATATTATGAGAGTTTTATAGAAGAAAATTACCAGAGTCATAAATAAAATTAAATTTACCTTTTCTTGTCTTTGATATCTTTATCTTCTCAGGAAACAGTTCTAATAATGTATTTTCTAAGACTTCTAAAAGATTTAAAATAGCCTCTGGATTACCAAATACTATGTCTTCTCCAGATATATGAGAAAGAGATAGCCCAAGAACATCAAAGGATAAAGTATCAATTACAGCTTGAACATTATGCACCTCTGTGATGGAGCTATCACTTTCAAGCAAATCTAAAAAGAGAATAGGCTACAAAATCAAAATATAGATTTTTTAAAATGCAGACAATCAAAAAAGTGCTGTTTCTAAGAAACTAGTTATACTCAAATTTTACTGTGAATTGAACAGAACAAATCAAGAATTCACAGTCTTATTTCCCTATAAAAAATTCTATTTTTTTCTTTTTAAAACAATACTAATAACTTGCAGTAACATTTAACCATATTTTTTTGTGATAAGGTATTTTTACTAAAAAGAAACATAGAAAAAATTGTTTGAATACAACAATTTAGATAAATTTTAAAAGCAAATTTTGATATGTTAATGAATAATGAAATATATATTAACTAGTGATTACCTTAGTAAGAATATAGTGTACTAAAACTATAATTCTGGTTATAAGAAATAAAAATACACAGTAATACATATGAGGTCAAACAACAATTTTTTGTTTTACTTTTAGTAAAGCAAAGAACTCATAGAATATACACATTTTTTTAAAATTAAATACATATAACCTTTTACTTTTAGCATAGTAGCCAACGTATACATGCTATTAACTAAGAGGCAACATGCATTATTAAGGTACCCTAATCTTTAAGACAGCAGTTTTGAACCCAAGAAGAATGTGTAATTGCTAAGCAAAATAGCAAATAAAGCCAAGATATGACAAACTTTGTGGCAATGAACAATAACCTTTGCACCAAATTTCTATTTGACTGGATGCAGCTGGTACACTGATTAAAATAATAATTAAATTAAAAGAATAGTATTAAATAAATGTATGTGCTTATATAATATAGCTAAACCTTGTTAATATTTTGCCAGTTAAAGCTTTCAGTTTTATTATAATGAATTATTTATTATTTAAAACTTTTGTTATGTCTATCTTTAAAAAAAAAAAAAAAAAAAAAAAAAAAAGAGAGAGAGAGAGAGAGAAAGAATGAATGAATGAATAAAAAAGAAAAACAAGTGGAAAGGATTAGGAAAAAAAGATATTTTTCGGGTGACTTAGAGGCATAAAAGCTAGAAACTACTGCCTTAGGGTATAATTTAGAAGGAAATACCACTACGGTTTGACTGAACATTTGGGTGCCCCCTGCCAGATCAGCAATAAAGTGCCAAGTATGGCAACCCATACTATTTACTCCTCTCTTTGCCATGTCATTTTTAAATTTTTGTTCATTCCAGAGCAGGCTCTCTTTATGCAACCATTTACTAACACATGAAATGTGCCTAATTCCCATTGGGTTATAAAATTGTGAAATTAAATTCATTGGTTGGGTGGTCAGCAGTAATGTCACCAAAAATTCAGTTGTACTTATTTTTTTTATTTTATTTTTTTTTTTGGGGGGGGGGGATCAATGATTGATAAAATTTAAATACTATAAATCTTAAACAAAATTTTAAATTGCAAAAAGCACTTGCAATTAATATACTTAACTATTTATCTGAGTTTATTTTATCTATTGAGTAATTAATATATTTTGAAATTAAAATTATAATTTTATAATGGTGAAAAGG
>CM063506.1:21156674-21221250 GCA_032207245.1 Pardosa pseudoannulata
ATTAAACATATATTGTACTACAAAGTTAGATGCAAAGTCACCGTAAGTAAGCCACGGATAGAAAAATATTAAACATTCAGTTCAGTTTTTCAGCTAGTTTGTTCCACTCACATTTATAATACTCGATTGCAAATGCAGAAAGGTTGTCTTCACTCAGTCCTTTTATTTGCGGCTTACTTACATTGACTTTGTATTTAGTACTTTTGTATTTCATTTGTAAGGAATTCAAAACAGGGTCCAAATTTCAATTTCAATGCTGTCTGCATTCAAAATCTCCATAATCCTCTGATTTCATTTGTTTTTCTGTGCTATACTAAACTTTTACTTATTTAATTGCTAATTAGAATGGTATTCACTGCTCGAAACTTATTCTAAACTACTAAAATTGTTTATACCGATAGTAGAATTCAAACACATAGACACCGGTGCTGAAGCGCAGCATCCTACCAAATCTGAACCAAATCCAACCCAGGTCTTTTATACTGTCAAACACATAGACACCGGTGCTGAAGCGCAGCATCCTACCAAATCTGAACCAAATCCAACCCAGGTCTTTTATACTGGACAATCATATTACTGAATCACATTATCTGTTTAAATGGTTCATGAAATGTTACTTTGTATAATGTAGTAATGTACTAAATGATTGTTTGAAGACATAGCCTTATAGATAACATATGTGTTTCAGCATTACGGAGCATAAGTAAGCTTAAGTTCTGTTGTATTAACCGATTGGAAACTTAATACTAAGGTAAGGCTTTGTAGTTAAATTGATTACTTCGTTACCTTTCATGGAGACATACCCTTTTTTATGATATATAATAATGAAAAATTCCCTTACAAGTCTCACCAGCATTTTTGGTGATGTTGCTGTCCTTTGTATACACCGTGGTTTCTCTTGCTACTAAGTTGTATCAATGTAGAAGATGAGATGGTTAACTAAATTCTATGGTAATGTTTTTCTATAAAAAATTAAACTAGAATCCACTGCTTAAATTCGATTCTATATGGCCATGAATATACATGCCGATATTAGGAATTAATTAGATAAACTTTAATCCCTGTTTGGCCATGAGATAATTTAGCCCAAATGAAAAAAAACCTTTTGAAACAGAAATAGCTTTTTAATATCTTTTGCTGTGCTACTTTGTAGCTGTACCTTTCATGTTCACAATAATCATAGATAACCGATGTCTTTCTTTCCTGTTGCAAATAAAAGAGAAATTTTACATGATTTGATATGCCCAATGGTATGTCAAATTGTTCTAATTTCTCTTTCACGCATAATGCAAGAGGGCTTTAAGACTGTTACATAACGTTAATAATTATGTTTTGAACATGTATTAGTTATGTTATGTAATCCATATTCCATCAAGTTACGGTGATGTAGCAAAGGATGGGCAAGGGTGTCTATCAGGTCCTGGGAACCTTTCGCGGAAAAAATATTCTATATTACTGAATATTTTATATTATCCTCCTGATCACCTATGCAGCTCCCTTGTGATTCGAAGGTTGGAACTCGTTGTTTCGTCTGTTAAAGATTGCCGAACTGTTGAGAAAATTAGTTTTATATTTTTGTCACACCTTCAACGTGCCCGAATGACCTAGCTCTACGGATTATACATGAAAGACAGAATATTGTGACCCTTTTTTTTCAGAAAATACCTTAAAATATATTCAAATATTGCAATAAAAGATTCGTTAAGGTACAACCGCCTCTGCAGGACAACGACCTCTCAAAACTGTGTCCACTGTTGCCACAGTTAGGCTATATAGAAAAAAACCTGTCTGACTCGCTGGAGTGATTTGGCCTGTTCTGCTGGCTCCTCGATACTTTTCCCCTAAAGAAAACTGTCCGAGGGGTAGCATCTTACCCTCCTCCTGCACTAGCATGCTTTATGCGGGAAATCGGTGAAGCAAACTGAAACCTTCAAAAAAGTTTTTAAAGTCATCAACATTATCAGAGGCGGCAACAGGGCTCTTATGCATCGGCAGTTCCGTAACTTTTTGGAGAAAATTGAAGCAGAATACAGTGACCTGGTTATGTACAATCAAGTTAGATGGCTTAGTGCCGGAAACTGCCTCAAGAGATTTTTCAAGTTGAGAAAAGAAATCCATCTTTTCCTTCACCAGTTTTCTCCATCAGAAAACTTTGAACAAGAACTTTTAAGCATGGATTTTTCAAGTCACCTGACATTTCTAACTGATATTACTGACCACCTCAACGATGTGAACTTAAAACTACAAGGAAGAGGCCAACTGGTGTCTGACCTAATAGGACACATTAATGGTTTTAGAAACAAGTTAAAAATTTATCATGAAACTTTGGGAAACAATAACTTATCTCACTTGGCCAGCTGCTGTCGTTTGGCGTCAGAGTGTGAGGAAGTACTGGATTTATCTGAATTTTGCCTTGAGTTGCAGACTATTATTGATGAATTCAACACGAGATTTTCAGATTTTGAGAGCATCAAGAATGACATGGCTCTTTTTAGTAATCTAATCACAGCAAGCATTGAAGAACAACCGGCTGACCTACAATTAGAGCTCTGTGATCTCCAGGCTGACCCGTTCTTTCAAACAAGAACCGAAAGGGGGCCCGAGTTCTTCAAGTTGCTTCCAACTGAAGGTTTCCAAATCTGCGTGACTTAGGATTGGAAATAACTTCCATGTTTAGGAGCACATATTTATGCGAAAGTGCTTTTTCGGTGATGAAGTTTATCAAGAATCATCACAAGGGTTCTCTCTCTCTCTGACAGTTCATTGTTAGACCTTCTTCAGCTGGCAGCGACAAACATCGATGTTGTCATTCGTGCCCTTGTAAAGAAGGCTGATCAGCTTCAGTTTTACCTTTAAAATGTAAGAAAATTGTTTTATAATCCTTCTGATCCATTGTTTTATAGTTAATAATTCAACTATTAATTGTTATTGTATAAGAGGTAAGGAGTATTGTTCAACTTTTTCAAACTGCGGCCTGCCAGATGATCAGTAACCGGAACTCTGGCCCGTGGGCCCTTTGCAGTTGGACAGCCCTGATATATAAGATTATTCATTCGAAACAGTGTTTAGACGTGTTGATGTTCTTATTATATATATTCAAACTTGGTTTCGGTGTAAATAAATAAATAAATTATGAAAAAGCTGTGCTCATCATTTCCCTACATGTAGTGACCTACAAAGTCTATGAACTCCGAGTGAAGCTCACGTCCAGCCTATACATTTTATAGTGGTACTACCCTAGCACAGGTAAGCGGAGAATTTATGTTCTTTTCTTCAAATAGCCCATTTTTCTGTGAGAACTTCTTTTACGTAGTGTAATATATTTATTTTCACATTTTGAATCATTCCATAAAACGAACGCACTGTGAAGACTCCCCTTTGTTCAGAGCACGCACCAAATTAGCTAGCTGATCGGAAATCCCACCTGCTGACCAGTTTACAATAGCGTGGCATAGCAAAGTCTGGGATATTGACAATTGGATTGAATAGGCGTTATGCCCCTGATCAGTCAAGTTAATGAATCCTCAGGAATTCCGGAATCGGGACAGCTTTTTAGTGATTGCGTTTGGGAGACTCGTAAAGTCCGCTCATATAAGGAGCGGCAGGGTCTCGGATACCGAACGGGGGATAGATTGGGTTGCATTGCAAACTGGAAGAGCCTCCCCATTTGTGAGATTATTTAATCTTTTATTTTCCCGACTGTGATCGTCGTGGCAATTCAGTGGCAGCCAAAAATCCTCTACATTTCTACTTGTTTTGGGGAGAATTAGAATCCCGTTGTATATATAACAGTATTTACTCCAGAAAGAATAAAAGTAATTTCCCATTTGTGATCCTTCTTCACGTTACCTCTTCACTCGAGAACATTGAAGTCGTCACAACACCTAACTCTGCTGCCAATTTTGGTGAATCTAACCACGGGGCGTTGAAATTGCCTTAGTTTTGGGATAAAGAGGTTTGACTTATGGTTTGTAAATATAGCTCAATTTGTGCTCGCCAACGTTACGCAGGATATAACAAAATATTATGCGGTGATTTTGGCTCTTAACTCTGAAACGTAGTCTTACATCAGCGATATTGTTAAAAATCTACCTGCAGATAAATGAAAGCTTAAAATTCCGACTAATCGTCGAATTTTCGGAATCAGAGCAAAATCGTTTAAAAGACTTGCTTTCAAATACTTTGCTTGGCGATGACAAACCCTCACACCTCTTACGAAAAATGAAACATTTAGCAAATAATGAATTTGACGATGAGTTTTTAAAAAACATTGTGGATTCAACGCTTACCACAATAAGCCCAAACTATTATTTCGATTTCGAAGGGAAATTTAGATCGCCTAGCACAAATCGCCGACAAAATTATTGAGATTACTCCGCACCACGTGACGGAGACACCCGCTTCTTCCAAGCAAAAGACCGGAGATGCTGAAGTTGTAACGCTACAGACTCAGATCGACGTTTTAACTGAGATGGTTGAACGCATAACTTGTGAAAACAGCCTTAATTCTCGCTATGACAGGCCACGGCGATGTAACTCTCATCATAGGCGGCAATCACAGACACCTAAATGACAACAATCGAGCACATGTTGGTATCACAGCAAATTCGCTGAGAAGGTAAAACATTGCACTCCGCCGTGTAGTTTTTAACAGCCGGGAAGCTAATTCCGAAATCACACGTGTGGCGCAGTGAGATTTCAAATTTAATACAACTAGTCACCTTTTTATCATCTATACTACTTCTCGTCGTCATTATTTAATTGATAGTGGAAGCGACGTATGTCTCACGCTATATACTCCTAAAATGTCTTTTGTGGCACCATCTAATATAACATTGTACTCAGCTAATAATTCTCTCATCAAAACATTTGGTACTAAAAACGTTACGCCTAGTCTTAATTTACGTCGTGAATTTAATTGGACATTCGTGGTTGCCACCGTTTCCAAACTCATAATTGGTGCAGATTTTTTAAAGCATTACGGTTTATTAATTGATTTTAAAAAATTCTTGTCTGAGAGACAAGAAGAGCGAAATATAACTTTAATATCTAGTAACAATATTTTTTTCAGATTTTGAATAAATATAAAGATATTCTGCGACTATATCTGAGCAAACTGAAACCGAAACATAATATTGGGCACAGAATCGTTACTAAAGGTCAGCCAGTTCTTTCAAGCCCTAGGTGTTTGATTCCAAAACAAGTAACCATAGCTATAAAACAATTCCAAATTATGATACTACAAAGTATTCTCGACCTAGCAAATCCAGTTGGTCCAGCCCTCTGCATATGGTACCGAATCCAAAGGAGGTTTTCGTTCCGTCGGAGACTATCGTGCGCTAGATAGGCAGACTCAGAAAGACTGGTACCCTTTACCGCATCTGCATGATTTTTCACGACTACATGGCAAACAATTTTTTTCTAAAATTGATCTAACCCGATTTCACTACCAAATTCCTGTGCATCCGGATGATGTTAATAAAAAACTGCAATTACAATACCTTTTGGCCTTTTCGAGTTTTTATATATGCCTTTTAGTTTACCTTGTGCAGCACAAACCTTTCAACGCTTTATGAACGAGGTTCTTTACGGTCTCAATTTTACTTTTGTTTATCTAGGCGGCATTTTAATAAATAGTATTTCCGAGCAATAACATCTTACTCACCTCGATACTGTTTTTTCCAAAGTCTTTCAGAATATAGAATCAGAATTAATTCAGCTAAATGTGTTTTAGGAGTACAAAAACTTTTATTTTTAGGTTATTCTGTAAACAGAGATGGAATTAAACCCCTCCCAGACAGAGTTGAACCTATACTTAAATTCGAAAATCTTCAAACTGTTAAACCACTGCTGAAATTTTTAAGATTATTAAATTATTATAGGTGTAACATCCCTCATGCTGTCCACATACAGGTTTTACTATATACCTTAAAGGTCCGAAGTGCAAAAATTAATTGGACGGAGGAAGCTAATAAAGCCTTTGAGCAAATCCAAACAACAGTTAGCTAATGCAGCTCTTCTCTTTCACCCTTCTCCGGATGCTCCACTCGTGTTACATGTTGATGCTTCGAACTTTTTCGGTTAAAGCTGCGTTACTGCGTTTGCCAAGTAACAGCTAATGGGTTAAACCTTTAGGATTTTTTTCACGCAAATTAACAGACTCGGAGAAAAAGTACTCCGCAAATGATCGCGAATTATTAACTGCTTACTTGACCATCAAACGTTTTAGGTATATGATTGAAGCACGAACTTTTACGCTTTACACTGACCATAAACCACTCACTTATGCATTCCAACAGAAAAGTGACAAATGTTCTCCGAGACAATTACGACACTTTGATTACATAGGACAATTTACAATAGATATTCAATATATTAAGGGGGTGGAAAATATACCTGCTGACATACTTTCACGTATTGAGACTATTACGTGCCCAAACCCGGTAAATTATACTTTACTTGCAGAAGAACAAACTAGAGATAACGATCTTCAACACCTACTAACTGACAACTCAACAGCATTACATTTACGGGACTTAACATTACCAGGCAGCTCCATTGAGTTATACTACGATACTTCTAATGGTAAAATTCGCCATTTTGTTCTCAAATTCCAGAGACGACATATTATTCGAAGTATTTCATAACTTTTTTTACCCAGGCAGAAAAGCAACCGTGCGTTTAATAACCGTTCGTTTTGTGTGGCCTGGTATGCGTGCGGATTGCCCTACGTACACAAAGACTTGTATTCCATGCCAACAGTCTAAAATCTCTGGGCACACTCACAGTCCTGTTGTTAATATTCCTGTTTTAGACAAAATTTTTATCACATCCATACAGACTTAATAGGGTCCTGTGCGGAGAGCATAGATGTGGACTGTATAAAAAATAATAAATATAGACAATTACTAGTTGTAATTGTTTAATGCACAAGAAAATGAAGCTTGTTGCTTCCAACGATAATAGCACCAGAGTCCAATCTTTTGTTTCACTGGCTCACACCAGCGTTGCTATAATTTAAAAAGGGAGAGAACAGATCTCGCCAGGTGCACAGTATCGCCCAAGTGGCGAACAGGCCCCTTCCCACGCCACAAAACTCGACTTACTGTATAACAGTTATTGATCGATTCACATGATAGGTGGAGGCGGAGCTCCTACTTTTATCAAGCAATTAAAAGACACAATGCAATAGCTGGCAGCTAGGACTACTACAACACAAAAAGATAAAAGTTTTTCGTATCTCAGAACCTAGAAACCTGCAGTCGTTTTCGACGGTACGACGCATTGCGTACCCCTCTTCATCTTCTTTAGGATCATGTGAATGGTATTCAATCTTCTGCCATTTTGTAATAAAGCTGAGCTATGTCAAAAATTTTAGCTTGACATGTTGATGTTCTAATTTCCCTTATATATTCAAATTTGGTTTTGGTGTAAATTAATTATGAAAAAGCTGTGTTCTCATTTCCCTCCACATTTAACCCGTTTTATCTGCTTGGCGACATATTTGAACGTTACAGAACGTTATTTCGGCTTACATATGGGTTTTGAATTTTGGGTAACTTTTTGAAGAAAAATCACTCTTGGCTTATACTCGTTAATATACGGTTTATACAGTGCAACCTGCTTGAGTTTTTCAAGGGGTCAAGTGATAAAATCTTAAGCACTAAAACTTCTTAAACAAGAATCCAGGCCAAATGCATCATGTGTGTGTGTGTGTGTCTGTGTGTATATATATATATATATATATATATATATATATATGTAATATCCTTTTTACCCCATTTGTTTAAATTATAAAATAAGATTTTTTAAACGATTTTCATATATATATTTTTTTTTTAAGATTATAATGAATGTTTGAATATAATTACTCGTTTAGTAACAATGCCATTAAGCGTTGTCCCAGGAAGTTCGAATTTCGTATAGATTTAAAAGCAGGATAAGTGGGAATTATCTTAAATTTTTTCTAAATTTTAAATTTCTGGTAAATAGCTAGAGTTTTACTCGTATAGACAAGTTAAAAATATTATTGAATTTGTACATGGCTGAAGAAAGCTCTAAGTAATTAACAAAGAAAAACTTATGATAAACAAAACTTTATTTCAGCAAATACGCTTTGGGAACCTTTAGATGATTTAATAATGCTTCATACAATTTCTGCCTATTTCCAAGTTAAAATGGATCAAAACTGGAGATTCAACTTTTTAGCCTGCAATAGCACTGAATTACGATCATCTAAAATGAATGAGACTGGAAATAACAGTACAAAAAGCGTCTTCAAGTATGAAAATGTTTAATTTTGTATATGTATTTATGAATAAGAAGTTTCTAGTTAACACCATAGGAATTGTATAATGAAGGTTTGGTTTGGTTTGGAGTGCTACGGTCTACTTTTTGCAATACGAGGGCTAATGAGACGGGGACCTACAGCTTAAAGTCGATATTGAATGGCTACGAACATCCATGCCACTGTGGGATTTGAACCCACAAACTCCGGTACCGAAAGCCAGCACCCTAACCAATCAGCCATCGTTCGGATGTATAATGAAGGAGTTAGTTTTAATTGGGAGGGCACTTTTCTCCTGCATGTTTTATGGTCTGCAGGTGGGTCTCAGATTGTATGGCCTGAGACTATCCCTGAGGCATTAGAATGCACCAGAAGACTCTTCATGTAATCCAAGATTAATTTTTTTTTATTGCCTGATTTTGTGGACAATGTCCACTTGGGTGTGTTTCTTCCCTCCTTTTGTGATCCCTGTTTCATGGGAACAGGGAATTCAATTTCCATTGGTTCAAAGATTGAACTTCACAATAAAGTTGAAAAGGATTTTGAGAGCAAAACAAACTCTTTAAGCAGGAAAATGTTTAGTAGTGACACTTCTTAAATGAGAATTTTACAACTATTTATATTTGGTAAAAATCAGAAACACAGAATTAGAAAATTTTAAGCGGGATATCTTCTTAAATGGGTTCCCCAGTATACATATATATTTATATAATACATTTAAAAATTGCATTAAAAGTTTATAATAAGTAATTTAACTCCAACTTCATATAAATTATAAATTCTTAGCCTATACAACAAATCATTTCAAATAAACTGGCATGCTTTCTAAAATATAAAGGTTAAAGACAGTAAAGTTGAATATATATATATGCACATTTATTATATTGCATATAACTTTACATTTTATTCACTCTATGTATTTATCTCTTTACATCACACATATAGTATAAATTTCTAAAAATAACATATTTCAAACATACATAAAGGGCACCAGAAAATAAAATTACAGAAGAAAAACATAACTCATATTTTGTTTAAAGTTAAACATTTAATATCATTCTTTTACTTAAAGTTTAAAAATTACCTTTGTTTTCTCTGTTAATGTTTCATTGACTAAGAGAAAAGACATTAACTAGACTTAAATATTTTCTGTACATAAAGTTAATTTTATTAGTATTTGTGAAAGAGAGAAATTTGTAAAATACAATCTTTAAAATTTTATACACATAAATAAGCTTCAGTTGTCTCACTTTGTGATACTTTCAATAGTCTCACTTTCCTCCTTTTCTTTTAATTCTTTTTTCTTTTTGATTAATTCTGTAGTCCATTTTAAGTCTTCATTCCACAATTCCTCTACTTCAGGATTTAAATGGATCGCTTTTGAAAAACTTCTCTTGGCCTTGCCAATTTTAAAGAAAAAATACATAAAGTACATAAAAAATACATAAGTAAAAATACAAAGAAAAAATACATAAGTTACTGTGACAAATTTACTGATTCTAACAGTAAATAATAAGAATATAAAGAAAAGAAATCAAAATAAAAAGTACCATAAGTTTTGCAGAACATGTAAAAAGACAAAATTTTAAAATAGTATTCTTAGAATAGTGTTGTGGGTGAAAACTTTTATACACTGAAACAACCTATATTAAGGGGATAGGGACTGTATAAAAGAAATCACATTAAAAAAAATCCTTGAAGCTTCATAACTAGCTATAAAATATATTGCTTGTAAAGCATTAAAAATATTTTTTAAGGGGTAAAGAGAAATTGCATAAAAGAAAACTCCCACACAAAATTATTAAAATCAAAATCTCATATATAGCCTGATATCAGTTTCCCAAGCAAGGAGAGAGGGAGAATAAGTTCAAATATAGTATGCCTACATTCTCCATTCTCCCATGCCTGCTACTATTTTTAAAAAAAAGAGAAAGAGAGAAAACATCTACACACATATACATATATATGGTACCATATATATACCATAATTTTAGGGAGATAAGCTGCAGCTTAAATATGTTTAAAAGTTGAAATTTAATGTCTGCAGCATACCCAAAAGAATTGTATTTTTCCTATTACTTTCCAAAAAATATTTGTTTTGCTGAATGTTTTTCAGCTGCCTATATTACATGATTTCCTCTGTTTTTTTTTAATTCTACCATACAGTATCAATTCAATGTAGTGTGCTGTACAGTATCAGCAAATGATATTCCTATACAAATGTGAATAACAAATTTTCCTTTTCTTTTAGTCAGTAATTACGTGTGTGCCATTTACACCTTAGTGGCTAATCTGATGAACTTACATTTACTTATAGTCAATTATGATGTATGTGTTGTATATACCAGGGCAGCTTATTGATCCAAAAATGCATTGTTTGTATATATATGTATAGAAAGAGAGTACAAATATATTATGTTTATGTCATCTGTTCATGCAACTTGATGCAATATTTTTTTATATACCACATATTTTTGCATAGGCATGTAGTGACATGGTATATTTAAGAAACAGCAGAAGAACAGTTTGAAGTCTAAAAAGTGTTTATTGTTGCAATGAAAAATTTTCAAAATGAAATTACTCAAGATCAAGTTATTGTATTTCAAGGCAGTAAAGTGCTCCAATATGATAAGCAGCAAGGATTTAAACATCTAGGGCGTGAAAAAACTGGCTGACCTTTAGTAAGGATTCTGGGTCCAGTATTATGTTTTGGTTTCAGTTCGCACGGGTATGGTTGTAAAATATCTATATATTTATTTAAAATCTGAAAAAAATTATTACTAGATATTAAAGTTATATTTTGATCTTTGGCACAAATAGTGGTGCCTTTATTAAATAAATTTGTAAATGGGTCTCTCAGACAAGAATTTTTTAAAATCAATTAATAAACCATAATGATTTAAAAAATCTGCACCAATTATGAGTTTGGAAACGTTGGCAACCACGAATGTCCAATTAAATTCACGACGTAAATTAAGACTAAGTGTAACGTTTTTAGTACCAAATGTTTTGATGAGAGAATTATTAGCTGAGTACAATGTTATGTTAGATGTAAAGTTGTGAGCAGTGGAAAAAAACAGGTTTTTTGGGACGAGAATTTTGAAAATTTCCAAGACATGGGAGTTATGAAGTATTTTGTTTACTTATATACAGTGAAAATTTGGTTTACACAAAACTTACTTATATAAAATATGCAGTTATAGGAAGGACTTCTTGTTTGTTGGCAAAAATCTAATAAAGCTTATACAATAAATTATTCACATATACAAATATTGAGTTAAAAAATATTCACTAATACAAAGGAATATTTTATTCCCTACATAATTTTTTTAATATAAATTTTATTCAGTTATATGAAAGGAGCAAACAGTTTTTGCAAACAGATTTCCAACTATAATCCTTTTATGTTCTTAAAAAATAAACAGTTATTGATATTTGTATAGCAAAATAGATATTTTCACTGTTATAATTGTTTTTTTTTTAATTTTTTTTTAGATGTCTATGCTCACTCATTTTTATTCTAACCACTATCCTCTTCTCAAATAATTGCTGCATTTGAGGTTCTAAAATACTTCATATATTCTAAAGACATCAGTGAAAAAGAGACTTAACACTAGATTGCCCGAGATTTCTTGTATACCTATATTGCTCAAAAGCAGTCAAAATGACTGCATTGTGAAAAAATAACAAATATGTAAAGAAATTTGTTTAAAATTATATAATAAAGGAGGGCGGAAGTAACTACAATTATACATAAACCCATTTATATGTTATAGAAAAAGTCACCAAATTCTAAGAAATTGTGTCATTATATTTCAGTACCGGGTGACCGAGCTCCGCTCGGAGAAAACAGGTATCGAAGCTAACTCGAAGATTTAAATTTTCAATTGTGATTTATCAAAACAATACAGCATCCAGTGCTCGCCTCTATCCATTTGAGCTCTCTTGTGAATGGGAATGAGTAGCACGTCGAATCCTTGTTGAACGCCGTATAGATAGTTGGAAGCCTTGTTCTGGTCGCTGATATCGTTGAGAAGAGCCATTCCTTCATAAGCGCCATCCGCTGTTGTAACGTAGAAGCGTGCGACAAATTCAGGGTGAAGTACGCCAACTTTGACTGTCGGGTAAGCTTGTTCGGCGTAATGGAGAAGCAGTCTGACAATGACGGTATCTTCTAGTTGTCTATTTACGGGTATAATTGAGTTGATCGCTTGTTGTTCCAAAATTCCGGCTCCTTGAAGCATTTCCTGTAAAGGTGCGTTCTGCATGTTGAAAATGTAGCTTGAAATCTGATGAATGTTGAAATGTCGAACTTTGTTGACGGTGATTTGAAATCGAAATCAGTTCCTTAACACGTTCGCTGCCACCGACGCACTGGCGCGTCAGAGCGGCACCTCCTGGTATGCCGACGACGCACTAACGCGGCGACGGACTTTGATAAGTTATATGCTCTGTGTTTAGTGTGGCTTTGGAAATTGAACGGCGAGGTTGTTTCGGCACGTTAGTGAAGCATTATTTTTTAATTTTTTGTGGTTGGTTTTCAAAATTTTTGTTTGCATTATTTTTTTTTTACTATATCGTTTATGTGTTATATATACTTTGCTACATTAATTTAATATTTAGAGTTGATAGAAAATAAAAATGGAAACCGATATCAAGGAATAAAGACAAATCAATAAAGACTTTTATTATTATTATTATTAATTCGTCAGAACTACAGCCAATCGATTCCTCGTGGTCGAAAACCCCCGGGTACCAATTTTCACTTGGTTTGGACGCACCGGGGTTCGAACCCGGCCCTATCTGTAGCGCCGAACTACGTGACCTTAGCGCGTCAAAACCGATGCCAATCGATTCCTCGTGACCAAAACCCCAGATCCCCAAGTTTACTACAGTTTATTAATTCTGGGGCGATTTTCGACTTGACAACCATTCCTCGTATTATAGTATAGGATAATTGTTTTTCTAATTGAAATTAAAAAACAGTCAAAATGACTGCCTTGGGCAATCTAGTGTTAAATAAAATCATATAGCTAATAAATTATTGAAATGACGAAAACAATTTATTATTTTAAAAACCAAAATACGCATTTTTAAAGTTCATTTACCTATGATCTCCTTTACATAAGTACTCTGCATATATAAGCATCTATCTCCCTATAGTTTTCTTGAAGAATTTTTGTTTGTATTTCTCTTCAAGAAGTAAAGATAGTTTTTAATCTGTGTTTTCTATTTCTCTTAACATTTAATATTAATTTAATTTAAAAGTGTGTAATAAAAAGTGTTCATTGTATTTATTTGCCAATGTGTTTTCTAAATACAGAAAATTGCTGTACTTGAAATAAAAGAAAAATTATTTTGTTGTTATAATTTACAGATATCAATATAATTATACTTTTGTGTTTAAACTACTAATTACATATACAAAGTATTTATTTATGAGAAGAATTATTCATTACTCCCTCTGCCTTTGTGTAAGTGAGAGTCCACAGTAAATCTATCTATCTCTATCTCTCTATAATCTCTCTCTATCCTATGGTACTTAAGGTATCTAACGCACAATGTGTTTATATACACCCATGCAAGTTAAGTGGTTAAGTCTGGATATGTTTTCTCTGATCCCTCTTAAGGGGTTAACGTTAGTTACTTAAAAGTAAATCCTAAAATAAATATATTCACCATGTGAAATGAATGAATGTCCAAAACAAAAACCTGCTGCACTGGAAAAAGAAAATCTATATTTAAATAAAATGTTTACATATCTCCATATGGCCCACTTGCTTTTATTCTATAAATACATTTATAGTCTCATAAAGAAATTATCTTTCTTCATCAAATATTTCACTTTTGAAAAAGAAAACAGTTATATTGAAGGAAAATTAAGAAATATTTGTAGTCATGCAACAAATCTAATTAATATTTATTAGAAAAAAGAAGGTATACCATTTCTAAATCTCCTATACCTAGTTGAGACCTTCCTAATGTCTGTAAAGCAACCCACCAGCATGGATTAACTTTCACTGCTTTTTCAGCAGATTGAATTGCAGAAAAAGGTAAATTTAGTTGTAGGAGAGCCTATATATAAATATTAAACAAAAAAAAAAAAATTAGTACATTGAATTTAGGAGAACATAAATAAAAATAAAGTGATGTTTAAATAGAGGAATAAGTAAAGTGAAAAAAAAATTTCTCAATGAAATTTCTGAATGACTAGCTTTTAACAGAAACTTCAATTTATTTTTTATAGTATATTCAGACATATAGTGTTCTTACAAGAAGTGAGAGTTAATTCTTGAAATGTTAACAAATAAGACCCACAGAAATCTATATATGTATAAGACACATTTGTTGTCTGTTTCCTTATAACTCACGATCCAGACAGCCAAATAACGTGAAATTTGGTACACATACACAAAATTACATGGGGAAGGTTCTTAAACAGGTTTCGTTTCATCCCAACCTCACTCTAGCCTTCTATAGCCAAAAGTAGTTCTCCATGTGCCTGTTCTGAGCCGTTTGATAATCTCTCTCTCTATATAAAACGCATTTATTTTCTGTTCCCTTATAACTCAAGATCCACACAACCAAATAACGTGAAATTTGGTACACATACACAAAATTACATGGGGAAGGTTCTTAAACAGCTTTGTTCCATCCCAACCTCACTCTAGCCAAAAGTAGTGCTCCATGTGCCTGTTCTGAGCCGTTTGATAATCTCTCTATATAAAACACATTTGTTGTCTGTTTGTCTGTTCCCTTATAACTCAAGATCCAGACAACCAAATAACGTGAAATTTGGTACACGTACACAAAATTACATGGGGAAGGTTCTTAAACAGGTTTCGTTCCATCCCAACCTCACTCTGGCCTCTTCCAGCCAAAAGTAGTGCTCCATGTGCCTGTTCTGAGCCGTTTGATAATCTCTCTATATAAAACACATTTGTTGTCTGTTCCCTTATAACTCAAGATCCAGACAACCAAATAATGTGAAATTTGGTACAGGTACACAAAATTATATAGGGATTGCTGGTATAGACTTGCTGACACCATGCTATTCTCATGCGCAGTTGTATGTGGCCTGCTCCAGAGTGAGCAAAGAGGAAAATCTTTTTGTACACACTCCAAATGGAACTGCCAAAAAAGTTGTCTATCACATTGCTTTAAGATAAATGTACCCTTTTATTGCCTGCAAATAAACAGTTCTGTACGCTTCTACAGAAAGCCTTATTTTAAACCCGGGAAAAGCCAGGTACTTGTAGCTAGTTAAAAATATGACCAATGTCACACAAACAGGGTAAATAATTAACAACAGAAAACTGAATACAAGATATGAAATTTTATTTAAAATGGTAGAAATAATACATTTGAGAATCAATTTTTATATGAAAGAGTTTAGGTACATCAAATAATAGCTTTTATTTATTTAAAGTAAACAATTCAAATACAACAAAAAAGCAACTTCTTTTATTTGCAAAAAGTTAGCAAGACGTTGCAAGAGAGCAAGCAGATTAGGCACACAATAAAAAAGCATTGATAAAATGAGACATTTTAAGTTTTATTATTACTATTATTAATTTTTCAAATCTTTATTTACTTATATGATTACTTTAAGTCAAACTTAATATTTAATGCTAATAACAGCTTTAAAATAATATAAACTTAATGTTAAATGCACATATATATTTAAAAATCCCATTATTGTATAATATGTTACAGTAAATGTGTAATGATTCTAAAAAAGACATTAAAATTTAAAAGAGAGTTAGAAATTTTAAAAAATTGAAATTATTAGTAAAAAATTAAATTTTGATCAAGTATATAGTTTTAAATATTATTATATTTAAAAATGCACATTTATTTCAATGTTAAAATATATTACACTAAACTCTAGAAATACAAGGAAAGGGGATGTTCAATGGGCTGAAATCCCCTCTGTTTGGCTATGGACCTGCACTGTACTTATTACCTATAGTATTAAGCTAATATCAAAAAATGCATATTTTGCTTTAAAGTCCATGGATGTCCCTTAATAAATCATATCAATTTACAAAATTAAAATATTTGTTTAATATTTTCATAGCTTTGGAGAGACTTAAAAATTAAGCTTTAATCTATAACTTTTCATTATGATTGTTGAAATTTAAAATTCATATCTTCAATGATGTTTAAGTTTTATAAACAGATTTAAAATATAAAAAATAAACTATTTTTCTTTATTACAAATTCATATGCACTCAAATAGTACAATGTCAAATATTTAATACCTGAGCTTTCATTTCTAAGATTTTATAATCATTTGGAACTAGATTTAAAGCTTTATCCCATTCCTTCACAGCTTCTTCAAACCTAAAATGATAATTTTTACTATAACATTCTTATAAAAATAAAGTAAAAACAGATAAAGCAAATTTGATAGATGTATTTTCTAAATTTCAACTGATGCAGCACTAATAAGAAGAAAAATTATGTTTACCAAGTGCTGTGATTTAAAAAAAAAAAAAAAAAAGACATTTAGGTTAAATTTTTAATATGTAATACATCAAAATTACTATACCTAAAATATCTATCTAAAATTCTCCAATATCCCTTTTCATTCTTTCATATCTATTATCCCAGTAACAAAATCTCAGAATTAAAAGATCCACTGACTTAAATTATTTTTACCCATCTCTCAAAACTAACGCTAAGATAAATGCTAATTTTCTGCCCACTAGCCACATTTTCCAGCTGTCCCAAGAAAAATAGTTCACTCCTTCCAATGTCTAAATTGTTATATAACACTGACTAAGCTGGTGGTCGCTTGAGAAAGAATTCACGTTGATTGCTTGCTGTTAGGCAAAATTTATAATAGAAGTGTGTTTTAATCATCATTCGCTACCATGCTCTTATCAGATAAAAATGTTCTTTTTTTAGTCTAAAATAAAGTCAATATCTACCACAGACTTTGCTGTTGTTTTAATGGACTGACTGCAATTTACTTATGGTCTTTTCACTGCCTAGTAAGACCAGGCAATTCAAAATAATAGGGGCTATTATCGGATGTAGCAGCAAGTAAAAGATTCTCATGTTACATATTTATATATCTGTGTGAGTGTGTGTTAACTATTACTTATTATTAGTTTACTTATGGTCTTCTCACTGCCCAGTAAGCCCGGGCAATTCAAAATAATAAGGGCTATTTTCTGATGTAGCAGCAAGTAAAAGATCCTCATGTTACATATTTATATATCTGTGTGAGTGTGTGTTAACTATTATTAGTTTATGTAACTATTACTTTGAAAATTTTTATGCCTTGGTGAGTAGTTTCCTAGTAGATTTCTAATCATACACTTGTAAAGAATGTAAAAAATCATACCAAACTGTAATTGAGATCTTCAAAGTTACCAAACCTACCTGCTAACATCCTAATTAAACTTATACTTTATCAATACTTCTACTATAATAGGGAATTTAGATAAATATAGTAATATAACTGGATGCAATGTATAATATACATAAATGACATACCTTTCACTCTCAGCTAATTTTACACCAGAAGTTTTGAACTCTTCACATTTTAAAACACAGTTTTCTTGAAGACATTGCTTTTTGCGTTTGAAACTCTTTACCCATGTTATATTAGTTGGAAGCTCTTCACTATCAAATTCATCAGCAAATTTTACAAAATTATCTTTTGATACATTTTGTCCAGCTTTTCGTTTCCACCCAAAGGTTGTCATACTGTAGAATAATAAAAAATGTAAGAGCAAAAATAACCCTATGTATTTTCATGCTCAAATATGAAAAAAGAAGTTCACATTTCTAACTAAAACAAAATATAACTTCATTTTTCTTTATAAACAAACTAATTGTTAAAATATTAACTAAATAAATTAAAGTTTCTTTATCATGTACTGATTGAATACTTTTGACAATAATTGCATATAATTATTTAAATTATCAATAAGCATAACAATTTATCCTAGTTGAGCATAATTTCTTTATAACTACTATAATTAATGAAGTTATATGTAATCCTTTACTCTACAAATTCATTGACGATATTGAAATATTCAAATATTTAGGATACTTTAAAATAAAAAAAAAAAGAACATAATTTCTCTTATACAGTATTTTTATTTTCTACACTCAGTTTTATAAGGACAGAGCAAAATAAGTTTTGATTTATACGATGTTAACAAATCACAGATTACTGAACTCAGATAATATAAAATATTTATTTACATTTAATTCAATTTCGAAGCAAATTTAAATTCTTCATAGATTATTAGTAATTCTAAAATAAGTTTTACATAATGACATATTAAAGAACGTGATACAGTTTACAGCAAAGGTATTCTGTTACTACAATTTTTTAAATTTATAATAAAAATATACAAAAAATGTTTGAGGGTAATTTAAAATGCGTAATAATACTGTATACAGTTATAGAGATACATGTTTTTAAAGACTGGCTACCACACAAACTTAAATGCCTTAAAGGTCTTTCATGGGGTTTTGTTTACAAACAACTTTAGAAGTAGTAGTTCATGATTTTTTATTAATTTTTTAAAGCAAATTTGTGCTGTTAGTTTATACATTGTGACATCCCTTTAAATAAAATATTGATAGAGGAATTTTGAAAATTTCGTTCAAAATAATTTTCTAATTTAATTACCCAGTAATATAAAGCAATAATAATTATGGTATGCTTTGCAATCTGGCAATATGTACTAATATGATCACATGTTTGTTAAGGAGCGTCTGCATAATGAATTAGTACATGTGCAACCACACAACCAATGCATGTTTATAACATTTGGCAATTTATCACTTAAAAAGTTTTTAAAGTTCGGCAACGAATTTCCTTTTTGAAAATGGCTGTAATTGAGCAAAAATAAATTAGCATCTATAAGATTTTTAGGGGTTTCCTATTTTGAGATTGATAAATCTTTTTAGCCAGCATTTTTAAAAATAAAAATCTTAAATAAAATAGAATACTTTTTTTTTCTGTTTATGTAAAGTATTCAAATAATGCCAAAATCAATGACTTTTAACTCCTTTATAGCATAAACTTTTGATCATTAATTTTTACCTTTGTAAAAGAGGAAATAAATTTCTTACAGATTTATTTCGATAGTTAATTTTAAGAATGTTTACGTGTCTAACGTGTGATACGATTAGACACGTAAAGTAATACGATTAGTAATATATCAAAATTATTATACTTAAAAAAAATCTCTTAAAATTTATTCTCTTTCTCATTCTTATTCCTTCAAATTTGTTTTACAGTCATAAAATATCTAATTAAAATGAGTACTTCTTTTAATTCATGCCGAGTTTATCTCGCGGACACATATCCGTGGCATGAATTCTTCCAACCCATTCCTCAAAGGTAACTCTGAAATAAATGCAAATTTTCTGTCCAGTTGCCACATCTTCTAGCTGTCCACTGGTGAATGGCTCACTTTTCCCACTGATCTAAGTTCCTTTTTATTAAGAAAGTTACGTTACTTTCTCTGGAAAACAATTCTTCTCACTTTTCGCTGTGGGACCGACTTTGTATTTTTATGTATTATTTCCATCTTTGATATCACCAGAGGAACATGTTCGTCTTAGATACTAAATAAAAATTAAGTTACACATCGGACTTTGTTGCTTCTTTTCATAGTGCCACGTCTGCGTTTTAACTAGGATTCTCCTTGCCTTGCCTGGGCAAGTAACACAATAGGGGCTAAACTTTTTCATAATTTTGTGTAACTGGCGGATAATTTTAGCTAGTTTACACACACATATATATTTAAAAAAAAAACTCTGCTAAACATTTATTCTATTCTAAACCTTTATTAATTTGTTTATTGTTTTATGTTTCCCTGTATGCAATTTCCCCCCTGTCCTTTTTTTTATATTTGTGTGAGCCATATTAGTTTAAGGTGTGTGTAAAGTGTGTTTAAGGTCCATATTAGTTACTATGTATATATCAGAGATTGTGGGCCTTCGTCTTAAAGTGCTCCAAAATCCGTCATGCCAATGCCAATTTCTATGCCAAGAGATTAAGGGTTTCCATTATAACTAGTCAATTCGCATGCGCACTACGTTTAGTATCGTGTACTTTATCAGTAATCAGACACTCTTGCAGGTTAACTTTGTTTTGACTTCCCGGCCTTTCTAAGTTGAAACTCGTGAAAGTATATTCGTTAATCTTTTATAAGTTTGATATAATTTCATAATTATAATGGCTAGTTCTCTTCGAACGGTTAAGGTAGGATTGTTTTTTAATATAGAATTCTGTATTATGTTTTTGTTTAATTGTAAATTCCATTAGTATTCTGTAATTGGCATGCTCCTTTTGTCGGAATTTATATTGCGTGTAAAATTAATTATGTTAAAGGAATAAGTAAATAATCACGATTAGTCACTTTAATTGAAAATTAGTAACCTTGTTATCCAGTGTATAAATTACTAACTTTTAATATTGTGTACATACATACGATTCACAAGCAGATAATTTAGAGTTTCGATTTTTCCTAATTTTTCAAAGGCATGCTGAAATGACTCCAGATTATGCAACGTTCAATTTTGTTCTTTTTATTGCACATTTTATGTATATAAATTTATAAATATACGACGAATTAGATACTGATTTCCAGTTCAACTAATTTTAATGCTTAGTCAAAGTGTTTAATTATATGAACAAGAAATATTTAGAGATGGGATGATCTTAATTCTTGGTACAAAAGGATAAATTAAAAAGAAATTAAATAAACAATATATTTTAAAGAAATCCAACATTTATATATCAACAATACAATCTCAAGTGTATATCATTATTAATGTTAACCTCTGAATAATCTGTTGTAACTAAAAGATGCTGCATTTTTTTGTGTGACCACTAATCAGTTGATTTATAGCATTTTAAAATGTTTTATTACTTTTTAGATATTTTATATATTGAAAAAATAATTTTCCTCTCTGTAGGGTTTAGTTGCACTTGTTACTGGAGGAGGATCTGGTCTTGGAGAAGCTACTGTTAGGCGTCTAGTTCGAAATGGAGCTAGTGTTTTAATATGTGATTTACCGTCTTCCAATGGACCAAAACTTGCTGAAGAACTTGGGGAGAAATGTGTGTTTAGTCCAACAGATGTATGCATTTCTGCTTTTACATTTTTTAAAAAATTTTATTGATTCTGTTTATTTAGTTTTTTTTGTTGTAATTTATTTAATCTAGTTATTTTAAATATTCCCAATACTTTGTTTTTGTTTTTTAGTAGCCATCTGAGGTATCTATATTTTGTGCACAACCACAACACTTTCTCCATGTTCAAAAATCTGATAGTTCTAGTCATAATATGCTTGAATTTTTTAAAAATAAATTTTTGTCAAATCTGCTATTACTATTGTTGACTATAATACATGGACGCATGCTATTAATGTAGTATGGCTAACTTGACTGAAATTATTGATGGCAACAGAAAATATCTAGATATCAGCTGTAATATCTATAAACTATAATCAGTCAATATCTATAGTTGAATCTGTAAACTATAACCTACAAAAGAGTAAATGAAGAGTAGTGATTTTTTTTTCACTTTCTTTGGTAACATTTCCTGGTTTAAAAACAGGCATATGGACTGTGGTAATTAACTTTTTTGTACTCTTGTGTCGAAAAATACTTATAGTTTTTATAATATGCAATATATGAAAACTTTCTTTATGTCATAATGTAAAAATTTTATTTACATTAAAAATTTTGATTATCTACTTGTTTATATTTGTACATAGTTATTTGCAAAACATATTTTTATACAATATACAGTCAAACTTAGTTAATTCAAACTTGAAAGGGAAGGCAAAACAATTTGAACTATTCAAAATTCAAACTATCCAATTTTTGCTAAAAATACACAGCATATTGTTTACCTTGTTTAAACTGTTATTGGTTTGCTGTATTTCATGTTATTGATAATGACACATACTGTGTGCTTTGTACAGTTTGCTTGCTTTGTGTGTGATAGTTATTTTTTTTTTCATCTGTTAGTATTTTAGTTGAACTATTGCATTGCAGTGTGAAGTCTGTTTGTATATTGCATGGAAATATGATTTAACACTTGCTGGAATTATTACTATGGAAAATCCAAAACATTATTAAAATTTTTAAAAATGCTATGAAAGTGCATTTTTAATCCCTAATTGACTGCAAAGAAAAAATATCATTTATTAAAAAAGTCTAATAGGATAAGAAAACCTATTGTGCAAAAAATAAAGAAATAGCTTTATTGCAAATGCAGTTATTTTCTGTCCCTTTTTATTTATTTATTTTAAAGTTTATCTTGTTGTACAAGGTTTCTAATTTAAAAACTAGGTGCATGCATCATTGTGCAAATGCTAATTTTTTAATCATATTGCTCTTTCTTAAAATTTTTTATGATTGTTTGCTCTTTATTTTGTAATAGTAGCCTTTTTGCAACTGCATGCATGTTATTTGTTTCTGCTAGGATTTCTGCTTGGAATATTTAAGTTTTTAAGCATTTTGCATTATTAAAGCTATATAGGAAGTTGTAATAAAATATTTCCATGACATTGTTGTAATTTTTTAATATTTTATGGTGTTGTCTTTATTTGTTAGTTAATACAGTGTTCTTAATGGAGCAAAATAATGAATTATTTCATTTTTATTCTATTTTGTCTTTTAATTTTTTTTTGGTGAAATATGTTATTTTTTGAGGTGCTAACTTTTGTCCATGATTATTACAGAATTATGCCAATGATTACAGAATGACTGATATCAAAATTACTATGAAGAAAGAAATATCTTTTATGTTTTGTTATTTGCTTTTTAACCAAAAGGTTGCATAGATGCTAAAGGAGATGTATTATCGTACAACAGGTGATCAATACAACTTTATAATGTTGTATCAGTTACTTGTTGGCAATGAAATTGCTGATAATCTTCCAAAGTACAGTTCTGAGCTGCCTTTAGTTGGGCCAGAACTGGTACTTGGTCTTCCTCACAATGTGGTTAGGAAGACTGTTAAGGATATCCTAATGGAAGAGACTTATAAGGCTTGGCTTAATTCTGGTAATCAAAGGCAGGTTAAGGAGCTTAACCAGGGATATTCCTGGCTGAGGGCTAAGCACAGCAGGAATGAAATAAGGTTGGGCGTTGGTCTATTGACAGGTCACTGTTGCCTAAAGAGGCACCTTATCATTATTGGCATCATGGATAGCCTGGTATGAAGGGGGTATCACGTGGCAGAGAAGAGTTCCTTGATAATTTTGTGTGATTGTGATTACTACTCTGCTAAGTGTTTTGAATTTCTTGGTTATCATTTCATCAAGCCGTGGGAGTTAAGTTGCTGATTAGATTTCTGTCAGCTATTGGTCTCTTTGAGACTTAATTGTTAATATTTTTAACTTATTGCTGGAATTCTTTTGTTCCAGTAAGTGGGGGGGGGGGGGCACAGTTCAGTACAATAGGCCTTGAGTCGTAGTGCTGGGGCTCTTATGAGCCGTCCCACCCTAAATCTAAATCTAATCAATTACTTGCACATGTATCATTTTTTCTATTTTGTTTTTACAATCTTGTCACTTATTTTTCTAAGTATAGGAGTTTCCACTAACCCCCCTTTCCTTCCCATAACACACTGAAGTAATAAAAAATATAGCAACAATCTTGGCTAAAAGTAGGTGAGGGGGAGAAAGTTTGATAGATTCACTTTCTGATGCTGGTGCTCCCAATAACTCATACACTTCATGGTTTCACAGGAATACTTTTAAAAGAGATACCACTTCTGAAGTTGAGATCAAAGTGAAGATTTACTCTTACATCCTCTTAGGCACTGGGATTGGCAAAAATCCAATCTGGAGGAATTGGTCATATAGCTAAAGGCTCATTTGGATACTGAATTGCAAACTTGCTGTTTCTAGAAAACCCAACAGAAGTCGTACAAACGTAACAATTGGTGAGATGGCAGCAAGTTTCACACCCAATCAAGTGCACAGCAAATGACATTAATTTATGGGTACTTTTGAGACTCCAAAAAGAATATTTATTACAAAAACAATCCTTTTCCCTCCTCCAAATGAATTATGATATAAAATTATTGAAAAGTTAATAAATAAGGAGCAGGGGGGTTGTCAGAAAACAGTGGTCCTTTAGACTTGTGAGGTCTTTTGCATAAAAATCAGCAGGAATGGTATTGATTGGGATTTTTATGAAGAGCAGTGTAATTTTAAGTTTATGTGATAGAGGTTTATATGTCTGCAATATTATTAAAACTATAAATGTTTCCAATTATTCTAAGTTGTATGCTTTTTTATGATTATTATGTAATTCTTAGAGATTAAAACAAAATAGCAGTTCATTTTTCTTACCTATAAAAGCCTCTCTGTTAAGTTTTTTTTTAATAAAGTAAATATTCTTCACCATTATTAAAAAATTATGTTCATGTATTTAAAACTCTTGTTTACATGATAACTATTTTTTCAGTTCTAGATTACTTTTTTTTTAATGAGTATAAACTTTTAAGAAGTGAAAATGCATGTTGCTTGTGGCACCCTTTCTTGAAAAAAAGAGGCTTGAGAAAGTATTCTTGATTTAAATTTGTGATTAAAAATATCCATTTATTTAAATCATGATTTATATCAAGGTAATATAAATTGACCAATCCTATGTTGTGCTATTCAAAAAATAGTTTGGCTTTAAAAATATTTGATATAGAAGATTCTTTGACTTCTAAAATTTTGTGATGAAGTATTTGGGTTTTAATTTATACCAATTAACTGAGTTACCAAGATGTTCAAAGTCATTTAAACTTTTTAACAATTTTGATATACACAGTTACAATTTATAAAATAATTTCAGTATTTTTATTGCCAATAGATAAGAAAATTTGTTATAAAATATATTTTTTTTTCATTTAGGTTACTAAAGAAGCTGATGTTCTTAAAGCACTTAATACTGTAAAGGACAGCTTTAACAAATTAGATATTGCAGTAAATTGTGCAGGTATTGGTGTTGCAGCTAAAACATACAATTTTAAAAAAGATGCTCCTCATTCTTTAGAGGATTTTATGAAAGTTATAACTGTAAGTATGATTTTCGTGTAATTCTTTATTTATCTTCTATATTCTTTAATATTAGCCTATATGTATAAATGTTTTGTTTTAGGTTTAAGTTGGTACTTTAAATGGTATGCAAACTTTTATATTGCATGTAGAGCATTATGCATATAACATTCTCTGTGTAATATATATATTAAAAATACCACTACTATTAAAAAATATTTTTTTCCTGCATGCAATATTTATCTGTAATTCTGGTATAAGCAGTATATATTTTTTAATGACTCCATTTATTCCTTCAGTCACGTAGAGCCTTCTTATCTTTCTGTTAAGCATATTTACTAGCTGTTTTTTTAGAGTTTTAATTGTCTTATGTTATGTCATAAAGGGTGTACAATAGGAAAGACTCCTATTGTATACAGTTTTAATATAAGTTTTATACAAATGGACCCCCAAGTATTTACATATGTTAAAAGGATATAATCAAAACACTGATTTACTTTTAGTGTATAATTTTTTTTCTGGTGTTGAATGTGTGGTATTAGCTGTTTTGAAGTTTGGATGTTATAGTCATTATTTTTATGATGTTCATTAAGATTTCTGTAAACAGTATGCTACTACATCATCAAACATTGAAATTGAATACACACACACACATATATTTATGCATGTACACATACATGTATCATCTCAGTATAAGATTTTTATTTATTAAGGCCTTGTATATTAATTTTAATTTTCTACTTTATGTGTATATACTGAGTTTATTTAAAAAATCAGATATTGTCCCTAGAATCATTGCTTAAATAATCTCTTATTATCTTAAAAGGCCTGAAATTTAAAAAACAAAAATATTGTTCTCAAATTTTCTTTACCAATGCTAACCCTGTTGATTATTTAAAATCATTATTATTGACATTATGGTATGACACTGACTAATATGTCATGTAATTTTCCGTAGAGTATGGTCTTAATTATGTTTTCTATTATCAGCTTTTTACATGTAACATTTTCTAATTTACTTAGTACTTGAATAATATTTCTTATTTTATATATTTGAAAAATTAATTGTGATCTTATATAAATAATGCATTTTCAATATAAATATTTGTTTTGGCATTTTGTGGTATGAGTGTTTCTGCTTACACTTTTATTTCTTAACTTTTATTAAATGCATTTTTTCATTTGTTTATTTTCAGGTGAATACGATAGGTACTTTTAATGTTATAAGAAATGCTGTGGGCTTAATGGCTAAAAACTTGCCAAATGAAGATGGAGAGAAAGGTGTCATAATTAATACATCTAGTGTAGCAGCTTTTGATGGCCAGCGGGGACAAGTAGCATATTCTGCTAGTAAAGGTGGTATTGTTGGCATGACTTTGCCATTAGCAAGGGATCTTGAAGTACAGGGCATTAGATGTTGTGCTATTGCACCAGGTAATTTTAAATGTTTTTAACTTTAAAAATAAATACAAAATTTGATTTTTATAGCCTGTAAAGAATATTTCCGTGAAATGTGCATATGTCCATTGGGTAATTTTATATGTGTATTGATGATTTCAAACTTTCTATCAAGAAACTTTCAAACTTTTCTATCATGCTTTATCCTAAACATTTTTCTTTTTTTTTAATGATAAAATTGATTTATGTTACTTTATTGTTTTAGGATTATTTGACACTCCTTTATTACAAGGTTTGCCAGAGAAAGTGCGATCTGAATTAGCAAAAGATGTCCCTTTTCCAAAAAGGTTAGGGAAACCTGATGAATATGCTCATCTTGTTGAAACTATAATTGAAAATCCTATGTTGAATGGTTGTGTAATAAGACTAGATGGAGCATTACGCATGCAGCCTTAATTTTTTTTTTATGTCTCTTGCCAATTATACAAATGTAATATAGAATCATTAAATTTAAATCAAACTTGCAGTTTTTTTTTTCTCTACTGGAAATTGTTTTCAGTATACTGTTTGTTATTATGTATTCAGTTTGTGTAAGCAGTTTTTATTTTTGTGAAGTTTGTTGATTTTTTAAAAGATGACATAAAATGTGATAAAAAGATTTTCAGTTCTGAAAATGTTTTCAAAATGTATGTTCTTGTATAAGTTTAAAAATTAACTTTTATTTCTAATGATCATTCATCCTGTTACTAAGAATTTGATGCTTTGATTTTTTCTATAATTTTTAAAAGCTTAATTTTGGTATTGCATATTTATCTGCAAATAGAAATGTAATTACTCGATATTTTGACTTTTCGATATGATGACTGACAATTTCAGCTGTAGCAACTTATTTCATGAAGGTGAACTGACCAATGTGATAAAGTTTGTCTAAAATATATCAATTTTTCTTCAGAACAGGTTTGCTATGGGACCCCATTGGCAATATTTTTTATTTGAGTTTTTTGTTGTCTAGCCAAGCATTATATTGTTAATAGTGTATGAATTGCATAGACATTTAATTTTGCAAAATATGATAAAAATTTTATAAAAAGGAAAATAGCATGAACTTTGTATATCCTAAAATTATTGATAAATTTACATAGATATTTTGAATCCTGCCCAATTTACAACCCTTATATTTTTCCAGTTTGAAATACTTTTACTGTGGCTAAAACATATCACCTATAAAGTCCTATATTAAAGCTGTTCTTTTTCTTCATTTAATCATGTCTGTAATTATTTTATTTTTAAGGCAACTAAATTGTATTTTAAATAAGTATTAGACTTTTATATTATTTGGCATTAAAACAATTTATTTGAATGATGACTTGATCAACAAACAATTCAGATGTTGGTTTTGTCTGGAATTCAAGAAACATTTTTTTTTTTGTTTCACCATATTATCGAATGTTTTTAAAAAATGTGAAGAAACTATCACATACACATTTTTTTTTTATAAATCGTAAAGTTATCCATCAACACTTAGTACCTAATTGTTTCTTTAGTATGCCAAGTGATGGACTATTCACTTCAGATCAGTATAACTTGTTTTTCTTTCAATGACAGTACTAAAACAATATTACTAATCAGATGATGAAAGAAGTAACTTTCTTATGTATATTTAGATGAAGACAGTGAAAATCATACCGCACATATGATAAAATTCCTGCATAGTTCTATATCATTAAAGCATTGAGATGAGATCACATGTTTAATTTTTCAGTGTTCATGCAAGGAAAGTTTTCTGTGAATTTTTAGAAATTTCTTACTGATTACAAATTTGAGGTATTTACAGTCATTAACCACAAAATTTGTGTGGGTCCAGCCCTCAAAATTCAAGACTTTCCTCCTCTTCCTCATTTAATTAAATTTTCAATTTCCTGAAAATTAAGGTACTATTTTGTTGTCATATCCCAATTTACTGGTGTCAATTCCTTGTTGAGGTAGTAGTTGACCAGCTGGGGCTGAAACTTGTCGCAAAAGTTTCTTGGCTGTCATGCAATGCTTCAGAGCATCTTTAATATTGGGGGGAGCAGTAACCTAGAAAAAAAAAAAAAAGAAAACATTCAATGGTAGCATGTATCATGATTATATATATATATATATATATATATATATATATATATATATATATATATATATTTGTATATAAACTTTTAGACACGTAGTTTAGAACTAAGTATTTAAGTGTTGTCACTAAAGCATATTGAACTACACTAACGGTCAATGAATAATTTAAAAGAAGTATGAGCAAGATATTGATTTGATGTCAGTTTTGTAAAGCAGTGCTGTCTAATTTATCTTTGACCATGTGTCATGTCATCGTTTGCAAATATTTTGGAGGCCAATTAAAGGTAATACAGTGGAGCCCACTTAAGAAGCTTTCCAAGGAACCAAGAGATTAAAACTTCTTAAAGAGGAAATAGGAGGAAAAATGCATATAATGATGTTTTTATACCCCACTTGTTTGAAGTTCAATATGTTTTCATATTCAAGGTCTTTATATTTTTACTATTTCAGTACTTATACTTTTTTTTTTCGTTTAATTCTTTGTTTAGTAGCAATACCATTAACCTTTGTCCTTGGTAAGTCAAACTTTTTTGCAATTTGAATGCAAGTTAAGTGGTAATTATTTTCTAGATTTAAAATTCTTCATTTCTGGTCAATAGAAAGAGGCTTTATTTTTTAATCCTCGTATAAACATGTTTAAGATATTGTTTAATTTAAAACAGTAACTAGGAAACCCAAAACAGATTAGTGAAAAAATAAAACTAAAATCTAATGAAATAAATATGCTTTACAAACTTTCTGATGACTTATTAATGCCTAAAATATTTTCTATATGTTTCCAGGCTATAAAAAAAAAGTTAATCTGGATCTTCAACTAATTCTAACCTGCAATAGTGGTACAGAGTCTTGAACTACTAAAGTGAATGCGACTTGAGATAACATGACAAAAAGGTTCTTTTAGTTTGAGAATGTACACTTTTGTGTATGTATTCATGAATAACCAGTTTCTGATTATCACTGTAGGAGTCTTATGGTTTAGGTGTTAGTTTTAATCTGGAGGGCACTAAGTTCATGGCCTGGAGCTGGGTCTCAGATTTCTGACTTTGGACCTGCCCTTCTGCGAATGTCTCTAAATGACTATTGAAATAAGTAACCTGAGAATTATTTTTTATTGCCCAATTCTTTGGACAGTATTCATCTGGGTGTGTTTCTTCCATCTTTTTGGAATCTCCCTTTTGTGCAGACAGGGAATCATGTTTTTGTTAGCTCAAATCCAGTTTCACAATAATGTTGAAAGGCTGGTTTAGAGGAGAACAAACTTCTTAAACAGGAAAAATGTTTAAAAGTAAAATTTCTTAACTCTTTAAAGCCCAAGTCATTTTTGTCAATGACATATCGACGAATATCTTAAATCTGAGTTATTATGGACTGCACAGAATAAAATAAACATCAAGTTTAACAACTTTGAATACAACAACATGTCATACCAGTGATCAGCTATCATTTCAAATATCCTACAATGCCATTTAGGAAAAAAAAATTCGTGAAAAAAAATTTTTTTTTTGGTATTACATGTAAAATAAGTACTGTAAAATGGTGTTTTATAGTACATAAAACAGTTTGTCATCGTTTCAGTCTATGTACCTATTGAAAAAAGTAAATTTATTTGCGTTGTTTGGAAAATTACAAAGTGTATCCAAATGGAAAATTTATAGGTAACAGAAATTCTTTGAAAATGTTTTAGATCGTTTATAATATGGCTCTCTACCTACTCTCAAAAGGAAAACTCCTTGTGAGATAACATAAAAATTTTACAAGCTATTTTTTAGCAGTATCTAAAATGAGACTCTAGGCTATTAAAGGGTTAAACAGGAAATTTTACAATTATATATGGAAATAATCAGGACCACAGAAATAAAATGTATTAAGCAGGTTCCACTATAATTAAAAAAGTCAGTTTTGTGAATTAGTTTATTTACATGATCAGAAGGAAAGCTTGAAAATGTAATAAAATATGCAATTTATAACTAACAAGAATTTTTAAGTAATTAATATAGAATTCAGTTTAGCTCCCTGCTTGTAATGACATTTTAAGTTTTAATAATTTTAAAAATGAAAGTTTAGTATTTTTAATTATGTTTTCTGGTGTCAATTTCTCAGATTAAACCATTATCTTATGTGGAGGTAATTTAAGATAAAAGTATCTTCAGTTGTTCATTTCTATAAATTTTTAACTATCTTGCAACTTGGTATCTTGACAGCGTGTTGCAGAAAAATATTGAGAAAATGGCAGATCAGTTATAAATTAGAAGGGTGAGAATGCTTAAGGAACAATTCAGTGAGACTACACAACAGCAGTTAAATGTTAAACATGTCAAAGTTTGTTCTTAAAAATAAACAGTTGAATTTAAAAATACAAGATCTTGAAATTTAGATTGTTCAAACAGTTTTTACATTGTTTGAGTAGTTGAAAACATTCTTTTTGCTATCTAGCAAATAGGTGTAGGGTTTTATTTTTATTACTTGCATTTAAGAATAAGCAATTTAATGATGCAAAGAGTAAAAAATGGCCATATTTGAAAAAGTTATTGAAATTTTTAATAAAATTTACTTAGTGAGTTACAAAAATTTGCAGGTCACCAGTTGGACAGCACTTTAGTAAAGTAATTCAATAGTTATTGGTATTTTTAACTACTCATTATTCACTCAAGAAAACATTTTTTAAAAATTTTTATATTGAAAATTTAGAGTCATAATGTTCTAAACCAGTTAAATAATCATCAAAAGAGAAGCAGTATAATGAATTCCATTTTTAAATCTGTGTAGGCTGAGAATTTTTAAATTTTTTATAAAGCTAATGCAGGATAGTTGTTTTATATATCGTATTGGTTCTTGGCAATGTTTTTTTTCTGTTGGCAACCAGAATGTGGCCAAAATCAGCAAAAGTTTACCTATCCATTTCAGTATGGTGACATGTTTGAATCTTACAAAATTTTATTATTATTATTATTATTTTTTAAATTTTAGCTTATATATTGGTTTTGAATTTAGGATAGATTTTTGGTGGAAAAACACATTCTTTGCTTATACATAGACAAGCTTCTGTTTGGAAATATTTGGTATTTATTAGTGTAAATACCATATATTTCCAAATACAAGTCTAAAACATTTATTTTTCTCATAATGTTAAGGATATATATTTTTTTAAAATTTACTTCCTGTTTTGCTTAAAAGTATAGAAAATAAATACATGGTTTCCGCACACCTGTAAAATCATGGATTTAGACAATGGATTAATTTTGACAGGGAAAGTCATGATTTTTCATGTAAAATGAGTGAAAGTCATGGATCCGCTAAACTACCGATTAAAAAAAATGCATTGAATTATTTAATTCTATTTTTACTTGTCATTTGACTGAAGTTTCTGAGTTTGGTATTTATGTATTATCCTATTGACCATATTGCCAATTAAAATTTGTTCACCAAGGAAACTCAAAGCAAGAAAGCTTAATGGGTGGGTAAATGTATATTATTCTGGTCTTTTCTTAAATTGTAGATTAAAATTTTATTAATATAATATTCATTTTTTAATAAAAATTAGTTAAGATTTTTGCACAAAATATAAGTTTATTCCAGGGATATTGTATATAAACATTATAGGGTTATATTTGGCTATTATTCATGGTCACTTAGATAATACCAAAGTACCCTGAATTCAAAGTGGAAACATTTTGATTGAAAAATTGCTATATGATTGAACTTGGGTATGTAGATACAACAAATTATTTTTATGTATGTGAGTTTATTAACACTTATAAAGTAAGTTTACAGTTTTTTATGATAAAATTCCTGTAATTTCTCTAAAAGCATATATTTTATTTGTATCAGAAGTTTTATTCATATATACTTTAACAAAAGCTTTTTAAAGTCATGGAAAATGATCTGCTAAATCAGGGAAAGTCATGAAAAGTCATTTATTTGAAAAATTTTATTTTGGCAGATACCCTACAAATAAAAATTTTAGAACATGTAAGATAACACTATGTGGTCAAAGATATTTCCTTTAAAATTATTTATGTTTCACCCATCTAAATATATTCACTTATCTTTTTCTAATTTATGTGATAATTTTTAAAATATTTATCCAGTGTGTTATGATATAATATTCTGATGAATGTGTACCACGAATCAATGTGAGAAAAATATGCTGAGATTATACAATATTGTGAAAAGAACCTGTGCTAACTTCTGTAAAATTACTAATGAGATGATTAAGATTCAATTACCTTTTTTATATAAAAGATTTGTAGTTTTATAAAAAGTTATTTTTTTAATAAAAAATTTGCTTGTTGTTCTAGTTAATAATGTAACATTTTAACTCTTTACTAATGGTGTATGTTCCTTAAAGTGGTTTACTTGTAGACAAGGTATATTTAAAATTAAGTTTAAATTCAGAATTTCCCTTTAGTGTTTTTAATCACTGGTTAAAAAGTACAAGTACTGAAGATTTATAATAGTGTGTGTTAACCTTTCTCTAAATTCATCACACACATATAGAATTAATTTGCAGTTTTAAAATTATTGATTTCTTCCACAATAAAATAAAATTATTTTAAGGAATTGAGCTAAAATATTTTTTTAAGTTTGTGGTTCTGATCCTATTTTAAATGCAAAAAGATTAAAACATCTGGTATTATTTTGTTAGCATTGGGCATAGATAAAACATAAGCACTATTGAAAAGATTTGTTCAACAAAATCTTAAAATATGAAAGTGCACTATTCCTTTATTTTTCACTATTATCAATGATAATATCATGAATATTTGACTGTGTGTTCAAGCCAGTGATTATAATAATAATAAGCAACTTAATGTCACACTATGATGATTTGATTGAAATCACCTAGTTAAATAATAGTTCAAATATCATTGATTGGTGTTATTCGCTAAGTTTTAAAGTGCAATATGTAAATATGCGTGTGTAATGAACCTATAATGAACAATGTATCATTGTTAAAAGATTGCTAAAATCAAGTCTGAAATGAAATTTAAAAATACTATTACTTTTTCCTTTGTTTAATTTTTTAAGGACCCACATTTTGCAAAGAGAAGTTCTTTTCAATTAAAGTGGAATTTAGCTATAGAGAATAAGGGTTTTACATTCTTCTCTCTGTACTCTTAATGTTTGTTTTAATTATGAGGTTTCCTTTCTTAAAACTTTTATGTTTACTTACCACATCACCAGATATAATGACATCATCGTAAGAGGGTGGTTTGTCTGGTTGTCCATCTGGTCCTTCTGGATAGCTGACATCCGTCTGGGTTGTACCATTCAGACCACTGTTACTGTGCTCATGACACGATCTGAAAACACAAGTGTTTCATAATTTTTTGAAGGTATGAATTAGTACATTAAATTATAATGGAAATATGAAATGATAATTCAGATTTTTTTAAAAACTTCTTTAGTTTGATTTAGCTGCTACCAGAGTCAAAAATAGTGGAATAGTCCTACTATTTTTCAGCTGAACAATGCCTGAATGGGTAGGGTGCTGCTCTTCATTTCTGGAGTTTGTGGGTTGGAATCTCACTGCTGGCATGGATGTTTGCAGCTGTCCAAAATCTGCTTTTAGCAATAAGTCTCAGTCTAATTAATGTGCATCAATAACGTATGCTATAGCATTCCAATCCTACAAATCCACTTTTTTTTTTTTTTTAACTTAAGTACAGTGTGTTTATAAAATGTTTGCTCTTGCTTGAATTACAATCAGAGAATCAGCTAACTATAAAACATAAGAGTACTAAAAGCTATATTCATTTTAGAGATAAAGCACTGCAAGAGTAGTCATCATCTATAGGTAGTCTATAACAAAACTATATTTGGAAAAAGTCTCTATTCTAGAAGTTAACCTTTGATAGCATATTTTACAGTTTTTTTTGGTTGCATTTGTAAAAAGTCTTTTTGAATCTTTAAAGTATGTTATATACCAGTTTTAAATAATTTCGATTCTCGTGTTTTTTTCTTTAAAAGATGAACCTTCTGTTCAGTGTACTTGGTACTGGGATGAGAGTTTGAATCAAAGTGTTGCCATGAAAGTTTGTAACCATGGAATCGAATTTGTACATGGTCAAATTTCCCCTGGTTTATCAAAAAGTTGGCTGATGTGCTTAAAGAAAATCAAAGTAGTTCAAAGCATGCCACAATGAGCCCAGCAGTAGATCTCAGTCACTCTAAGGATATGCTCATATGCTTTGATTATGACTTTCAGGTCATTCAGAATGTTGTTTTGTTGCAAAGACGTTTCAGATAAAGTTACATGAATATTTTTTCTTTGTTATTTAACCATGAAAATAGGAACTAAGATTTTTTGAACTCTGAAATTATTAGCTATTTTTCTTAATATTGAATCTAAGAATAACGAATTGTTTTGAATGAAAATATTCATTTCTAACATTTTATATTAGCATATAGTAGGATTTGCTGTGATTTGCCTTTTCAAGGACTACATTTAAAACGATTTTTATAAATTGACAGTGTACCTTTTTTGCAACATTTAAAAAAAAAATATTCATCTGATAAATTTATTTAAAAACTTTAAATATTGAATTAAAAAAAAATCAGAATTCTACAGAATGGAATAATACTGTAGTCGCCCTAGGACGTCTTTATTGTTCTCCTGGATTGTAATATTATATATTAAGAAATTGTTCATTGTTGATGTTAGGTTAAGAATTTAATAGCAAGATTTAGGATTGCCTCCTTTGTAGGCTTAATTTAGAAATCCGTGAAGAAATTTATTAGTTAGGTAACAACGGACCCTTATAACTGATCAGAGTATTTTGTTTTGGATAATCTACAGTCTTTGAATGCGTCGCATATTCTTATTAGGTTGTTCTTAGAAGAAATCTTCCATACTCTCGTCGGGTTTTGAGGCCTCAATTCTTTGTATATTACACCAATGTCTTATTTGAGCCCTCGTAATTAATTTTGGAAGTAATTTGTGTAACGTTTGACAGTCGAGGAATCATCTCTACTGTGGTACAGCATATTTCCCTTCAGAGAAAAGTGGACATTCCGTGTCCCTCCCACTTCATTCTCTTTTGAAATTCTATTCCAGTCAACGACATGTCCAAATTAGTCGAATCCCCTTCGCATATCTTTTCGCCGGGGACTTATTGAAATAAGTAAAAAAAAAAAAAAAATTTAAATTTAGATACTCGTACATCAATAATGTGATCTAAAGACGAGTACCACTATTTCGAAGTTTGGTGCTCAGTTTTCACTTTGATTAAAGTGTCTCGGGACAAAAATAAATAATGATAATAAAAATCTTATTTATGCACAAAAATTCAGATAATCCTTTTAGGCCTTTTATTGTCAATTAGATTTAACATCTCGATTAATATGAAAAGAGCCATTCTCATAAGAAGTTTGCATTTAGGAGTTGATAAGGTCGCAAATGCTTACCTTTTTAACGTCACCCATAAGGACATGGCCACGATGAGGATGATTATACAAGTAACAGCTATAAGACCAACCCTGTACATCTCTTGGCTTCGATTATACGAAATTTCATCTGCATTCAGAAAATACAACTCTGATTAATTGAACTATAGCAGGAAAATAAATTATTTCAAGCTTCATACATAGCTTCTAACTTGACATCCAAATACATTCATACTCCTCTCAAGCATAAGTAACTGAAATTCTCCAAACGCGCCAACATCTGTGCAAATTGACATCTTCAATAATTAATACTTTGTTGTCATGACATCGTTTACATATACTTCAGATAGTTATGAAACGCTATGGTTAAATTTACAAATAAAAAAATTAAATTTAAATAGTACTTATAATAAGTTTATATTTCATGGAAATTCAGAATATTTTTGAGTGAGTGAGTGATACAATACATTCTCTATACTATATAGATGAGAAGTAAGAATAAGCTCTCTTAATTATCAAAAATTAGTAGAAAATGTTGGTTTTCATCGAGATAAGCTGTTGCAAACTAAGTCGTCGTGACGATGTAAAATATGTATAAAAGACTTAATCACCATTAGACGTTACTCAGGATCGTTCGGTAAGTTTTCTCAGTATAATTCAAGCTTACGAAATGCGTAGCTCATAGTGCCGCCTGACCCGTCGCTTCTGGGTATCGAAGCACGGCACGGCACGGTACGAGTCTGCTTCATGCGATTCAAGCATGAGTTGTATAACATTTTTCAGCATTTTAAGGTTACTTTAAGCCGAAAGATAGATCGTTGCCTTTTTATACCAAAGTCTGTAGGTTCTAATCGTACTGTGGGTGTAGATGTTTATAGCCGTTCAAAATCGGTTATAAGAAGTTAATATCAGTCTCACCAAGCCCCATGTATCAAAAAGACCTAGTGTTCTGAAATAACCAACCTTAATATGTAGAGAAAACAATTTTCAGACTTTGGTTTAGAGAGCTACAGTCTCCCTCCTTTTATTGTAGGCTAAATTGACCCTGTCAAAGCTTATTCCGAAGTGTCATAATCATATTGCGTTTGATCGAAAACTAGACGATTAGTTTTATTTATTTAAAACTGCATTGCCACTTATCCCAATTGTCTCCAATATTTTGGAGCATCGATTTCTTTGTGTTCAAACTTTCGAGCTTTGAACCTGGTTTAGTCGAATAATTTTTTTTTTTTAAATGTTCTTCCCCAATTCATTATTTTGGGCAGTTTAAAAAGTAAGGGTTGAAAAAAATAACATCGATCATGGTATCTTTACGATTACGTATAATAATTAAAGAAGACTAAAAATTTTCACTTACTTAATGAGACACATCGTCCCTTTCTGTCTTTGGCGTAAGGTGCGCACACGCACACTGAGTTACATATCGACTTGGGATCCACTAAGGTAGAGCACTGCTCGTTCAAGTCACAAGGGTCGTACAAAGTGTAGACTAGAAAAAAAATTAATTAAATGCATACATAAAAGCTTAAGATTGCTAAATCTCTGGAAGGTTTAATGTAATAAAAGTGAAGATACGTTGAAAGCATTAACCCTCCCGCTCACCTGAAACTCACGAAGCTTAAATAACAGCTAGACATTTGTGGAATGTGTCTGCAATTTATATTATTATTTAAATTTAATGCTTTTAAATAAACTTCAGGGTTTTTAAATGAATAATTGCTTTTTTAAATCACCACACCTATAATTACGTTCTGCTACAAAAGTCATATTGGACTGATTAGTACTTAAGTCGTTCAACTTACTCATCTCTCTGCAGACGTCGTAGCCATTTTCTGTGAGTCGCAAATGAACATGGCTCTTTGGACATTCGCAAATGCCACCCTGGCACAAGGCTCGATCTGTTATGCAGTCACTTGAATTAAAACAACCGCCACCTAACTGGACACCTGGAGAAAGAATAGAAAGCCATGAGTTTTTTTTCCACATTCTGTAGCATAGGCAAAAGCTGAAATGGCTTTTTAACCTATATTCATTTCTATGTGTTATTTGTGATAGAAGAATGAGCGAATTTTTTCTGTGGCAAAGACACATTTGCAATTGATTTATTTTTGGCCTTATCACGCAATTGATTTATCTTAAGGCCTTATCACGCATCAGCTTGCCCCCTCTGAAAAAGCAATGGATTCAGTTTACGATTCCTTTACCCGATAAAGAATGCTCCGATTTTTCCTGTGACAACGAAAAATTTGCAATCGATTTATTTTGCCTCACATTGGCATGTGATTAGGTCTTAAATCAGTTGAAAATTTTTTGCTATCGCATGAGAAATCGGTCGATTCTTCATCGGGAGACGGTACCGTAAACTGTATCCGTTGCTTTTTCAACGTGTACAGGGTTGTCGCGTGATAAGGCTTTTAGCCTCCTTATGAGAAAGAAAAAAAAATGGGTTTTAGAAGTATCTGTTCGCATTGGAAGTGAGTGAATCATAGTATAATTTTTACGTTTCAAACTACGACGGGCTCTTTCTTCATCGCCATTATCACTGAAAGCTGGTTATAAATTGATTTACTTCATTAAAAACAAAGCTACATATATCACCGTTTTCGCTTTGAGGCTTTGGTAAACTGGAGTCTTTTTGTACTTTTCTACATCAGTAGCACGAAATAAGCTATTGTTTTTATGCATGCATAAACCGTCGGCCATTTGGAAACGGAAAATCAATTCATTTAAAAAATAAATTGTTTGTCTTCCAGAGCTATGTTATAACTACTGTGACCGTATTTTGGGTGATAAAATTACTTACAGCAGCTTATTTTAATTAATTTTAACTAGCATAAAACTTAGGGAATGATCACGAGAACATGCTACAGGAAGATACTGAGAAAGGTATGTATCAATTATGGTTTGATTTGGAGAGCTACGGTTTTGCACACAAAGGCTAAGTATCAATTATGATTTAAGGTATCCGTCTGCTTTCAGACAACTTTTTTCTTTAAAAATAGAAACTAGTTCATGTTTTTACATTTTTAGATTTATTTTTTATATTATCATTGCGCTTAAAAAATTTATTCCTGGAGAAGTTTTTATAAAATTTCTAATAAATGAAGAAAATTTAGTAAAAAAAATCGGTTTTTTCAAAAGGTCTAATTTTTTAATAAATTAAATTGTTTCAATATTTTTTGATGCAACACATTTCTTATACACTGAACTAGTGAATAACCTGAAATCTTTGCTTAATTTACATTTGGTAAAAAATGTTGGTCCTTCAAAATCATACACATTGAATTTTTAACGAATTTTCATTACCTTTATATATAACTATGAGTGTAACATCATTAAAAATGATCCAAATTTAAAGCTTTTAGGAATATTTTAAGAACTTTTTGAGAAATCCCATTTCAAGTTTCAACATTTTATTAAAAATACCGTTCTGAGAAAAACGCATTTGAAGTTGATGAAAGCAACTTTAACTATTAAAAAATTTAAATACATGTTTAAAATTCCCCACACTTCCTTGCTTCAAAACTTTTTAATTGATAAGTTGCTAATTATTAAAAATATTAGAAAAAATGTTTAAACTAATATTCATGAAAATTTAAAAAGTTTTGTCCAAAAAAATGCTCTTTAAAAGGCTTTAAGTTCACAACTTCCGGTTCCGAAGTCGCTACTTCCGTTTTGTTTTGACAGCTGTTACTGATGTTTAAACACTGTAATTTTTCTTTAAAATGTCGTAGAGACAAAACAAAGACAGATTTAGAAGCCTAAAATTTGAAATTTTACAACAGAGAAATAAAAAAAAATGATTTTGGGCAAAAAATGACGATTTTAACGTAGACGGTTTACCTTAAAAGAGGAGCGAAAAGCAAACTGGTAATTAGAATATATATTTTCATAGGGATAAGCAATCTTTTTTTAAAAAAAATTATTTATTTTTATTTTTTAAAAGAAGTATGCTAGGCGTAAAGAAACAGTAATTCAGAATAGAATCATGAACAGCGAACAAAATAAAGAATGGAACTAGGTTATGGCAAAGGAGGCTTTTGCCATTAGTGTATCAGTCCGTAGGGGCAACATAGTGTGCACAAAATGATCTAAAAACGCTCTAAAATGTTTCGTGGAAACGTTAAATCCGCTACGTGATGGAGATGGGATACGAAAGAAGGCATTTTGTCCCCCGGAATAACGAAAAGTTGAAAAATAATTTCCAAAGTTCAATAATTTTTGTTAAAATGTAGGCTTAAAAGACAAAAAATTGTAATTATTAAAAATGTAGGTAAGGAAATTTACATTTAAGCATGTTGAAACAAATTTAGGAAGTCTATAAAAAGTTTTAGAAGGAGTTCATCAGCTAGAACTAGAGAATAAATATTTACATTTAGTAACTGCATTGAGAAATCATTCAGTGCCTACTCACAGTTTGATAAGAATGTTTTTCAGCAAGCTGAAAATGATATAATGATATCTATGTTGAGGCAGGAACGGCTAAGAAATATGTTTATACTGTACATTGAAAAAGAAATCTCAAACAGCTTGAACTAAGCTGAAGTCATTGACTTATTCGTGAATACTAAATCAAGGAAAGTAATGTTGTATATACCAGGGCCGTAACTAAGGCGTGGCAAAGGCGGCATTTGCCACGGGCGCATCAATCATAGGGGCTTCACACCGTGAGGAAAACGCGGTCCAAAAGAACACGATTAGTCCCAAGTAGAAATAAGAAAAAATTGAAAAATATTTTTTTATTAAAGAATCAGATTTTATTTTTAAAATCCAATGTCATTAAAAATTTTTGTTTTATGAATTTTCTTATTTTTTAAAATGCTTCTAGAGACTAAACTTCTTATAGATTTTTACAAAATGGTTACCAAATACTCTTAATATGCCTTTATATAAATTCAGGTATTCGTTTTAAATTTTGAAATTATTGAAGTTATTTAAACTAAATTTAAATTTAGGAAATCAGCAATTTTTTTTTTATGAAAATCCAGCTTACAAATTAAAAAATATTCTCCTCAAACTATTCAGTTTATCAGCAAAATAATACCCCTAGAGTGTTCGAAAATATTTTTAAGTATTAATGAAATGAATATAGAAGAAAAAATGAAAAATTAATATACCAGGAACATTTTAAGAATTAACAAAATATTTTGAGTTCTATAGGGGTTCAAAGCCGGAAATATATTTATTTTTATATTGTAAAAGGAGGAGGAAAAGTTTAGCATAAAGCAATTTACATAATACATAATAATCAAAAATAATGTATACAATTATTATATTAACAATTAAAATTGAAGCAACCAGTTACGTATGTGTTTGATAAGACTAGCATGGTTATTACTTATATAAGTACTACTATAAAATCATTTAAATGATCCATTTTAATAATATCTATTATTTCTTGAATATATATATATATATATATATATATATATATATATATATATATATATATATATATATATATATTGCCAAAAAAATCTCTTAGAAATAATATGATAGTTCTTAAATAGCCACTGTTGAAAAAATAAATATAAACATTGTTAAAATGATTTCTTCCCAAAGTTCCCAAAATTCCTGGTTTATTCCCCAAAATTCCCGGGTTTATTCCCACATCTTCAAAATTCCAGGTTTTTTACATCTCTAGCTCTCACGAGGACGCTTTTTAAAAGCGTTTTGCGTATGTTAATTGATTGTTTAGTCCAGTGGTCGGCAAAGTGCGGCTCTTTGGCTCCAAGTGTGGCTCTGGCACAAATATCCACTGAAGGCGCAATAATATTTTCATTAAAAAAAAAACTTGATAATAAAGAAATTACATCTTATTTTGATAAATTAAAATTCTTCTATAAATCGAGAAGTATAATATTTTTGTTTAAGTTAAAAGATAGATAAATAATTAAAATTTTATATTGTTGTAAAAATACGTAACGAACACCGAGTTTAATTTTATTAGTTTTCGTAAACGTAAACACAAACCATGTACAAACTGAAATTGTTCGTATGTTTTCAGCGCACTCCGGTGTGAGACAAAGATACCTTTTGCATGCGCGTGCATTAGTTTTATTTAGTGTACTACTTATTTAGTGTAATAAAAGTTTACTAAACAAGGAGATTTGGCTCCCAATTTTTTTTAAAAATGTTGTAATGTTTATATTTGGCTCTTTGGCTAATCAGTTTGCCGACCAGTGGTTTATTCCATCATAACTTGATGTGGACCAGACAGATTAAAGGTTTTTATGCAATTTAGTTATTTTATTTACTTTTTCTTTAACAAAAAATATTAAAGCTTAAAGCTATTTACAATATTATTATAGGGGTCAAAGCCGGAAATGAGGCAACGAGTATGAAATGAAATGTGTCTTCCACGCCTTTACCACTAGTCCACGTCAAATATATAATATAACAGAACTCTGTTAAGTTTTATGAATCCGTTGGCAACGAGAATGACTATGTGCCGAACTCTCATAAAATTTCAGGTAGGCGGTTGGCAACAAGGAAGTGGAGAGAGCGGTCTGCGATGAGCGGAGGGATTTTTTTTTGTTTTGTAAAATGTATCTGTAAATGTGCTGTGTATAATAAATGTCTGGGTGCTGTGTAAAATCAGTTGCTTGACTTCTACGTTACCACTCGGATCACATGGATTGAATCTTTACTATTATGTTCTTAGATTTAGTATCCACGAATAAGTCGATGACTTCATTGTAGTTTAATATGTTTGCAGTTTCTTTTCCAATGTATAGTATAGGCATTTTACCTAATCCTAACTAACTAATCAAATACTGTAGTCTAAATGAACTAATTACAGCTAACAACAAAAAAAAATGATCTTTGCATCGGTTTCATTAAAAATAAAATATAACTGGGTACTAAACTAAAACACTACAAGTATTATTTTACCTTATATTATAAACTTTGAACAACACAAAAATATATATAAAAAAAAAATACGGGCATCAGTCATAAACCGACAAAAAAAAAAAATTGTAAAAAACTCTTTTAAGAAAAATTTTGGAAAACAAAAATTGGTCCTACTGGTGAGATTTGCGCAATGAGTGCGTGTCAAACTTACCATTGACAATGAGGAATCCTACTGCTTTTGAATCTCCGTCATCCACTGAGCAGGCTACTTCTCCAGACATTAATCTGGAGGCGGTGAAGATAGTGATTCTGCTGAAGAACACTGGCTGGAAGGTAAGATTTGAAAATGTTTCCCCGTGAACCACTTCATAGGAACGTATCTTGGACGAGAAATCCCACAAAAAAGTCACATTCTTTGGATGAGAACAGGTGAAGGTGACGTTGGCGCCAGCGAAGACGATGGCTTCTATCGGTTGCATCATCAAGTCACCATCTTGCTTGCGTTCTGCATTAAATTAAAGAGATTTTGTAATTGAATTGAAAAGTGAGAATGAATAACAATAAACACTGAAAAGCATAAAGTAAGTTAACAAGCTTCCGGAAGTGCAACTAATGCAAGAAGCCAATTTTGGGGGTTAAAGAAATAGTTCAGTCGGAAGTGCTCACTTCGACCGAACCGAATGACAGTCAAATAGATAATTTGTTATCTGTCAGCACCAGAGTGAAATAAGTCTAATAAAGGATGGGCAAACTACTTCCCGCAGCCCAGCTCCGTCCTGAAGCTTCTATTCGGCCCACCGTAGATTTAAAAACTATATGATATTTATATAATATAATTAATTACAATAAGAAACAGGATTATCTATGATTCAGGCGTAGATCATTTATGATTATCTATGAAGCAGTTGATTCACTTTCCACTCTAGTTGAATTAGACAGACGATAGCCACATGGGCATGGCTCTGCTCTTCGGTACAGGAGTTCGTGGGTTCGAATCCCACTATGGTATGGATGTTCGTAGCAATTTGGAAACGGCTTTAAGCAGTATGTACCGGTCCCATTAGTCCTCGTGTAGCAAAACAGTAGATCGTAGTGCTCCAAACTAAACTAAACCAAACCTGGCTTAACCATACACATAGTGGTGATTTAATTTTAAATTGGATAACATAGAAATATTTTAATTGTTTTAATTCAAAGCTTCTAATATAGAGGAATTAGAGCCTGTTGAGAGAATGTTCGTTTTAAGCTCCACCCAGTGTCTTTATCTACCGGGAAAAGTTCTAATATTACTATATTCATATGGATAGATAGCGCTATTGTAATGCGTTCTTCTCGGGCTTTACCCAGGCCCCCTCCACTGGTCCCTAATTTGGTTTCTTGCTAGGTTATTTACATCAGTTGTAACTTTAATGTATAGATTTTTTATTTTTATTTTTAATTTCAATTCTTATATTTTATTTCATTTATCACGTAATTTTGTTTGGATGTCCCTGGCCACTTAATTATTTTTTTTTGTCTTCTATCCTTAATCTTTCTTCTCATTTTTATGTGCTTCTATCCCCTTTTAGTTGTTTATTTATCTGCTCGCATCATATTTGTGCTCACTATTAGAAATCTCTGGATTAGAGGGCTCGGCCCTATAGAATCCAGTTGAACTTACATCTTGTAGATCTTGTAGATTGTAGATAGCACTATTGTAAATAGTGATATTGTAAATTATTAGATGGTAAAATATAGATGGCGCTTGTTTGGTTTATTGTGAATATCCATCAAAATATTTAATCACCAAAAGATCGATTAAATTGTGTCAAATTGATTCAGAGTGTCGTGCTTTTAAAAATGAATGGATCAGGAAATAATTTTTACAGTTATTAAAATTTTAGAATAAATTATATTGGCTCTCTAGATTTTTTTTCTTTTGCATATTTAGCCCAATCCAAACACAATTTGTGTATTTCTGGTCTAATAAATTAATACCAGTCTTGTTAGCCTTCGTGGTGAAAACTGTTGATAGTCAACATACCAGATTCTTTACCAAAATAGTCCAATTATTTGTGAACAAACGCATAAACAACTTCTTCAAATCAAAAGGTAAAGATTTAATTGGTGTGTTAAATTATAAGGTAAAATAAAATCGACATCTGATGTTGACTCGCAAAAGTGTTTAACATATAAATGAAGTCTATTATTATCATGAAGAGTGTTTCTGAAAGTTCTGGTTTTATTAATTAAGCGAAAGTTGTTATGGTGTGCTACCAAACATTTCCTCAAATTTTGAAGATACTCCACAGGTAATTATTTTACATTACACCTACGCATGATGTCGCAAACTTCCTGAAACAAATTGTCGAACTGCTTTTTTCACATGCTGCTTAATGGATTTCAGTTAACGTGGTTGTTTATACGCTAGTTTTTAAACATTATGGCTGCTTTTTCTTTATCTTCCATCAACAGCGTAGCGAGAAATTTTCCATGGAGCGGGAGGGGGAAGTTAGTTATTTTATTTACTTTTTCTTTAACAAAAAATATTAAAGCTTAAAGCTATTTACAATATTATTATAGGGGTCAAAGCCGGAAATGAGGCAACGAGTATGAAATGAAATGCGTCTTCCACGCCTTTACTACTAGTCCACGTCAAATATATAATATAACATAACTCTGTTAAGTTTTATGAATCCGTTGGCAACGAGAATGACTATGTGCCGAACTCTCATAAAATTTCAGGTAGGCGGTTGGCAACAAGGAAGTGGAGAGAGCGGTCTGCGATGAGCGGATGGATTTTTTTGTTTTGTAAAATGTATCTGTAAATGTGCTGTGTATAATAAATGTCTGGGTGCTGTGTAAAATCAGTTGCTTGACTTCTACGTTACCACTCGAATCACATGGATTGAATCTTTACTATTATGTTCTTAAATTTAGTATCCACGAATAAGTCGATGACTTCATTGTAGTTTAATATGTTTGCAGTTTCTTTTCCAATGTATAGTATAGGCATTTTACCTAATCCTAACTAACCATAAAAATACTCTAGTCTAAATGAACTAATTACAGCTAACAACAAAAAAAAATGATCTTTGCATCGGTTTCATTAAAAATAAAATATAACTGGGTACTAAACTAAAACACTACAAGTATTATTTTATCTTATATTATAAACTTTGAACAACACAAAAATAGTTAAAAAAAATACGGGCAACATCCATAAACCGACAAAAAAAATTGTAAAAAACTCTTTTAAGAAAAATTTAGGAAAACAAAAATTGGTCTTACTGGTGAGATTTGCGCAATGAGTGCGTGTCAAGCTTACCATTGACAATGAGGAATCCTACTGCTTTTGAATCTCCGTCATCCACTGAGCAGGCTACTTCTCCAGACATTAATCTGGAGGCGGTGAAGATAGTGATTCTGCTGAAGAACACTGGCTGGAAGGTAAGATTTGAAAATGTTTCCCCGTGAACCACTTCATAGGAACGTATCTTGGACGAGAAATCCCACAAAAAAGTCACATTCTTTGGATGAGAACAGGTGAAGGTGACGTTGGCGCCAGCGAAGACGATGGCTTCTATCGGTTGCATCATCAAGTCACCATCTTGCTTGCGTTCTGCATTCAATTAAAGAGATTTTGTAATTGAATTGAAAAGTGAGAATGAATAACAATAAACACTGAAAATCATAAGTAAGATAACCAGCTTCTGGAAGTGCAACTAATGCAAGAAGTCAATTTTTAGGGGATAAAGAAATAGAACTGCTCACTCCGTCCGAACCGAATGACAGTCAAATAGATAATTTGTTATCTGTCAGCACCAGAGTGTAATAAGTCTAATAAAGGATGGGCAAACTACTTCCCGCAGCCCAGCTCCGTCCTGAAGCTTCTATTCGGCCCACCGTAGATTTAAAAACTATATGATATTTATATAATATAATTAATTACAATAAAAATTATTATGTACGATTTAGGCATAGATCATTTATGATTATCTATGAAACAGGATATTCACTTTTCTGGGTAAATTAGACAGACGATAGTCAGATGGGTAGGACACTGCTCTTCGGTACAGGAGTTCGTGGGTTCGAATCCCACTATGGTACGGATGTTCGTAGCAGTTTGGAAACGGCTTTAAGCAGTATGTACCGGTCCCATTAGTCCTCGTGTAGCAAAACAGTAGATCGTAGTGCTCCGAACTAAACTAAACCAAACCTGGCTTAACCATACACATAGTGGTGATTTAATTTCAAATTGGATAAGATAGAAATATTTAAAATTTTTTTTGATTAGAAGCTTCTAATATAGAGGAATTACAGTCTGTTTTTGAGAGAATTTCATTTTAAGCTCCACCCTGTGTCTTTATATATCGGAAAAAGTTCTAATATTACTTAATTCATATGGAAAGATAGCGGATAGATAGCTATATTGTTAATAGTGACATTGTAAATTATTAGACAGTAAAATGTAAATGCTGCTTGTTTGGTTTATTGCGAATATTCATCAAAATATTTAATCACTAAAAGATCGACTAAATAGCGTCAAATTGATTCAGAGTGTCTTAAAAGTGAATGGATTAGGAAATATTTTTTACATTTATTAAAATTTTAGAATAACTTATATTGCCTCTCCAGATTTTTTCTTTTGCATATTTGGCCCAATCCAAAAACAATTTGCCTATTCCTGGTCTAATCAATTAATATTAGTCTTGTTAGCCTTCGTGGGGCAAATTGTTGATAGTCAACAGACCAGATTCTTTACCAAAATTGTCCAATTATTTGTGAACAAACGCATAAACAACTTCTTCAAATCCAAAGGTAAAGATTTAAATGGTGTGTTAAATTATAAGGTAAAATAAAATCGATACCTGATGTTAACTCTCAAACGTATTTAATATATAAATGAAGTGTATTATCATCATCAAGAGTGTCTCTGAAAGTTCTGGTTTTATTAATTAAGCGAAAGTTGTTATGATGTGATACCTTATGGTAAACATATTGTTAAATTTTGAGGATAATCAGCAGGTAATTATTTTGCATTACACCTACGCGTGGTGTTGCAAACTTCCTGAAAACAAATTGTCGAACTGCTTTCACAAGCTGTTTAATGCATTTCAGTTAACGTGGTTGATTAGACGATACTTTTTAAACATTATGTCTGTTATTTCTTTATTTTACATCAAAAGCAAGGGCGTAGAGAGAAAGTTTCCATGCGGCGGGAGTGTCCCTTCTTCCTTCAACTCAAAATATCATTCTTGAAATTAATACAGTAATCCTTACTTAGATAATGTACACTATGACCGATAATCATCAGTCGTTTGTGATTTTAGAATTAAACTGAAGCCTTAAAGAGCATGGTAAACATTATACACTTACGGGAATATGTTTTCCCGAAACCCCATAGGGGGCCGTTAAAACATAGGGGACTGTAAAAATCTAAGTTTCCAAAGGGGACATAAATGTCCGCTATGGGAACGCCTTTGGACCCCTCCTCAAGTCCCCCTGTAATGGGGACTGTAAAAACAAATATCTGAAAAGCTTTGAAATTTTAGTACATGATGAGTCTTCTTGTAATTATCTGTGCTTATTTTTAATAGGAAAACGCTTATACCCATAGAGAAATTAAGTTTTAAAACAAAAATACAAATTTTCGACTTGTGTTTTGGCTTATAATTTGCAGAGTTCTCAATATAAAAGAATACAATGTATACATAGATAATAAACACTATAACGCCGGCCGAACGATGGCCGAATGTTTAGGGTGCTGGCTTTCGGAACCGGAGTTCGTATGTTCGAATCGCACTATGGCATGGATGTTCGTAGCAGTTCGGAATCGGCTTTAAGCAGTAGGTACCGGTCTCATTAACCCTCGTGTTGCAAAAAGTGTACCGTAGCACTCCAAAACCAAACCAAAAAAACCCACTATAAGGCCGATAAGGATCGGTCACTTTCGATTTTAGACATCTTGTTCAATGTCTAGAAAAGTACACGAAGAATTGTCCTGAAATCTGAAAGAGCATGGTAAACGTGATATATTTAAGATCTTATTCCCGTCATGAAATTAAAGAAAAAAGAACCTTGAATAACCATGGGAAAACGAATGTCTGAAATGCGTTGAAAATTAATACATGATTAGGAGGCTTGTAATAATTTGTGCCCAATTTTATGACGATAGCACATACACTCGTGAAGAAATTAAGATTTTTAACAAACAATCCAAAATATTTACAAGTTTTTTGCTTATAATATGCAGTTTTCATTATAAAATCAGGCAATTTTCAGGGAACAATACCCCACAATACCTTGCAGTTATAATTAAGAAATAATAAATATTGGATGAACGATAAGCAGGTTTACTTCAAATATAATATATTGTAAAAATGTATATGTACCTAATATAATGTTCAATGGGCATGTGTGAATGCGTTAGAAATAAAATGTTCATATTTTTTAGCTAAATACATACAGTAACTTTTGTGAAAGTCTCCAAAATATGGCATAAAAACTTTGAAAGTAATCCCCTATATAATAATAGCCTAAGTTGTCTGTCCACCAATTTATGAAGCGGTTGGACCTGGAATGGATTCCCCCGGCTAAAGGCAGGCGATTAAATTTATCACTTTATCCACATAATAAATAGGTAAAAATTACAATTTTTCTAGCATTATGACGTCATTCCTTTCACCATCTCATCTATCTATTGTTTTAAATTATTTAAATATCGTCTGCATTATTTTCATACGTTTTATCACTGAACTTACATATCAAGCAAATAATTTTCTTTTATATTTGTATTAGATAATAGATTAAGTATATAAGTGATAATTTTTAAATTGAATCATCGATTATTTTTTGTTGCAACGAAAATTTTATCACCGGTATTAACAACAAATTCTTTTCCTAAAAGTCTAGGAGTCTATTTCACGGACTAATAAACATCTAGCGTTTAAGTTATATATCTCTGAAAATTGTGTTTGTTTTTTATACATAACCACACGGTTTGACTAAATAAATTCAGCGTGATTCTAAACTGCATTCACGCAGTAGGGCAAATTCTCAAATTATGACAATTCTGGCTTTAGTTTCAAACTGAAGAGCAGTTTATTGTTTGTCTATTGGCTGTTGTAAACATGAAAATGAATGGGAAGGGCATTATAATAGTTCGTGACGTTGAGACAAATTGCCTTATGTAGGGAGATTTTAGAGGAGTATGAAGATAAACACATTATTGAGCGTGTATTGGATAATTCTCAGTCGAAAACAAACCATTTTATTACCTGCTTCATAGGGTACTTTACAATTCTGGAAAATTAAAAATTTTACTGATCCCGTCATATGACGGGCTGTATACTAGTCTTCAAAAGAATAAGCTCGAAATCCTTTGTTACCAAAAAGAAGCAAAAAGGTGCGGGTGCTTGTCCAAATACAGCATTGGTATTTTGTATAAATACAAAACTGTGATTATTGTGAACAGTTATTGAATACTATTTATTTCATTTCTGCAGGTCGTTCAGAAAAAAGGAAAAAGTTGCTGTTGTCACAAATATATATGTCATGTTAATTATCGAATATATCTTATTTATTATTAAATATTATTGAATATTATAAACTGAATTCATCCAGGTCGTTGAATAAAAAGAGCTGCTGTTGTCAAAGGTACGCAAGGCACGTGATTTATAGAATATCCCTTACAAGCCTGTATTTTAGTCTACGACAGTAGTCAGAAATGCAAAATAAACTAAATGAAATGCCGAGTTGTCCCAAATCAAAGATATTCATGAGAGTTGTTTATTATAATTGTATAAAATCCATTTGCGAGATTGTTTATTTACTTGTTAGCAAAGAAAATAAAAATTAACTTAAAATGTCACATAAGTTTTTAATCTAGTAGTACAGGGATATCTATCAATCTGTGTGGACTCTTGATTGCATAAAACTGTTATTTTGTTCCTGACCTAAAGCTTCGAAAAGAAACTCCAACTTTTGAACAAATTTCTTGCCCTGAATTATAATTAGATGAAAAAGCTCAGCACGCAACTAGACAGGGAAGTTATATCATCTATGTAAATTTTCAACATTATTCATTATCGTTTTTTTAATCACTTACTGAAGTTTGTGATCATGAAGATTAAATTAAGGCTTTAAAGTTGGAACGTAATACTATCCTTATTTTCTATCCTTTTGTTACTAAAATGGGAATATGTCTGTAATACTAGACTCAAGACTCGAATGTTACATGGACATTTGCATTTTTTTATGGCGCTAAGGAGCGAAAACAGACACATCCAGAGAGGGTAGACAAGCCCTACTCCGGGGAGGTGAAAGTTCAACAGGATGGGGAAGGATGACACCCCCGCCCGCTCCAGCTGCGGAGGAGAAGAAGGACATTTTCCTATGGAGGAGAAAGCTTGACCAAGAGGGGGGGATTTCACCCCGGCCCTCAGTAGACCTTAGAAGTCACGGTTGATCAGCGGACCTAACCAATCGCAGGACAGCTTACAAAAAAGGAACGGGCCAATCATAGGAAAGATTACAATGATAACAGAGTCAAGACTAGTTTCTGTTAACTTTATATTGTCTATTTTTGTTTCCATCACACACTGATTAACATCTATGTTAAAGTAACCGTCAGTTTAGTTTCAATTTAACCAGCACTTTATAATTTTTTTCCTTTATATATATATATATATATATAATATATATATATAATATATATATATATATATATATAATATATATATATATATAATATATATAATATACATATATATATATATATATATATATAATATACATATATATAAATAATATATATAAAAACATTATATTTGTATGTATATATACATACATACATATATATATATATATATATATATATATATATATATATATATATATATATATATATATATATATATATATATATATATATATATATATATATATATATATATATATATATATATATATATATATATATATATATATATATATATATATATATATATATATATATATATATATATATATATATATATATATATATATATATATATATATATATATATATATATATATATATATATATATATATATATATATATATATATATATATATATATATATATATATATATATATATATATATAATATATATATATATATAAATATATATATATATATATATATATATATATATATATATATATATATATATATATATATATAAAGGCAAGTCTCGTTATGCTGGTGTGGTGGTATTTTTTTTTTTTTTTACGATGAATGAGCTGTCTCGTTTCTCGATATGTTCTACGTTTATTGAAGATGCCTGTTTTTTATGTTAAACTTAATGTGTTTTTAAGAAGTGTTTTTTTTTAGTTAAGTGATTATATTTAAGAGTAAAGTCAGTTACCATCACATGTAGATTCATCATCATTTATTTTTGCAAGATTTTTATCGTTGGGATATTTCAAAAGAAACCGGGAACTATGTCTAGTAGCTTCCTCGTTATAAAATGGTTACAGTTTCCCCAAAGTTTGGCGCGCTTGTGATCAAACTGTTTTAGGTTTCACGTGTTCGAGTTTTCCAAATAAGTCTTCTGAAAATAATTATGTCTTCTGAAAACAATCAAAGGCTCTTTTCAGAGCCAATATCTCAAAACTTGGTAACAAAAACATGAATGTGTTATTTTGTATGAGTATCCCCATCGAACAAATGATGAGTTAATAAGAGATAAATACAACATTACTTTTAAATATTTTACAGTTGAAATATTAAATGCAGTTTTCCTTTATTTTTTCATTCAAAATTAACTTATTTACTAGGTAAGATTTTCGAGCAATATAATTGACATGTATTTGCACAGTAAATATTTATTAAATATATAAAAATGCTTGATTTTCTTAAATTTTTACAAGATACTTGAAGAAGTTCAAGTTTGCTTCGTAAAAATTATTTTGTAAAAAATAGCATTTCTCAATCTTTGTACTATTTCATTTAAAAATATATATAAACATAAGAAAATTTGTTTCTAATATTTAAAATGTTTTTAATTAAAATAAATTAAAATAAGGGTCGATGTAAGTCAAATTCAAATGCTATTCAGACTGACAAAACCCCAAAGCATTCTTTTAACTTAACAAGTAATAAATATTAACTAATCTGTATAATATTTCAATACTCAATTTGACAATAAAAAACGTCCTTATACAAGTCACAATCAATGCACGCGGTTTGGTTTGGTTTGGTTTGGTCTTGGAGTGCTACGGTCCTTTTTTTTGCAACATGAGGGCTAATGAGACCGGGACCTACTGCTTAGAGCCGATTCCGAATGGCTACGAACATCCATGCCATAGTGGGATTCGAACCCACGAACTCCGGTTCCGAAGGTCAGCACCCTAACCATTCGTCCATCGTTCGACGCGGATGCACGCGATACACCACAATATCTGTCGATTTTCCTTACGACAAATATAATGAGATAGTCAGACCACTAATAATTTGCTTGAATTGCTTACGAATCACAAAAAACTCTTATTTGTACAAAATACTTAACCATTTTTTAAAAAAAGAATTAAATTATATTTTACAGTTTTGTTTTTGAGAAATCTGTTGAGGGAATGGGAAAGCTTAAATAAAAAGGAAAAATATTATTGAGGTAGAATTTTTTTTTCTGAAGTAGAACATCCGGCAGTAACGGAAGAAAGCGATGGAATAATCGAGAATTGCGGATGTGATGATTAGAAGTGGAATATTCTTGCTTTATTTCCGCTAATAGTTACGTTAAACGTACAAATCCGTATATAAAAAAACAAAACATTTCCTTCAACCATCAACTTTTAAGGTGGTTGATTTTCAAACAGGGACACCGACCGGTTATCCAATCAATCGGTTATACAATACATAAGGCAATTTGTCGCAACGTCACGACCACTATAATGCCCTTCCCATTCATTTTTATGTTTACAACAGCCAATAGACAAACTATAAACTGCCCTTCCGTTTGAGACTAAAGCCAGAACTGCCATAATTTGAGAATTTGCCCTACTGCATGAAATCACCTTATTGAGTTATAGCTTTTCATTTATCATTCACCACAAAGATTTTTTATATAAATCTACAATGCATGTGAAATCAAATCTATAACTAGTACGTGTTTACTGATATGCGTAATTAGTGATTTAGTTTTATAACTTACCTCTGACTTTGGCTAAAGCATAAGAATGAACATAACTAATGGTGGTCGCAAACGCCAAGAAATAGAAGATATTCTGCATTGAAATCATTGTCACGTAACTTCGTGTTCGATGAAGTTGAAGATAACGCTAGATTGGAATGTCATAGCGGGGTTGATCTATAAAAGGAAATAAAAAAGAGTAAAGATTTGTAAGAGACCAATATATAGACAATCAGGGATATTTCGAATTATAATTTTCCTTTGAATGTATGTTATATTTGTTTTTATAATGAACGGGAAAAATTATTTAAAAAAATATTCAAAGCAGAGAAAAATATTTTTATAGCGTAATGGTTAGGTTTAATGCCCCCACATTTTGTTAAAAATACTTTATATTCAAATATTGGCACATAAAATTATTACCGAAATAGGGTGTAAATTTACAGATAAATTTAAATTTCTGTGCAGCTTTATTGATTAATGTTTTTAACAGATTGAAGCATATGAAATGTAATCAAAGGAATTGTCACAGAGTCTTAGGTTCCCATTCAATTCACTGTTTTTATGAGTAACAGATGAGCATACATAATCTGTAGTAATAAAAACTTTGCAAAAGTCAACTCAGTGTGAAATTAGTCAAATATGATTTTTATGATTTCATCCGATACTATAGTTTGTTTCTTCTAAAAATCGCTATAGAATTCTGTTACTGATTCTGTGCGGAAGAATATATATATATATATATATATATATATATATATATATATATATATATATATATATATATATATATATATATATATATATATATATATATATATATATATATATATATATATATGTATATATATATATATATATATATATATATATATATATATATATATATATATATATATATATATATATATATATATATATATATATATATATATGTCAAGTCGTGTTCCAGAGTTAAGGCGAATGGATAACAGTCTTCTTGATAATAATAAGTTTTATTAACTCATCGTTCTTATGGAAAGCAACAAGCGCCATTTTCAATGTTCGTGGCGAAGCTATGCGTGAAGGTGTTGACCGCTCCATGTCCACGCGCCAAAATCCCAACATATCTGTTTGCAAGTTCATCAAAAAACTGAAAAATGCTTCCGCCTGACCGGATTATCCTGAAAGTTTACGCGAGCGTGGGTCTTTTTCATTTATTTTATTATTATAAAAGAGTTCTCTTTTTAGAATCATTTTAACTTACATAATTTCCAACTACCCTTTTTTTAGACCTGACACATATATATAATATATATATATATATATTATATATATATATATATATATACATATATATAAATGTATATATATGTATATCTATATGTGCATATATATATATATATATATATATATATATATATATATATATATAAATGTATATATAACTACATATATGTATGTATGTATACATATTTAATCCAGGAATTATGCAACTGCTGGATACATTTGACATTATAGCCCCTATTATTTTTACTTGCCTGGCTGCTGGACAAGGAGAAGCCTAATCAGCTAGCAGTAATAAAGATGCAGTCGGCCCACATTGAAGAGAACGGCACACAAGTCCAAGGCTAATTAAAACTTTATTAAGAGCTGCTAAAAAGGACACCTTTACTAGTCAACGACAGACAAGAGAAAGACACAAAAATAACTTTGCTCGAACAGAGATGTGCCCAAGAGCGAAGACAGATAGAACTTTCCCAAGGGACAAGAAACTTACTCAGCGAATTTAAGTGTTAAGATCAGGAGAAAAGCAGAGCCATTTGCCGGCGACAGCTGGAAAACGTGTTGAATGGACAGAAAATTTACATCTATTGGATAGAAAGCTTTGGTAAATGTATTGAAAGAATTTTAAGTCAAGGACACTCCTTTGATTAAGACATTTTGAGGCTGGGAAAAAGATTTTAAGGAATTAGAATGAAGAGAGGAGGTTTTTTAAGGAAATACTAAAGTGAAATAATTTTGATGTATGATATATATATATATATATATATATATATATATATATATATATATATATATATATATATATATATATATATATATATATATATATATATATATATATATATATATATATATATATATATATATATATATATATATATATATATATGACAGGTCCCACTAGACGACAGTAGAGCCCTGATTACATTTTCATATCTTTATTCAAATCTCATAGCACACTACTTTTCAATCATCTTCAATGGCGTCGCACATTGGCCCCCAAACTTTTAACAAAGGCAGGCTTGGCTGCTTCGGGTAGCCACAGCACTGTCCGTGGAATGCGTGCACTGCTCTCTCTCCCCTAGATCACTGCGCGTGAGCCGTATTTATGTGGCTAACTCCTCCCGCCGCGTCACTCTCAGTAAATAATCCTTAATTAAAATCTTTTAAAATGATCTACAATTTAAATCCGGACACACACACACACACACACACACACACATATATATATATATATATATATATATATATATATAATATTCATGTGAAATGTAACGTCTGAAACTTCTAAAAAATATAGCCTATATAAGAAATATAGTTTTGCCTTTTTAAGCTTGTTTCAATAAGTAACAAATCTAATTATACATCTGGAGATGGGAATGAGATATTTTTACTCGCGACGCACTGTTAGTGGTGTGTTTGAATTTTAACAAAGGAACTGTTGCATTTAACACTTAATCAATGAACTTACTACATTACATTGAAGAAGAGCGATTGAATTGGAACCTCGAGTAAACTGTAGAGATAAATAAATTTCCTTTCGTCTTACTTATTTTATATTCCTGGAATTTCAAGATCGACTAGAGACACACCTCCAACCACTACACATCTGCAGTCTCGACCTTAACCCTGAACGCAATGCTGCAGTTTATTTTCATATTTCACGACTGATTAGAGGAAAACAAACAACGCCTGGGACACCATTTAATTGCAAGGGCACAACACACCGTGTGTTCTGCAAGCAAAATCCTTTGCCGTTTTTCCTCTGTCTCAACTCAGTAATTAGTCTTCCCTCTCGCTCTTCTGCGACGAAGGGCGAGCGAGTGACAGGAACAGACTCCTCCGAAGAGGTTTCCCTTGATGCATCACCTTGATACAGTCTGTATCTCGATACTCGGATCCAGGGTCAAGTAGGAGAGAAACCAGTTTCGCATGGCTCTTATTTCCCTATTCGACGATCTAGTGTGGAACTTTTAGGAAGTGAGTTGTTAGCTTGTTCCTAGCATTTTATACAGGAGCTAATTATACATTTGAAATAATGACTTTAGCCGAACGATGGCCGATTGGTTAGGGTGCTAGCCTTCGGATCCGGAGTTCGTGGGTTCGAATCCCACTGTGGCATGGATGTTCGTAGCCGTTCGGAATCGGCTTTAAGCAGTAGGTCCCGGTCTCATTAGCCCTCGTGTTGCAAAAAGTAGACCGTAGCGCTCCAAACCAAACTAAACTAAACTAAATAATGACTTTACTCTCTATTCATATCAAATTCAGAAATTTTATATAAAGAGCGTAGATGCGATATCTACGCTCTTCCAGCCGGCATGTTTTTTTCTTGGCGATCTTGGCAAAAAAAAAAAAAAAAAAAAAAAAAAAAAAAAAAAAAAAACCTTTTTGAAAGTCGTAATTGTGAAATTTTAAATGCTACTAAAAAAATTCCTAACCTGGAGGAATTTGCGTGAGAATTTCGATTACTCTATGTAAATAACAGTTTCAATCTGGTAGAAAATGACGTGCGTGATGTTGCTTAATGTGTCTCCGTTGCCCAATAATTTTCGTCATAACAGATTTTAGCACATATACACACATTTTAATAAACATTAAAAAAAAAGTGTGCTCAACAGTCTGCAGTAAATGCATACTAGTACTGACAAAAATGATAAAAAAATGGTTCAACCTGACCAGCGACCTCACCATGCGAGCTCGTCCGAACTACTAAAGCTAAACCGCAAATAGCTTTCTAGAAATTATTCAAAAAGGAGTATAGGCTAAAAGGCTAAAGAAATATCTTTGGTTTCTTAGAAGCCATGTGGTGCACAACGACAATTACTAACTAAAAAGATTTTTTTTAAAAAAAGAGCAAAAGTGCAATCTGACCAGCGATCTCACAACGCGAGAACGTGCGAACTACACAAATCCAGTATAATTAGGAAAATCCAGAGAAATCATTCAAAAAAGCGCCGGGTGGTCACGTGAACGAATGGGGCTTAACGGACGAACCAGGGTTACCACCACAAAGCTCCGATGTCAGGGTAGAAAAAGCTAAATAGACATCGCCCGGCAAAATGCTCGAAAAAGCCGCCAAATTTGGCGACAAAAGCCGGAGCGTAAATATCGCATCTGTACCTTCCGGGGATCCACAGGAGCTTTGACAGCGAATTCGCAAGTGATCACAGGATCACAGGATGAGTGGATTAACTGCGTCTCATGGGGCAAGCCCTCCTACACCGCAAAACTAAAGCACAGACAGAAACAAAAGAACAGTGGTGAAACTATTTTAAAAGGGAAATATTATGATGAGAAAATTGTTGAACTGAAGTTCAACAGAAGGGAGAGACGATCGCTAGAGTCGTCTGTAGCCTTTAGATTGTTGAAGAGTCCTTTGAGAGAATTAACCTCTTGCCTTACGAATCGAGCGACTATTGTGTGTGCCACTTTCGATGAAAGCTTTTCTCATGCGTCGTGACCAGAAGCAGTTTCATCTCTAACTAAATTTTGCACACGTTTTTTTTTTACAGGACAAACTACAATGCTATCTTCAGATGTATCCAAATCGGTATCTGTTTCAGTTTCTAAGGTGTAATCAAGACACTTTCCAACACCATTATTAGTATCAATTTTCCTTTTTGCCATTAGGTTAAATTTTTAGATTTTTTAAAGAATTTTTTAAGCACCAACAGTTAATTATTTATTGCATATAATATAATATTCTATTGTAATTACGACTAAGAATAAACGACCAACTCTTATATTGCTAATGTAACAAACAATAACGCAAAAACAAAAACTTTATTGCCTAAAAACAATAACATGTCTGATACGAGCTTTTCGCTTTTGGCCAGACAGAATCATCACGTGTATGATACGAGGTTCTCATTTTAGGCACAGCAGTACGATCACGTCTCCCATATGTTGTTTTAAGGAAAAGGGTTAAGTAGAGTTGAGATATTGTCAATTCCTAATAGATTTTAAATTTCTGATATGATATTAGCTAAACCAGCAAGTTCATTAAAAATAGTAGCATCTTTACTGTTTAGCATCTACTTAGAAATGGGCTCAACATTGACTGTAGGGTTTATAGCAATGTGATTAAATTTGTTATCTTTAATTGCACTTGCATAAGATTTATTAATCTTAGTAACCGGAGAAGGATTAGTAACAACATTAGAGTTGTAGTTGGGGGAGGAAGTGGTTTATTTTTAATTATTTTTTGGAATTTTTCGCATCCTTTATAATTGGCGAAATGTTTCCCGTTGCAATTGTAACATTTGAAGTTGATTGAAGTTTAATGGCGTTAAATCCTCTTGGGACAAACTGTTGTAACATTTGATGAAGTAAAGTTTCGCAAGTGAAACACTATTTGCGGAGTCACGGTGCCAAAATTCTAGAAATATTTTAATTTTTATAAAAGAATTTCGAATTATTTCAGGCATTTTGCTTGTAAAAATAAATATAAATAAATATTTTATGGGTAAAATAAAATCTTACATTTCGCAAAAGTCCTGTTGGTTGCTGATTTCAACAATTATTCCAGACGTAAAAGTACTGTGTAATAAAATACAATCATAGTCAAGCTATTAAAACAATTTTTTTTTGTTAATTTATAATAATTTAGAATGTATGGTTTGATAAAATAAAGATAAAATAATATTTTTAATTTGAGTAGGATATGAAGATTTGATGTCCTATTTTTCTGCTCTTTGATCAAGAGGTTCCTTTAAGAAAACGATAAGGTAAAAGAGTTCCCCTAAGTGTAAAAGGTCGAATAGCTCTGGTGTAAAGCATTGAAATAACTGTAAAGTAGATGCTTGATATAGTACAAGAGCCTAAAATTGCATATACATCCGGGTGATAAATGCAATTATAGAAATTTTAAAAAAGTACTAATTGCTTCTGTTTAATAAGTTTTTAATAGAAAATCTCTTCTTAAAAGAGCTTTTTGGCCTCATTCATGCATTTATTGGCGATTAACCCATTATCCTCCTGAACCATGTCTCCCAAGTGGTCTAATGATTAAGATAACTATACTAATTAATAACAATAGATAAATAAATTCTTCATTATCTATAAAAACGATATACTACAAAACGATAACTACAAAAAGAGACACATTGAACTTTACTTTTTGACAACATTTCATGTAATTTGGCGATATTTATCGACTGCGCAATATCATTTTCTATTGTTATCATTGCGAAGCTATTCAACTTCTCTTGACTCAAATCGATGCTCTCCAATACTCTCTTTAGTGCTTTCCAGTATGAGTACTTTCGATTCGGGTTCTGCTATGGAAGTACAATATAGCATCAATTTTTCATATTCGATTCGATACTTTTTTTCTAATTCCTGCCTTTGGCCCAGCTGTGATTCGAATCGATTATGGGATACAGCGCCGTTGTGTGCCGAATACTTCGCAAAAACTACACACTGTTAATGAATCTCTTAAATCGAACTTATTTTGGAACAAGAGTTAATTTTAAGAAAAAAAAATTAAAACTTTGAACATTACAACCTGTTTTTATGAGCTATAAGTTGTAATTTAAAACAGTCTAAGATATATTATATTATTTATTTTTTATATAAAAAAAGAAAAGTTTTCTGATAAGAGATTGTTTTGCTACATAATATGTAAACACAGTTCTCTAAAGTGAAGTTTTATGAGAGATAGAAATATCGTCATGGTTTCAGTCTATGTACCAGAGGTTTTTTTAAAATTGATTCAAATGAAAAATTATTTATAAATAATAGAAGATGCTTGCAATTTTGAGGGATTGTTTATAGGATTGCTATTCATCTTCACGAAAAAAGAAAACTCGGTCCAAGATAATATAAAAATTCTGTAAATTATTTTTTAATTATCATATAAGGACATTGGGCATGAATGAGATAATGAGTCTGTGATATATTGATAATCAATTTTTGGGGTAATAAAATGTTGCTGAATTTTTTTTTCTAACTGTGAAATTTTAAATGCTACTAAAAAATTCCTAACCTGGAGGAATTTGCGTGAGAATTTCTATTACTCTATGTAAATAACAGTTTCAATCTGATAGAAAATGACGTGCGTGATGTTGCTTAATGTGTCTCCGTTGCCCAATAATTTTCGTCATAAATTGTTGCTCATTGAGCAACGACCCGAATTCACTGAATTTTACTTACAGTTTCGATGTTCTGATTGATGTTGAGTGGCATAGTTTTCTTTCACCATTTGCAACTCACTCTAAAGTAAATTTTAAAATCTAAAGTTCGTTAATGATAAATCCATCTGCTTTCAGAAATTTTTATTTTATGTTTGTAAAATAACATGGAAAATTAGAATCCGAATGATTCTATAATATTAAATTCAACCTTAAAAAATTTGGTTAAGAATTGAAATAATTCTTCAATCTTATATTTATTTCTTAAAATTTATTTTACATTAAATGTCACCTGAGAATTTTTTCTTGTCAGAACAAGATTCGAACTAAGCGTTTGGGCTGGGAAGAATAGCAAGATGAAATTTTAGACATTTTGGAAACAAGACCAATTCTGTACAATAGTAATTTTTGTTGAAACTCCATACCACTGTTGTGGATTGAAGAAAAAATTCTTAGAAATGATTTTAGTAGCAGTTACCAATCATAAAAATAGTATTCAATTTATCACAATGTATTATAAGTATATTGGGAGCAAAGTTTATTGTCTATTTGATGTAGACCTCTTGTTTATTATACTGAATATATGTAAAAACGTGTGTTAACTATTTGCTTAGTATCCTACATGTATATTTATTTTCCTGACAAGTACATCGTCTTTCAAATATGTTCTTGTGCAATGTTATAAATTTATTCTAAAGGTCTAGTTTGGATTCTATATTCTCAACGTCTTAAAAAGAGCTGACCAACACTATTTCACTGCTCATTAGATTTTATCTTTTTTTTAAAGAGTTATTTTATAATTTTCGAATATTTGTACGATATTTTCCTATTTTACAATGAAATAGATTAAGTGGTAACTAAAAATAAAAGGAAGTTTAATCTGTGGATTGTAAATCAGTTTATCACAATGTATTATAAGTGTATTGGGAGCAAAGTTTATTGTTTATTGATGCAGACCTCTTGTTTATTGTACTGAATATACGTAAAAACGTGTGATTAACTATTTGCTTAGTATCCCACAAGTATATTTATTTTCCTGACAAGTACATGCTCTTTCAAATCTGTTCTTTGTGTAATGTTGTAAATTTATTCTAAAGATCTAATTTGGATTCTATATTCTCAACGTCTTACAAAAGAGCTGGCCAACACTATTTCACTGCTCATTAGATTTTCTCTCTTTTTTTTAGGACATTATTTTATAATTTTGGAATATTAGTAAGATATTTTCATATTTTACAATGAGACATAATCTGTCTCATTGTCAGTGGTAACTAAAAATAAAAGGAAATCTAACCTTTAGATTGTAAATCTGTACTTTAATTTTCAATATAGTTGGCCTTTTCAGAAATGTTTCAGTTTTCTTTCTCACTGAAAATGGATGGTCTGAAGTAGATCAGTCAAGGCCGTAGGTAATGGGGGGGGGGTGAGATTTAGGGGACTGGTCCCTCATCGAAATTTTGAAAGACCTTTTTGTGGAAAGGAAATGGACCATGTGTGTGGATGTGTCATCTGCCTAGTTGTGCATAGACAGCAGTGTGTTTTACGACGTTACTTAAAACAGTAGGTGCAAATAAGGCAATTTCACGCAGTAGGGCAAATTCTCAAATTATGACAATTCTGTCTTTTGTTTCAAACGGAAGGGCAGTTTATTGTTTGTCTATTGGCTGTTAAACACGTGAAAATGAATGGGAAGGGCATCATAGTAGGTCGTCACGTTGCGACAAATCGCCTTATTGTATTTAACAAGAGTAAACTGACTAGCGCTCTTAATAACTCACCGCAATATTGATGCACAATCGGAAGAAATTGTGATAATTTTTTGAAAATCTTCATGGTTAGTATATTTTATAATATACAAGTAAAAAATTTGAACATGTTCATTTTCTTTCAAAATTCTTCTTTTTTTTTTGCTATACTTCCGTTTTAAAAAGTTAGAATTTAATACCATATATAGTTTATATTTTTCAACGTTAATTTTACTATTGAATTCATTCTGCAGTTATTTATTATTCATTCTAGGCTTTATATTTGTTCGTTATATCATTTATTAATTATTTTGATATTTTAAAGCCATATTGTATTATGATACTCATTAGAGGAGTATATACTTAAGAAAGTATCGTTCACACACACACACAAAAAAAAAAGAAAAAAAGAAAAAAAGAAAAAAAAGTTTTTTCTCTTTGGTCCCCTTCTGAATATAATTTCTGGCTACAGCCCTGAGACTAGTAAGCAATGCAGATGTATTAATTGTTAGCAAGACCTTCTCAATGAATAGATTCCAAGGTCCCGCACGTTTAATTGAATCTCTAAATTTTCTCCCTTACTGTGTGTCCTTAGTTAAAAAAAATAATGTGGACACTAGGAAGTTGACGAGTGAAAATTTAAAAAGACTATCAGTAGAGACACAAAACTAGTAAATAAAATCATTGCAACTTTTAGTTTACAAATCTATTTGAAACAATATGTGAAGGCCTAAAATCAGGCAAAATACATAAATTATAACTAAACAATCATTTTTACTGCTTAGCATCGATCGTCAAGATTTAGTTTACTGATATCTTTGTTTTAAGTCCTATTAATTTTGTAGGATACTTCTATGAAATCCAATTGAAAAAAAATATTAATTTGTTATCTTTGCCACATGTAAAGAAACCATAATTCACTTTTCTGTAAATTATTTAAAATTATCTGATTCGCATCCAGTTTTCCGTCTGGGTTTCCAAGAATAGGTTATATCTATTTAAATTATTTTTTATCGAAAGTTTATATACATCAATACTTAACTTAGTTTTTAGAATATACTACACAAAAATATAATGAATTTCGAAAATAAAAGAACTGAGTTTCATATAATAAATATCTCATTTTATTTTAATTTACTTCATAAACTTAAAAAAACCTACTTATTTTTAGCGAATTATTCTTGCACTGGCCTAA
>CM063506.1:21221350-21238850 GCA_032207245.1 Pardosa pseudoannulata
GCCGATGCTGTTTCCTACACGATGTATACCAGCGGAGGCCGTGACGTAGCTCAGGACCGCAGATATTGTCATTTGCATAGGTGTCCAAATACTTATTGGTAGACAGCGTAGTATCTTTGAAAAGTACGATTTATGTTGAAGAAAACATACATCCTATAGATACGACGCTTAACCAGAACAAATCTGTAACACTGGGCTGGTTTAGAGCGTTAAAACCTACATTCACAGTCAACAGTTCAGTCAAGGCTTTGTTGTTTTGCCTTAAACTTTTTTAAAAGTTTTATTGTGCACATTAGTTTGTAATGGTTTTTAACCAACGTAAACTGCTCTGGCAAAATATATATTGAATACTGTTAGTTTAAAGCGTGACAATTTACTGTTTAGCTACTCAAGGGATAACTGAAACCAACTGCTTAAAGCCGATTTCGAACAGGTACAAATATAACCCCAGCGGTGGGATTCGAACCCACAAACTCCGATACTGTAGAACAGCGCTCTACTCATTTGGCTATAATATATTGCAGGGTTTTATTAGACACAAATTAAAGAGCATTTCAGATCATGGTACAAAGTTAACAGAAAATGAAAATTTTTAAAAAAGGCTGTAGAAAACTATCTAATAACATTAGAAAGATAATAACAAAAGGTAAGTAAAAAATTAGCCGTGTATTTATGCTTGGCTTTTCTAACTAGTTTTATTTTTCTAAAAAGAAAACCGCGAAAGCAGTATGTTTGCTCGCATTCACGTAAGGTCACGGAACGCCTCGAGCTACAGAGATAGGAAGAAGAAAAAAACACCCTTCAAGAAATTAATATTAATGTTTTCACTCCTATCAATAACAGCTTTTTCCCTTTTCTTTTTGGTCAATTTTTGCCTAAGTGTTTCCTCGTTATTAGAATATGCATATGGATAGTAGAAAATATTTTTCATTTCTTTTTATATGGCACGAAACGCACAATCATTTCTTTGGAAAATGCGTGCGTACGGAAATATTTGATGTCAATTATTCTCATGTGGAGAGAACTAGAAACTGCATTTTCTGAAGTAAACATCATTCAGAAAAGTCATCTCCATAAATGGATGCAGAAGAATTGAAAACTAACAAATAATATCCTTTGTAAAATCTGTTTGCCTTATTAGACAGAAAGGAAAGCCCAGTTAAAATTATAAAAATAAATTCTCTAAATTTTGCACCAAATCTGACTAATTCTTCAAGAATTTGGCTTTTAATTTTACCAATATGTTGGCCAAATAATGGAGGTTCTTAAGATTAAAATTAATAAAAAAATTTCATACATTCCACAACTCTTCAAGATAGATTAAGGGCCGGTCTCACCAAAGTCGTTTAATTGCTAACCGCGATTAACCCACATCCCCAACCAATGATGGGACGCAATTCTCCGCTTAAACAGAGATTAATCGCGGTTAGTCGTTAAACGACTTTGGTCCTATGTGATTTAACCCACTGAACGGACGCGTCGACGGGGGTTCGACAGCGAATTCCTGTTCGAAAACGGTCCTGTCGACCCCTTCTCGTTCGCACTCGTATAACTCGTATCGCACACTTTTGAGGAAAAAAAATATTGCAAAGCGATAATAAATGAAAGAAACTAATTTTGAGTAACGGAACTCCTGTACCTTGCAGGGAAAATAATTTAAAAGTAGCCTGACAACTTTTAAACCGGCTACTCTAGTATGGTACGGTAAGTTCCGTCTGGAATTTACGAAAAGGGTGACTGTTTTTAAACGGAAAAAGGTGGGGAGGGTGGCCGGTGGATGGGTTAACTACATTGGCTATCGAACCTCTGAATAAGCCGAACAAACTGATTTAAAAATTTTAATCAAAAAGTTTGCAGAATTAAAATTCAGAAAAAAATAGATTACTTTTTTATTTGTTTTTAAATTTTTTTTCTTCTTTTATTTCTTTTAAAGTTTCAATAACTATACTTTTTTGTTATGCTGTCTTTCTTGTTTGAAAGAATTATTCCAGTTTTATAGGTTTGTATATATCAACAATTTTGCCTCTTTTAATAGTAATTTTTATCTGTGGGGGAGGGGATCTGCAAAACTGGTGGAACTTACACTGTTCCAGGTAATACAACGTTCAAAAATTTATTATTTTAAGAATTATATTTGTTACTTTAATCCAAATCCAGAGACGTATTACTTAATGTAAATACCAGAAAAGCAAGGTAACGGATAAAGGCTGCTACTCATAGGGGCTCTAAACGATCGGAATAGTCGATTTTTTTCGACTGGCTACGTCATTATGACGAAAATCCCCTCCAGAGTAGCAAAAGCTCCCATCTTCGACATAACCCAACTTGCCGAAATGCACTTCTAATGACGTCATTAGATAATCTAGTGGTGTAGATGATCGCCTCAGCCAAAGGGGCTTACTCTGGACGTTGCGAGTTGGTTCGATCGTTCGTTGTGACTTCACTTTGACGTCAGCTTGATAGTTTACTCGCATAATGTCCGCAAGATGACGTCAAAATAACTTCACTACGAAGGTTTGAACTGAACCGCAACGTCCAGAGCAAGGGCCTTTGTCGATTAAAGATGCTGCCATATTGCAGTCGAGATCTGTCCCAAGCAACATACGCGTCATAATGACGTCAGAAGTCATTAATATGACGCAGAAAGGGGGGGGGGAATTTTTGGTACCAAATTCCCCTCTGGGTCGACTTATGGCGTCATTATGTCGCGAAGTCGCCTGTGACATATGTCGACCACAATATGGTAACACCCTATAATCTCCTGTTACCCGATATTATTTTGTATCACTTTTATGAGTTATATCAATTTTTATATCATGAAATATATAAGATTTTATTATAATTTTTTAAATTGTAAAACTACAGCTCCAAAGTGATATTTTAAAACAATATTAAGAGTAAACAAGTGATATTTTAAATCAATTTATTTTAACATTACGGGGCTTACACTGGACGTTACGAGTCGGTTCGAACGTTGGTTGTAACGTCATTTTGACGTCAACTTGATCGTTTGCTCGCATAATGTCCACAAGTTGACGTCAAAGTGGCGTCACAATGAAGGTTCGAACCGAACCGCAATGCTCAGAGTAAGGGCTACTTTTTTGAGGAATGAAAGGGAAATCTATCAAATACCTTAAAAAATAGAGATTTAAAAAATACTTTTTGATTTACCCATTACTCTCTATTACCTTCATTGTGTAAATTTTTGAGACAATGACACACAATAGTCGTAAAAGATATATTAGTTAAAAATATAAGTTTGAACAGTTGGATGAACAGAAACGATAATTTGTAGTACCAACTGCAATTTAGCTGTCATAGAATAATAAATCTTTAAAGAGGAAGGGGGGGGGAATAGAGTTAACGTGAGATCGCTGTGATGTTATGATCTTCTATAATTTTAAAATGAATTTAAACCAACAAGTATAAAAATTTATTAGAACTAATATCAATGGGTCTGAATAATATATGAGTTCTCAAAAGCAAATGCAATTTATCCATTTTTAAAAAATTCTCTGATTTCTGTATATTTAAAATGAATACATAAAATCTTTTTAGTAGTCAAAAAAGTTTAATGATTACTTCGACAATAATTTATATTGTTTATTAACAAAATTTTTAATAAATCAAAAATTTAAAATATCGATGCATTAAAATACATAAATTTTCTAATTATTTCCCGCCTTGGTTTCTCAGCAGTCCATATGTAACTAGAAAATCCATTCACAGAAATAGAATTTAAATCAGCCGCATTATCTTTGTAAATAAGTGTCAATAGGGTAACTCAATAAGGCAGTGTTTTTTGCTTTTGCTGGAAAACCCCTTTCATATTTTGGGGTTTCCTTCGCAAATATGTGGTATGCGCCTTATGGTGTAGTCACGCCACACCTGTAAGGTATAAGGCCAAATTTTACGATGACTTTCTACAATGTTATTCACAAACCCCATTTAGAAATTTAAGGCTTTATCCAAAAAGAAGGAAAATGCGGCATATGTGTAAGTCCGCCACACCTGGTAGAGAAAAAGAAAAAGTATTATAAGAAACGTTCATGCCTCGTACATTCTTAGAAATAGAAGTTAGTATCTAGGTATTATGAAATTAAAGAAAGGACAGTCTGAGGTCCGAATTATATAAAATTGTGGTCAACACTTCAAAAGAAAACCGGCTCGTAAAACTTACGCAAAACCGCGAGCTTTTGAAAAACACGATTTGAACGGAATTTAAGCCAGGTGTAATTGGTACAAAGATACCGCACTTATAGTAAATAGATTTAAGAATGAGAAAGTATTTTCGGAAAATCATAAAAGAAGCCGCGTCTACGAATAACTCCCTATACCCCTTCAATGCATAAAAGAAGGGACAGTATACAAAGATATCGAGAAGGAAAAAAAAGGGGGGAAAAGATAAAAAGAGCACGTTTTCAAGATGGGCATGTTTTCGAGAAGGGAGTTTAGAAGAAATAAAAATATAAAAATGCAAATAAATAAATAAATAAATACGAGCGTGGGGTACTAATCCAATGAAAAATCAGAATTTGAGAACTGACCACCTGAATTTTCAAGAGTGGATAATTACGGAGTAGCACTTTGATAAAGTACAGTATTTTTAAACTATCTATCACATAGTTGATTACAGCCATTTGCCGTACATTTTCATCGTATTTCATTATAAATTAACTCTAGCTTTTAACCCTCTGATTGCTCATCCCGCGATTTCCACAAGCATGCTCATCCCGCGATTTTCGCGGCCATGTGTTTTTCTTCCTTTATTAAGAAGAGCATCCCGCTTCTTCCCCTTTTAATCAGTGGAATAAATTATATACAGTATTAAACATTTAATTAGGTTTTTTAGGTTTTTCATTTAATAATAGGACTATATGACTAGAACTATAGTTATATTAGATAATAGAATTATAAATAGTATGTTATAAATAGAAATGAACTGTATTTCAATTGAAATAAATTAAAAAATAAATTGTTTATGTTATAATATCTGAAATTAGTTTTTCTGAAAACTTAGTTTCTCGTGAAAAGTCAATATAAAAAAAAATATTTTCTAGAAAAAAAATTAGTATTTCAATTCTCCGATTTATATATATATATATATATATATATATATATATATATATATATATATATATATATATATATATATATATATATATATATATATATATATATATATATATATATATATATATATATATATATATATATATATATATATATATATACTTAAACTATGGAAAAAAACCACGCAATTTTAAAGAGATTTTGGTTTACAAATTGAGCAGTCCGGTTAAGTCCGGATAAAAACTCCCTTTATACCATGTTACCACTTAATTAGAACTGCTAACTACTATAAAATTTCATGACTAAGAAATGTATATTAACTACTATATAATTAACTTTTCCACTACAATGCGTGACAAAAATTATGTATACGCTGAAATTTTTGAGATAGTAGCAGATAATAGACTCAAATTATATTAGTTAAAAATGTAAAATCGAACTCTTCCATGGCCTCAGACGATATTTGTGGGAATAATTGCAATTTAGCTGTCGTAGGATAGATTTTGAAGGAAGGAAAATTGAGTTGGCTGGAGATTATTATCACGCTACGGTTTTCTATAATTTTGAAGTAGATTCAAATCAATAAGAATACTTTCAACGTCTATAATTAGCATTCGGGAGCAAAACTCTATCTCATACTACTGCATTCGGAGGATTCATAGAATGTGGTGGAGGTCGAATTTCTATCCTGGAGAGAGAACAACACACATAAAGAATTTTGACAACTGTAGTGTTGGCCATACGATATATCTTTACCGATGTTAATCCCTTCCGGTATGATTTAATAATGAAAAACTGTGCATGAAATAACCATTTAATTTTTATTTAAAAAACTTGTTTCATTTTACAATTCTTACATATTTTTAATTAAAATCCACTTTTTACATAGTATTAAATAATATCAGAAACAGTAAAATTAAGAAAATATCAAAGCAAAACATTAATAAGGTATACAGATAATAGTCTTCAAGCTAGTGGTACTTTTCAAAACAAAGTGCAAAGGAATTCTTAATTGTTTACACCGCCAAGTAGTCTCACTTTTAATTTGATTCTTGTAACACACACGGCATTTCTTAGTAGGTTTTCTTTTATTCTGACTCATTATTTTGGCAATGAACTGTACTAAGTAAACAATATGCAATAGTGACTTGTGATTTTCACAAGTGATAAAAGTGTTGCCAAATTCAGTACACTAGAAATTTTAAACTAAATTAATTATCATATTTAACAGTAACTTTAATCGCATGACGAGTGTAGCTCGTCATTGTGCGGTATGGAATGAAAAACTAATGACGAGCTAGACTCGTCATTTTACCGGAAGGGGTTAATCGTTGCACTTACCAAACGATACAGAAGAAACTTAACATTGGTTCCGCAGCTATGCATAAAATTATTCATGAAGAATTGCATATGCAAATATTAATTTGTCGTTGCGCCACCCATGATTTAACAGAACACAAAAAGCGGAGCATATCGCAATCTGCAGAGAAACCCTATTTAACGATGCAGTGGCGTACGCAGAATTTTTTCAGGGGGGGGGGGTTCATAATTCTAAAAAATAATAACCCGCATAATTTCTACTAAAATTTTTATTTTTGCCATTTTTTCTGAGCTCAAGGGGGGTGTTTAAACCCCTTAACCACCCCCTTGCTCACGCCCCTGTAACGATGATAGACACCACCTTATTTCTAAAACCATCACTGGTGATGAAATGTACATACTATTTATTGACATTCCAATACGTCAGGAAAAAAAAGTATATAGGTCTTTGAACATGACTCCAAAGCAACAATGCTGAAAAGACAACGGGCTATGAAAAGAGTAATGTATGCTATTTTCTTCAAAAGTACAGGATTAATCAAAGACATCAAGCAGGAGGGACATAAGACAGTTACAGCTAACTGGTACACCATTAAATGTCTTCCAAAAATTTTTAAGATGATAATGTAAAAAAATACATGTTTCACTATGACAATACATTTTCTCATAAGGTAAGATTGGTAAGCGAATTTCTTGAGCAAAAACACACATAAGTAATAAAATATCCACCCACAACCCATGATATAACTAGATGGACTTTGGCTGTATTAATCTATGCAAACATTACGTTTTCATTCCGAACATGAGGCTAATGATGTTACTAAAGCATACATGACATCGATTCCAAGAACTAGGTGGTTTTATGCTTTTAAACTTTGCAAATTTCATCTATAAAGGAGTACTGATATTGGAGGAGATTTCATTGAAATCTCTTAAAATTTAGCGAGTTTAACATGCATCATTTAGCCATATCATAAAAATTACTGAGTGACCTTCGTATCCGTTTATTCTTCTCAGTTATGTTTCAGAAAGTCAATTATTTGATTTTCTGCAGCGATGCGTTTCTTCCAGGGCTTCGAACCGGAACTGAACCGAAAACCGAAAACCGGAAAAAACCGTTATTTTGGTCGGAACGAAAACCGGAACTGAACCGAAAAAAATATCGGTTTATTTCGGTTCGATATATCTTTCAGTCATTTTGTTACTGTTACCAACTTATCAATATTTTCTAATTTAACGTCAACTTTATAATTATCATTACATGTATACTGCTTCTCGATTTCCTATTTTGATATTCACTAGTATTTTTCTGTTTCAGTTTCGCATGAAACTACTTGTAGAAGACATATTTAATTCAGTTGAGATAGAAGTATAGATGATTTTTTAAGAAAAATATCGAGTTATATTTTATTTTTCACATCTCAGCATGCGATCATCCACGGATGTTTGTATAGACTGTTTAGATCAGGGAGGAGTAAATAGACAGGAGAGGCCCTAAGTGACGTAGCATGAAGCATCTATCAAATCTTCTGCGCATCAAATGGGTGTTTGGTAATGGCGGCGATTCAAATGTTTCGTAATAGTAGTATTTCATTAGGCCTGCTGTTTGTATCAATTCACATAATGTACCAATTAAAAAAAGAATAAAATCTTCTAAATTTTGATAGAATTACATTTTTTGTTTATGATAGAATTATATTTTTAGTACAAATAAGAATATACATAAAATGAAATTATTCATTTGGAACTGAAACGAAAACAGTTATTTTTGGCGGAGCGAAAACCGGAACTGAACCGAAAACCGTTATTTTTGGTGGAGTGAAAACCGGAACTGAACCGATATTAATTTTTTAGTTGAACCGGAACGAAAACCGGAACAAAAAAAATTACGGTTCGAAGCCCTGGTTTCTTCACATGCTGATTATTTAGCCTGTTTTGACAAACGATTAAAGTGGTTGGGTACTGTCCATTTTTGGTCACTTTAGCTACATGTTAACCCTTAATTTGACAAGATGTTTTTTCAAATATTTTTTAATTTTAATTTCTGTTATTTTCCCATGTCTGTATAGACATTAAGATCTCTGAAAAATAAACAAAAATATCATTTTCCATTTTTGAGATAATGTCCGCTGTGGCGAACACTGACAATTATGTTATATAGTAGTTATAAATATACATGACCGATGTATCGGACTTAGCCAAATTAAGGGTTAACCTATATAGAGAGAGTTATTCTATTTCTGAGATGTTGGCATTTAAAGACTTCTTTAAACAAGTTTTATAACACGATAGATCTTAAAATTCTCCGGGTAATGCAGGACTAAATTTTTAATAAGAGCAAAAAATATGTTTAGTTTTAATTTATTTGGTTGGGATGGGATCTTTCACTAGATCCTGTTGTTGTTCATTGAAAATAAAACACTGTCTTCTGCTTTTCTTATTTTAATTTAACCAAAACAAAATATGTACAACTATTTACAAAATACTTAACTTCTGCCACATGGCAGTTAAATGTTAAAATATCAGCTCGGGTCTATTGCGACCATACCTCACAGAGGCCATCTTACAACTGCTGTGCCTCACATGCAGTGCCCCCTGGCGGTAACACGCCGCAGGCGGAGAGGATCAACCATTATTATTTAGATTAAATTGATTGCATTGATTAATATATATATATATATATATATATATATATTACATAGTATATATTGATTATATTATATGGAATTTAGTATATTATTAAATTATATTTAAATTATATAGATTTCTGGTCTATAGTTTTCTTTCGCATGGCTCGAGTAAAGCAATTTTAATAAATAAGGTAAGTGTTAAAAGCAAATTCATTGTTACAATTCTTTGATATTTTATGCAGATAAATACAATCTGCAAACTTCTTTTACTCATGAGAGTTTTTTTTTGTGTGTGCATGTGTATGGGAGCATGGGAGGTAGGTTTCCTAATTTCTAGAGTTTTCGCTCCGATAAGGTAATTGAATTACCCAGAAGCCAATGCGATCGAGTTCAGAAAAAAAGTTGAAAAAATTAATTTTTTGTGCAATACGTAAATTTCTAAGAATTCGGGTTTATTAAAATGTCAATTAATAAGAATATTAATTATCGTCGGAAGAATAGAAAAACTTTTTAACAACTACAAATAATAATATTAATTCCTTTAACACTAGATTTAAGGACCAAGCCAATTTGACTCATTAAAAATTTGATCACTATATATATATATATATATATATATATATATATATATATATATAATATCACTTTTCAAAAACATACGTTGGTTTTTAGTTAAGTAATAAAATATATGTAAACTTTCATTCCTCTTCCCTGCAGACCCCTTCATTTCGCATTATCAAATGTGGTATACCTATTTTTACGGTTGTGAGCCAATTTGACTCATAGAATGGTTTAACAGTTAATCGCATAACATGAAATTTATTGGTCCTATCAGGCCTGGGCAACAGTCAAGATTTTATTTTCCAATTGGCTGAAGAGCTAAGAAGTAAATATAGAAAAAGTCGAGAACACTTCCATTCCTGTGACAGAAATTCATGCTACTGACGCACGGAAGAATCATAAAGTTCCACAATCATGCAAAAGAAACAGATGTAGAAACCATTGTGCTAAATGTAATAGAAATGTTTGCGGAAAACGTGTTTCAAAAACAGATTTTGTATGTAAAAAATGCTTTCCATGAATTTTTTGGTAATAAACCTTTCATTTAAATTAATTTGGAAGTATTTCCTTTGCAAAAAACTTCAGTTTTCTTGTATGAGTCAAATTGGCTCACTTCAGTAAATATAGGTATATGATCAGCATCCGTAAATCTAGTGTTAAACAAGTTTTATAACACGATAGATCTTAAAATTCTCCGGGGTAATGCAGGACTAAATTTTTAATAAGAGCAAAAAATATGTTTAGTTTTAATTTATTATTTAGATTAAATTGATTACATTGATTAATATATATATATTAAATTTATTATATTACATAGTATATATTGATTATATTATATGGAATTTAGTATATTATTAAATTATATTTAAATTATATAGATTTCTGGTCTATAGTTTTCTTTCGCATGGCTCGAGTAAAGCAATTTTAATAAATAAGGTAAGTGTTAAAAGCAAATTCATTGTTACAATTCTTTGATATTTTATGCAGATAAATACAATCTGCAAACTTCTTTTACTCATGAGAGTTGTGTATGTGTATGTATATGGGAGGATGAGAGGTAGGTTTTCTAATTGCTAGGTTTTCACTCCGATACGGTAGTAATTGAATTACCCAGAAGCCAATGCGGTCGGGTTCAGAAACAAAGTTGAGAAAATTAATTTTTTTGTGCAATACGTAAATTTCTAAAAATTCGGGTTTATTAAAATGTCAATTAATAAGAATATTAATTATTGTCGAAATAGCGAATAAAATTTTTAACAACTACAAATAATAATATTAACACATTGTGTGCTGGTACATTTCGCAGCGGAATTGTACCGGGAGCGGGCGTTTTGCGCGTAAATTTAGTTATTCAGTTAAATCTCAATAGATCGATAATTATTTAAATTTTTAACCAACTTTTCGTATTTTATATTGAAATATATAAACAAATATATAAATAGAAATATATAAATAACAACCATAAGATTTGTGTAAACAAAAAATATACTTTTTAGTGGATAAGTTTATAATAGTATCGTAAATATGAAAAATCAAATAGAAATAGTAGTATATTGTTCTAATTTTTTCCCGTTCTGTGATTCCGCATCCACTGATGTAAAAACTAGTTTTTATTTGTCTAAATTTTTCCAGAATCTATGTAGTAGACAAGAACATTCGGCTTCGTTTTCCTGTATATACCGTTATTTTTGTACCCACAAACAAACCATGTTGTTACACTAACCAGTACTAGTACGTGACCCGCATAAAATGTGTTAATACTGTTTTATACATTTGAAAATGTCGCAAAATTTACGTTTTGTCTAACTCTTAAAAAAGACACTTTAGTTTATGATACATGGTAAATACGTCTGAATAAGGGCCCTTCAAAGCACGAAAGCTGAATTCATAAATTAGGCCCTGTTCTTAGTAAAAGATAAAGTTAACACTTTAAAATGGATAAAAATTAATATTTGTAAATGCAGATTGAATTGAATGCTCTCGAAAAGCATAATTGTACAGTCTAACAGAAATGTTCTTTATATTTCCTTCATTATCGTTATATATTTGGAATAGATATAATTTTGGACATAGATAAAATTTTGTATTATATCTTAATGGTGTTTCTAGGTTTGAAAATGTTGTTACAATGTGTTAATTCCCTTTAAATTGACAAAAATCAGAAAATATCGAAACAGACTTAACTGCATTAGCTTTTCAGCGACTCAGTTGTGTAATGCATTAAGACAGTGCAGGCTTCAAATACTTATGGGAATGTCCACACGAGAAAATAAAAAGTGTCACGCTATCGTAAAAGCTGTTTCCCTTTGACCTCGATAGGAAACGGAAAGTTCCACTGGGGAAGTACGAAAAGCTTTCTTCTCGGAATGTTAGTGAATAACAGAAAAAACTCTGATGATGAATTTTGAAATACTTTTAAGCTGCAACTTTATGATGTACTTCGCTACGGTGAACTTAATATATTACTTTTAAAAAAAGATTTTTTTTTCGTACATAGCGAATGATAGGTTTTTATTTGCCTATGACAGTCACTGAAATTTGTACTTTTCGTTGTTAGAATATTGTTGATAAACATTTCATTCTAACGTAAAAATTAACCAAGAATTGAATTTAAAATTAGTTCTTATATAAAAATGCTATAATTTGCGTCACATAGAAATGAAAGTGAATCACTTTATATCTCAATTTCCAGGTCAAATCGAATTGATACTACGCAGACGATGTTTAAATAATATAAAATAAGAAATGAATAAATGAGATATTTAAAGGAATGACGTCATAATGATAAAAAATATCGTTTTCACCTATTTATTATGTGATAAATTGAAAATTTTAATCTCCTGCTTTTAACCGAGGAAAACTGCGCTTAAAACAATTACATGGGATTAACGGAATGACGTCACATTGCTAGAAATTATTGCTTCTTTCACTTAGTTATGATGCGATAAATTAAAAAGTTAATCGTTTGCGTTTAACCGGGAAAATAATGCTTGGAATAATGACATGAAAAGCTCGAAAAAGAGGGAAGGAATGGATTTCTAACGTTAAACATTTTCGAAAAACTTCCTAGGGATATACTTAATAATTTCCCAAATTTTCACGGCGATTGGACGCATGGTTTTTGAGTCTATCGAGTACAGACAGACACAAATTCATTTATATATATATATAGATTTCAGTTGAGATTATATTCTGTTGGGATATACCCCATTCTCTCCTACCATTTATATTATGTATTTTAACCCATTACCGAAAAAAAAAGTATGAAAACTTAGACAACTCTGAATATTGCAATTTGTTCTTATTAGTGATGAGAAGTAATTTTACTTATCATAGGATGTTATTTATAAAAAAAAAAATCAAAACATTCGTGACGAGAAATTTTAATGATATTGTATATAAACACAGTACTGTAAAGGGAAGTGTTGTAATAGATATAGCTGTTTGTTGTCATTTCAATCGATGAACCTACCAGAAGAGTAAATTCGTATCTGGGCCGACTCTAATTTGCTAAGTCCAAGTAGTGAAGGTTCAACGGGACTCCTTGACACAAAGTCGTATCCCCAGTAATGAGTGCTGATGATGTCATAACTGATGTGCTTAAAATTTACCAGGAATATTTTAAAAATTTACAGGAGTTTAAGCGGTGAAAGTCATGATTACATATAAAAATAAAAAAGAACTTACAATTAGGGTCCTATCCTTAGTAAATAAAAATAATAATAATAAAAATGAAAGGCAGTGGAAAAAGAAAAGATAATTTTTATTTTTAATTTTTTTTATAATTTATTGGGGGAATTTTTCAAGTTTTTTATTTATTTATTATTATTATTATTTTTTTTAATTAGTAATTAAAAATTAGTAGAAAGGGGAGAAGGTTAGTGATAGAATTTAAAAATTAAGAGAAAGTTTAAGGTTAGTATAAGATACCAAAATCTGAGGAGTAGTAAGAGTCATCGTGCCGCCATCTGCCGTCAACACCGACTCTTTCACGTAGTAATGTACATACCAGGGGTGGACAAGCTCCTTGATAGTCCGAGCCATTTTCCTAAATTTGAAATTTTTCCCGAGCCGCAATTAAATATGTATTCAAAAGGTATGAAAAAAAGGTATTTAAAAACTTTTTTTTTACAGAAATTATATTTATTGAATGTCATTTGGAAGGTCTTCGTGCTATAATTTTTCAAGGATATTTTTGAATTGTCGATGATTATTTGCTTTGGTGCGAATGTAATTTACAATGTGTTGCATTGTTTTCATAACATCAGGATATTTTAAATATTTTGTAACGAGTTGTTCTCGTTAAATTATGTTGTGAATCGGTATGAATTGTGGAATTTGAGAATCATCTCTTAAAAGCCCAATAAGGCAGGGTTTTTTTTTACCCAGCATTGCCGGAGTTCTATCAGTTGTAATAGTTTTTTTAAAATATAATAACACAAAAATGAAAAGGGAACTCGGGTGCATTTATCGAGAGCCACAAATATTCTTTCACAGAGCCGCAGGTTGCGCCCCCCCCCTGGTACAGACAAAAAAAAAAAAAAAAAAAAAAAAAAAAGGGATATTTATTTTACGCATCAAAAATTCTACAACACAGCTTACTTATTCTTATTACCATGAATTGCCTAAACGAAACAGTTTGGTACATATTTGTTCCCCTTTTTTTAATAATTCAATAATAAATAAATAAATAAATAAAGAACAATGCCTTTTTTATAATGAATATAATATTGTTTATAACACCGAAACTTCTGTCACAAGAGCATATTTACCACCTATCTTTCACTTTATACTTGTTTAAACAATTCGCTAAGCAACGCAATTTTTCTCAAAAAAAAAATACTATCTATAGTCTACAACCAATTTTACTTGCACTGGTTACTATTGAAAATAAATCTAGGAAAAAAAACCAAGCAAAATAATTATGCTACAGGTTTCCAAGCTACAAAAAAAATTAGATTTTATAAAGTATTTTTATGCAAGTATTTTTTTACAAATACGAGACAAAATGTCATCTCTAAAATTTGTCGCCCTGGATAGGGATCCGGTTTGCCGGGCTCAAAAGACGTCCCTGCTGTTATGCAGGGCTAATAAATGAAAAAAATGGGGATCAAAATGAAAAAATTATAATTGAATGCAGATACTTCTAAATTTGGGAGATTGTTTATGAAATCCCTTTCACTAAAAAGATTAATCGTTCAAAGAAAACAAAATTTTACAAACAATTTTTTAATTGTCGTCAACTAAGGAAGCTAGGTATTAACACATTGTATGTGAAAAACGTACTGGTACGTTTTCTGGCGATTGATACTTGAGCACAGGTAACGTACTAGTACGAGTTAGTGTAACAATATGGCTTGTTTCTGAGTACAAAAATAAAGGTATATACAGAAAAACGAAGCGGAATGTTCTTGTCTACTGCATAGATTCTAAAAATATTTAGACAAATAAAAATTAGTTTTTACATCATTAGTTTTATGATTGCTCTTTTCATTTTTTTATAATGTAAAAATGTTTATATACAACATAATTCGAAAATATTAACTCTCCAAGTGGAACACATCGAGGAAAAAAAGTCTCCAAAAATATAAGCTAAAGGTTTACTGTGTGAAGGCCAAAGAGTTCTATGATTTTTTTATTTCACCCATAATCGACTAGAATGAAATACGGGAAACCCATCCTCGTATTGTCCCTCTACTTCCGGTTATATATAGATATATAAATAGATATCATAGATTGTTAATTTTTAATACACATAAAGCTCGTCAAGTCTCGAAAATCGTTCCATAAGAAATAATGGATTCTAAAAGTACAGATAAAAATATTCTTTGAGAGACATATTTATATTTTTTACGAAAGTCATCCAAGATATTTAAGTGGTGCAATTAGAGATACACCTGTTACATCGAACAAAATACTTCGAAATAGAGATTTATAAAGCCATGAAAAGCTATCAGCATCTTTGTGTCTCAGGGGGTAAAGATGAATCTTTCAATAAATGTTAGTCAAAGAGGGGTGCAGTTCCTAATAAATCGACCTGACCTCCTATCGCAAAATTCCATGATGGAAAGCACTGGCCAAAATATACATTACATCCATTTTCGCAGCGTTTTTGGAGGTTAAAAATTGCACGTGACAACCGCTCTGAAGACATCATCGGTTTGGCGGAATTGTACGTGCAAACCGCTTAGAGGGTTAAAGCTATATACTACTATTTCTATTTGATTTTTCATATTTACGATACTATTATAAATTTATCCCCAAAAAAACAACATATTTTTTGTTTACAAAAATCTATGGAGAACCCTGCTGTCGCTCGACGATGCTAAAAGAAGTATTCGCAGGGATCACATCATATATAACCATGCACAGAAGGGATTCACACGGTGCAGTTAAGATAAAACAACTAGTTCTAGTCACAGGTATTTGTTTAAGATAATATAACGAAAACAATAAACTAACATTAGCATCCTCGTTACAACCGAACCTGGTGCTACTGGCACACTGACTCTTATATAATCAAACATACACAGATATTTGCATATTTACAAAGATGATGTGCTGCCACAAATAAGACTACGACAATTATAAAACTTTACAAATGTCAATACAGGTGAATGAATTCATATTACAATATGTGAAAATACATTACAATAAAATATATACAAAACACTTTACAAACACTAATATATACAAGACATATTTACGAAGATGCGTATGACGTCAAACTTCGGCAAATTGCGTAATTACCACAAATCATATGGTTGCTATTTATATATTTCAATTTATATATTTGTTTATATATTTCAATACAAAATACAAAAAGTTGTTTAAAAAATGAAATAATTTTCGATCTATTGAGATTTAATTGAATAACCAAATTTACGCGCAAAACGCCCGCTCCCGGTACAATTCCGCTGCGAAATGTACCCGCACACAATGTGTTAACATGTTAAATTTCAGTTGAAATTAATTTGTAATATACATAACATAAGGTCTAAATATAATGGAAAGCGGTAAATTCTATACGGTATAAAACGAATTGTCCTTTCTTTATCCTGTATAACGTGATTATGCGGATGATTTATGTGCTTCGCAATTTTTCTTTCTACAATGGTGCTGCATATTAAACGATAGATAATTCTGTAGCTATGAATTTATGCTAATGAAAATACTATCCTACAAAATAAACAAATATAAAGGATGAAAAAATGAAAATAAAATATTTTAACAAGGATAGATTCAAAAATGATGATGAGATTACCGAATAGTAGTATTTTTATTAATAAAATATGAATATTGTGTTTTTAATAAGTTTACGTCATCCTTCATTCAATATCATACATTTTACAGTGAATGTATTTAAATTTTTCTTTGTAATGAGCTGATTAAAAAATTACAGGATAGACTTCTAGAAATAAAAAAAGTCTCACGTGAATATCATATGACATGTTTATTTCCTGATATTTAACCCCTTAACTTCTGTGAGCGTATATATACGTCTTGAGCGCTCAATAAATTGTTTTGGGCTTATATATAAGGCTTCCTGCAATACTTTTCTTAGTACTTTCCTGATTGTCATTAAATACACTCACTTATACAACATTTAACATATACAAGGTATACATATATGCATTACGGGACAGTTATATATATATATATTCGAGTAATTAGACGGACTTCTCGATGGGTGGTTGCAGTCATGGCCATAAAAATGATAACGTTTTAGCTAAAGACCTTTATTAAGATAACGTTGGAGGACGGGTTCCCACTTCATCATAGGGACAGGACAAACCGAGGGATCAGATAGCATGAAGTTATAGGTACAAGACCCTTAACACCTGGGTCAACATCTGTGGGCATATCTGCCTCCGACAGCATGCATCTTCTTTTTATTTGGGAATTTCCTAAACTGT
>CM063506.1:21243850-21271350 GCA_032207245.1 Pardosa pseudoannulata
TTTACAAAGGGGAAACACAGTAAAAATATGATACGTTATATTTAGATTAAGTACATTATTTACAAATTGATATACTTGATCACCATATAACATAACCAGCAATTATTTATGTTTTATATTCATCATTACACAATAATTATTACAATTCTCTTTAGTTATGAGTTATTCCTTAATCAAAATATTGAATTACTAACTGAGGCCTAAATAACCGTTATGAACATGTTAAATCTGTTTTACTTCCAGTAGAGGCACAGGGGAGCAGGCAAGCGCTTTCCTCATGCGGTGTGTCCGGTGCACGGGACGTCGGTGCTGGCGAGCAGGGCTTGGGATTTCGATGTCCAGCTACTCTTGAAGCCCGACTTCGACTCCTTTTTCTTAACTCTCTTTCCCAACTCCTTACCTCGTTTTAACACCCCTTTCTCTTCTTTGCCAATCGCTTATTTGGTGAAATTTTCTTACATCTGCACCCCCTTCGGGAGTGCAGGTAGGCTCATTAAAACCGCCCCTTTTATGAAAGTTGACATTATTTTTAGCCCCTGCCCCCATAACTCAAGGTTACATCTCTGTGCGAGCTTGACCGTTACGCTTGTGCCATTCCTTGATCTATAACGTCTCCTCAGGGGTCCCTCAAACTCGAAGTCAACAATTGCATCTAAATTCTTCTTGTAAATTTCTCCTACAGCTGTGCATGCACGTGCTGACCATGGTGGGAAAGTACCTCGGTACAATGTAATTATAGTATGTATATATATATATATATATATATTATATGCGTGTGTGTGTGAAATATATCAAAATTATTACATCTAATATTGACATATATACCTACAGTTCTCTCCTTTCCGCTTCTCATTCTTTCATACCCAATTTCTCAGTCATAAAATGTCAGATTTAAAGGAGTATTCACTGACTTAAATTCTTTTTATCCGTCTTCTAAAACTAACGCTAGAATAAATGCTAATGTTCTGTCCACTGGACTCATTTTCCTGCTGTACCTGGAAAATAGTTTCAGCCATTAGCTAAATAGCTGTCTATTGTAACGATCCATTATATGACCCAAACATAAGAAGAACGGAAGGTGACATTTCCCAGCGGACAATTATTGTTAGCGGTAGGTAGAAACGCGTGGTCCGAACAAAGCCGTTTGTGTACCAGATTTCTGTCACAAAACAGAGGCAGTCGCTTAAGTGGAAGTAAATTAAAAACTGTCAGTACGCCGGAGCCAGTGTGTCTACGTCTTTATGATGTCTATTGCCGTCAAAAGACTCTGATAATAATTCTAAATCGAGTGACGGTGGGTCCCCAGACGGACAAGTTAACGGTGCCACTAATGGATTTAGGATGATTGGTCGGTTAACTTAAAGAAGAACTTCGGCCACATCTGGAAACGCGTCAGCTGATCCAGGCGGGTCAGTTGACCGCAAAATTGCGTCACCCTGGTTCTGGAAGGTTCCGGAAGAATCACGCGAGGGGCAACCGGGACCCCTGTATAAAGATAAAGAGATTGGTTTAGCCGAGAGAGAGGAGTTTGTTTTTGGTGGAGCCCGAGAAGAGTCCACTTGTCTCACCGAATTGCCGGAGCTTGCTTTCCTTCAGAGACCGCCAGATTCTTTGCTTTCTTCTAAGAAATCGACCTTCGACTTCGTGATCTCATTCTCATCACCTTTAATAATTTTTTATTTAGTGCTATGAAGTAAGTCGCTGAGAGTGACACTTGCTCTCATTTTGGATCATCCTGCATCCTTTGATTCTTAACGAACTCCAGCGAGATACGTACTCTGATCGTTTCGAGCTTCAGTGTAGACGCCAACTGTTCGTATCATCAGATCGGTAGAGTCCCGTACCGGTACTCATTATCGAACTGTTCCTGTGCTACTAGCTTCACTGTACCCACGTATTGTATATTTTTAACGTTTATCCCAGAAGCTAATTGAATTTATTGAATTCTATACATAAATGTATATAATTATTCCCATGAATAAAGCATTTACTCAAGAGTAAACAGATGTTCAGCCTGTATCTTTGACGGCCTCGCCTACCCGTACTCTAATACGTCACACTATGCAGTTTTCGAGCTAACGTAAATGGTCGAAGTTCATTCTTGACTGCCAATAACGCTGAGTAAGCTGTTAGTCTCTTGGGAATTAAATCAAGTAATCCCTCGCTGTTGGATTCGTGATCATTCGATGTAGAACTTTTGCCTTGTAAAGACGTTCGTTTTTAGTTTCAATAAATCTAAAGTTCTACTACGTTGGACTTCGCTGTAGAAATTTGATGAATAAATTTTGTAATGGAGCCTGGACTGCAAATCATTTAAGTTCTGTAATTGTCCCGTAAACCCAGGCAATCCAAATAATAGAGGCTAATTTTTCATTGTAATTGGCGAGAATAATTGTGCCCAACACACAAGCACACACACATATATGTATATATATATATATATATATATATATATATATATATATATATATATATATATATATATATATATATATATATATATATATATATATATATATATTATATATATATATATATATATATATATATATATATATATATATTATATATGTATATATATATATATATATATATATATATATATATATATATATATATATATATATGACATGGTCCAGTGTTAAGGCGAATGAAAAGCAATCTTTGATAATAATAAGTTTATTAAATCATAGTTTCATTTAAAAGCAAACTAGCGCCATTTTCATTTGTTCATGGCGGAAAAACGCGTAGAGTGTGTTGACAGCTCCATGTCCACGCGCTAACTGACTCATATCGGTTCGCTTATTCATTAAATACTTCAAATATCTTTCCACTTGACCGGATGATCCCAAAAGCTTACGCGAGAGTGGGTCTTTTTCATTTATCTTATTATTATAAAAGAGTTTCCTTGTTAAAATCTCTTATAACTCACGTAATTTCCAACTACCCCGTTTTTAGACCTGACATATATATGTAATGAGACGGACTTCTCGATAGGTGGTTGAAGTCATGGCCATAAAAATGATAACGTTTCAGCTAAAGACCTTTATTAAGATAACGTTGAAGGAGGCTTCCCACTTCATCATAGGGACAGAACAAACTGAAGGGTCAACTAGCATGAAGTTCTATGTACAAGACAAATAACACCTGGGTCAACATCTGTGGGAAAATATCTCTAGAAAAATCTGTCTCCGCTAGCGTGTACCTCCTTTTTATTTGGAAATTTCCTAAATTGTCCGCTAGGGCCATGTAGGTTTATAATTGGTCAGGCCCCTTCTCTGAGGGCGTAACCTGTAGCTATTGTGGTCAATTTAAGTTAGAGGTTAAAATCGGGGAATGTCAAAATGACGCGAGGTAATGTATGTATTATATTTAGTTTATATATATATGAGATTTGCCTTATATTTTATAGTATATATATATATATATATATATATATATCTATATATATATATATATATATATATATATATATACGTATATGACATGATCTAGTGTTAAGGCGAATGGAAAATAGTCTTTCTTGATAATAATAAGTTTATTAAATCATAGTTTCCTTTAAAAGCAAAACTAGTGTCATTTTCATTTGTTTGTGGCGGAGACACTCGTAGAGTGTGTTGACAGCTCCATGTCCACGCGCTGACTCATATCGGTTCGCTTAATCATCAAATCCTTCAAATATTTTTCCGCTTGACCGGATGATCCCAAAAGCTTACGCGAGCGTGGGTCTTTTTCATTTATTTTATTATTATAAAAGAGTTCCCTTTTTAAAATCGCTTATAACTCACGTAATTTCCAACTACCCCCTTTTTAGACCTTACATACATATAAATATATATATATATATATATATATATATATATATAATTTAGCGAAACAGATAGGTATTTCTCTGTTAGTCAAGAATAAATTGCCGCATATTTTCCAAATATAGCAATTTTATATGTCCTGATTAATCTAAAAATAAAGTAACCTGCAAAACTGTTTAAAGGGAATAATGGATATTAAAAGTTGATTATTAAAACTTAATTTAAGCTTAGAAAAGTTCAAACGTTTAATGAAAATTATACGTGAAGACATAAGTTCCATCCTCACCAAAGTTATAACCTAATATGTTCAAAAGCATATTCTTACCTAACAATAAAGATAAAATAAAATATGAAAATTTACAAAATTCTAAAGGAAGGAAGTAGAAACGATAATAAGGCAACGTACACAGGACTGAGCACATGCGTCCTTTAATCGTCGACTGAAGATGAAAAGACGTGATGGATAGTGCGTCGTGTTGTATCGCATCGCAAACATGTAAAGTCGCAATTACAGATAAATCACAAACACGAAAAATTGTCGATTCTTTTAATGTGAAATGTATTACTTTAAAGGATAAAAAACACGAAGATAACCACGTGCTTTTACGCGTGTTGGAAATAAAGTGCTATTGAAGACAGGAATGAAAAAACACACTATTTTAGCAAGAGGAAAAAAAAGGAGGGAAATAGTGTTACTTTACGATACAATAAGGAAAAATATCTAAAAGCTATGCCTATCTGTTAATATTCTACTCTTAGATATGTATGTATATATTAAGGCTGCATCGTTTGTCAATATAACGTCAAATATTGATGTTTAAGTATCGCGATAACAACATTAAAATTCTGCACTGCCGGTGTATCCCAGTCGGCAATATTATTTTTCCTCGCGCGCGATTACTTAGATTGTCAAAAGGCATCCTAAATATTCCGCATCACTTATATAATAACAGCCTAAGTTATCTGTCCGTCTGTCCTCGAATTTACGAAGCGGTTGGGTCTGGAAGGGATAGGGACGTCCATATTGGATTATCGATGATTTAGGGCTGGCAAAATTCAAAGCGAGTTCGAAAACGTTTGAAATCTACCCCTTCCCTCCTTTTGATCGTTTAATGCCATTATATCAAGCCCTATCTTCGCCGGTTAAGAACAGGCTATTAAATTCATCAAATTATCACATTATAAGTAGATGAAAACATTTTTTTTTCTAGCCTTATGACGTCATTCATTTAACCATCTCATTTAATCCTTTTTGATTTTAAATTATTTAAATATCGTCTGCATTATTTTCATACGTTTTACCACTGAACTCAGATATTACGTAAACAATTTTCTTTTATATTTGGCTTAAATAATAGATTAAGTACATATGTGATAATTTTAAATTTAATCATCGATTATTTTTTGCTGCAATGAAAATTTTATCACCGGTATTAGCAACAAATTCTTTTCATAAAAGCCTAGGAGTCTATTCCACGGACTAATAACTATCTAGCTTTTAAGTAATATATCTTTAAAAATTAAGAAATTTGTTCGTTTGTGTGTTTGTTTTTTATGCATAACCACCCGGTTTGTCATCGATTCCCTCAATTTTGGACATCATTCATATATACGTCCAAATAATCACTATTAATATTAAAACCTCTGCTGCCCATCCTATCACGTAATATGAAAACATAAATTAAAGTTGGCAACTAACATGCGATCAGTAAAGATAAACAAATCATTGAGCGTGTACCAGATAATTCTCAACCAAAAAACAAACCTTTTTTTTTTCCTGCCTCGTAGGGTTCTTTACAATTCTGGAAAATTAAAAATTTTACTGATCCCGTCATATGACGGTCTATATGCTAGTAAAGTTGTAACCTCCATGGTTTTAGATATTTTTTCTTTTTAGGAGTAGTGGCAACATTTCGAGAAAAAGGATAGAATAAATAATTGAGATGAAGTACGCAATGACAAAAGATGTGTTTTTATTTTGGCGTATTTATTTATTGAAGTTATTCGTATCGGAATTCCTTTAAGTGATCGGTTATAATACTTATAATACGGAATATTTCACGTGTGTAGTGATGTTATTTTATTTACGAATAAAAATTCTGTTGATAGACGAAACTGAAAGTACGAGACATTTCCCAACAAAAGTAATATTTTTTCAAGTTATTGTATTCGTTTGATGTTCACTTCGCTTATTTACCGGAGTAATTGATACAAACACAAGCTAGAAAGTTTTTTTTTAACATTACCACGTCTCCGTCCAGGACTTTGGTAGTATATCCCAATAATATGTCAATAATGAAGCACTCGGGTCAAGACCAGAAAATCCACTGCTCACAATTGTCACTGGTTTCTTTAAATAATATAGGAGAGGACTACTTGATCGCAACAATCAGTGTCATTTCCTTGACCAAAAAATCTCATCATGCCAAATCTGAAACAAAAATTATGCTCATTGCATTTTCGACAAAGAAGATGTGGTAAGCCATGAATTTGTACCAATATGAACACACTGTTAAGGGTACAAATATAAAGAGACTGAGGGTGATAATCCGAAAAAAAGATAAGGAAGATGGTCACTGAATCACGATAATGTTCCCTCTCACATATAGATTGTTATATAGACATGGTTCACAGAAAAGTAAATTTTTTCCCCGCCAGCCTCCCACTTCTCCAGGTTTTCCTCAACTAATTTTATATATCTACTTTACGTAACTTAATTTCAGTTTTTAGTGTCCCCACAATATATAATATTAACACCTGTGATTGGATGCTCCCTTGCGCCCTCACGGCAATATGCAAACGAATGTAAAAAGTTTTGGCTGTAGAGCACACAAAAACGGGTTTTCTAAACAAAACTCAACATCTTTATTCTCAAATTTTGTTGGTTTCTTTTATGGTCTAAGTGTAGTTTTCATCCAACATGAATATAATTCTAAGTTTGTATGGGTAAAACACACCCATTACACGTACATATATGTGTATGTGTGTTTTATGCCGTGGATTCAGCTCTGAACACTGTCGGCCAGCTGCATAGATGATCCGCCAAAGTTGTTTGCGGATAGCCTGAAAATTAAAAAATTACCCCAAATTGATTTGCTTTGGGGCTAAACTCAGAGATGTACTAGTTGCAAACGAACTGTGGGTTTTTTTACTTCAACTTTCTTAAAAAGTAAGTCAAAAACAGAGCTCGTTTACTACTACATTTCAATATGCCAAAACTTAAAATACGACAGCTTTTCCCGCATGTTCATTTATCCACAGAGTTGCTAGCAAACTGATTAAAAAGTTGAATCCTCAGACGAAGACAGACTCACTTTCTCAGGCAAATTCGTAAACCCAGCATTCCTTTTTCCTATTAACGAAGGCCAGATGGTTACCCATATTTGAAAAGTCAGAGCTCAAGTTTCGATAGTGAATCAGACGGATCACCTGCAATGCCAGATAAGCAAAGAAGTAAAATATACAAGATAAGTGCTTTTACATGGGAAAACGAAAACAATTATGTACTTGGTATGAAGTTATTTTCTTTATTTTTCCTCTTCATAAGCACAGCAATCCTTTGCAGGTCTTGTCACGCGGCTCAACCACGCGCACTTTCCAGAGCCTTCTGTGCATGGCGATGTGAAGACCCTCTCCCTTTGTTCAGAACACGAAAGACCGAAATCAGCTGATCTGAATGCCTCCTGTTTCGATCCGGCTACAATTGTGCTGCGACGCCGTGTCTGGGATGTCGACAGTTCCGTTGAATAGGCGTCACGCCTTAATCTGTAGCGGTAATGACCCCGGAGGATTGTTTGGAGAAGCCAGGAATCGGGACAGCTAGCGAAGGAGAATTCAACTAAAAAAACTAACTGTAACCTTAGCTGGAGTTCTCAGGTAACTGGAATCTTAACTGACCAAAAAACGGTTGGCGGGACCGTAACTGACCCCCACATTGCGACTCGAGGCTTTTCGACATTTTTTTACGGAGGTGCTTTGACCTCGTGGAGGCTTCTGCGACTTTTGACAGGAGCTAGTGATTTATGATTATGTCTTTTAGTGATTATGTTCGGGAGACTTGTTAAGTCCACTCACATAAGGAACGGCAGGGTCTCGGACACCGAACGGGGGATAGATTGGGTTTGCATTGTATCCTGGAAAAGCCTTCCCCATTTGTGAGATTATTAAATCTTTTTTTCGACGGTGATCGTAGTGGTTATTTTACGCAAGCAACAATCCTCTACATTTCTACTTGTTTTCGGAGAATTAGAATCCGTTGTATATATAGCAGTATTTACTCCAGAAGCGATTTCCAATTGTATTGTGACTTTGATCCTTCAGGGATTTCCTTTATCACGATAAGGAATTAAAATTGGTGAAAATAATTGTGTTTATGTTAAATACTCAATATATTACACATATATATTTCTAAACTCGGTTTCAAAGAGTTAAGTGATTTTATCAAAGGTAAAGGTTTTATTGCTTCAAAGGAGTACATAGATTAACGCTGTTAACGGAATTTCTTCAAAGGATTTAGTTATGTGAAGAATATATCTATGAATAGTTTGAGTTAGCAAAAGAAATATTAAGAAACTAAATAAAATGCATAGTATTTTCTCCTATAATTTTCGGATACAAAATTCAAAAGAATTGTGTCAATTATTTGTCCTTTCTAAAGAACTATTCTACCTGCGTGGCCTTTCAGCGAATAACTTTAGAGATACGCATTCCAGTAGCTGCCTTAAGAAACAAAAGTCAATCTTGTTTCAGAAATGCGATGAGGAAGTTCAAAATTATCGACACACGTTGAAAGGCTCGTGCTCCAACGAAAACCTATTCAATCCTTTTGGAGATTTCCCTATTCATTATCTTGAAAATTTTCAATTAAATGGGATGTAATTTTCCCATTAAAGATCATATATCATAAGCCAAGTGGACGATGGTACACGTGAGTTAGAAATATGTTTAGAGTACACGTGAGTTAGCAAGTGATACACAGCTGTCGATTCAAGCTGTCTTTTTTATATTATAAAACTGATTTTGTTTGCTTTCTGAGAAATTTTATTTCTCGACCAGCATTTGATGTGCTATCATGATAAAATCGTGTATTTAATCTTGAGACATTTTCAAAGGTCTTTACGTTTGAAGCTGCTAAACATAAATCAGTAAAATACATTTAGGTTTAAGGTACCCGTCTACGTTCGGAGAACTTTTTTCTTTAAACGTAGAAATTAGTTCATGTTTTTATATTTTTAAATTTATTTTTTATATTATCATAGAGAATTACATTTAAAAATTTATTCCTAGAGAAATTTTATAAAATATCTAATAAATGAAGAAAATTTAGTAAAAAAAATCGTTTTTTTTTTTCAAAAGGTCTAATTTTTTAGTAAATTATTTCAATATTTTTCATGCAACACATTTCTTATACACTGGACTAGTGAATCACCTAAAATCTTTGCTTAATTTACATTTGGTAAAAAATTTTGGTCCTTCAAAATCATACACATTGAATTTTTAACGAATTTTCATTACCTTTATATGTAACTATGAGTGTAACATCATTAAAAATTATCCAAATTTAAAGCTTTTAGGTCATTTACTAGAAAATATTATCAAAAGCATTCATAATAATTTTCAACAAAATATTTTAAGAACTTTTTGAGAAATCACATTTCAAGTTTCAACATTTTATTAAAAATACCGTTCTAAGAAAAACGCATTTGAAGTTTATGAAAGCAACTTTAACTATTAAAAAATTAAAATAATGTTTAAAATTCCCCACACTTTCTTGCTTCAAAACTTTCTAATTGCCAAGTTGCTAATTATTAAAAATACTAGAAAAATGTTTAAACTAATCTTCATGAAAATTTTAAAGTTTTGTACAAAAAAATGCTCTTTGAAAGGCTTTAAATTCACAACTTCCTGTTCCGAAGGCGCTACTTCCGTTTTGTTTTGACAGCTGTCACTGATGTTTAAACATCTGTAACTTTTCTTTAAAATGCCGTAGAGACAAAACAAAAACAGATTTAGAAGCCTAAATGTTGAAATTTTACAATAGAGAAATTAAAAAAAAAAGATTTTTGGCAAAAAATGACGTTTTTAACTTAGACGGATACCTGATTTAACTTAGACGGAGCTGATGATTATCAGTATCTGTCGAGAGATCGGCTGTTTTTGGTTTTCCGCCGGTGGCAAGGCGAAAAGAGATGGAAAGAAAAATAAAATGGTTGTTGTTGCTGATGTCGAATGTATTATTTTTTAATATTAAAATGCTCTCCCAAAAACTATTTTTTAGAGAATGGAACAGTATCCTCATCCTTATCAGCAACAAATTTTAACTCACTTTTTACAGCTAGAAATCCATTGGTCTTTAAGGAGATAAGATACAATGAATTTCTATTGAATTCAGTTTAAAATTTCAAGATTGAATTTCAATTTTTTCAATTTTTAATTTTTGATTTTATTTTTATAATGAAAAACATACGGCACAAAATACTGTCAGGAAAGAAATTTTGATTAAAATGCGAGACTATTTGATAAAAATTTAGTCATCCAACAATATTCTAAAAGTGTCTAACAATATTCTCAATATTATAAAAGTGTTCCTAGCTTTACAGCATAATAACCAATTGCTTTTATTTTTTCCATTTTATCTTTAGAATTTATATAGAAACAAAACAATATTGGTAACAATATTGGTATAAAAATTGGATATCTATTTTCACTTATGTGAAATACTATTTATAAGACAATTGTTTAAAATTATACATTGTTTTGGTAACTGTTTTCGCGGTATTACAGGAATAAATTCTCTGTAAATCGGGAAAATGTTTTGGGATTTTCAAAAGCCTACCTAGTTTAATAACAAACATGTTATTAGAGAATCTCCAAAATTTTGAATAAGAGACACATAAAAGTAATGCACCTGAAATATTTTTAAATTAATGATTCAATACAAAATCGCCAAACTGGAAAATATTATTTATAAAGTTTAAAATAATGGTGTACGGAACAAAAAAAAAGGGGGGTGGGTTGTGCAGTAAAATAATTATATTATTCGAAAAATGTGTTTTGATAAAGAAGCTTATACCTAACTTAATTTTTTCAGGACAAATTATCATTTCATACATTTGGTAAAAGTCTAACATTCCAAAGGTCTTTGTCCCTTTAAAGCATGGGTGAGGAGACTATTGCCCACATTAAATGAAAATAAAGATAGGATATTTATTTATATAATATAATAAATTACTACAGAAGGTCGTTTGTTTTTTATGGAAACGATTCTGTAATTTATATTCTCGCGTGCATTTTGAGATAAAATTTTGGTAACTTCTAAATAATCGTCTGCTGCTGTTATCTTTTGATTAGAACGTAAAGGCCGCTCCCCACTATGGTCCTCTACAAGCCATTACCACCGTCTGGAGGGGGTATAGCTTATCGTGGTCGATGGTGGCAGACGATAAAATAGCCTTGGCAGATGATGGCTTCGGAGGCTGTTTTTCTCCAAATATCAAAGGCAGCAGATACGCAGCTAAAGTGCGCAGTAGACCCTATGGACGAATCCATGCACTCGGCTCATTTAGTGGCCCAGTGCGTGGCTGCCTTTGGAGAAAAACCGCTTCCGAAGGCCATTTAATCTTCTGCTATCGTCGACCTCGATAAGCCATACCTCCACCATACAGTGGTAATGGCTTGCAGTGGACCATAGTGTGGAGGGCCCTTAAAATAAATGATTTATGGATGCCTAAGGAAATTGGCATCTGAGAACACTGAACGGACTTTGGAAAATGGCCCAAGAGGAATTGGAATTGAACTGCCAATACTACGAAAAGTTTAGTTTCATGGAAAATTCCAATTAAAGCTATTTTTAAAAATCATGGCTATCAGATAGGAACAAATCGCCTCATAAAATACGGCATTTATACATAAAAATTAATTGTCAAAATAGTTTCCTTAAAGTGCAAAACTTAGTGTGATCATCATAGAGGGAAATCTCTGTCTAGGGAAAATTCTTATCTACAATTTAAAGGAAGTGTAGACGCTACAAACTCTTTAATAAAATATTAATTTAAACTCATGAAACTTGTAGGCAAACAAATTAATGTATAAGCAGATAAATCACATTAAAAATGTTCATGTTGTTGTTGTCTTATTTCACTTGGACAAACCAAGCACGATTGAGCCTGCAGGGTCTCATATTAAGGCCAAGGGATGAGCCTTTCGTTTTAATGAGCACCAGTAAGGTGAAAGAACGACTTCGCTTAAGTGGGTCCCCGTAAATTTGAAGCAGAAGACCCAAAGACTTGGCCTGCCACCACCAGAAGTATTGATTGAGAACTTGGAGGACATGGTGACCACGAACCTATTTTACGTGCCCCTGTCCCCTTTAACGAACACGGCGGAACTTAGGCCGGCTCGGGTTCCGAACCTGCAACCTTTCAGTACGAGATTGTTGCCTTTACCTACCGTGGCTAGGTAATGTTTCTGAAAAATTTTTTTCTCAAAATTATTTTAATGTTTAAAATGCTCCTTGCTATTGAACTTTTCACAATTTCGACTTCATTTAGGTAATTAAAAATTAATCTAAAAGAAGTAGAAAGTCCTAATTTTATGAGAAAATTCAACATACGGACGTAAAAATATTTTCTATGAATTAATTATTTCTATCGGTATCTATCAGCAAAATAATACACAAAAAAGTTCTAAATATATTAAGCAATAACAAAGTAAAATAAAATTCAAGGACGTAAATTAATAAGCAAGTAACATTTTTAAAACTAACAAACATTTAAAAAATTGAATTTTTTTTAAATGTTAACGAACAAGATTTAAAAAAATTGAATTTTTCAAAATGTTAATTGATTTTCAATAGAAATATTAATGAGATTAACTTAGTTATACCTCCATGTATGTCCGTACAAGTTTCATAACTTTAAATTAAGAATGTGTTAAAATGGTTTGTAATTTCCACTTTCTTCTTGATGTAGTGCTAGTTAATATCTACTGAATGAATGACACACATAATGGTGATTTAATTTAAAATTAGAACACATAAATGTATGTGAGGACTTTTTTCGTTAATTAAAAGAATTAAATTTAGTGGAACATTTTGGTTCCTTTAATTTCGGTAGCTTTTAAGTGTCACGGAAACTCAAAGATCACGGACACAGCTTTTGTAACAAAACAATTGTTTAATGCATAGATTAAAATGTCCAAACAATTTTCCGAATAGACAAAGGAATTCCAGACGAGAGGAAAATTGCACTGGGTGTGAGACAACTCCTGGCGAGCAGAAAAATATCAAATTGAAGATCAGGCCTTTTTAAAAAACAAGTTCAACAAGCTATTCTTGATGTACCCTCACTGATCAGGGCGATTTGGCAACAAGGAGATAAGATCTAAAAAAATAAATAAAATAAATAAAAAAAGAAATTAAATTTAAAAAAACTAAAAAATTAAAAATTTAACATTATTTTTATCCCCACTGCAAGGCGTCTGTCGTATTTCATCCAAAGCTCTTTTTCTTCCCTCTCTGGATTTTTGTGCCTCCTGACGTCAGTCTCCTTTCCCTGGGAGGTTAGTCCATCGAAATAGATGCCCTCGCTAGCTTGGGATTTGCCAGCGTCTGACTCTCTGACCCACACTTGTGTACCGCTTCCAATCACTAAAGGAGGCTTGTCAAAGGCGGATACTGGAAAAAATTTCTTAAGCCTACAAACAACCATGCCAGCAATGGGATTCGAACCCACGAACTCCGATTCCGAAAAGCAGCGATAATTTTGCCATTTTAAACAACATTTTACGATTTTTGTGAGCTTTACACATAAATTTAATTTTTCGGACAACTTCATTAGCAGAAATCAGTACAAATATCTTTATCTATTATAAAACTTCATTTTACAGTCATGTTTATATGTGATCTCAAATAAATTTCGAAGTTTTCCTGTTTTTATACGACATCCCGTGATGTTTGGAAGGGCAGATGATTACTAATTATGATAGGCTGTAATATTCAAAGTTGATTAAATTTCATATTTGTTTTACTCTGTGCATCACAGCTTTAAATTTAATATACATTTGACAGAAATGACTCGGGCGTTATACTGGACAATTAATATCTATTAAAATAACCAATTTTATACCTCCAAATGTTAACTACGTTTACATGAACATCCTTTTTCTGTAGATGTAATAAAACGCGGAAATGACTAGCTTTTAGCTGTTGGGAATTTTCCTTCTAACCAATCTCACGTGTTACAAATTCTAAGAACTAAGTAAAAGGTCTTAACTCATCAAATATAAGAACAAAATCAGTTCTATTGTTAAACCAAAAGGCATTTCTATAAAAGAGCACGAGTTTCAACTAGGAGTAAGTGGTTTATTTCCTAATCTGACTATTTCTTATTAGTTACAATTTTGAAAAATGTCAGAATGTGATTAAATTGCAATAGTCTGAAGAAATTTTCCTTTTGTTGAACATAAGGTAGTTGGGTAAAACCATGGGTGGCTTTAGGATCGTACAAACTGGACCCTTGTCCAGGGAGAGAAATTTTAGAGGTGTCATTTTGGCTGGAATTTATTAAATATTTATTTTATTAAAAAAATATTTTACAAAAAACTATTATTTATAGTTTTGACGTCTAGGACAAAATTATTTTTTTTATATGTTACTAATTTAATTAAGGGCATATACAGGGCCGTGGCCAGAAATTGTTTTCGTGGGGGGGGACCAAGTGAGAAAGACATCTTTATTTGAGAATGATACTTGAACTGATGAAAGGGAAAGCATTATATTTCTGTCCCAGAAAGACTTTTATGGTCTAAGCGAGTTTTTTCTAATAAAATACCTGTCCATGTTCATGGACAGCTAGGCAGAAAGCACACACACACACACAAACGTAGGACAAAATTGTCTTTCTACAAAAGGATCTTTTTTTGGGGGGGCGGTTATCCAAATCCCTCCCCCTTGCCTACAGCATTGGGAAAATCAAAGCAAGTAGTTTATTTATTTATTTATTTTACAATACGGGAATTGATTTATGCCCTGGAATATAGATTTAATGAATACACGCAGAAACTGAATTCAAATTTTTGTTCAACAGATATGATTTAACCCCTTAACGTGCACGAGTCACGTTTGGCCAGTTAGCACAGTTTAACTAGTTTAGCTCACTCGAGTTAACTCGAGCTCACTAAACAAGCCAAACTGTGCACACTTGAGATAATTCGACAGGCGTTGTAGTTTATGATGCTATAATTTTTAGCACTCGATTGCAGTCGAGAATTGAAAATAACAGTGTGAAAGAAAAAAAAATCATATTATTGATATTTATTATTTACATGAGATTGTAAGCTATAACACTTACTTATTCTTTATTCAAGCATAAAAAATATATATAAATTGCGACTATTTTCTGCAATGATATCAAAATCCAAAATTGAAATAAAAATTTTGAAAATTTTTGTATTTTGGTAATTTTATTTGCAAGACAACGTTTTAATTTTTTTTTTTTTGGCCGGCCTTTATAATAGATCTGTGCTTTAAGGGGTTAAAAGATTACCTTAAAAATGTATTAAAGACTTTAAAGATTTAGAAGTAATGATTACCGATAGAGAAGCAGAGGACATAAACAAGCTTCATCTGGCAAATGTAAAATATTAGTTGTAGCCTTATTAATCAAATATTAGGTTTCGTTTGGCTAGTCTACTTTTTGCTACTCGGGAGATAATGAGACTAGGATCTGCTGCTTAAAGTAGATTCCGGATTGCTACGAACATCCTTGCCAACAGTTAGATTCGAACATACAAACTCTAATACCGAAGTGCAGCTTACTACCCATTCGGCCATCATTCGGCTGTATTTGGAAAGATCATTTGTAGTTTCAGAGCTAAATTAATCTTTAGATTTCGCACTGAATCTTACTACTACTTTAAGAATTTTGCTTTCATTGAAAATAAGTGTGACAAATTGAGGTGAGTTTCTCGCAATTAAATTTATATCTATCAACAATTTATCTCGTTATTAAACCAATCAGAGGCGAAGCGTTATTGGAAGCTTTGGAGGTATCGTTTCCCTAAGAATCTAAATTTATTTTTATTTTCCTACTCATCCTGTTCAGCGGACGGGCTACATTCCATCTGTTAGCCATATTGTTCTGCTAGCATGGGACAAACAAGAATGTTGTTGTTCTATTCTCTAAATGAAACAGTCTTTGGGAGAGTTTTTTGTAGAGTTTATTTACATGACGTACACACATATATTTCGAAGTCTTAAACCAGATGGTGGGGTCAATTTCGATTCTAAAGGCTTTTATTCTTCAAAAATAATTGTATTCGACATCGTCGGTGACAACCTCCGCTCCATTTTCTTTTCAACTCTATCTTTCTACGTTGCCAATCGAGGAAAACTAAAAACAGCCGAATTAATCTGGAGCTCGCGACATTGTTACCTTAAAGCACTAAGTCCGAGCGCTTTTCAGCGAGCTAAAATACATACTCGTTTCTATTTTACTTTTCGATTCTATTTTATTCATCTTTCTATTCTTTGTTTCTCCAGTTTAGTGGAATACTGCGCGCTAAATGTTAAAGAAATTCTTTCGTACTATGCTTATAGTGACTCTACAGTGAAAAAAAGAAAAAGGTTGAATTTTATTATATTACATTAGTTGGCAAGTACTATTAATTGCAATATAAGTGACTCGCACGGAATCAGTGGTAGCACCGCTTGTCGGATCATCCACTGATTCTATGTGCTGTACCGGCGATACGGGAGACTTCTATAAGGTAATCTCTAATTTGTAAGAGTGCTATTGTGGCTAGTTTAAGGTGCCCGTTTAGGCCGTTTTCCTGTGTTGAAAAATAAAAATTAATACAAAGTCCTAAAGAAGCACTCACAAATTTAAGCTGTCAGTCAAAAGGTGTTCATTAGACATTTTAATAAATATTAGATCTTTAAATCAGAATCCTTAAAATTTGTGAATGAAGGTGCGGAAAATTTTAATAATTTTTGTCTCTTAATCAAAAAAAAAAAAAATCTGCTATTAATAACTTCAATTTTTTTTTTATTTCTGCATAAATAAGTTATTCTCTCTCTCTCTCACTATCTCTGTATACATGCATACATACACACACACACACACACATATATATATATATATATATATATATATATATATATATATATATATATATATATATATATATAATTATTCTGTTCGTGTGTTTGTAATAGAACTCCTCGTAAACGGCTGGGCTGATTTTGAAGAATTTTTGTATATGTCCTTAACTTGATTCGAGAATGATTTTAGATCCACAATTTGACCTGATAGAAAATGTTTTTTTTTTAATTAAAAATTTAGAATTGCGTGCTTATTGAGATTATTATAATGCCGCTTGAAACCCATCACTGCCAACGTATGTATGGTGCATTGGTCAACTCAATGGGTCTCAGGATCGAATCCTCGTTCAGGCGATGTGGGAATTTTAATTTAATCTATTATATTTGTGATGACTGTACACATGGTTGCTTCAAGTATTTTTAAAATAATTTTTTTCCTTACTTTTCCATCAAAAGGGTCCAATTTATAATATATTGAAAAACATTTTACAATTTTTGGAGTTACAACGTTAAAACAGGACAGCAGCTGTGGGGTCGTCTATTATATATATAGGTATATATATATAAATAAATATATATATATCAAAATTATTACCCCTAAAATAGATAATAGACGTTCCTGAGCTAACAAAAGACAATTTATCCTGTTCTAGTAATAGTAAACATTTTACATAAATCTGAATAAACGGGGTTAAATATCTGTCATAGGAAGGAAATCTATATCTTTCATTTGCAAAGTGGCACGTCACTGGGAATCAATTGTAAAGGATTGACAAATCAAAACGCCATTGATAACTTCGTGAATAGCATTTCCTCTTTGGTGCTGACATCAATCGTTGGCATGATATTTAACAAAAGAAATAGCTGTTAGAGTTGCCGCTGATTCTGAATTTCCTGCTTACTACATTATTTTCTTTCTCTCTGCAATTTTAAACATTTTAGTTGCTAAATGAGTTTTTAATTATAGAGCTATCAGTCTAACTCTGGAACTATAGTCATAATGTGGAAAAAGCTGAACCCGGGGAAGGTATAGTAGGGGCTTCGGTATCGGTTCAAATAGTGCGTTTGGCATTTGTTGAGCCCCCACTTTGCTGTGGCGCTATACCTGCTCTTAATCTGCCCGCCTACTTTGCTGGGCAGGTATAGTCCAGCTGTCTCTGGGATGCATAAACAAATAATTCTTCCAAAGCTTAAACGGACAACACAAATTTTAATTACAAAATTAAATAATTAGAAGATAGGACAAAAATCCTATTTTGGCGTCCCGGAGCCTCACTTAAACGCAACCCGAATCAGGTGGACGAGCGTTTCCGTGCATCAAAGACGCGTTTCTCTCCCTCCAACCAGAGGGCCGAACGATGGCCGATTGGTTAGGGTGCTGGCCTTCGGTACCGGAGGTCGTGGGTGTGAATCCCACTGCGGCATGGATGTTCATAGCCGTGTGGAATCGGCTTTAAGATGTAGGTCCCGGTCTCATTAGCCCTCGTGTTGCAAAAAGTAGACCTCAGCACTCCAAACCAAACCAAATACTCCAACCAGAGAGATCTCTTCTCCTCGCAGGCTCTACGTGGACATCCATCGCTGAACTCACTGCACTGTCAATAGATAGCTTCTGGAAACCTGATCTCTTCCGAAAAAGGAATCCTCTTTTTTCGATTCACTGCAGCCCTGCAATAAAACGACACGTCCGAAAAACTTATCAGCCCACTAGCCAGCCAGATCCTATTCCCCAAAGGAACGCCGAGTGGCGGGGTCAATGAGGTCGACTTTCAGATGTAGGGAAGGGTGCACATCTGCTAAAACCAGGTCGTGGGTTCAAATTCCTTACAGCATTGATGCTTGTAGCCGTTCGGAATCGGGATTAACCCTCTCGCTGCGCATCCCGCGATTTCCACTGGCAAAATAGATGTAGCAAAATTTGCGCAACCCGCGATTTCCGCGGGTATGCATTTTAAGCTTCTATTTAACTGTGCAGCCTGCTCTTTCCCAGTTTATTCTTTCATTTTGGCTTTACTGCGATTTTTAATTGTTTATTTAGCTGTAAACTAGCAGATGGCTTTAACTGTCCACATTTCTGTGAAATATAGAAGAATTTTTTGTAGCATTTTGAGCTCGCTTTTCATAGCTGAAAGATGTCTGGCAGGATGAGTTTCGCGACTGATATATAACCTATACTCCTGACGATATTCCCGACACTGATAGCACTTCTGACTCTGATTTCAAGTATATTGAAGATAGTTATAGGGAAACTGATGAAAATTTCTTGGATTCCTCTGCGGATAGTGATGAATCTGAAAATTCATTTTCTATTGAAAATGTTTGACAGTGGTGCAAAATTGATAAGCAAAATATTCCACCAGCTCCTGCTTAATTTCCTTTCATTGGAAATCCCGGACTAAATTTCACTTTGAAAATAATGCAACTGTTTAGAACTATTTTGAACTTGATTTTGACGATGTTATGTTGCAAATAATAGTAAAAGAGACCAACAGTACATGACAGTAATAGACTCATGAGACGAACTGCTCGATACTTTGCAAGCCATATACACCCAAATCCCATCCAGAAAGAGACTCGTAGATAGTGTGCTGTCTGTTGTTAAAAAAAACTGAAGGTGGAACATAAACTTTGAAAAGAAACCCGAATTTGGTGCAAGGATTGCGAGGAAGGACTTTGCCTCGAGCCTTGTTTCGAAATTTATCATATAAGACTTTATTTCTAATAAACGTTTTCTAAGTCTTTTGCATTTTTTAATTAGTATATATGTTTTGCTTTTGCATTTTATAAAATAAATGATAATTTAACCAGGATTAATTTTCAAAATTCAGCTTTTATATCGTTATTCTTCAATTTCATTATTCTGAACACCTTTTATTTAGAACCTAATTCTATATTTAAAAAAAAAAAAACTCTTTTGCAAAAATTTTTCTGTATATTTTAACTCTAAAATGTATGTAGATTTCTAATAAGTAATAAAAAAATATGCAATTTTTGAACCTACTTTGATAAAAAAAATACGAAGCGAAAGGGTTGAGAAGTAAGTCCTGGTCTCATTAACCTTAAATAAATAACTAAAGGCCTTATTACACGCGAATATGTTCGTGTTGAAAAAGTAGTAAATTCCTTTCATCGTAGAAGAATACATGAGTTACTCGTGTCATAGCAAAAAATTCTCAAAATATTAAACGCCTTATCACAAATTAAACTCAACTAAAATAAATCGATTGAAAATGTTTCACTGTAATACTAGAAATGTGTACATTCTTTACCAGTACATGGAATCTTAAACTAACACATGCATATTGCCGTGGTATAATCTATTAAATAAATAATAATCAAATGACGGGCTTCTTGTACTGTGCATTTGATTATGGGCTATACATGGCCGTTTATATCGATGCAATCTATTAACAAAATCGATTAATCTATTGAGTTAACAAAACTATTGTTTTTTTCGTATTTCGGCATGCCATGAATCGACATATAAATACGTAAATATTCAATTATCTTTTCTTTATTTAAAATGCATTAGTTTACCTTTTTTATGGTTGGTTTGGAGTGCTACGGTCGACTGTTTTGCTGCATGAAGGCTAATTAGAACGATCCCTACTCCTTAAAGCAGATTCCAAACTGCTACGAACATTCATGCCAGCAATTATTTTTCTTTATGTAAGTTGTATGTTTAGTTTGTATTTTTAGTATTATTTACTCGCTTTACCTTTGTCTATCATATTCTAATGCATATAAGAATAAAAAGTATATTGTATTAAATTTTAAAAAATGTTTATACAAAAAAAATGAATGTTATTTATAAATACCCGTTGTCCTCCAAGCACTACCTTGGCATGGGAGTAATTAGCGGTAGACGGGCCTTCTCCTCACCCAATGGTTTCTACGACCACAAACCGAAAATTTGGTCAAGTGAGTGGACATATATGTATGTCAGGAATGTAAATGGATTGCCTTCTTTTATTTTTCACGATTAAAAGTTTAGTAAAAAAAAAATCAGCTTAACCAGCTAATATCCAGAAACGTAATATTACGTTGGCCAACTTTAGAGGGAAAAACCTCTACCCTTAATAGTAATATTACGGATACAGGGTTAAGGATACAGGTGTATGCTTTTTTTCGGTGACGATTTGTTATTTTAGCACGTACAAAATCGTAGTGTAAGTACTACGACAGTGTTACAGCAAAGAAAAGGTTAAGTAGGGGATGTATATTTGCCTTTAAACTCTCAGGGCTGCTCTAGGTCTGGAAAGACAGGATCCCTGTTCGAAGTGGCAAATTTTAGAGGCGAAATTAGGCTCGAAGTTGTTATATAGCTTATTATTAAGAAAAAAATTGAATAAAAGTATTTTACAAAATATAATTTCCTATATAATAATAGGCTAAGTTATCTGTCCGTCTGTCGTCGAATTTATGAAGCGGTTGGACCTGGAATGAATAGAGGCATCCATATTGGATTCTTGATGAGTTTGGGTTAGCCAACATTAGAAATCCACCCCTTTCCCCCTTTCTAGAGTTTAATGCCATTATTTCAAGCTCTATTTTCCCCGGTTAAGAGCAAGCGATTAAGTTTATTACATAATAAATAGGTAAAAATAACATTTTTTTTCAAATATTATGACTTCGTCATTACTTTAATCATCTCATTTAATCATTTCTTATTTTAAATTATTTAAATATAGTCTGCATTATTTTCATACGTTTTATCACTGAACTTAGATAGTAACTAAAAATATTTTCTTTTATATTTGGGTTAAAAAATAGATTAGGTACATATGTGATAATTTTAAATTTAATCATCGATTATTTTTTGTTGCACTGAAAATTTTATCACCGGTATTAATAACAAATTATATCTACTTCTAGGCTGTAGTTTCATTCCTTTACTTCCATTAATTACTGTGGCAAAAAAATTGGGAAGAACTTAACGATAATTTTGACATAGCTAAGAAAACTTTGAATTATCTTTCTAAATGAATTCAACGTGATTCTAAACTGCATTTACAGTATCGGAAGACTTTAGAGGAGTATGAAGATAAACAAATTATTGAGCGTGTACCAGATAATTCTCAGCCAAAAAACAAACCATTTTTTTTACCTGCCTCATAGAGTACTTTACAATTCTGGAAAATTAAAAATTTTACTGATTCCGTCATATAACGGGCTAAATGCTAGTTCTTTATAGCTTGGAAACTTGAGGATAATTATTTCATATTACTTTTTACTAACTTAGTTAAAATACTAATCAGTGAAACGCTATATTTTGTTACAATAGGTGAATCAATTAATTCTGTGTAATGCAGATTTGATTTAATAAGTACTTAAAGGAATTAATTTTAGTTTTTGTCAAAGACATTTGATTAAAAGATACCCATAAAATATATTAGCTGAATACTTTAACCGTGAGTGCCAGGAAGCGCTATCGTGCCTCGCTTGTTATGTGCCAAAAATGGAGAAGAGCGATAGCGATTTTCTTGTTTTGCACCGAAAATGTGGAGATGCTGCTGTTGGTTAGTATAATTTTCGAATCTGTTGAAAGCAATTGAATTCATATCAATCGCAGTTTGTATTCATTTTACTCGATTGGGATTTTTAATAATATAAAAATTAAAATAAAATATAGTGGTAAGTAGTAGTGCAGTACAGCCGTGGATTGTGGTACGGTAGACAAAATGAGCTTGTTTTATTTATTTATTTATTTGTAGTATAAAAACTTTTCGCTGTTATATAGAAATTAGATACTGTTTTCACTTTCTCAACAAGTATTATACTGATCATTATTGATGCTATAGAGGAAGAATGGTTAACAAGTAAAATAGCCACAGGAAGACTACCAATAAGCAGAAAGTTTTCTTTAGAAAAATTACCTGGGCGAAACTTGCGACAGTGTAAGGAGTAAAAAAAAATAGTAATGGAATTAGACGATCCAACTTAATTTGCGCTATATGTAAAAAAGGAATTCATGGAATTTGTGCAGCAAAACATTCTTGTAATAAGTGAGAATAAAGAATATTTTTGTTAGTAAAAATTACTTGTTACATAATAATTAGTGTTAATTATAACCATTTCTATTGTTCTCCAAAAAAATTACTACGCATTTCATTCCGCACTATTAGCATATATATAAGAAAACTCTTCAGCACTCAAACGGTTAAAGATTTGGAAGTAATGTTGCTCGATGAAGATGCAACAGATATAAAATGCATTTAAAATTTTTATTAGATTAAAAATTGTTAGTTTCGGCTTTATTAAGATAAGATGGAATGTCCAATTGAAGTTTTTAAAACTAATTTCAAATTTATATTTTGCACCAAATCCTACTATTGCTTTAAGAATCTTGCTTTCTTTGTTAATAAGTGTGGCAAGCACAAATGAATTTCTCCAAATTAAATTTGTATCTATCAATAATTTGTCTCTTTTAATAGAAATTTTTATCATGGGGAGAGGGGTAGCGTTGTACGTTTTTTATCGACAAAATCGACTTTTATGTTTGTTTTTTTTTTGTGTCAAGAAAAGAGATAGCAAAGGGGAAAAAGAATCGCTAGAATTTCGATACCAATACCTTGATTCCAATGTTACACAAAAATAAGCTAGTAAATAATGGGATATAATTTCATTATATTTTATTATTATTATTACTAGCATATAGCCGTCATATGACGGGATCAGTAAAATTTTTAATTTCCCAGAATTGTAAAGGTACCCTATGAGGCAGGTAAAAAAAATGGTTTGTTTTTTGGCTGAGAATTATCGTTCTACAAAAATAATCGATTACAATTATCACTTATGTACCTAATCTATTATTTAAGCCAAATATAAACGAAAATTATTTAGGTAATATCTAAGTTTAGGGATAAAACGGATGGAAATCATGCAGACGATATTTAAATAATCTAAAATAAATGATTAAATGAGATAGTTAAAGGAATGACGTCATAATGCTAGAAAAAATTGTTATTTTTACCTATTTATTACGTGATAAATTGATAAATTTAATAGCCTGGTCCTAAAATAGGACTTGATATAATGGCATTAAATGTTCGAAAAGGGGGACGGGGTGAATTTCGAACGTTTTAAACATGACAGTATTTTTCGCTGTGATACAACCCTTATTCATACCAATTTATTTTAGAATCGGATCTATAGCTTAGGAAAAAATAAACTTTACTCGCTTTGAATTTTGCTAACCCTAACTCATCAAAAAACCAATATGGATGCTCTATCCATACCACGTCCAACAGCTTCATAAACTCGAAGACAGATAGACGGATAACTTAGGCTATTATTACATTACGAGAAGAAAGTTTAAGTCATAAAAAGTTGAAAAAATAATAAACATTTATTTTAAAAATAATAAAACAATTTTGAAAATAATAAAACAACTCGTAGAAGGAACTAATTAGAATATATGAGGGTCGAGTAAACATAGTCCAGTTTAAATATTACGCTCCGCCCTCGCTGCTCCCTCTTATTCTATACTAAATTCATATCAAGAATGAATTTAGTATAGAATAAGAGGGAGAATAAGACTTGAAATAATAGCATTAAAAGCTCGAAAAGGGGAGATGGGGTGGATTTCGAACTCGCTTTGAATTTTGCTAACCCTAACTCATAAAAAATCCAATATGGATGCCTGTATCCATTCCAGGTACAACCGCTTCAGAAATTCTCGGACAGACAACTTAGGCTGTTATTATATAGGGGATTACAAAAAGATGCCTTATAGAACTATATATTTTTCATATGACTGTAATAGTACAAATCTGAATTCTTCAAAAAAAATTTAAAGATTTTATTTTTTAGATATTTTTAGTGTAAAAACTTTGTTTTCAATAAAACGTCTTATAAACTAAAAGAAAAAATTGTGGCTTTTTTTTTACCTGTTTCATTTTGTGGTTTTAAATAGGGATCTTGAGTGGTTGATAAGCCACAGTTGTGGAATGGGTTTGTAGTGAGAAGAAAGAATATTCACTTAGAGGCATGACGTGTTTGAAAGGAACGATGATTTTGTTATTCACTAGCAAAAATAAAAAATAAAACTAGTCATTTTGAAATCGGTAAATCAGTTTACTGGTGCCAAAACAAAGTGCATTATTAAATGCGTAAACAAAGAACAAAATATTTTCTGTACAGTTCAACGTGCAAAGGTGTTATGTCCTCTAAATTTGGATCCAGACATTCGAGAATCGGAACGACCCTGGAAACTGGCCATTCCAGCTACCTCACCGAAGGTTCGGCAGCGGTTGCACAGTCATCTGACCACTCGTCACCTTACAAATCAAAACATTTGAAATATGCAACTGAACGCACGTACAAAAGCGATTTTAGAAACGTCGAGACGGAGCTATTTACTACAGTTGAGTGCGCAATGGAACAAATTTCCAAACAAGGATACTTTTCAGTTAATAGTTACCAAACATGTTATTTATCTTTTGTAACTGTAACCAAGGGTTTATAAATTTATCGACTTTTACATTTGCCGGTAATTCAGTAAATCAAAATTTGAAACCATTAATTTTCGTAATTTACTCGTAATTTATTTCCATGAAAGAGACGTTAAAGATTAGTAATAGTTACTAATACATATAGCTTCTATTGGCTCTCAAGATTTACAGCTAATTCTGGCATCTAAAAAAGAACTATTTTTCCTTACCCATTAATGCTCAGTTCACTGCTAGGAACGGATTTGGAAATGTTCTGTATATTGTGTAAGAAAATATTAAAAATATCCTAAAAGTTATTTTTTAAATATTATGATACCATATATATTTACGAAAATTTTTAAACTAACATTGTTTCAATATTTCTTATATTTAGAACATTAATTTTATACCAAAATTTTTTTTATTAATACTGCTTCTACATATTTGAAACCTATATAAAGTTAAAGAATTCTTTTAAACCTGTTAATGATATGCTTCTAATTCTCTTTTTTCTCAAGTAGTTTTAAAGTTATCAATTTATATATATATATATATATATATATATATATATATATATATATATATATATATATATATATATATATATATATATATATATATATATGTGTGTGTGTGTGTGTGTGTGTGTGTGTGTGTGTGTAATAAGTCGGACTTCACGATGAGTGGTTGCAGTCAGGGCCCATAAAAATGACACCGTTTTAGCTAAACACCTTTTTAAGATAACGTTGGAGGACGGGTTCCCACTTCATCATAGGGACAGGACAAACTGAGGGGTCAGCTAGCATGAAGCTGTATGTAAAAGACCCTTAACATCTGGGTGAACATCTCAGTCAAAATCTGGGGAAATCTCTAGGAAAATCTGCCTCAGACAGCGTGCATCTCCTTTTTGTTTGGAAATATCCTAAATTGTCCACTAGGGTATTGTAGATTTATAATTGGTCAGACCCCTTCTCTGAGGGCGTAAACTGTAGCCCCAGTGGTCAATTTAGGTTAGGGGTTAAAAAGGGGAATGCATAAAGCGCTTAGAGCTTTAGAGCGTGAATTGGAAATTAGTTGGAAACAGAACATTACCCTTAGCCATGGACTGGATTCATATTACGACTTGGAACCTATTGGACCTGCTAAAGGCTTTCCTAAGCCAGGGGGATAAATAACAATTACAACAAACTGGCAGGTTACTGACAAAGAAAATAATTAAAGGCAGCTGCCTTTTTTTTAGTGTAGTTTTACATGCGAGTAAAACTGTAATTTTACCCCTTTTACACGAAAACGTCTTAATGAAAGGAGTGCAGCATATGTGTCATTCTACGGTTAAAAGGTTACTCACCTCTTAAACTATATTAACAGTTTTTTTTTTCATTTCTCTTGTTATTAATCTTTTATTATTATGATTTTATTATTATGTGGTACACAAGTATGCCTATTTGCGCATTTTAATTAATTTTTAACTAGCTTGTAGTAGGTGATTTTGTCAGCAAGCTACAAAAAGTTACTGGGAAAGGCACGAATAAGTTATGATTTAGAGGAGTAAAAATACTTAGGGTTGAAATCTGAGACCGCACAGTAACAGTTAATGATTAAAAGATGGAAAGATAACAGAGTTACTTGAATTTTTTTAAAGATGAAACATAATGTTTACAACAACAATAATAATTATTTTAACAACAACAAAACTGACTTGAATGATACAGAAAGTGGAACTTTCAAGATATTCTAAAATCAATCTTAATTACTTCTGTATTGTGGTGCCCTAGCATGAAAGCTTTTATATATTTTATATATTTTATTTATAAAGCAAAAACTCATAACTCAACAAAACGTACCATATTTTCGTTTCGATAAATCCACCTTTATTTACTCCTTCAAAATAAATAAATAATTAAAATCATCAGATGAAAGTTTCACATTTAGACTTGTGCTGATATTCTCCTCTTCATTAAGCCAAGCAAACAAGATCAAGATAAACGTGTTCGGGAATATAATATTTAAAACTGTTTTAAAAAAGGGCTAAAGTGACTTTGAACTGTGTATAGAAAAAATCAGGTCGATCAGGATGTCAATTATTTGATTGCTGTCAAGAAGGAAACTTTAAACAAATATAATTAGTTTCACTTCATAGCTAAATGGTGTTTCATGACG
>CM063506.1:21276350-21367343 GCA_032207245.1 Pardosa pseudoannulata
AGGTTGAAAATTGTATGTGACAGCCGGCGTACGTGCGAACCGCTTAGAGGACTAGTAGTGCGATAATAAAGCAGAAAAGTTATCTAAAAATTAGAAAATAGTTAAAAGAAAGCACGAAGGTACAAGGCAAAATTTAAGTCCTTTGCCACTGCGCCATTGTGGAAACGTACTAAGAACGTTTAATTAACCTTCTAATTTGAAAGCGCGTTGTTTACTCATAGCTTTGACATGAGAATGAATCCAAAACTTTGTAGGCTTTCTAATCTTTTGATTCGAAAGCCTACAAAGTGTGTGTTCTTAATTCTATGTTTGGATACTTACAATGATGTTCCAAATTATATTTTAATCTTTTTCGTTCAAAAGTGGTGAATTTTACAATACTAGGTCTTTATAAAAACCAAAACTTTGATCTTGGGTACCACGAGCAAATGGGAGCTGTGGCGAAAAAAGTTTGAGAACCTCTGATCTATTGGATTTCATTCTAGTTAGATTTAGTTTTCTGTCCATCACACATATATGAATAATTAATTTAAATGTTTAAAACTCCAATATATATATATATATATATATATATATATATATATATATATATATATATATATATATATATATATATATATATATATATATATATATATATATATAATGTTAAAACTGCATATTAAAGTAATATAAAAAATTGTACTGAAATTTTTTGCCATTTCTCTCACTATTCTCAGTAGGGTGATGAGAAAATCTCTTTCCAGTTTTCAAAGGGTTTTCGGTTTTAGAAAAGATAATGCAATAAACTAGAATTAGTTACATAATAACATTTTTTTCAACCGAATGTCAACTACTATGGATTATTGACCTTAATCAGATCTAAATCTCAAATCCCATTAATCACTTGCTGTTGAAAATGTTATGACACAGTACATGCTAAGTTACATAACAGCTATTGTTAAGTAAAGGAAAATTCATTGTATCGGTTTGATTTAATTACCTTACTTACAACAGCAGCCAGAAGGAAAAAGTGAGGGTTTCGAGAAATATATCCCTACTTCACCCTCCTGGTTGCTCACTGGAGCTGAACTCAGTTTTGAGTGAAGGTCACTCTAGGCAAGCCAATTGTAAGAAAAGGAAAAGGGTGAGAAACAACGCGAAAAAATAGTGGAGGTAAAAAATCGTCATGTTTACCGTCTTCATTGGTTGAAAAGGTGGTAAACAAAACGTTTACTCGGAGATTAAAAGTTTAAATTTCTAGAATCAAGAAACTTTCCACGTTTGACAAGCCCGTAGACCGGGACGTCTAATCCCTTTATATAGTGACCAGTTACAGCAATATTTATGAAAAATTGCCATTTGTAGGCGTAAAAGTTCTGTAACTTCGCCGTAGTAGTAGTTTGTTCGGGGCTCCTTAGCTGAACGCTGTACCCCCCCCCCCGTCGTGAGAGTGAATTAGATCAATCAGGGTGAGCATACGGATTTGCCAGTTCAATTAGGGTAACATAATATTTAAAAACTAGCATATGGCCCGTCAAATGACGTGATCAGTAAAATTTTTAAATTTCCAGAATTGTAAAGCACCCTAAAGGCAGGTAATTTTTTTTTCTGATAATTATCTCGCAACAAAATATAATCGATGATTAAATATAAATTTATCACATATATACTTAATCTATTGTTTAAGCCAAATACAAAAGAAAATTATTTACGTAATATCTAAATTTAGTGATAAAATGCAGAAGATGTTTAAATAATTTAAAATAAATGATTAAATGAGACGGTTAAAGTAATGGCGGCATAATACTAGAAAAAATTGTTATTTTTACCTATTTATGTGATAAATTGATAAATTTAATCGTCTGCTCTTAAAGTAGGCCTTGATATAGTGGCAATAAATGAATTTAATAAAATAAAAATAAAAATTTGAAAAAATAGTAAAATTTATTTTAAAAATAATAAAACAACTTTAGGAATAAGAATTCAAAAGAAAAAGCTGAAATTATTAGATTAATTAGACATTTAATTTAGAAAAATTTGGTTGCGTTGGGGGGCAGAACCATTAACCCGAGAAGTACGATGATCAAATGGGCAGATACTCTACCCATGTGCAAGCCTACATGTAGTGAAAGAAATGATTAGAATATATAAGAGTCAAGTAAAAACAGTCCAGAAATTTAAATATTGCGCTCCGCCCTTGCCATCTTATCAAGAATGAATTTAGTATAGAATAAGAGGGAGAATAAAGCTTGAAATAATAGCATTAAACGCTCGAAAAGGGGGATGAGGTGGATTTCGAACTCGCTTCGAATTTTGCTAACCCTAACTCATAAAAAATCCAATATGGATGTCTGTATCCATTCCAGGTACAACCACTTCATAAATTCGTGGACAGACAGCATAGGCTATTATTATATAGGGGATTAAAATTACATTAAAAGAAATAACAATTTGGCCGTAGATAGCAATATAGATAGTGAAGTGGTAAAGTAAAAAGTTATTAATAGAGAGTAGGAAGTTTAAAAAGGATAGAGAAATTTTATGCAGATGCAAGCATCAATTTTATAAAATTATTAACTAAGCTTTAATATCTCTATTTATAATGGAAAATTGAATTGAATTAATTTAAGTTGAGTTGCATGAAGTTAAATGACACTAATAGTCACCTAGATGGCTTAATCGAAGCATAGCAGGTACCCTAAACATACCATATATTACCATATATTACCTAATATGAATACATGTATACCTACCCTATATGAACCTAAACACCCATTCAGGATAGGTGGCCGTTCCATGCGTTCTTGGCAGCCTAAATATGAAAATAAGTCAATTCTTTTGGGCTATTTCAAATTAGAGTTACACATCAAACCTTTCAAATATGAAATCTGATAAGAAATTCTGCTACAAGATATGTTAAAATGGATCTGTACCTGCCTTATTACATTTATCTAGATCAATGCTAATTTATGGAAAAAATAAAATTATCTCTAGCCGGATCGCATTTAAACAATTCTTAAAAATAAAACTAGAAATAAAAAATATACTACGGGATAGAACAACAAATACTCTAGGATACTATATTTTCCTTAAAAAATTTAAAATAAAAAATCGAGGAAGATATATTTAATTTTAAGTTATTTCTGGGAAATTTTGATATACTCTTTTTCTTCAAACGCAAATAAGAACATTTAGCAGACTTAAAAAAATAAAAGACAGGGGGGGAGATAGCATCCTAGAAAATTTGCTGTTTATCCCTGGAATAATTTTTCTAAAAGCCTTTTTAAAACGCGAGCCGGTCAGAGGGAATTTCTTTTCCCCCCATAAGTTATATTTGTATATTTTGGTTTTGGTGTGCTACGGTCTACTTTTTGCAACACGTGGGCTAATGAGACCGGGACCTACTGCTTAAAGCCGATTCCGGACGGCTACGAACATCCACGCCATAGTGGGATTCGAACCCACGAACTCCGGTTCCGAAGGCCAGCACCCTAACCATTCGGCCCTCGTTCGGCCCCATAAGTTAACATTAAGTGAGAAGAATCCAATATAGCAAGTATAAATCTACCTAAACGAATAATTGTTAAAAATTAGGTCACATTAACCAAGCCAGGAGCGTACGCAAGGGGGGGTTAGGGGTTTAACCCACCCACACACTTACGTACGCCCTTTGCGTACTGTATAAATCAATAAATTTTTAGCATGGTTTGTATACTAGTTTAATTCCCTATTTATTGATAAGTTATATTTTCTTATTTTTTTTTGTCAAATTCATTGGTTTTCTATAGAATATTCACATTTATGCGGTTATTATTTAGATAGATGTTACATTATGAGTAGTTTTTTCTGGCTTGATTAATAAAAAAATTATATTTTTAAACTAAAAAAATCAAATCAAAATTTAACTAAATAATGTTGTCTAAATAAAAAGTCAAAATTAAATAAAATAAAGTAATAAAAGATAATAATTTTTGATGAAATTAATTGATTTATATAAAAAATTAAATAAAGTAATAAAAGTCTAGCTCTCTAACTTAAGGAAATAACAGTGCTCTATTACATACTCGAATTTCTTTTAGTAGTTTCAGAAAGTTATGACTCCCCCTTGAAAAAATTCTGCGTACGTCATTGGACCCAGCGTCATAATGGGAGCATGTACTGTAGGGTTAAGTATGTTTACCATTTCTTAAATCAGTATGCTTTACGTACGTACTAAATTAACCTGAAAAAAAAAAACTATTAGGTTTGACTTCCTTTAGGAAAGCATAAATATACAGGTAGTTAATAGTTGCGACAAAACAATTGATAATTATTGAAAGATTCATAAAAGCCATGCATTTTTATTTATTGCATTACCTAATTTGCATCCATTTTCCTAAAATCTACCTATTGTGCTCAAATCTGTGAAAAAACATTGTTAACTTTTATTCATTTGTCTGTAATGTCACTACATCGGAGCAATACCACAGCATGTATTCAATAGATTATAACGCCTCGTGATGCAGCAATTGTGACATTCTAATAAATATCGTGATTTAGATTTTATTTATACAGTGGACTCCGCTTAGTGTGATCAGTTTGGACCACTTTTGATTTTGATAACAATAACCGATTGATAACAATAAACGATATGCAAAATTAGATAAATTTACTCCCTCCAATTCACACGTACTAAATTTCAAAGAAAATGAAAAAACTCGCCTCATATTTATGCACTGTATATTATCCTTTAAAACATAAGAATTGTATACATAACTAAAAAAAATGATCAATTATAGGCTGCCTACAATTTTTTCTAAGAAGCTCATTGATAAATTGTTCGCAATCGTAATGTTTTATAAAGTCATCGGATCGGTGTTGTACTCAACGTTTCAATGCATTTCTCATTTCAGCACTTGCAGGAGGTGGCTCAGTATCAAGAGATTTTTCATCTGACTCATCAGTTCCATCATTCGTCTGTTTTTCTGTGACAATCTGTCAGACTTCAGATTCTGTTAATGTGGAAGCTACTGGAATGTTTTGATCTACTTTCATCCATGACTCGAACTCTTCAGAGGTCATATCCGAAGGATTTTCTATCATTTCTTGAGATTCCTGGTAATTTTTTATCGCAAAATCAAAGCATAAAATGTGAATACGCTCCTTCTCAGTTCCGATAAGAAAGTTTGCCTTCTACTTATCTGACCATTGACCGCCAGCAGAGTGTGCGTATTTCTGAAAAATTCCAGAAACGTGTAATGTCCTACTCCTTTGTTCATTCTTTATTTCCCTAGGTGGAAGAGGGAGAATTCTCGGGAATTCAAACAACAGCGAAAGGTAAGAAAAGAATGGGTTCTTTCTGAATACATTGTGAATATTCCTTTGCTATTTAAAATGAGGTTCGAAAACCGATAACATTAACCGATGTAACGATCCCATAAAGCGATAATTTTAACATACAAATGAATAGAGAAAATCAAGGACCAAGTTATTTAGATAACAATAAGCGATTGATAACATTAACTTCGATCCCATTCAGCGGAGTCCACTGTATTAGTACATGCTAAGGGGGTGCTCGAGCTCTGGGTAACAGGAACACTGGGTTGGCAGCGGTGCAATGTATTCAGGGGTACCATTAAGGGTATTTCATAGAAAGGTGGCAATAGTAAATGTAAAACTTTTTTTTTAATTTAATGTTTTTCATCAGCATTGGCCCGACAGCCCTTTGTGGGCCTGGGCCTTCCTTAGAAGCTTTTCCCAATCTGCCCTTCTCCCAGCAATTGATCTCCAGTTCTTTACCTTTAAGATGGCAAAATCTTCATCCACACAGTCTTCCCACCGTTTCTTAGGCCTTCCTTTTGGTCTTTTATTGGAAGGGAGTGCATTAAAAACCCTCAAAGTTGTTCGTTCTGGGCTCATTCTCATTACATGTCCTGCCCATCTCATTCTATTCAGCTTTATAGATTTGATAACATCATCACTGTTAAAGATCTTATATAATTCAAAATTATATCTTTTTCTCCAGTTGTTATTTTCAAAGACAGCACCAAAGATGGTTCGCAGGATCTTCCTTTCGAAGGTTGCCAACATCCTCTCTTCTTTTCTTGTTAGGGTCCAAGTCTCCGAGGCATACGACAAAACTGACTTGATCAATACCTTATACAGTAACATCTTTGTGTTTCTTTTTATCAAAATTTAATGCTTTTAGTATAGCAAAAAAAAAGCATATCAGTATAAAGAATAAGTTTTTTATATTTTTTTATTTTATTTCCTTGTACAAAGTAAAAGAAATATTGTATTCGCAAAAAATCAGTCACCGAACTCGTGAACCTTATTCTTTATTTTAAACCTTTAATTAAATTTTTTAAGATAGTATATTGGTCCTCATTATCGTCTTGCAATATTCCGTTATTTTTCATCGCCATGCAATACAGTACTTCTGACCTAGAGGGCCTGGCTCAGGAAAGTCAGAATAGAGAGCTCCTGTGAGATGTCAAAAAATCAAGTCTTAGATTTCAAAGAAAATATTCATTTTGAACATGTATGAATCAATTTTGACAAGTTCCAGCAGGGCCGTAACTAAGACGTGGCAAAGGTGGCATTAGCCACTGGCGCATCAGTCATAGTGGCGCTGCACAGTGAGGAAAATGAGGTCCGAAAGAACACGATTTGCCCCAAGTAGAAATAAGGAAAAAGTTGAAAAATACTTTTTTTTTTATTATTTAATCAGATTTTATCTTTAAAATCCAAAGTGTTTGAAAATTACTGTTTTCTGAATCTTCTTATTTTTTTAAATGTTCCTAGAGATTAAATTTGTTATAGACTCTTAAAAAATGTTTACTAAACACTCTTAATATGTCTTTATATAAATCCGGGTATTCGTTTTAAATTTTAAATTTATTAAAGTTATTAAAACTAAATTTAAATTTAGAAAATTATCATTTTTTTATAAAAATTCAACGTACAAATAAAAAAAAATATCCCCCTCAAATAAACTATTCAGTTTATCAGAAAAATAATACCACTAGAGTATTCGAAAATATATTGAGGTATTAATAAAATAAATATAGAAGAAAAAATTAAAAATTAATATACTAGGAACATTTTAAGAATTAACAAAATATTTTAAGTTTATTCTAAATATATGATATAGAAAAAAAATTATATATTTTCTTACTATATTGGGTGGTAGGTCGCAGATCAGTTTTTTGCCACGTGCGTTAAAGGACCTCGTTACAGCCATGAGTTCCAGTGCCTGTACAAGGAAGCTTTAAGACTTTAAATATCCATTTTGACCATCTCTCAGAGCATTTTGACTGTTTTGTTGGGACCTCTGTACGTAGTGTTTCGCATAGCCCATGATTAGCCGCAAAAGATAAAAATTCCATATTTAAGGCTTTTATAGCATCTAGTTTTGCACCTTCCCTTTTGATTGCAATAAGCACCCTGTATAAGGAGAAAATTTACTATAACGTAACATTGCTGGACATAACTGAAAAACGATTAAAGGTAAAATGCTTAAATTTTGTATTCAGAACAGTTTGCTAACAGCACTCTATTTATCCTCTTCACTACCAGCTATATAAAAATTGCATAAATATAATTTTTTTTCCTATGTGGACCTATATAAGTATCCCTCTCAAATGCACAAAATGCACGTTTAAATCTAAAAAACTATTTTAACACAAATTTTAAACAATTTTTAATTAGAACACATTAATTATAGGACTTAAAAACCATTAAAAACAAATGAAATTTAACTATTTTTACGAGCACACTGCTTCGACGCAATTTCTTACGAATCGCTTCAGAATAACAAATATTCCAGAAGAACTTCTGATTACTGCTGCAATTTATTGGTATCAGTCAGATGCTTAGACATCCTCGCATGTGTACCTAAGTTGTTAACTACCATTTTTTTCAACAGGATTATTTTTCAGACGAAAGAGTCGAGGTCCACATATGTGGACCTCGACTGATAGTGAAGAGGATAAAGAGAAATTTCAATATTATGAAATTGACTTTGCATATCATAACTCAAAATGATTATCTGTAGAAAGTTGAAATTTTGTATTAATGTAAACTTTCACTTTCATTATTAAGGTATCCGTCTACATTCAGAGAACTTTTTTCTTTAAACGTAGAAACTAGTTCATGTTTTTACATTTTTAGATTTATTTTTTATATTGTCATAGAGAATTGCACTTAAAAAATTTATTCTTAGAGAAGTTTTTATAAAATTTCTAATAAATGAAGAAAATTTAATAAAAAATCGGGTTTTTTCAAAAGGTCTAATATTTTAATAAATTAAATTATTTCAATATTTTTTGATGCAACACATTTCTTATACACTAGACTAGTGAATCACGTAAAATTTTTGCTTAATTTACATTTGGTAAAAAATTTTGGTCCTTCAAAATCATATACATTGAATTTTTAACGAATAATCATTACCTTTATATCTAACTATGAGTGTAACATCATTAAAAATTATCCAAATTTAAAGCTGTTAGGTCATTTACTAGTAAATACTATCAAAAGCAATCATAATAATTTTCAACAAAATATTTTAAGAACTTTTTGAGAAATCACATTTCAAGTTTCAACATTTTATTAAAAATACCGTTCTAAGAAAAACGCATTTGAAGTTTATAAAAGCAACTTTAACTATTAAAAAATTAAAATACATGTTTAAAATTCCCCACACTTTCTTGCTTCAAAACTTTCGAATTGCCAAGTTGCTAATAATTAAAAATACTAGAAAAAATATTTAAACTGATCTTCATGAAAATTTAAAAAGTTTCTTCCAAAAAATGCTCTTTAAAATGCTTTAAATTCACAACTTCCGGTTCCCAAGTCGCTATTTCAGTTTCGTTTTGAAAGCTGTCACTGATGTTTAAACAGCTGTAACTTTTCTTTAAAATGCCGCAGAGACAAAACAAAAACAGATTTAGAAGCCTTAGAGTTGAAATTTTACAATAGAGAAATAAAAAAAAAATATGATTTTGGCAAAAAATGACGTTTTTAACGTAGACGGATACCTTAAAGTAAAAAGCTTATTGGTTTTCCAAACGGGAGGAGGTGAAAGGGTATAATTTAATAAACTAAATGATATATATATTACACTTCACACACGCAAATAGGTTTCCGATAGATTTGCAGAGTTTCTACTTGAATTTAAATGTTACATGAATTATGCATAAGTTTTAAGTATTACATTTCATGTCAATCACAGAAATACATATATTTATTTATTTATTAACATCATCTAACAATATATCTAACATTGTTAAATATAGGTAATCCTTCGTGACGTATGATTTGAATTACTAGAATAACCCATTATATTACAAAAGTCTAAACATTGAGACAGAACAGTATAGTTCTACACACATAATTTAGAGAAAGGATAGAAATATATGCAATGATAAATTAAAGAGAAAATATTTTAAAGTATCATTTATGCATTTCAGTTCTACTTATATTTGCTTTTCATTATATATAGAATTCTTCTAAATTCAGAAAAAGGAAAGAAGTAACCAAATCATTGAATGAAGTAGATAATATTATAAAGATATATAAATGTATTTCAATTTAATTAATATTTGCATTTCATTATATATGGGTTCATCTGATATAACACATTAAAGTAGAGTTTGACAAGAAAAATATAGATATGAAAAACATAGATATATAGTTTTATTGCTCATTACTTCTGGGTATAGTGCAAATGAAGTATTTAATTTTGAAAGATTTTAGTTTAGAACAAAATATTTATGTAATATAAAATCTCAATATAACAAAAATTAATGCTGCAAGTCATTACAAGACAGTAGTATTTGATTCAGAAAACACAAGTGCCTTGAGAAATGAAACTACTTTGAAACCTGAAGAAAATGTATAAATGATAACTCTAATGACACATCATACAAAATAATAAAAGATATATAATTTAATAGGCATATGAAGAAGTTATATGGTGTTTACATAAGATTTTTTTTCTGGCAAGAAAAAAAGGTATCAGTGGTTATATTACTACTTTGAAACTACTTTGAAACCTGAAGAAAATGTATAAATGATAACTCTAATGACACATCATACAAAATAATAAAAGATATATAATTTAATAGGCATATGAAGAAGTTATATGGTGTTTACATTAGATTTTTTTTTCTGGCAAGAAAAAAAGATATCAGTGGTTATATTACTTACACAACAATGCTAATGTTGAACATCATAGCCGTAACTAAGGCGTGGCAAAGGTGGTATTTGCCAAGGGTGCATCATTCTAAGGACCGTTGCATCGTGAGGGCAATGGAGTCCGATTTGGTTTGGAGTGCTACGGTCTACTTTTTGCAGCACGAGGGCTAATGAGACCGGAACCTACAGCTTAAAGCCGATTCCGAACGGCTACAAACATCCATGCCACTGTGGCATTCGAACCCACGAACTCCGGTATCGAAGGCTAGCACCTTAACCAATCGGCCATCGTTCGGCCAATGGGGTCCGAAAAAGGACGATTGGCTCCAAGTAGAAATAAGGAAAATTTGAAAAATACTTTTTTTTATTAGAAAATCCTATGTGCTTAAAAATTATTTTTATGAAATTTCTTATTTTTCAAAATGCTTCTAGAGACTAAACTTCTTACAGATTCTTACAAAATGTTTACCAAACTTTCCTAATAGGTCTTAATATAATTCCGGGTATTCGTTTTAAATTTTGAATTTATTAAAGTCATTAAAACTAAATTTGAATTTAAAAATTTGCCAAATATTTTTATGAAAATTCAACGTCCAAATAAAAAATAATCCCCTCAAATAAACTATTCAGTTTATCAACAAATTAATATTCCCTAACTATTCAAAAATATTTTTAAGTATTATAAGGAATAATAGAAAAAAATTAATTTAATATGCTAGGAACATTTTAAGAAGTAACAAAACATTTTGTAAGTTCATTCTGAACCTGCGGCTCGCGAGTCACATACGGCTCTTTGAAGGATTATTTGTGGCTCTCGATAAATGTACCCCGAGTTCCCTTTTCATTTTTGTTGTTATATTTTAAAAAAATTATTACAGGTGATGGAGCCCCGGCAGTGCTGGGTAAAAAAAATCGGTCTTGTTGGGCTTTTAAGAGATGATTCTCAAATTCTACAATTCATACCGATTTACTGCATAATTCACCGATAACATCTCGTTATAAAATATTATGAAAACAGTGTAATACTTTGTAAATTACATTCGCACCAATGCAAAAAATCATCGAAAATTCAAACATTTCCTTGAAAAATTAAAGGTCGAAGAACTTCCAAATGACATTCAATAAATATAATTTCTGTAAAAAAAATTTAATAAATTTTTTGAATACCGTCTAAATACGTATTTAATTGCAGCTCGCGAAAAATTTCAAATTTTGAAAAATGGCTCGGACTATCAAGGAGCTTTACCACACCTGATATATATATACATATATAAACATGTTTATGTATTTTCTTATTATGTTTGGTGGCAGAGGCAAAGACCAGTTTTTTGCCACAGGTGCTAAAGGAGCTAGTTACAGCCATGATGAACAGCTATGAAACATTCAATTTTACATTAGATTTAAGCCTGTGATTTTGTGAACTTGATGAATCTATGCCTTTGCATAGAAACTAAGATCTAAAAGTTTCCTGATACAAACCTTAATTTTTCATTAAAAGCAAGAAAAAAACAGCTTTGAAAATAAATAAATAAAAATACATAGAATTTGATTTTTTTTCATAAAAATTCAAAGTATATTGGTTTTACAAAAGAACTTGGATTTTATCAAGCCCTAATAATTAGTGACAAAATCTTTCAGCTGCATGCTTATTCTTGTGTGCTAAAATAAAAAGATAGCCTTTCACCTTTTAAAAATATTACAACTAACAACTTATAATCAAAAGCATACCTGACTAGAAGTCCATAGAAGTAACACTAAAACAAATAGATAATACAGAAAAATAAAAAAAACCCTAAAATTTTAAGATTTATAAATGTAAAATAAAGTCTGAAGTTCTTTATGAAAAAAGCTAATGTTTATATTAATCTCTTATATTTACTATTTTTTACTAGTATGCATGTCAAGAACATATAAATAATTTTTATGCTTTGTGACATTACATTATATATTAAACCAAACCTATCCAATCTAAACAACTATGTGGGTTACTTTGGTAATGCCAGGGGTGGACCTGAGTGGTACGACCTGGTAGTTGGGATAAGCCTGGTGGGGCTCACTGCCAAATGGGCCTGGATTGGAGCATGAATACATGAATGAATGTCTATAGTTTTAGTAAGGCAAAACTTTAAAATAATAGATTATTACTATTCCTAAATTAACAATAAAAGAGTTAAACATTTATAACTCTGCTTAAATAATTATAACAATAATAACTAATAAAATAATTGAATAATACATTCACTATCAGTGAAATATTTGTTTCAGTTATATATTTAATAAATTAGGCCATAAAAATTTTAAAGTACAGGCAGCAGTTTGGCTACTCCTTCTTAAGAAACACATAAATTTATTTATGCTTCAAGTATGTACTTTAGGTAGCTCAAAAATTTCTCAAGATATTTTCTTTAACGGTCGAATCTGCCATATTTCTTTAATATAACAAGCTGGTAGCCTACCACACTCATCTCCAGCACACAAAATCACTCCATTTTCAGATTCATAAAATTTAAAACCATCTGAGATTGCTTTGTTTGTGTCTACCACAATGAAAATTTCACAGTTTTTTCTCATCCCACTAATAACACCAGGTTGTCCAGGAAATTTTGAAGTAAAATGAATGTGATTTCGATTCATTCTGTTCAACCCCCCAGCTTTTATAGATTCGAGGTTACGAAAGTACGAACCATGAAATACGGATTCTGGAACTAGATCTTTTGGGAGCAATTTTAAGAGTCCATCTTCTTTAATTTCAATAGAATGCCCTTGATTAGCTCTTATTTGCAACACACCGCTCTCATCTTTCGTACGCAAAGTAAACCTTTTCTTGTCATTCGTATCAACCACTCTTTGAATATCTGATAAATTATACCATCGAAATTGTTTCAATCTCAAAATTTTTTCTACATCTATAAAACCACCATCGTCAAAACAAAGACCTTCTTTAGCAGCACCGTGCCGTAACAACCATGATAGCATTTTTGAGAGTTTCACATCACTAGCACAGCACATGCTGTAAATTCTTGGAAAAAACTAAAAAGAAAATAATGAATATATATCTTTCAAAAGTTTTAATATTTTATAACATCCATTAAAATTAAATTTGTTAGGTTTAAATGAAAAAGATACAATAGTTTTACGTCCATTAGAAAGCTGCTTCATTTTATTTAAAGAAAAATAGATTTCTGAGCTAGATCCAAGTCCGGATTAAATTTCTCACGCATCTAAGGTATTTGTTTATTTACGTTCAGACACGATTACGTTGCCATTACAATCTGACAAGTTGTTTATTTATTTTTGATGTAAAACTTATTTGTAGAATCTCAAACTTGATATTTTATTTCTAGAAACAAAATGAACCTAGTTTATGTATTTATTTTAATGATTGAAAAGTGTTAAATTATCGATAAATTACCTTTAACACTCCCACTTTATTAAAAGTTTCAAAATGGCAACGATCTTGCGAAGTGTTACTAAGCAACGAATATCAAACTATTTTTAAATATCTACTGTAATGGTGGAAGTGAAACTTTAATTATATATCTATATATTTGCCAACCACCTCTAGTTTAGTATAAAATTCATTTAATTAAAATCAACTTTTTAAAGATAATTCCTGGGAAATGCTTAAGAATAGTGTCGTTTAAACGATTTTTTTTAAATAATTTTACCCAAATTTATCAGAGATGTATCCAGAGAAATTGTTTATAGCTAGTGACATATTTATATCATTTGCTATTGATATATTAGGAATAATTTATTACCGGTTAAATACAAATATTTTTTGAATTATTTGTGAACCAATTAATACATGGATTCGAAGTCTGAATTTCTTCGAAACATATTTCGGGTGCAGTGCCTTCCTCCTTGTAACGAAAGAAAAGTAAATTTGAATAAGACATATCAAGCCTACTGTGTGAAACTAGACTATGTAGATGGTATTGATCAGGTGCAGATTTAAATTTTCATTTTGTTTCATTTAATATATCTATACATGTGTGTGTGTGTGTAGTTTATCCTAACGATATTGTTCTGTACACGTAACAACAACATTTAATATTGTTTTTCCTAATATCATTTGCATTAAGAAAAAGTAATTATTTTGTGCTCCTGTGAACTAATCAGCATAAAAGAGGAATGTGAAAGATACTAGCATTTGGTCCTTCTTTCAGAAAGTTTTAAAATTTAGAGATAAACATATGTATGCCAGTTAATATGACTATAAAATAACACAGATGGGGAAGAATTTGTTCCCAAAATTTTGTTGTGTATTGGTATAAAAATAGTAAAATTAAGTATATGTAAAAAATTAGTTCCTACTGTTATACGAACATGAGTTCTTTGCCCTCTTTATAGTTTGTGGATATATAGCTTGTGAAGTTTTAACTGTAACAATAACAAAAATATTGTGTGTATCCTAGGACCTGTGTTTTAGTTAAAGTTTTCATTTTAACTAAAACAATTCCCCCCCTTTACACACCCACTCATCCTGTTTTTTGTTTCTAATAATCAGAGACTGATTTTAAGAATTTTTAATTTTTTTAGGATTCAGATTCTGATAAGTATCATCTACAAGCTACTTTATTTGATCAAAAATATAAGAAATTTGTTGGTAGTTCCTGGAGAGGAAGTATTCTTTTAATAAAGAATAAAAAAATTTCTTTCCATCAGGTATGTATGTATAACAAACAAGCTTTATAAAAGTTTTTTACATTTTTTTTGTAGTCTGTAGTTAGCATACATTTATTTTCTGCTTACTTATACTCCTAAATTTAAAGTATAATAATGTTTTTAGAATATTTTTTAATGTATTTAAATAAAAATTTTTGGACCATCTGAACATAAACTGTTGAAATAAGAGAAGAATTTGATTCTCAATTTTGATACCAAAGTGTGATATAAGCTCTTGCTGCTTTTTGAGAAGTATAGGAATGACAATCAATTTTTTAAATATCTACCAAGTTTTAAATCTGGTTCAAATATTTGTTTTTAATTTTTTGTCAATAAAATGGCTCTAAATAGGCAATAGTTTGAACATAAAATTACTGTTAATAATAAATATATTTTTGTTTTATAAGTAATACCTTTACATAGTGTCCCTTTATTTTGATTCGTAAGGGATTAAAAAGTTTTTTTTTTAGTTTGCATTTAATAGATTTGAATCATTGAATATAAAAAAATTAAAAGTTCCCCTTATTGCATTTTTAAGAGGCTTTACTGTATTATATATCTGATTGTATGTACTATATCGATAATTGTTTAGCTATTACTCTCTCTCTCTCTCATATGAATGTATGTGTGCATGAAGACATGTCTATCTGCTTTTATTTGTACATTCCATGAAGTAAATTGTTTTAAAGATGACACATTAATTGATAATAGCATACAAGTTTAAAATTGTTCAGTGTAAACACATTTTGCAGATCTTTAATAGTAAGAATTCCTTGAATGTTTCATTCAGACTGTAAAGTGTTAGCAGAGAAAGAAACAAACTTAGATTTTGTTAAAATAGCCCAGTTATTAATTTAAAACAAATCTAAACATATTTGAATGTGAGTATTTAGTAAATATTATTACTAAGCAATATATGGGCTCAGAGGCGTACACAAGGGGGGTTAGGGGTTTAACCCCCCACTTTGAGTTCAGACAAAATGGCAAAAATAAAAATTTTAGTAGAAATTATGCAGGCATTATTTTTTAGAATTATGAACCACCCCCCTTGATAAAATTCTGTGTACGCCACTGTATGGGCTTCTCTAATAATAGCTCTAACTGGGTTTCTTTACCCATACACAGATGTAAATGAGATTCTCCAAACTGTGGGTACACTAAACTGAATGGTTAAAACAGCTAGAAGTAACATGGTAACCTTCCATTATTTTATTATTTTATAGTCGATGGTAAATTGCCAAAATTCTAGCTTGAAAAGAAGATTAAAAATTAAATATGTGTTCTTTTGATTAAAAAGGCATGTTATAATAAGGGCCTATGATATATAAATATTATTAATAAAGTTTTTTAAAAATATGATTTTTGTCATATTTTTTTTTTTTTTTTTTTCAGTTTCATTTAGTGGCTGTTAAATGTTACTAATTATTGTCTCATCTGTGTAAATTGCTCTGTAATATATATATTTATATAAATACATGAAGCCTTTTTTGCTAGATTTGAAATTATCAAATAAAATAGTGTATAATTATGCATGTTTCATTTAGTTTCAAGTTATTTCTTACATTTTATATTATAACATTGAATTAGCAATATAAAAAATGTAATTTATAATATATATTATCTTTGTACAACAAAAGATCTTAACAGCCCTTATTTAAACTGTGATAAATTTCTCTTTATAAATTACTTTAGCATTTTAAATATCTTAAACCATTTTAAGGAAATTATAAAATTTATTTCAGAGTTTTTATTTTTATACTGCAATTCCTGGAAATGAATTGATTTTAGTTGTTGAACTGATTTTGGAGTCCAAGTCATCAAATTGTTATAAAACAGTAGGTTGGATATGCATGCCTTTACTTGACAGTAATGAATCTAGTCCTACTTTGGAGAATCTAGTTAGTTATAAGTAAGATTATTTTATTTTATTTTGAAACACATTTTTCAGTTAATCTGTTTTTCCAAAATTGTGTTTATCAAATATAATAATTATTTATTTAATTGTAAATTCTGTTCATAAATGACTTAAATTTTTTTCTTTTTTAACTTATCAATGTATGACATTTATCTAATGATATTTATCTATTTTTATTCGAACTATACATTGTAAAATTTTAGAAAAAATTCTAGCTGTTGTAATTGTTATAATTTATTCTAAAAGAAGTAGTGTATTTCATTAGCCTCATTTAATATGAGGCTTGAATTTTATGTTGTTTGTGCTCTAGGGAAACTCTGGAATTCTGAGGATTTTGCACAAATAGTCTCCAGATTTTTGAAGAAATAAAATCACAAATTACTCTAGTTTACTACTTCCTATGTACTTTAAAAGTGTATCAAAGTATGCAGCCAGTTCTCTATAAATAATCCCGCAACTACTGTGACACTGCCTGCTAGACCCTGAATTTTAAAATAACAGTATGAAACTTAGTCTCTTTGGATGTATATTGTAGGAAACTTCTGATATAAACAAGGGTCATTTATGATTTTGTTGAGTAGAAATGTTTAAAGGTGGAGGTCATGCAGTAAGAAAAGAAACTAAATACTTTATTTAAAGAAATAAGTGTGGTAATTTAAGAAAACCTGCTTTTTATTTAATTTTTTTACATGGTAAAATTCAATTAAAAATATGTTTAACATATATTCATATCTATAAAATATTTTTTGTAAATTACTCTTTATAGAAGGGATTTCTCCCTCCCTCCAAAATGTTGTTTGCTAGTTTTTGTATTCCTTATGATGTAGAAGTCGATAGAATTTTCGGGGATTTTGTTTGGTTCCACAAACAACCCTGTTTATATACTGTCCATAAAAATTTATATTACAGCATATTTATGTATAGCATATTTCATATTTAATTTAATTTCAAATGAATTTTGAGATTTGTATGCTGTCCATAAGTATTTTATCTCAGCATATATAATTGCACACATGTACACACATAATGTACACACATATACAATCTATAGTAAGATTGTCAGTCATATTTAATATTGTCTAAAAGGTTAAAAATTTCATCAGTTTTTAACCTTTGATGAATGTAATCAGTCTCATATTATATCAATTTACATTCTAAAAATGTTTATTTTAGGTTTATTCATTCTAATTTTGTAAATATTAACATATTCTCAAGTAAAAGTTTTCCAGAGTATAAAGAATGTGATAGTGAAAAAGTAGAGTGTAATAGAAATAGTGTATTATTTTAAAATTAATTACTAGTAAAATGTTATCCAAAAATCTTATCTAGTTAAAAGTAATACATAAGAATTACTGATTAATATTTATTTTACTTTATTTTGTTTGATTAAAATATTGCTTGATTTATATATTTTAATCTAGGATTTCATTACTTCATGGCACACCTTTGGCACTGCTCATTTTAAAAGATGAAAATAAGGGTTTGTAATTTAAGTTTTTCCTCTTATATATTTTCAGCATATATTAAAGCTTGTTCTTAGTTTCTCAATTTGTCATTTTTAGGAGCAAAGCTGTCTGATCATACTACAGGAATAGAATTTTCTATATCCTTAATGCCTTACCCTCTCTTGCTTCAAACTGTTCACTTGGTACCTGAAAATGTTTTGTTTGATGCTGCACATGTAATTCCTGGACTGATAAGTGACTCTCAAGAGGCCCTAAATAGTATACAATTTTTTCATAATTCTCCATTATATATATTAATGGTTTCTTCAAATAAGACACTAAATTCATCTGGAAAGTTAATAATTTTTAAAATAAAAATATAACTTTTTGTTCATAATTCCTGTTTTATAATAATTTTGGTAGATAAAATTTTCAGTGATAGCTTGAGTAAAATATTTTTGTAATGCATAAGCATGATATAGGAGACATTTTGGATTGTTTGGTTCAGTAAAATTAACATGAATTACATACAGTTCTACACAAATATTAATTTAGGGTTGCATACCTTTAATCCTTTAGCGGACAGTGGTTTCACATTGCAACCTCCTATTAAACATTTTTTTCTCTATTTTTTTTTTTTTAGAAATATGAATGTTTTTTTCGGTTTTTTATGTTTTTGACATTTAAAAATTACAATAAATGATAGTACTACACTTAATTTATTTTTTTTCTTTTAAAATAAATGTATTTAAACTTGATGTACCTGGAAAGTTAATAATTCGATTTTTTCACGTATGACCCCAAGCAAAAATATCTATTCAAACAACATTTATAAATTGTTAAACTATTTATTTATTATACTTTTTAAGAACACTTATTTATTGTTCTTCCAAAATAATTAAAATTTTAAAAAGTATTATGTTCATGCTGTACAAGGGGGTGGGTTTGTCAGTTAACCTCCCTCAGTCCCTCCTACGATATTCTCTAATGCAAACCTAAGGATTGTAAAGAAAAATTTTAATACATTTTGCATTTATAAGGTTCATAGGTAATATTTATAAACTAATTTCATTAAATTCAATAAAGTTTATATAGGTGACCTTTAAAGGGTTAAGGTATTTTCAAGAAAATATTTTTATTGTTTCAAAATATAGTCAAAAATATAAGATATGCACAATGTTACATTTCTTCTTTTTATTAATACTGCAGTATAATACTTTCTGTATTTATACCCTTTTCCTTTAACATTTAAAATAATTTACATAAATTAAGTAATTTTATAGAGATTTTGACACAATTTTTTACACACTAATGACATCTGTATTTTTTATTTGTTACTTTTTAGTATTAAAAAATAATTATTTCCAAGGGTCTGCTTAGAAAAATATTTGACTCCATTAACAAACCCCTAACAAAATATTTTAGCATAAAAACAGACCAGTCCTAAAATATATTATCTTAAAAGCAGATGGTTCACAATATTTCCATTTTAAAAATGGTTCCATCAAAAATTCTTCCTGTAAAAAGCAGATTTTTCACAAATTAGTATTATCTACATTAACCTTTCACAAATCTCATTCATTTTAAAATTTAATTCTTTGATTAAATGTAATGTTTATTTATAAATCTGTATACATTTATATATAAGCATTACACACACACACACACACACACACACACATATATATATATATATATATATATATATAGAGAGAGAGAGAGAGAGAGAGAGAGAGAGATTTATACATAAACATACACATAGTTTTTTTTTTTTTTTTTTTTTTTTTTTTTTTTTTTTTTTTTTTTTTTTTAATAAGGCTTTTTCTAATGGAACTACTTTAACTTAGTACTAATTTCAGGCTTTTAAATTTGTATATTTTCCCTAAAACAGTACCCTATTTTCACAAATTCTAAAAAAAAAAAAAGATAGAACCTTTATTAAAATTATCAGATTTAATGCTAACTTCAGTTTCATAAAATTAGGTGTAGATTTTCGAAATTTCACAGAAACAGGAACCTGTCTAAACAGGCAAACACACAGAAACAGATCCTATCTAAACAGGATTCCTGACTTCTCTATGAAATTTTTTTGTTATAGATATACAATTTTAATATTTTAAATCTTTTAGTCAAGTTTATACATTTCATTCTTTCAATTTGGAAATATTATTTTTGGCAAAATGTTCTTCCAATTTGACACTTAAAAATTAAATGAAAAATTGATAGATAAATAAATAAAACACCATGTTAAACTTTGATGATTTTGATTATTACATTTTATACGTTATAATCCATAGTATTAAAAAATTAACAATTTTTTTTTATTAAAATGATGCTTATATTTTGTTAGGATTTTCATTCTTTCTCTCTTTGTCTATTTCTCTCTGCATCTTCTACTATTGCCTGTGCTATATCTAATGAAATGGACATGTTTAACTATTGATTTTTATTTTATATTTAATTTAAGGTACAGGATATGTATATAAACCTCACTTGCAGAAATGTATAACTTTTGTGCTAGAAAGTGTTTGCATAAGAATTCACCCCTCTGTTGAAGAAGTTGAAAAGCTCATAATACAAAAAATTATGAGGGAACATGAAGCAATTGGCTCAACCACTGAAACTGCATCAAAAGCTCAAATAATTCAGAGAAGATTGCAAGTAATTTATTTTTTAATATGCCCTACAAAGTCTGTAATTTAAACAGAAACAATATCAAGATATAAACAAAATTACATTTCTAAAAAATTTTAATCATATATAGAGAGAAAAAAGTATTATGTATGCATATAGGTAGAAAATAAAGTTACTGAACTAAAATCTGAATAATTTTTTTCTAATACATTATAGTATGCATTTTCTTAGTTTTAATAATATTTTATAATAGAGATTAATCTTAAATCTTTAATAAGTCTTTAATTTTTGACATGTTTTATAAGTTTTCGTTTTTTGATTTTTATAGAAATAATATTTTTGTTCATTTGACTTATTTTAGTTTCTTTTATTTATTCTGATTAATTTTATATTTTCAAAAAAAAAAAATTGTTATGTAATAAAAAAATTAAATTGCCAATCTTTTTCTATATAAAATTTTTAGGTACTACTTTGTAAACAATATGACTATTTTAAATCATTTGTACACTTATATTCCATTAATTTTTAGTTAAAATACTTATTTTTTAATAATTATTAAATGTATTAAATAATAGTTCTTTATTTAAGAAATTTAAAATTTTACTGTAAAAATTAAAATTTTCTTAAAACTATAATTTAAATTCTCAAGTTTTCTTACAATTAAAAATTAAAATTGTTTTTCTAAAAGATATTCTAAGATATCTTAATTATATATTTCCCATAAAGAACTTAATGAATATTTATTTAGATGCATTTCAGAAAGATGATAAAAAATTAATTATATATTTTATCTCTTCTTTAGAATTAAAATCTACATCTTATAGCTTTGATTACTATGTATACAATATTTATTTACTAAAAATATCTTTTCCAGGTGGGTGTTCATAATGGTTATCGTTTCATTCAAGAATGTGATTTTTATCATTTATTAGTTGAACCCATTGTAACTCCTAAAGCTCAAAAAACACATCAACGCTCATCTAGTATGGGATCAATAAAGTAATTTTTTATTTCTATTTTGACAAACAAGAGATATTAGTATCTGTTTAAGATTTTTTTTAAATGGAATATTTTGTCTAAAAATGTACAAAGAAAACAGATAAAAAAATTAGAGAACTAGTTATATAAAATAAAATTTTTAATTATTAAAATCATTGAATCCTCAAAGTTTTATAGTTTGCCATCATGGGTTCAAATAGACTCTATCCAAAGGGGAACAAAAATATTTTTGTCACCAACAAAGAAGATATGTAATTAATGATAGTAGTAAATGAAGCATTAAACTGAATACATAATTACGGGGGAAAAAATGTAAAATCTTGTTTACATTGATTTGTTTTACATTTACTGATTCTAGGGTGGATGTATATCAGAGAAAACTGAGAAATCAAGGAATTATCAGTATACTATTCTAGAAAATATTAGAGTACTTTTAAAAGTTTTGCAAAAATAAGGGAATTTTCCAAAATTACACCACTTTTCTAAGTTTAGAATAATTAAAACTTCAAAGAAAACCCTTTTTAAAATTTATTTCAAATTTTAAATGTAATTTTACATTTTAATTTTAAAGAATATTATAATTTTTTAAGGTAAAGTCTTTTCTTAATTTTATTTTAATGTTATGAAGTTTTTAAATATTCATTATCTATGTTAAATTATTTAGATTTGCTTTTACTCTAATTCAAGTTAAAGAAATCTTTTCATCACTTTTAGTTGCTTCATTTATATATATACAGATTTAGACTATTTGGAGAAGAAATTGTAATTGTAATATATTCAGTGCTCATGGAAAAGGGACACATGTTTGACTTATGGGAATTTGATTACACTAACTGAAAGAGTAATGATATCATTAGGTGCATCCAAATAAAAAAATTGTACTTCCATACACCTAAAATTGGATATTTTGCTTATATAAATGCCAAAAATAACAAACTCTACCCCTGTTGGGACTTAGCACTTCTGGATCAAAATTTAACACATTTCTGAGAAGAATCGTATGACTGTGATATTTCAGAAAATTTTGGGAAAACTGCCAGGGAAATGTCAGGGTACATATTTTCCTGGATTTTGTGGCCACCATGGTCTTAGCTTGTGAAAGTTTAATCTCTATTAACACTCAATTTTATTTTTAATTCTATTTATTTTTAATCCACTTCTAAACTTAACTGTTTATTTTATAGCTATTCTCGAGAAAATGGACTTACACTTCGTAGTGATGTAAAAATACCTAATGTGCCTGATGATCCGAATATTATGTTTGTTTTTCTCATAGAATATACTATTTCACTATCAAGCACAAATAGTGATGTAAGTATTAAAGATGATTATTTATTTCCATTCATTTGGTATTTTTGGAGGTCTTAATTTTTAATGAGAGTTGAATAAAAATGAGTCAAATGAGTAATTAAAATAACAAATTATTAAAACTGTAAAATGTTTTATGCCTAGCATTTCTTTTTTACAGCAATTAAATAAACAGTTTGCATGATTTTTATATTTTCTCTAAACATCTTTTCTCTTTAGTGAAGATAGATGGAAAACCTATAAACAATCCTCCAAATTTTCAAGTATTTGCAATTATTTATAATTTCATGTAGTAAATTTTCAAACCTTGCACAGAATTTACTCTTTCTTCAGGATCATAACCTGAAATTGTAATGAATAGCTATATCTACTATAAAACTCCATTTTACAGTATTGTGTTTACGTTTTATAGCAAACAAATATCTTTTAAATATTTTCTTTTTATTGCAGATATCCTATAATATTTAACATCAAAACTCATCACTAATGGGTACAAGTTAAAATATTCAAAATTGTTTAAATTTAATTTTTTTTTATTCTTGGGGGTACATAATAATTTAGATTTAATATGTTCATTAATATATATGCAGAAGAAATGAATCGGGCATTAATGAATTAAAAATTAGAACACATTAACAATTACTCAAATTCCTAATGAATCTGATATTTTTCTTTTATATGGTTTTATTATAGAGTTATTATTTTTAGAATATTTTTGTCTATGTAATTTATAAACCAGCTCTGAATACAATGCTTTGCAAGTACATCCAACCATATGCAAGTATATCCAACCATAACTTTTTCAAAGATATCTGTTTTTATGGGATATAAGTAGGTTTTGATTGAATTTGATTTAAAGATTTTATCTTTTTCTTAATCAAGTATATAAAAAAATGTTTAGGAAAGTATATTATTGATTGATTACTAGAATATACTATGGGCTATTTAGTTAATGAGATAAAATTTTTAATAACAAAATTATAGTCTAAACTTCTCCAATAATTAAAAATTGAATTTTGCAGCAATCAAATGCTTCATCCATAAACAAATCTCCAACTTCAAATATAGCCATTTCCTGGGGTTTTGTCAAGTTGTCTAGTTTAAGAAATAATCCATCGCATACTGTTTCATTAACCAGTGATCCCTCATCATCACCTTATAAATTATTATTCTTAAGGACACAAAATAATTTTGAGATGTCTTTTACTGCAACTTCTCTTATGAAACAGGTAAAAATTGAATTATTTATTTTATTAATTGTATTTTGTTAGAGAACATTACATTTTTACTCTCCTTATTTTGTGTGTATAATTTTCCTTTATAGTAACAAATACTGCTCGCTCTGTAACGCCCTCAGACCAATTCAGTAACTTTCACCCTAACTAACCTTTTAAGACTAAAAAAATGCTTTATTGATATGTATAAAAAAGTTATAAGATTTAAACTTTGTGCACTTTTACTTGAATGAGTGTATCTATTAAATGGCTCATGTTAATTTTTTTACTATACTTTGCTCAATTGAAATGGTTGCTTAACTGTCTAACATGTCCCACGTCATTGTAATTTTTAAATACATTTTAATCAATTTTAGTTTTTAAATTATACTCTGCATTTGTTATTCACACAGATAGGTTACAATTATCACAATACAGTAAATAAATTTGAAATAATCATTGATAAGTTTTTCTTGTTCATTCAACTCAATAATTGTATAGGCAATAATTTTTTACCTTTATAATTACTTGTTTGATACAAAACTATTTTTAAAATATGCATATTTTACTAATAATTTTTGTGAAACATCATTTTTATGAATTTTTTTTTTTTTTTGTGATTCTCTTGACCTTTAATATCACCGTATTGTAAATTTGCAACATACCTCAAAACTGATGACATTTATACAATGAGCTTTAAAAGATTGTTGCTATCCTGTAAAACTGCAATTTACAAGTAGAAATCCTATCAAGCAGAGATACTAAATTTAATGTTTGTATTGAAGTTTCATTAACTTTTTGATCAGATGCATGTGATTATTACTGAAATAAACTTTGGATTTTTTAAATTAAAAAAAAAATGATATTCTAAAAGTAGATTTTTTATAAAAATAATTTTAAATTTTTTATGTAAAGGTAGTTTTTGTGCCGAATAATTTACAATATTTATAATACATGCATAAATATATATATTGTAGAAAATATACTTTTTGTTGACAAATTGTTATTTTTTTTTCATTTTTTAACCTTTTTTTTGTATGTTTGAAATAATGCATTCTAAAATTTGAGGAAATTTTTTTTTAATTCCGGGTTGTTGAGATAAAGGGTTAATATACATTTAATATTTTCAATCATATTTCTAATTCATTTTTAAAATGTTAATATTTTGGATTTTGCAAATATTTTAAAATAAGTTTAAGTGTAATATATTACATTTTTCTTTTCAAATAGAACAAAAATTTGTCTACTGGTCACTCTGTGGGAGACTTTAGTTCAGTTGCTAGTTTTTCTACAAAAACTTATGTTTCACCAGAAACATCATATGTACATTCACCTGCCACTTCAATGTCAGCTCCTAAACACAAATCTGTTGGAGATATCCCAATGTTAGTGTGTATACTTTTATACTATTCTAGTGTAAATGTGTATTTTATTTCTTATTTTAATATTTTTTTTTTGCTTTTCTTTTAGTAAATTAATTGATCTTAAAATATTTTCTCTTTGATGTGCTCAGACCACTTACCCCCCCCCCTTCAATTAATGTTATCATAATCCGTAAGGAGGAGGTGTCTTGTAGGTTGAGAATCACTACCTTAATCCATGTATATAAAAAATGCATTAAAACTCATAGTATAAAATTATTTTATCATAAACATATAGATTATGAGCAAGACTGTTAAAAAAATTCATGTTTTGTTTTCAAACATATTTTAATGGTAGAGCATACATGATTTTTTTTTAAACAAATGATTTGAATAAAGGAAATAGAGAAATAAACTGAGACATTGGTAGTTTTTTTGTGTTTTTAAACTGTTGGACCCATATAAGCAAGATTAGAAATTCTTTTTAAAATAAAGAAAGTTGAATATTGTTGAGTTTACAAAATTTGCATTTATAGTTCTATTTATCTTGTAGTCTTATAACTACGAGCAATTTAATTTATGAAAAGTTCATATTTCAACAGTAAACTCTAAACTGAAAGTAAAATTGAATGTAACATATCCAAGGGGCTTATTTTCTTTAAAAATATGCAGGATTCTTTTTTAAATGAACTGGCCATGTGTAAGTAATTACATAAAAAAGTAGAATCATATCTAATTAAGCTGTAGTTTAATTTCTCAAATAGTAATACAAAACCTTAAACAAGTTTATTAATTTTCATCAATTTTATTTTCTAGTTGAATGTATGTTTTGAAATTAATAATATTAAAGTTGCCCATGAATAAAAAAATGGGGATATTCAATACTATAATTTTAAAGGATGTTATTTTGTAAAGGATGTTATCAGTACTGTAATCTGGTGTATATTCCACTCCCATGATAGCTGAATGAGAGAAAAGGAAAGTTCATTTTTTATGCTACTGTGGTATACATGTTGCACACATGATAATTGACAAAAGAAGCTGAAAGTTCATTGGATCATTAATCCTTCAACAAAGTTTTAAATTTCTTTTTTTTTAATAATTACATTTACCTGAAGTTGAATTCTAAAGTTAAAATTTCTATTAACACTGATAATACCTTTTCCCTCTGCTTTATTGTCTGTTGCTCTAAATTGTTTGTCTCTAAAGACAGAAGAAATAATGACTTTGGCAGCTGTTTAAAACTCATTACTATGAAAACATATAGTAGGAATTCAAAAAACAGGAACTAGGAATAAAATAAGACTTATCGCTTTTGTACATGGCACATTTCTTATAACAGAAAGTATAATTTATCTTAAGGTTAGAAAAAAATAATTGAACCAGCCACAAACATGTCTAACAAAATACTTTGATTGCTGCACACCATTGCATTTCAGTTACCTCTGGTGCATTTGTGTATAGCAGTAGCACTCATTGAAACTTAATGGTACACTACATTGGGTTAATACTGACAGTAAAGTAGGAAAAAAACCCAAATGAATCATGTAATAGGGGCACATGAAAAACCTTCACTTCAGATAAAAAAAAAATAATATTTTTTAATTTGTAAGAAGAAAAGTAAAATTCCTTCAGTTATGTCACAGATGTTAAATTTGACCTTTTAAACAAGTACAATCTGGGACTTATCTATGCAAAATTATGACCTTTAGTCATAATTTTGCATATTAATAACAATCATTATTAATTTAGTAGTCCATAAAAGTCTGGAGTATTGTCATTATTTATTATTTAATATATTCTTAAAAATTTTTTTAAATTTTTAGATTAAATTGTTATTTTTTAGTATACTAATACACTTTGACTAATTTTAGGACTGTCACACAAAATGAAGTGGGCTGTTCTAAGAGTGGAATTCTAACACATGCATATAAAGACATAGAAAATGTAGGTATCTGTTTTTCCTAATCATATAATTTAAAATTTTGTTTCTTTTAGGGATTCTGTCATGGACTAATATAAAAAAGTTTCATTGATTCTAAAGAAACTTATCAGTATAACTGTAGTTTAGAACTAGTTTTCACTTCTTTCTATTTTTATACAGGTTAAGTCAGCACTACATCAATAAATATTTGGAAGAGGTAGGTAACAGAGAAATAAATTGAAACCACATAGCATTTTACGATTAGAAATGTCTTCTTTGTATGATAGATAGCATTATATTAGAGTTGAACTGTGCATTATTAAAAACACAATTTTAGATTTGGTTACAAACATTGTAGAATGGCCAAATACTCAAATAATATGTATCCACACTATAATGCAATGCATTAAAGCTATGAAGCCTGAAAATTATGGATTGTAAATTCTGATATTTCTGCATCAGGGTTGTTAGGGTCAAGCTTTACTAGAGAGGAAACATTTCATCCATATAATGCCCATGTGTCATCATTGAATAATTTTACAAACTCTTGCAAACTAAATATGTTATGAACCTCAAATGATGAATTTCTGCATAAATGTCCAATCCAATCCCATAATGCACCATCCATCACCTGAAGAAGACATTCCAAATACTGTGGAATTCTGACTCATCTCTGTACTAGCTCCCTCTCCTAATGTTTTTCAGTATGGTACTGACTCACCCTGTGTATCTTCAACTTACAAGAATATTCTCATTTATAAAATAAACAAGAAATTGTTATGCAAAAATAATAAATAAAAAGACAAATAAATTAAACAGTATATTATGATAAATTTGTTCTTGACTTATATTTATGCATTTTATTAAATTGGTAATATTTTTATTACATTATTTATGTTTCATCCCTTTTCAATTGATTTTATAAACAAAATATCATCATGTAAAATTTTCACTGTATAAAATCATAAGAACCTTTTAAATTTAGTTGCTTTATTTAACTGTGTGAAAATCCACTCTTTATTATCTTAATATAAAAGCTTCTAAATCAGGCATATTAATTAAAAATATCAGGTGTATTTTTAGAAGATCAAAACATCACCTGGAAAAAAATGCCCATTTTTTCATTACTCATAATATTTTTAAAACTCTTATTAAATGTATTCAGCAAAAATAAAAAGGAATTGTAAAATATAAAATATGACAATGTACATTTTATGTTACTTTAATTTTTGTTCTGAAGCATACATGCCAATAGATGTCGTTATACTAGAGCTAATGTATTTTGTTGTGAAAGAAGTTTGGAGATGGCAGTCATATTGTAGAGAGGCAGTACACTGTTCAACATTAATTGACAAATTGTTAGTTTTCATTACACATATAATATAACCATTTGTTATATGCATTGTGTGTTTTAAGTATTAAAATTAAAGAAGGCCCACTTTATCTGTACCTAATTGCATCAGAGTAAATTATTTAAGTTCCTCAATGTAAGGCAATCCATACAACTAGGATATAAGTGAAATCTCACCTTATTTATAAAGAACTAGCTTCTTTGAATCCAGCCTTTGATCTTGTTATAGTTCCCAGATAAAGTTTTAGAAAAACTATTATATATAAACATGGTAATAAAAATTTTAAATAAACCTTTAACATTTAAATAAATCTTGTTGCTGATTGTCAGTGAATATGATAGATTAATGCCTATAGATAATTCCAGTTAAACAAATATGTGCATGCACAGTGTTGCTCATGAAGTACTGTAGTATGTTTGCAATTTTACAACTTATTCTAGAACATGGCATAACTGTATATCAAATTTGGTACCTATAATTTCAGATATGTGGGTTTGTATAGTTGATATGCATTTTCAGAAATTTCAGTTTTATATAATAGCTAGGAACCCTGGAATTTTGCAGAATACTAGTTTGGAACTGATGTTCAACTGATTACATGGTGAAAAGTTTAGACCTAACACATAAGAAGCTTAGTGAAAGCATTCCTCATTAATGACTTATTCTAAGCTATTTATTTTTTGGATTTGTACCAAATGTTTAGGAAATATATATTTTACTGTCTTAACAAAGCCTTTTATCTTTTACTGTTTATTAATTAATGTATGTAAAAATTTAGAAAAAGATCTAAAGTAGAAATTAAATATTTTATTTCTTGAAAAGTTTTCATGTGTGTTTTAATATTACATGAAATTCACTTGAGTTAATTTTGAAATTTCTGTTTTTATTTAGAATATGAATTTACAAGAAGTTACTCTTGTTTCATCATCGTTACCATTAGTTCCACCTATCTTGCATTCATTTCCAGTGTGAGTATATAACCTTCTTTGACTGTTTGACAGAACATTTAAACTATCTTAAATAATTTAAAAGTAAGAACTATTGAAACTAAGACTTAAAATTACTATGAAGAGATTGAAGCTAAAAATTGAAACTGAAAACATAAGAAAGGGTGATAATTTGGTAGTTAAAAATCTATTTTCTGTATGAATCAGTCAAGAGCCAATGCAGCTAGTCAATTGTTTGTTATTTCTTGATGTTTATCAATTTAAATGAAATAAATATTCTATGTAGTTATTAAAGTATTTACTCGTTGCTTTGAGAATAATTAGTATTATTTATTGATTAACATTTTAATAAACCAAAAGTTTTAAAATTAATGTATTATTAGCATTAACAATAATTTTCTCAATTTATTTTCTGATTTCTGAATGATGCATATAATACTTAATCAACACTGCTCTTAAAATGTTAAGAAAAGAATATTATTTGCAACAAAATAGCTCGGTCTGAGGAAGGGGTCAGCAGCAGATTGGGGCCCGCAAGCTACATGCAACTCTTTGCATAAGTGTTTGAAACTCTTCAGACTTCTCCCTCTATGTATTGTATTAGTTGGAATTAACACATATAAATGATTCTTTTGATGCTTGTTTATCTTGTTTTATGGACAATTTGGTTGTTGTCTCTCAAAATTCTGCTAATCCCTTATCTATGATACAGACAGCAAAGTGTTAGATACTTTTATAGGAATAAAGTATCTACATTAATATTGTCTTTTTTCATGCATTGTATAATTAGAATGTTTTATTTTGATTTAATCTTAATTTTCTTCTTAAATACAGTTAATTTTGTGACAAGCTGTAATGACTTAAATGTTTAAAGTGAAGTAGAACAAAACAAAACTGAACAGCATTTTCTATTTCACTTTATTTCAGAGAGCCTGGATCTTTCAAGACTTTCACAAAATTATACTGGGATAAGTTACAACCAATATTAGATCACCATGGCAAACCCGCAGTGGCTATTGATAGCAGTCATCCATACACTATTCATAGAGAATTAGAACTGTCCAGTCCTCCTCAGCGAAATGAGTGCATGATACAACTACTTGCAATTTCTTGGTAATTACTAAATACTATTTTCAAATTGTAAAAGAACATATTTAGGGAACTCATAATTATCACATAACAGGTATTTTTAAATAATAATAAGCTGGTAAAGTATGCATCTAAATCAAAGGCATAGCGAGAAATTTTTCGTTGGCTGAATTCTCCCTTCAAGCTGTATGTCAAAATTAATACAGTAATACTTACATTTATACTATATACACTGTCTGCTAATAAGTATTTGGACAAGTATGCAAATGATGATATCTGCGGTCCTGAGGTACGTCTCAGCCTCTGCCAGTATACATCGTGTAGGAAACAGCATCAGCATTAGTCGCATGCAAGATGCCTTGCAGTTCGGAGCTCTCTGATTTCGAGAAACCTATAATTATTGGGTATTACAAATGTGACTGATCCTTAAGGGACATATCTAGCGATCTGAAGTACCCAAAATCGACAGTGGCCATGTGATTAAGAAGTGGAAGTGAGTGGTTATTTTCAGAATGTGCCCTGAGTTGGTAGATCAATGAAACTGGGAGATAGAGACTGATGAGTGCTGTGCAGAGAAATTCAGAAGAACTGCACCCAACCGATGGCCCTCATCCGCAAGGAGTTTCAACAGGCATCCGGGAGTATTGTTTCAATGAATACCATCTGTAAGGAAGCACATCTGCTTGGTTTTCATGGTTATGCTGCTGCCCATAAGCCTTTGATCACAAAGTTCAACCGCACTGCTCAATTAATGTGGTGCAAAACACATTGAAATTGGATCATAGATCAGTGGAAATGGGTTCTTTGGTGTGACAAATCAAGGTTCATTCTTTACTGTTCAGATGGCAGGGTCTGGGTCTAGCGTCTGCCTGGAGAACGTCTCCTGCTAGAATGCATTGTACCAACAGCCAATTTTGGCAGAGGTGCAATTATGGTCTGGGGGTGCTTCTCCTGGTATGGACTGGAGCCCTTGGTCCCCATTTATGGTAAGCTCAACGCAGATACCTACTGCACTATTTTGGATGACAATGCACTTCCTATGTTGTGGCAGTTTTACGGGTTGGACCCCTGTTACTTTTCGGATGACAATGCCAGTTGTCATGTGTCGAGGTTAACTAAGGCTTGGTATGGTGCCAATGGAGTTCATTGAATGGACTGGCCTGCCCAGACCTGAACCTTATCAAGAACCTCGGGTATAAGTTGGATCACCGAATTAAGAAGTGCACTACCCGTCTAAAATCGGTGAAGGAACTTGTATGGCTACTCCAAGCCGAGTGGAAGACAATACTACTAGCTGTAATACAAAGACTTGTGGAAAATATGCCCCGGAGGGTTTATGCTGTAATTACCTCTCGTGGAGGCTCTACAAACTATTGATTTTGAATAAAGTTAGTTTTTCTTTTCTATCACAGGTGTCCAAATACTTATTGGTAGATAGTGTATACAGTAATCCTCATAGAGGGATTACAACAGCCATCCCACCTCTTTGCTATATCACTGATCTTAACACATACAGATTTGTCATGATTAATCATATAGTTTTAGTTTTGTCTGTCAGTGTTTTGCAGTTTTATAATATTCTAGTATTTAGTTTCTTTTGTGTGTATTATATGCAGGGTTTCCGCGTACCTGGAAAGTCAGGGAAAATCATGGATTTAGAAAATGGATTAATTTTGTCATGGAAAGTCATGATTTTCTAAGTAAAATGAGTAAAAGTCATGGAAAGTCATGGATCCGCTAAGCTACCAATTAAAAAATCACAAAATGCTTCTGCAAGTAAATTTCCTTTCTGAACTGAAGCGGCTGCATACTTCTCTCTTTTGTCCATAGTGCAGGACTCCCATCCATTTAGTTGTACACTGAGACACAGGACATATTACAGCACCCATAGACTAAGCCCAGTGAATCTGCTTTAGTCTATGTACGGCGTCTTAATTGCGTGGCGAGACAATTGCTATGGGGTGACCAGGAGGTGTTAGTGTTCCGATGTGCAGTATCATGTTATGCATGATTTACCGATGGTTGAGAGAAGAAAAAAAAGTACGCATCGGCCTGTGATATAACAAAAGAGTGGGAGGGAAAGGTATGATATTGGAACATCCTTGACACAGCCGGTGATCGTGTGTATATTTCGTTGTGAGAAGCGAAACCGTTGAAGATACGAGCGTAGAAAAACACACTCATTAGAGCAGAGTACACTACACCGGAAGGGTCGAATATTTCTATTGCAGCAGTACGATTCGATTAGTCATCTGTTTTTTCCTCGTGTGTTAATGAGACAAGACTAGGGTAGGCTTCTCTCTTACCCGTTTATTTGGTCTGCTAGGAACCCCCCCCCCCTCCACATTCGTTGCCGAAAATCTGATCAGGGTTGTAAAAATAACCCGGGTTTTTGTATTAAAATCCAAGCTTAGGCGAGTTTTATTAAATAACAATGTTTTTGGGGTAGGGGGAGTATAAAATCTGGGTTTTTGGGGAGGGAGTGAATTTTTTTTTTCTCAAACTAACAATATTAATATGTAACATGCGTATGTATGTTTTTGTCTTTTGTTATGCTTGAAGATACACTGTCTAGCAAGCACCAGAAACATTAACTCGTCTCGTATACGCGACGCAGCGATTTCACTCTTATCAGTCCAGCGTCGCCTCCACGCGATGATCTCCAGTTGGTATTGAGAGACCATCGTCACGTATGGAGTATCGGAGATAGGAATGTTGTATTTTAATTTTTAAATGCTAGATTTAATTACTAGATGCTATTACAGATATCCATAAGATTCTTGCTTAAATTGTAAGGAACACAAATCAGAGCAAACATCAGCATGGGTGAAGAGGGGGATCGCCTGGTATAAAATACAAGTTTACATAATATACAAGTAAATTTTATTAAGTATATACCAATGCAGCCCCGGGTATGGAAAGCTATTATTTACATATACTTTTCAGAAAGAAACTGTTTGAATTTTAAATATGAAAACAAAAGCAGGGCACTTTGGGAGTATACTAATAAATTTTAGAATTAATACAAATTTTGTTATAATTAATTTAGTTATTATTTTTGCTTTTAATATCCAATTAAATGTTACGATAGCTTATCTAGCTCACTTAAAATATAAAGGGAGAAATTTGTTAAGCATGGAAGAATTGGTTTTAGAATGGCAAAGCAGAAGTAACATTGATTATGTGATAACAATGCCATAACAAATATCAGGCCGACCAAAGAGCAACGCCCTACCCCTTCGTCTGAGCGATGGTTAATGGGTAGAGCACTGCTCTTTGGCACGGAAGTTTGTAGGTTTGAATTCCACTGCTGGCATGGATGTTCACAGCCGTTCAAAAATTCATACTTTGGAGGAAAAGAGGAAATCGTTCCTTAAAAGGGTTACTAGGAGTTTCAGTAAATAAGAGATTTTTGTATTGAGGTATTAAATTTTGAGATTTATATAGAAATGTTAATAATTTTTATTGATTGTGAGGCACTAAATATTTTGGCAAAATCATTGCATTGAATTATTTAATTTTATTTTAACTTGCCATTTGGCTGAAGTTACTGAGTTTGGTACTTATGTATTATCTCATTGACCATATTGCCAAGTAAAACTTGTTCGCTAAGGAAACTCAAAGCAAGCAAGCTTAATAGGTGGGTAAATGTATAAGTATATTGTTCTGTTTTTTTCTTAAATTACAGAAAATTAGTTAAGAATTTTGTACAAAATATAAGTTTATCTTTAGAGCATTATAGGGTTATCATGTTTGGCTGTTATTCATAGTCACCTCAATAATATCAAAATCCCTGAATTCAAATTGGAAACTTTTTTATTACATTCAGAAAATTGCTATATGATTAAACTTAGGTATGTAAATACAAAAATTTATGTATATATATATATGAGTTTATAAACATTTATAAAGTATTTTTTATCGTAAATTCTTGTAATTTCTCTAAAAGCATACATTTTATTAGTACATACATCAGAAGTTTTATTCATATACACTTTAACAAAAGATTTTTAAAGTCATGGAAAATGTTCTGCTAAAATCAGGGAAAGTCATGGATTTGAAAAATTTCATTTTGGCGGATACCCTGTATATGTATGTATATATATATATATATATATATATATATATATATATATATATATATATATATAATGTCTGTATTACATTATTTATATATATATATATATATATATATATATATATATATATATATATAATTATATATGTAATGGTAATTTAGCCCATCATAAATGTAAGAGAATCCACATTTGTTTGAGTGGAATCATAATCAATGTGGTCAAGAGAACAAAAATCAGAATTTTGAATAATAGAAGCACAGTTTATTAAAGTATCATCTCCCAAAGACTTCTGGGATGATAAACCAAAAAATGGCCCTATTTAGTTTTCTGGACTTTCTGTGATACCAGGGAAAATTTTTTTTAAATATGCAATTAGAGACTGCATTAAACTTAAAATATTCATTTTATTATTAAAAAAAACAAAAGATTGACTGCATGAAAACTGTGTTCATCCATAACAAAATCAAAACAGCAAAGTAGTTAAATTGAAGTGATACCTGAAGGGAGCACATGAACATGCAAGAAAAAGTACATCTAGCCAAGCATTCCTGTTAGCAGAGGATAAATAATAAACTGGTGAAGTTATCATACCTGTGCAATCTAGGGCTTTTACAGAATCAGGTGGTTTTATGTGAGAGTTTAAATATCACATATAAAAAAGCAAATCTTCTAATTTTGTCTGGAAGGGAAAGTAAGTTGTTAAGGGGTTTAGAAACTAGTTTAGGATATGCATTAAGAGATAGAAATAAAAATTTGGGAATATAATTTACAAACATTATGCATATAATATTTAAGGTGTAACATTATGTATAAGTATATGTATATACTAAAAATGGAAATAAAAGGGTTAAATGAAATTGTAAAACTTGTAGTAGCAGTTTAAACACAATTTGTTTTAATTATTATGTATTTGAAAATTTTGTTACATTCACATAAAATAATACTGGTAGAGATTGGTGGGAATGCATTGAGTATAATGGGTGTATATGTAGTTGTTTTCAAAGAAGTGTTGATTATTTCTAAGCAAAACCAGATGACCTTGTTTTTTGAAAGGTTTGATTCTTCATGAGATTTATGCATTGAGAATCAACTAGAATAATGGATATTGTACAGTATTTCTATGGATGATATGTACATTTGTTTAAACTAGTTTTCCAAATTAGCCTGTAGAGGATTAACTGAGAGTAAAAATAAATGAAAATTGTGTAATTTTGTCTACAACTGCATAAGATAACCAGAAAATGTTTACCAGACTACAGTATTTCATGATTTTTCAAACACAGAAGCGACATTTCCTATCGAATTGTTATATAAATATCAAGGTTTTTTTTCTTTTTTTATGCTTAATTTTTTTTTATACTTAATAATAAATAGTTTATTATATCATATTTAGAAATAAAAATAAAATGTAGTTTGTTATACAGATTTAAAAATTCTCTTATTAATAACCTGTATTCATTTCTGTAAATTATTTCTTTTTATTAAAAAATTAACTTTGATGTACAATGCCTTAATTTTTAGCTTGGGAGAATACAGTCAAATACCATCTGAAATGTTTTTCACCTTTCAATTTTATCGATTTCTTCCTGTCAGAACTGAGAGGTTAGTTTTAATATTCCTTTCTTGTATTAAGTTATATTGAATTTAAGGACACACATATATTTTTATACAGAAATATGTACTATATACTATTTTATTTATACTATATACTATTTTATTTTATATAAACTATTTTATTTACAAATTAGTGAGGAATGTGATATATATATATATATTGCTACTTTATCAATTGCATATTTAATTGAATAATGTTGTCTAATACAATTTTTTTTCTACTCTATCCTAGATTGAGGTCATAAATTTAAATATGATAATATGAATATATTTCACGTTCCCATGCCACAGGCCTGAGGTTCGATCCTCGGGCTGGGCAAGGTTGACTCAGCCTTTCATCCCTTCAGTAGGTAGAGAAACTGAGGACCAAGCATGCTTGAGAACTAAACACTGGGGGTTCTGCGTAAGGCTGGCCACCTAACCGGAACATATGCTTCGCACCCCAGGGCCCTTGGTCTAGAAAACAGAGATTGGCACCGTAGGCCCTGGCCTCCTAGGGGCTGTTGCACCAAGGAGTTTAGTTTTTTAACATGAACATATACAGAATTCATTTCACACCAATAATTGATTTGATTCATTCTGTCAAATGTATTCAAATAAATCTATTTTGAAATCTCTTTCTATACTTTAAATGGTTTGATTTGGTTTGTAGTAGTGGCTAACTCCATTAATAGAGATTTAAGTTAATGTTTTAGCATCGTTGTAAATCATGAAGTAGTACTTTAAAGGAAGCATATTTATTGTCTTTTTTATCAGTTATTAAAGCATATTAAAACATATTTATTTTCTTGTTTATCAATTATTAAAGCATATTAAAACATATTTATTGTCTTGTTGATCTCAAATTTGTCTATGTGTTTTAATTATTTTAAGAAATTTTGTTCATTCATATTTAGAGAATATCTAGATGAAAAGACATAGGTACAACTTAGGAAAAGGACAAAAATTATAAAAAATGGGGGTGATGGGTTTAAGCTTAATTTCTGCATATTAATAATAATATTTAGAGAAAATTTGGTATAAAATCATCTTTTATAACATATTTTCTCAATGCATTTTTAGAGATTTTTCTAGGGTCATTATAGAGTCACAGTGGGATGAAGCACCTTGTACTAGGAGAGGATGAATCAATAGCATGAAACTTCGATGTGTACCTTAGCTATTACTTAAATGAGAACCCAATTTATATTAGTTTATAGTTAATCACTATTAAATAGAAGAGCTTACTTTTTTCTGTTAATCTTTTTTTTTTTTAATTAGGAATTTCTGTTTTATAAGTATAAACTGTGGTGAGCTATTGAAGATTATAACTATATAAGATCCATTATTATTTAGTTTAATATGTACAGAAAAACATAAAATTATTTTTTTATATACAGTTTACTTCTGAAGCCTCTATCAGAAACTCAAACAATGCTTCCGAATTCTTCATTGGTCTATGCATTGCTGAAATTTCGAGGAAGAGAAAAGTCTCCAGGTTTTCAGGTTACTGAAAATAATATATTAAATATTTATTTTATTGCTTTTATTTTACCATAATAAAACTTTTTTTCTGAAAGCTTATTTTTATAGATGAGGATTTCTTGCTATAGTAAAGAATACATTAAAAAGTATAAAAGAATGTTTAAAGTATTATAATCAAATTAATCTTTGTAATTTTGTCTGATGCAAGGTATGTTAGATCATTGAAGAAAAATGTGAATTCTGTTGCATATCCTTTAGGATAGACACTGCCTATTTTGCTTTCCCATGTGCACATTCCTGATATGTAGTTATAATAATTAAATTTATCATTATCACTTATTTAGCAATATAAAGTTTAAATTCAAAATTTGCTGTTTGAAAGAAAAAAACATTTTTTTTTAGGTTACTTACAATATTGATCCATCTGAACTTGGTGCTGGAGAATATAGACCATTCCTTCATTATCTGATGAAACATACTCTTCTGATTGATTTATGGAATGGACAATCATTACTTTATTTTGGAACAGCATTACTACCTTTAAAGGTATAATTTGATGCTAATTAGCAACATTAGATAATAATTATAGTAGCAGTATTTTTATGTTATTATTTTTATCTTAATTTCTATTTTAAAAAACAAGTTGAAAGGCTAAGTTTAAACAAAACTTTTAAAGATTTTCATTTTTGTGTTTTATAAGTGATTTTTCATTTCTACTCTTTTTTTTAACAAAATAAAGGAAGTATTACGAAAATCTTTATTGTTCAGATTTCAATGCAAATACTCATTTTTATTGTGCCTAAATCAATTTTTGTACGTTTCAGTGTTACATCTGTAAATACACTCAATGAAATTTTGACTTTTAAACTTTAAATATCCACTGTACTATTCCTGAATGTATTTTTACTAGTTTCATTGCCATATCTGTATGTATATATGTATGTATCTCATGTAATTAACTAATGGTTATCCATACAATGCAGTAATTCCGTATTTAGGAGTGTTTTAATATCTACTTTTGCACAGTACCTGCCTCTCTGATTGCCTTCTGCATTCTCAGTAACAAAAAATTTCATTATATTGAATATTAACACTGTTGTGCGTAGCTCAAAAATGATTAGATGTGAATGTTGAATATTGTAAATTCACACTGTTGTAATTTCTAGTTGTTCATTTCCAACTTTCATTGCAATCTGCACTCTATATAATAGAAACTCAATATAAAAACTATTAAAATGGCACCAGTTGCCACCAGATAACTATGCTTTCAATCACCTCATTTTTAATTATTATATATTACTCATTGCTGAATACAATTCTACTCATTGTTGAATTAATATTGTTTAAATTTTTGATGTTATTAAAAAGTAATATTTTAGCAATTGTATAACTGTCTATTAAAGAAATAGAGGATTGTTTCTCATGTTAAAATAAAATATATTTAAATGAAACACAGTAAAAGATTGTATAACAAATAAGCTTACAAAAAAGTCATAAAGTACGTGTCAGATTTTTTTTTTATATTCACACTTGTTATTAATATTTATATATGTTGGTGTTTTTTATTATGAAAAAAAATAAGTTAGCATTTAATATGGTTTTTAAATATCCTAGTAGATGTAAATATTTAAAAATGAAACTTCCTCTGTCATAAACACATTTATTCACACTGAATGTCCTGTTGAAACTGGTTGGATTTTGTAGAATTATTTATTTAATTTGATATTTTGTTTTGTATGCAGTTTAATAGAAACTCAATATAAAAACTATTAAAATGGCACCAGTTGCCACCAGATAACTATGCTTTCAATCACCTCATTTTTAATTATTATATATTACTCATTGCTGAATACAATTCTACTCATTGTTGAATTAATATTGTTTAAATTTTTGATGTTATTAAAAAGTAATATTTTAGCAATTGTATAACTGTCTATTAAAGAAATAGAGGATTGTTTCTCATGTTAAAATAAAATATATTTAAATGAAACACAGTAAAAGATTGTATAACAAATAAGCTTACAAAAATGTTATGATGTATGTATCAGATTCTTTTTTCACACTTGTTATTAATATGTATATATATATATATATATATATATATATATATATTGGTGTTATATAATGAAAAAAAAAGTTAGCATTTAATATGATTTTTAAATATCCTAGTAGATGTAAATATTTAAAAATGAAACTTCCTCTGTCATAAACACATTTATTCACACTGAATGTCCTGTTGAAACTGGTTGGATTTTGTAGAATTATTTATTTAATTTGATATTTTGTTTTGTATGCAGTTTAAAGTAATATATTAATTTCTTGTTTAAAGTTTGAATTACTATATAATCCGATTTCAAGTTTATTTGTCAATATGTTTTAGGATGCAAAGAGGAAATTTTCATATTATCATACCAGTATAAACTTTTGATAAGTGATTTTTAATTCCTCTTTTATTTTATTCTAGTGATTTTTTATTTTATTTACAAGTAAAAAATTTTGTTTCAAAGTATTTTTGTAGACAAGGAAAAGATGCTACTACTGTGTCTTTAGAATTAGATATTATAAATTGTGAATTTCCTGATGAAACTCTTAGTCAAACTGCAGTCTTTTCAAAGACATGTAAAGGAAAGCTACATTTACGTTTAGCTAGTATACGTCATCCTTTACCAGCTAAATCCTTGGAAAAACTTGAAGGTGTGTTCAATTCTATTTTTTTCCATGTATGATATTTGTAATATAAATGTTTTTTTCTGTGTTATTCTGGTTAAATTTACATATGAAGTTCTTATTTTAAAAATGAAATATTTTATTATTAAAATTAGCAAAGGATATTTCTTCAAAGTTTAGCTTTGAAATTTTGGACAACCTTTGTGATCTAGAGGTCCTAGGCAATGTGCCAACTTTCACATGGGTAATAAAGCCCTGTATACAGTATCACTGTTCTTAAATGTTTGTTTTGTTTTTGTCTTATATAAAATCTGATAACCATAACCAAGAAATCATTAAAATTAATCTATTGAACTTATCTTGTTTGGCTCTCATTAGAATTTTCAATCAAATTGTTTTTTAATGGTTCTTTTTCAAACTGAACAGTAAAATATTACATGTGACCAATTATAATAAGATAAAAATATTCTATAAATAGAACCAAGGCCTTGCAGAAATGAAACTGTATCTAAAAAGAAATTTCTTTGAAAATATAACTACACACATAAACAAATATTTTATGTATATTAAGAAAATTTGTCGATGGAAATTTCTGCCAAATATATATGTTTTTCAATCATAAGGATGTGGCACTATCTGATTTCATGTGTCTAACTTAAAAATAAAGAAAATTTGATTTAATAAGCAACATTCTGTATCCAGTAAAAACCCTTCCATTCCTCTACATACTTGAACTTCAATTTATAAAACTGCTTCAAATGTTTGATTATAAAATTACTTATTATATTAAATCTTTATCATTAAGTGTTTAAAACCTTTGTAGTGTTTCACTTATTTATATGCAAGAATGTGTTTTTCCCTATGAACATCATGCTATTTCACTTTGATAAAAACCAAAGAGTCAACAAAAGTGAATGGGTGGGTGAGGGAGCATTCTCTTTTTGCTGACATTTGTGATTTATGTATTCTGCCAAGTTGAAAACATTTTTTAGTCATGAAAGAAACGATTTGAACTTGTTTTATGCTTAAACTTATTCCACTTTCCAACATCATATGAAGAAAGAGGAATAAGTAGAGTGGGTGAGTGACTAAATGTTCTCTATTTGCTGACATTTATGATTTATGTATTTTGCCAAGTTGAAAACATGATTTAGTCATAATTGAGACAATTTGAATTTGTTATATACTTATACTACTTATTCCTCTTTTCAACATCATATGCAAAATAATTAAGCTTAAGTATTTACATAGATTATAACTAGACTATATCCAATACATTTATTTTATAAACACAAGATTCTTAATCAGAATTTTTAAACTATTTAAAGTGCTCAGCAATATTTTAATTATTTAGCTTTAAAAAATTAATATTTTTTTGCTAAAACTTTAACTTTTAAATACTTTTATATTCAGGATTGCTGTTTTAATACTGTCTAACTATGTACATTTTGTAGGAATGTATTGTGTTTGTTCTTAATACATAATTATGCATAGTTATAATGCTTTTGATGTTTTTAATTTTTGTCTGTAAATCTAACCATTTATACAGGTAAAGCTTACAAAATATATATAGTGCCACTGATCTTTTACTTTGTAATTTTGTTCAGTTATATTTTGTGACTAGTCTTAGCCTATAACATATATATTTTACTATATTTGTTTCAGAGGATGACTTAATTTCTGAATCATATATTATTTTTCCCAAGGCAGATAAAAACAAATCAAGAGTTTCAAGTGAGTAATCTGTGTTTAACATATCTGTATAAAACTATTCAAGAAAGGTTTTATGGAATTAAAATTAACTATTAACATAATGTTAACAAATAGTATAATTAGCTTTTAGTTACAAAATAGGTTAAACAAAATTAAAAGTTAAATTTTTATATATTTTTTTTATACTTTTTCAATTTTTAGAGTGTTTCCTTACAGTTTTATTAATGAAAGGTAATGTAATTTCTTATCAAGAAAAGAAATTTATCAAGACTATTTTAATGATTTCAAATACAGAACAAATATATTATATCATTGTTGTACAAGTGAAATTGACCAAGTCAGAAATTGCATATTTTGAGATATCTAGCCTAAGTTGATTTTTGAACCATATTTGTCAAGAAAATAGGATAAAGTCATTTCTAGAAATAAGCTTCAATAACACAGCAAGAAATTAACTTCATTTAGAGAAAAATGAAGACATGAAGAAATAATCCAATTAAACACAACATGTTTTGACTTGTTTAGTTTTACTTGTATGCTGATGATATGCTTAAAAAATTTGTATGAAAATTTTAAAAATACAAAGAATGGTTTGAGAAGTATTACCATTATTTTGACTAGATAAGCTGTAGCTAATGCATGTTTAAAAGTTTTAACTTATTGTCTGTGATGTATATTTTTCTGTTATCAGTCAATCAGCAAGCAATATTCCTATGCAAATTTGTCAGAGCTGACAGAAAATGGTGTGTCAAGATCACTGTATTTTGTTAGGCATTCATTGCAGTTTAATAATTAAGCTGTCAGTCAGCACATTTTTAATTTGTTCTTCACCTGGATTTTCTTTTGCCTATGAAACTCCATGAAAACATTAATCAAAATGATGATTATTATTTGTATAAATTTTTTATTCTACAGCCATTCTATTGTTATGGATGTGACACATTGTACAACTGTTATCACTTTTTCTATAAAGTATATAATGTTTCAAATATATATATTTTCATAAAGCAAATACAGAACCCAAGGAAGCATTTTGCAAAATTTAAAGTTTTTCCGTCTATTTTTTACATGTTTAAAAAATTATAAATATGGTGTACGGGTGTGATAGTTATTTTACCAGGAGTTACACATAGGATCATAATTACTAATTTTTGAGTGAATAGGTAATATCCAAGAGGCATTAAAAATTTTTTGCAATAAAGAAGGTTAGATGTGTTATACTATATATTATTTGTAAATTTCCAACGACAAATATAATTACCAGATTTGTTTAAAAAACATGTTACAGGTGTGACACAATTCAAAATTCTTTTTAAAAATCTTACATTAAAAGTGCTGTTTTCAACAGTAAATGAATAAACCAAGTCAGACATGTTTGTAATAGTTAAATCAGTTTATTTGTTCTAACTTTCATCAATGAAAATGAGATTGGGCTCTGCTGTTTGTGAGAATTGATGGCTATGTTCTAACTATGTATTTTTCCATGCTTTCATATAATGTTTCTTTTACTTCTGTCCAGATCCAGTATGTTAGAATTTTTTTTCAAGCAACTTAATGTTACTTCTGACCTGTCTCAGAAAATTCCAATAATCTCAACAACAACAACAATATATATATATATATAACTTTTATGACTGTTATCACTTTTTCTATAAAATATTTAATATTTCAACTGTAAATTTTTAATGAAGCAAATACACCACTCAAGAAAGCATTTTGCAAAAATTAAAGAATTTCCGTTTCTTTTTTTCACATTTAAAAAATTATAAATATGCTGTTGTAAGTGTGAAAGATATTTTACCAGGTGTTATATATAGGTTCACAATTATTAAATTCTCAGCTGATAGGTAATATTTAAGAGTTATTACATTTCTTTTATTATAAAGACTGTTAAATGTTTAATACTATAAGTTATTTGTGAATTTTCAATAACAAATATAATTACCAGATTTTTTTCAAAAAATGTGTTACTTGGGTGACAAAATGTTGTGGATGTGACTCAGTTCAGAATACTTTTTAAAAATCTTGCATGAAAAGTACAGTTTTCAACAACAAATTAATAAACCTAGCCAGACATGTTTGTAATAAATTAATTTATTTGTATTTACTTTTATCAATAAAATTGAATTTGGTTTCTTTTGTTTATGAGAATTGGGAGGCTTTACTTTATCAATGGATTCCATGCTTTCACAGGATGTTTCTTTTTCTTCTGCCAGATCTAGTATCTTCCAATTTTTGTATGTAACTCAGTGTTATTTCTGACCTTCCTTGGAAAACTTCTGAAAACTAAGGAAAAAAAATAAAGGTAGCCCCCCTTTTTTTTATTTTTTTTTTTAATATGCCACTTGCAAACGGAGATCCTTGTATGAAATCAGTAGCAGCAATTGAAAATTCTTGATTCTTATATGGTATTCCTGGGATGTTAGAATTTATGTTCACTTTCTTCTTTAACTTTCCTTAATGCTTTACTATATGTCTGTTTATAACTACAAAAACTAAATGGGCTGTTTTATTGATTTGATTTGTTTTGCTGATTTTTATTGAATAGAATTCTTAATTTTCTGTCTTCTTCTCTTCCAACAATTTTTCTTTCTTTCAGCATAACGCTTCTTTTCTTCACTCAATAACTTCCTTCTATTTCTAGTTTATGCATTTTCTATTTTTTATTTGTCCTTTTTTTTATCACATCTTTCTTTTTCAAGATATTTATGCACTTTGATAGAATCCCTTTTTTGGTTCTTCCTATGTTTTGCTACACTGGTTTTAGATGTTTTCATGACCTGAATAACAAAATTAATACATTTAGTAAGTCTTTATATAAAGGAAATAAAAATAAATAATTTAAATCTTTCACACATTTAAACTTTTCTAACAAAACCATGTTTTCAGTAGTACTTGAAAATAAAATTAATTGCTGAGAACAAAAAGAGAGGTTTATGTATGCAGTTTCATAATTTTTACTGTAATTAACACATTATAAAATATTTGTTTATTAAATTTAACCATCAGACCATATGTCTGAGAACAAGTTTTAACCAGGAAATCTAAAACAACAAGTTGTTATACAGGATTAATAAAATTGTTATCACATAGACATATGCAGTGTCACACCTGTAATGCTAATTAACATATTAAAAAATATCCATTTATGAAATATAGCTATTAGACATGTTTGAAATCCTGTTTTATACTGTGAATCCAAAAGATCAAGTTGCTAGGCCCAATAGCTTTTTCTAAAAATAAACTCATTTATTTTTTATGTTATGGGTGTGACATCAAACTGATGAATTAAAACCATTTAATAGCAAATAATAATCTTATCTTGGTGTATATTTTCTTCAACATCTCAAAATACAGGATGTGTATGATTCTGAAATGGCAGTCAACAAAAATGTGCACCTACAAATGTTACTGTATTGTAAAATGATCATCTGGAAGTGTGGATTATTCAATAAAAATTCAATCAGATTTAGAGTAAATTTTTATTTCACTCATTAGAAAAAAAAAATTATATTTGTAACCAGTGAACTTTGATGTATGACATATGTAACTGGAAGTAGTTTTCAAATTTGGTCATTGAATAATTGTTGACATGGGTTTTCTGTCTAGTTAAACATGTTTTATTTCATTCCACTTGGGAGTGGATTTTATTACCATATCCATAGTTGTGTATCTTCTCATTTCCTTCAGTATTAACCTGGGCTCATAACAAAGAGGCAGACAAATGATGGCTGAATAGGTAAGCCACTTCCTTCTGGTACTTTGGCTATACTAAATCTCACTGCTGGCACTGATATCAGCTTTAAGTAGTAGAATGTGGTCTGATTTGACCTTGTGTTATAAAAGAAAGGCTCCAAACCCAGATTAGCAACATAGATGCAAAGTGCTTCTTTAGAGGCATTTTATGAGTAGCTGGTTTATGTTGGTGTTATTGTATGGTGAGAGAAAACAGGGAAACTATCTGTAACTCATCTGTTTGATTTTGCTGAGAATATGGCTTAGCAAATGAACTTTGATATTAAAAACTGCACTTTTATCTCTGATTTTTCCTGTTTTTTAAATATGAACTTCAAATTATTACGAATATAATGTTTTTCAAATTTTCATATAATTATTCTTATTTCAGATCTAGTCTCTAAAGCTCGCCCAATTGTTGAGACCAACCGAGAGCTTACAAATTTGTTAGCTACTAGGTGTGTTGTGAATTGTTCACAAAAGTCCCAAGATACTTATCTCTCAGAAGAAAGGAAAAGAAAGCTGGCTCGAATGGAAGCTATTCGTAATTTGGAAAAGGAGAAAAATTCAACACCAGTTATTGATGATGTAATTGAAAATTTATGTATTTAAATGAAACAGTAGTATTAGTTTTGAAAAATTATTAGAATTTATTTCTAGACTTCCAATACCTACTTATTCTTTATCTTAACATTTTGAATTGCATAACAATCAAACTGAGGATCAATTTGGTTCCTCTACTGGGTACAGATGTTCTAAGTAGCATCGACAATAAATTACCTATTATAAGAACAAGAAAATACAAGTTAAATTTCTAATTATTGGAAGTAAGTTTAAGCAAAATCAGCAGTCTTTTTAGGCAAAATTTTGGTCTGTTAATAGACCCTCCACTAAATATTTTATAATAAAAATGAATCCTTCACAAAATTCTTCCAGTAAAAAAAAAGATTTTTCAAAAATCTGTCTTAAAAATTAACTTTTGAATAAATTAGTGAATCTTTAAATAAATGCAGTGTTTATTTATAAATATGTATATGTTTATATATGGATAATGATTCTTATAAATAAATTTTTTATAAAATTATTTATCTATTTTAGGGAATGCATCATTTTCTGAAGGAAAGAGAACGTGACTTACTTACTATTGAGTCATATATTCAAAAAAATAAATCTGATATGATACAATCATTATTACATACTTCAATTACTTATGAAAAAGTAATTTATCCTGTCATTGGAAGCAAAGCTTACTTTGAATTTGTTTTGGAAAATCCTTTTCCAGAACCAAAAGAAGTAGAAGTTTCTTGGAAATGCCCAGAAATAAGGTATGCATTTTGTCTTTGTGTTTTTGTTTTTGTTTGCAGTTTTTTTTTGATATATGTAAAATGTGCACTCTCTTATTTTTTATATATTATATATATATATATATATATATATAAAAATAATTATTATATATATATATATATATATTTTTTATATATTATTATAATTTTATAAATAATATGTGTATATAATATGCATATGAAAGAATGTTTCTTTTTGTTTCTCTCATTGCATATATGTGTGAGTAACATGTTATTGTCTCTCTCTCTTTATGCGTGTTGTGATATATACATGCATATATTTTTTTGTTGTGTGTGTTTTATTTCTATGTAGTTTTTATTTGTGTGATTGTTTGTATTGGTTGAAAACATATTTTATAACTACTTATGAAGTTTTAGGATATTTTTTATGTTATTTCTTTTATGGGGTCTCTATCCTCTGCACAAAAAAATTTTTTTAAAATAATAGGAAAATAGTATATAAAATATTGATTGATTTTTAAATTAAATTTTTCCTTGTTTATATGTACATCACTAAAACTTTTATTGGAATACATTAATACTTATAAAATCTCAATTATTATTGGTAATTTTATTGTGGTAGTTTTATATTTCCTATAAACAGCTAGTGAAAAAATAGTTAATTAGTCTCCATCTCCAAATATGTATGAACTAAATCATAACTCACAGGGAGTATATCAACATGACACCTTGAGAAATTAAAAGCCATTTATTAATTCAGCTTAAACAAAGGCATGAAGACTGAATATGTTTATACTCATTCACTGTACAGTATTCTTGACATTTCTCTCATTGTTTTAATCAATTGTTCTCACTTTAGAAGTTTGTTCTGTACTTTTATTGTATATATTTCACTTAGCAAATTACAGAATATTGTAATTCATCTTGTAAATAATTTATTCGTCTATTGTATCAACTTAAATCTCTCTCTCTCTCTCTTTATATATATATATATATATATATATATATATATATATATATATATATATATATAATCTCTTTCATAGTTTAGATAATATTGTAGACAGACTGAATTATTTATTAGAGCTTTAAAATACTCATACCTACCTCTTCTACATTAGAGATTTTAAAAGTAAAGCAAGGCATAAAAAATTGAAATTTCTTTTATAAATTTATCATTTAATAAATAAAAATAATTGAAATAAAATCTTTAGTACCCTTGTTGACAGCTTTTGTCATTTTACTAAGTATCTCTTAAGTATATAAAAATGAGTATTACAATAATATAAAATGAGTATTACAATGCTATATTTTATTGTTATTTCTACACAATATCCAATTCTACTTTTTGAAATTCCACAAATTGCTACTACAACAATAGTAGTTATTTTTAACACATGAAGGAAATAAATCAATTCAGTATTGTATTTAAACATATTTATAATCTTGAAATTATTATTTTTTTTAGATATTCTATGTACTTGTTTAATAATATTTTTTTCAACTAAAAAAAGAAGTAGGTTTATGTGTATACATTTTGATATATATTTTAAAAATGCCTTTTATCTACTGATTTATATGTTTTACATTTTTTCTTTATTTTTAAAACTGAAATATTTTTATCTTGCAGTATAGTCACGGACCATAAGTTGTGGCAAATGCTTAGAAGTGTGCATAATATTCCAAAAAAAGCTGATCACATTGCATTTGGAGACTTAAATAGAGATGTGCCTTCAATGCTGTTACAACCTAAGGAAAAAATTCATATTCCTTTTACATATTGTTCTTTAGCTGTACAGTCTAATCAGTTAGAAATTTTTAAGGTATAATATATATGTTACATGTGTTTTTCACTGTTAGCTCTTTGTCAAACTGTATTTCTAACTTTCAATTTTCTGTTTAACTTAAGATACTTTATAATTCAAGGAACTTATGTTGAAAAAATTATTTCCTTTTTTTATTTCACATTTGGTTTTCATTAAACATTTATATAAATTTTCTTTATGATTTATCTGTTTTATTAAATTATTGAAAAATTCCTTTAATGTTCTCCTTTGATATGATCTGATATTTTGTTTATCTATTCTATTTACTCTCTAGTTTACTATGATTTAAATGGGAATTAAATAAAATATTTTGCAGACGGCATCTGGTCATCATTTCACATCAGATATTTTAACATCAGCCCCAGTTTCTAGCTGCTTAGTAACTAGCACTGTCAAGGTAATGGATATTAATATTATTCTTTATGAATAAAAGATTATTACTGTTCTATTCATATCTTTAACTTCAATTCACAAACAAGTAATTTTTTATTATAAATAGGAAAACTTACTTCTTTAAGAAAATTATTTATTTTACTTATGTATTACTTAAAGGGGTTTGACAAAATAGCATGACCACCTGTGTAAAAAGCAACAGAAAGTACCTGTTGTACATTCCCACTCTCTAGTGAGGAAAAGTGCCACCTAGCAAATAAGATTGTACACACATCAGTTTAATATTAGAATGGATTACATTCAGATGCAGAATAATATTGAGACATTTAAACTTCATTATGGTTTAACTCACAGATTTTGAAAGAGGCTTAATTATTGGAGCCTGTCTTGCCAAAGCTACAGTAACAAAAACGTTTACTCTTGTTGGTGTTGGGAGAAGTAATATGTCAATGGTAATGACAGTCTATAGCAAACAGGGAAATATATCATAGGCCAAATATACTGGCCAAAAATTAAAGCTGACTGATAGAAATTGAAGAGTTTTGAAGCAGATTGGGACAAGAAAGCACATGACAACAGCATCCCAGGTAACATATGAGATTAACATACATCTATAAGAAGGTGTATCAATTAAAACTATCAGGCATGAACTGCATTTAGTAAACATAAATGGTAAAGCAGCTATTCTAAAACCATCAGGGACATCATTCAATACCTTATAATAATCGTGATCATGTATTGTCATGATATTAAATAATGTTATAACCATAAGAATTGGGCAGAGCATCAGTGGGAGAATGCCATGTGGTTAGACAAATTGCCATTCACATCATTCCTGTCTAACTGAGGGGTTTATGTTTTGAGAATGCCTGTATATGCCTATGGTGTTGATTGTCTTTTTTTTTACTCTTAAATATGGAGGGAGATCAATGTTGATAACATCTCACTGTAATCTTGTTCTACTTGTTGTCATGCATTGGCAGATTTCAACAACAGTTTATGTCAGTATTCTGTCTGACCATCTTCATCCAATGGTATAAAGTTTGTCTCCTGATTTTGGACCTGTGTTATGATAATGTGGCTGTTCATACTGCTTGAGTCGTCAAAGACTGGCTTGAAGAACATGATGATGAACTGCAACAGCTTGTGTGGTTCCCTTGCTCCCTTAATCTTAATATAATTGAACCTTATGGATGTTCCAAAGAACTCTTTGAATTAGTGAGGAGTATTGTAGGAGGAATGGGTATGCATCCCTGAAATTGTTGTTCATGATTTGTATTATTCCATCCCACAATGGATACAAACTGTAATTGAGGCTAAAGGAGGGCCAATATCCTATTAATAAAAATTTTGTCTCATTCCATAGGTGCTCATGCTATTTTGTACAACCCCTTATAATGTTGCTTGCTATGAGTGTTGATTTAGAGCAGATTATGTATTTTTTTTTTATTTTTGTAAAACTAAGGACTCCAATATATTATCTTAGATTAGATTTATGACATCAGATCAGACTCTTCTTGCAGTTCTCATACTGAGGATTCAACCTCTTCCTCCATCAATCACTCATGTTTTCAAGTTTTTATCCATGGAGCACTCTATGTTTAAGAAAGTCATCAGAATCAATTCTGGTAAAGTTTTTTCAGCTTCAATCTAAAATCCTCTGTATGTATGTATGTTTGCTATGCTTTTCAGCTAGATCAATCTCTATGAAATTTTGCAAGGTGATTTGAGTGAAGTCTTAAAAGGTTGTAGGCAGATCAAATGGATTGGGAAGTGACTGTCTTGATGGAGAAAGACCTTTTTTTCTTCCATCAGGCCTGGTGACTATATAGTAAGGAAACATAGGATATAGTTTTCTTTTTATATCATAGCTAAAATTATTAAAACTCTTTAAATAACTTAAATCATTTGATAGTGTTTGAAATGTGTTTTAAGGTAATATAAGTTTTGCTACTTTTTGACAAGATTTATTTTAGTGATTAATTAAATTTTATTTTTGGAATTTTTCTTGCCAGTCTCGCCAGTTTCTAGTAGTAAAAGCAGGATAATTTGTAAATTTAAAGTGTTTAGTATCTTATTTATGTCACATAGTTGATATTTTTATATTTTTGGTACCTTGCTCTCGTTAAATAATCTTGTAAAAATGTAGGTACTTTTCCATTAACTAAGTGCAAGAATAAATTGCTTAGTTTAATTTTTTTCTTAAGTGTATGAAAAAAAATGAAACTTAAATAAAATGTGTTATTAGTTTTATTAAAATGTGTTTTACTTTTGAATTTGCTTATTTTGTTCCAATGTAATGTAATCTAAAAACTAATTTAAATTTTGAAATAAATATAATCTTTGTTATCCAGAAAGAAAGATGAGTACAAAACAGCTGTTGTATACATAAGTTTTTCATGGACTTTTACCAAAGTCTTGTCAGCACTTCTAATTTATTACATAGTTTTATTTTTCTAGCTTAAAATTAATATATAGCTGTAAGATTTATAGGCTTGAACAAGAAAATCTTTTTATCACCATTTATATGTATTTTATTTAGATGAAGATTAGCTTGGCTGAGTATTAATTAAGCTTAATATATGAAGCTGAGTATTTGTTTGAGTATTTTATAAATAAGTGAAATTTAAATATTAATAGACTAAAGAGATGTTGCTAATGTGGTTTGACAATAAAAATACCTATCTATAACAACATCACTCTGTGATAAACATCTATGATATATTAATATATTTATTGGTGCATTGAATATTGTTACAATTGTATTTCATTGATCTTAAAATAATTTTATATTTCATAGTGGTTCTACAAGGTCCAGAAAGTAGCACCTATTTACATTTAATTAAATGAAGAAGAGTAATTAAGGATTTTATTTGAATGAAAGTAATACATTTACTCATTTTTCAATATAGCTGCAGTAGTTGTGGAGACATAGTATTTTGAAACCAGCCTTCCCCGTGACACTCTGTTGCCATTATAGTGAGCCAAAGCATCTGCTTTTAAATCATAATCGCTTTGGAAAATTTTTTCTCCTCAATGTTATTTAAAACAAGAGGAAGGGGATTTGGATTTGTGACATTGTTCATCTGCATGACAATGCTTGTCCCCAATGACTCAAAAGACCAATGACCTTTGGAAGTTCAAGTGGAAGGTTTATGACTACCCTGCATAAAAAAGCCTTGACCTGGCTCTAAGTGAATATCATTTGTTCTTTAAACTCAAGAATTTCTTGCTGAAGAACATTTCTAAATTAATGATGACTTAAAAGCAGGTAAACAGCATTGACTGGCTACTTTGGCAATAGAAGTTTATGAGGAAGGCATCATAAACAAACTAATTTCAAGATGTAGCAAATGTCTCAATGATGGCAGCAACTACATTAAAAATTAGTAAATGTATTATTTTCATTTAAATAAACTAATTATTTACTTTTCATCTAATTATATGTAAATAGGTACTACTTTCTGGACTTCCCTCATACTATAGTTTGTATAAAAACACAATAACCTTAGAAAAAAATCAATATTATTATAAAATCTTAAATTAAAAAAATTGACTATGGGTACAAATATAGAGGTATTTAACATTAAATTTACAAAATATTATTAAATTTTATTGTCATTTAAATAACTTACTGTAGTATGAATCTCTCAGATATATGTTCCCAATGGAGAAAAAAAATCGAGAAACACTCCAATTTTTTTTTCTATTGGGCACATTCATCAGAATATTAAGACCATTAAAATGTGTTGTTGATATTTTAATTCATTATCAAAATTTGTTTAACTACTATCAACTTTAATATGACCTACATAGATAAAAATTGACTTATACTTGTATAGAACTTTGCTTAATTTGTGTTAATTATCAATGTTTATATCTAAAGTATTTTGTTTGATTTTAGAAATTTTAAAAAAGCATAAAATATCAGTATGTTGTTCAGACTCTGAAGCTGTTTGTAAGATACAAGAGCCACATGATTGGGAAGATGATATCAGTATTGAAATAAAGGTAAATTATTGTTGGTTAAACTCATCCAAGAATGATAATTAAAACATATCATGGATTTTATTTAATAACAAATTATTTGCAATGCACAATTTTGTATTTTTCAAACTCAAAACTGTAGGAGACAGAAAAAAATCTAAGTATTTTGATAGCTGTTTATCTAGTTGTAGAAAATGAGTACCTGTATTAACCCTTTCGTGGACCATGGGAAGATTACTTCCCACCTACACGATTTTACAAAATACACCTGTGGGAAGCGCAAAACCCATTCTAATATATTGGTCTTGTTATTGAAACAACGGGAAGACTGATTCCCGCTTCGGTTTTGCACTGTCATCAATTGTTTGATCGATTGAATAAAATTAGCAGCTCAGTTTTGAAAGTTTGGAAACATGGAGTGAGAAATAAATGGCTCATAAAAGGGTTAATATAATTTTTTATTCTTGTTTAGTCATTTGTGTCGGAAATTTAGATTTGGACAAAGAAATGCTAAATTGAATTTATTATTTTCAAATGTTAATAAATTCATTCATCAATAATGGTTATGTCAGATTAGGAAACTTTTAATAAAAATTAAAAATAATTTCTTGTATGAATTCTACAAACATGCCAATGGCACCAAATTCTCTAGAGTTGCTCTTTAGAAAGGAAATGAATTTATAACTTCAGAAATCTTCAGATTGCTTCCCAAAAGAACCAAATATATATATATATATATATATATATATATATATATTGGAAATATTTATTTAAGAAATCTCATAATTTCTGTGTACATCATATTTTTTTTCTTTTTTTTCTCTACTCTTTAGTTCAAATATAATCTTTCAACAAACCCATAGTAACTCAACAAACCCCTTATGATATTACTCTTTGTACATAGTTATGCTGCATGTAAAAAGATTTTTTGTAATATGCAGAAAAAAGCTGAAATGAGATTAGGTTAAATTTAAATGAATAAACTCTAGAATGTCGAATGATAGAACACCTGATAAAGAATTTCTTATGAAGGAAATATTTTAACAATAATTAAAAGCTTTTTAGGAAAATACCTTGTAAACATTACTAAAGCAATGTATATATCATTAAATAGTCTTAGATAATTATTTTTAACCTATCCTAATCCCTTAATAACTAGAGTGTTTTAAATTTTCATTAATTTGATTTTCTAAGTAATATGTAATTTTTAATCAAGTGAAATATGCAACTATGTATACTTAATTTGGTTTATTTTATGTTTCAATTACTATTCACATAAATCTTATATACACATACTTTTTGATTGGCATGGTACAAATTGCATATGTCATGTGTATTTTGTGGATAACAGGCTAAATTCTGAAATCATGCTGTTGCAGTTGACAGAGCTGTCTGACTGTTGATATGTCTGATTCTGTTATGATGTTTTACAAATTATTTGCAATGATTTACCTAACTAGGCAGAAATAAGAGCTATGATTTAAAGAAATTTTACAAGGGTAGGTTTCTTAATTCTCTTGCCAGTTATGTAATACTGTAAATAATAATGTTTCATTTTGATGTTCTAAGTTAAAATAAGGAAATTATTCTGTTTAAGAATGATAGGAAAGTCCTTCAAAGTTCTATCTTTTGATAACTTTCATTTTGTTTAAGGGCAAAATAAATTATGATTTCAGTTAAAAGTGAGCAAATATTTTTTTTTGATTTCTCAGTGAAAACAGCTCAGAGATCTTATTGGACTATCTTTCCTTCCATATATTAGATGAATGATTTTCAGTCCAAAATATCTTCTGGTTATATTGTAGCATTGTTCTAACCTTTTTTAAAACAATTATCTAAGTACAACAATATCAAAATAGATTCAGGATCTGTGTGAAAGCAGTCCTCCTAGCTTGCTAGTTTATAATTGGAATATGTTGGACATTTCCCTCTGTTCCATAGATTTGTTGAAAAGTTAGTGACTAATGGCTTTTAATACTGACTGCTGAAAATTTGTAAATTATAATATTAAATTATGCTGTACTTATTATTTTCATATTTTTTCAGGCTCCTACTAAAGCAGCTGGGAAACTTAAAGAATTTTATTTATTCATATACAAGGATTCTCATCAGATAGTTTCATATCAGACCTGGATTATTACAATATGCCCTTTGCAAAGGATTGATCTATCATGTATTTCTGGCCAACTTATGAGATCATCACTACTCATAAGGTATAAATTTTCATTTTTTTTTTTTTTTTTTTCAAAAACAATTTGTTATATTTGAAAATTTATTTTAAGATATCAATTTTATTTAGAGACTTTTTTAAATATTTTCATTTTAAGATACCATAATTTCAGGTAGATAAGCCACCCTGATGTATATATCACGCATGATAATTGATCTAAAAATAATCAATGTTTATCAAATAAATTCTCCAGATGTGTATGCTGATTGCATTAAAATTGACTAAAAGAAAAAGGAAAGTTTATTGGATCATTCCCTCTCCAACAAAGATCCTGTTCTCATTTTTTGAGCAATTACTTTTGCTTGAAGGCAAATTTTGACTGTTGACACTGATAATTCCTTTTCTCTTTCCCATCGCATGGAAGCTATTCTTCTGACCTGCCTGGGCCAGGCCCTCTAGGTCAGAGTTACTGTGAAGCATGGAAGTAATGAGATTATCAGAAATTTGCACATGATAATGTACTGAAAATACTAAATTAAGTTAAGGCAATGAGAAAATTAAATTTAAAAATTAAGACTAAAAAAAAAGTGGAAGATTCACAAGTTCAGTGAAGGGGATACACGATGCACAACTATTAAGATAAAGTTTAAGTTACACAATAAGTTCAATTACACTAGCAATACAATTAAATTATATATTTTTTTTTATCATTAAAATACTTAAATTACAGTAAGTAATAAGCTAAGTTTAGCAACTCAGATGGAACAGATCCTGGCCAATGCTAGGAGAAAAACTATTGGTTCCTGAGAGCCAATAGAATTTGAGGAGGTCAGAATATGATCCTCCATGTATGATATGTATGACTGAGAGCTGAGTCGTCCAAACTTTTTATGAAAGTGAGGATTTTGGGCAGACAAGGATGAAAAGTAATTGGCTGCTGAACACCAATGAGAATCAATCTAGATCTCTGCTGAACACGGCCAAGAGCCGCTTAGCATTTGCAGGATTTGCAAGGTCATATTGGGCTAAGTTCAGTAGATGATCAATGCAAATATTTGAATAAAAATTAGTGGCTAAATTTTTGAGGAATTTTGGAAGAGTGGGGAGATTAATTTCCCTATGGATCTCAGAATTACGATAATACCAAGGTGAATTAGTGATTTGCCTAATGATAATGTTTTGAGCAGCAGATAAAGATTTAATATGAGTCTTAGCAGCATATAACCATGCGGGACTTGCATACGTTAATAAAGGACATAAATAAGTTTTATAAATGAGCATCTTGTTATTAAAATTCAATTTACATTTCGAGTAATTAAGGGGAAGAAGGCACGTTTAGCAGCTTGAATTTTTTCTTAATATTGAGTGTGTGTTGTTTCCAAGTGAGATTCTTATCAAGTTTTACACCGAGATATTTTACAGAGTTAAACAAAGGGATAGCAGTAATTCTTTTTCCCTATTGTCCTTTTCTCTAAATGGTCCGCCAAACCAAGACAGTGTATGACACCAGGTCTACAAAATACAATGCCTCCACACATCATTATTTAGTCAGCTCTAGTGCATTTGCATGGGAAATCGCTATGGCATGCTACATTGGATTGATATTGTATGGTACAGTATGAAAAAAAAATAAATCAGTTAATAGAGGCACAAGAAAAATGTAGCTAAAAAATATTTTAGATGGATACCATGAAAAATAAAAATCCTTCTGGTATGCTGCACTGATAATCCTTTAGTTATCCTTAAGATATACTGCAAATGTTTAATTTCAACTTTTAAACACATATCAACCATGGATTATCTACCCAAAATTACAGTAATTAATTTTCAATATTACTTTCAATAAAGTTAAGGCTTGTAATGATGCAAACTAATTAAGCTTTAATATAAAATGCCCTTTAAAAAGAAAAGAAAAATAGAATAATTGATTTGTAAAGAAATTCTAATTTCAATAATGATACATCTTTTAACTCTTTTGTTTTACTATTTTGCAAGAAATATTTCTAAAATTAACTGTAATCAAGAGTTTAATCAAAAAAAGTTAATTTTCATAAATATTTATTTTCAAATTGTAACTTATAGTAATAGTATAAAACTATTTATTGGAAAATAATGTAGGATCAATAAATACTTTGGTAGGTTTTAGGTATGAATGAAAATAACTTGTAGCATTACATATTTACCTAACTATTTAAATAATAGGCTACATATATGATAAAGGGATAATTAAAAAATATTTAACTTATAAATCAACAAAATAATCAAAGATCCCAACAAATAAAATGAAAATTCTGTTATAAAAGTAAAGTTCTAGGTATCATAGTATTCTATTATTATTATTATTATTATTATTCTAGAAATGGAAACAAAAACTTATGAATTTATGAGTACATTCTCTATTCTTATGTAACATGAATCTTTTCTATTAAAACTGTAGATTCGAAAACTAATTAGTATAATTAGCTCTCATATTGTAAAAATCTCACCCTAGCACTCCAAACCAAATCAAACAAAAAAATCTGCTAAAAAGTTTTGAAAATGTGTAATTATATTGCACTTTTACATCAAAAAGAAACAAATTTATATAAAATGACCATGGCATAATATTTATTTATATCCTATAAAATTACATAACAATATTAATTTGTATTTCTGTTGGCATTGTCAACTTGATGTAATCCTTAATGAAAAATATTCAGATATATCATTCTCTGTGTGAATATTATAGTGTTTAAAAAAACTTTTAAACATTTTATTTTTTTTTATTAGGGGTACTCATGCTACAAACCTTGTGCATTGTTTCTCAAGCTCATCTGATCTACAGTTGGATCCGTCCGATTCATTTTTGTTGTCTCCATTTGCAGTACAAGAATTATCTATGAATGTCCGATCCTTGATTCCTGGAATAAAGTAATGTAACAAAGCTAATATTAATAAAATATCTATAGCAGTTGAGTAATTTAGTACAGGAATGATCCCTTTCAGTGATAAGGAATTTTAAAACTTCTTGGCACTCAAATCAAATCAAAAGTTTTTTGGGGCCAATTTTTTTCATATTCTTTCTTTGTGTATCATGCAATAACACAGAATATTATTTCCTAATTTTTGCAATTTCGAAGCTTCTCTTTTCATGTGGATCCTTTTCTTCAATCTAATTCCAATGACATTGAATAACTTTTTGAGATTATTCAAAGGGAAATTTTTTTAATGTTTATATATTTTTTTAATTTAATATTTTCTTTATAAAATCTTATCTTCTTCTATGCTGCTGAGATATTAGTTATCAAGAAACTTGGATTCTACAGGAATACAGTTCTTGACATTGTGAACATCCAATGAGTCAAAGCCTTAATTCATGTTAAAGTTTATGTCTTCTGGTGTTATACAGGGCTCAGCCTAAGTCTCTTTTCTCACTATAGTCACTTTGAATTACTATTTTTTTATCTTTATTCAGTTTTCTCTTTGAGCATGTAACTTGCTTGCTAATCTTAAAAAGTATCATTTTCTATACATACATATATATATATATATATATATATATATATATATATATATATATATATATATATATATATATATATATATATATATATATCAATGGTTTCCTTAAAAATTTTCAGTCAAAAGTTTTGAAAAGATATTTAACCAATTTATATATAGATTTCAGTATGACATTTTAAAATTTAGCTAAGGACAACAAAACAATGAAACAACCTTCTTTTACAGAGAGGTTCTTCTATGGCTTGAAAACTAAGATTTTTTAGAATTTTTTTCTTCTGATAAGGATGTTATGACCTATGTTGTCTGACATCATAAATTGAAGTTTAGAGAAATTTCATGACTTTTTGGGGTAATAAAACAAACAGAATGCTTTCTTTTATAATTAAGGGTATGTCCACATGTATGCCACACATCTCTGACTGAACAGTCATTTATTAATTTTTTCCTTGAAAATCCAATATAAAAAAATTATTTTCTCATCAAATTCTGAAAATCTCTGGAGTTTATACGAACATTTACTGTAAAAAGTTTGTTATTGCCATTAGAGAAAGCATTTTGTTTTTAAAAAAAAAGTTCATTAAAGAAAGTTATATATAACATGTGGTATAACTTCCATTAAAAAGGAGGATGAAAAAAAACAGAGGAAGAATATTCAAAAGTCTTTTGAAAGAAGAATATCCTTATTAATACAAGTCTATTTTTGTAAAATACATGGTTTCCGCGCACCTGGAAAGTCATGGAAAATCATGGATTTAGACAATGGATTAATTTTGTCATGGAAAGTCTTGATTTTTCAAGCAAAATGAATAAAAGTCATCGAAAGTCATAGATCCGCTAAACTACCGATTAAAAAAATGCATTGAATTGTTTAATTCTATTTTTACTTGTCATTTAACTGAAGTTACTGAGTGTGGTATTTATGTATTATCCTATTGACCATATTGTCAAGTAAAATTTGTTCACCAAGGAAACTCAAAGCAAGAAAGCTTAATGGGTGGGTAAATGTATATTATTCTGGTTTTTTTCTTAAATTGTAGATTAAAATTTTATTAATATAATAATTATTTTTTAATAAAAATTAGTTAAGATTTTTGCACAAAATATAAGTTTATCTCTAGTGATATTGTATATAAACATTATAGGGTTATATTTGGCTATTATTCATGGTCACCTGGATAATACCAAAGTACCCTGAATTCAAATTGGAAACATTTTGATTGAAAAATTGCTATATGATTAAACTTAGGTATGTAGATACAACAATTTATTTTTATGCGAGTTAATTAACACTTATAAAGTAAGTTTATAGTTTTTTTATGATAAAATTCCTGTAATTTCTCTAAAAGCATATATTTTATTTGTATGTAAATCAGAAGTTTTATTCATATATACTTTTAACGAAAGCTTTTTAAAGTCATGGAAAATGATCCGCTAAATCAGGGAAAGTCATGAAAAGTCATGGATTTGAAAAATTTTATTTTGTACTGTTATTAGTTTAGTGACTATTTAATCACTTTTTTCACTAGTTTTGTAGCTGTGGTCCATGCTGAGCCCTGTATTATATCTATTTAAGGATAAAAAATTATTAACAATATTTTGGGACAATACAATATTATTAAATCTTTTCAAACCTAATAGTGAATGAATACTAAACAATACTAATAGAAAACAACAGAAAATCATTCTAGTTGAAATATATTACTTAAATTACTAACCATACTATAGGAAAGTCAGACTGGGTAAAGTCGCACTAAGCAAGGTATTTTTGTGCTGAGTTTATTCTGTGGACCTGCTAATACTTAGAAATATATTGATACATTTAATTTTTTTTTATAGGCATTTTCAGATAACTATGGTGAATCAAGCCTTAGAACTTGTTCTTCAATCCTGGCTGTTAGTTCTCACTTGTCAAAAGCCATATGTTTCAAAAGCATTTCAAGTCCATTTAACTACTGGGAAAGAAGCAACTAAGGTAGCATTTTATGGATTACTTGACAAAAGTTTACAATATAATGAAAAAATGAAGTATCTAGATCAGTAGTTTCCAACCTGAAAGGTGCACCCACTGTGGGAAGGCACCAAAAATAAGTTTAAAGCATGACTATTACCATATAGTTTAATCCTATTGTAGCAAACTATCTGCAGACAGAATAAATGTTCACTATAACCGAAGGTTTATTATACCTGATTTTATTAAAACATTAAAATTTCCTAGCATTTGAAGTAGTTTCATTAGGAACAATCATTGGTATAGTGTATAATTTATAAGTTAATTACCTGAATAGGCATTTTATCACATTATTTATTAAAAGTAAAGAGTTTTGAAGTATTTCATTTATTATTTAATTTTTGTTTGAGTACATTTTAGTTTTAAGTACATTATTTTTTTTATCAATGATTTGAAAATATTCCATGGTTTTTTTGTCCATATTTTTTTCATAGAATAAAAAATTATTTAGAATGTTTGCAGCTTCTTTCACACCAGAGATTGATAGATGGAAGTTTAAAAATGTTGTCTTTCAAGATCCTAATGTGTACATAATGTAAAAATGCCTTTTAAAAATTGAAAAAATTCTGAAATTGAAATTTACAGTATGCAATGATTGAACTTTTATTTTCTTGGGGGTTATAAAGATGTTAAAAATAACATTAGTTAAACAGCTGTTCAGCTGCAACCAGTAAGGAAGACTATAATTTAATTTATATCATACTATATAAATTAGTTTCAGTAAGTTTTGTAAATACTTTTTTTACACATTTTAATACTGCAAATGACCTTTCACCAGATGCATCTGATATAGACAAAGTTAAATATATTTGTGATAATATTTCTATATTTGGAAATGTTGACTTTATTTTTGTGTTCTTTATAAATTGCAGCATATCAGATGACAATAAATTTTGGCTAAATTTTGTGACAATATAAAAAGCAATATATTTTTGTTTATTTGTTTATTATATATAGTTGTCTAATCAAAAAGTTATCTTACAGTTATACTATCTTATTTACAAATCTTTTCAACATAGTAGTTTGACTGAGCCCTTAACAAAATTGGGTCCTAGACAGTTGTTTCATTTGTCTATACAATGATCTGGACTCTGGTTTGTTATGAACAAATGGCATTAACTTAAATGTTGCAAGATGTCAACAATCAATAAAACCACCGTTAAAGCTCACTGTGTAAATGGCATCAATATTTGGTATGTTACATATCTGCAAAGTGATTCAGAGGGTTAAATATTTCATAAATTCAATGATTTTCTTTTTAAGATATTCCTGTTTCTCTTTTCAGCGAATAACATATGCTAATCCTTATAATCAAGACAGAACATTTGTACTTCATTCTAGTCATCCACATCTTCTGCACTTGCGAGAAAGTAAATTTTGTGTACCAATGGGGAAGACTTATTGCATTGGATTATACTTTCTTCCTCAAGAACATGTTTTTGTAGAAACCCTTTTCTTGTACTTGAATGATATGGCAGATAAAAATGAAGAAACCTATTGTATTAAAGTTATCTGCCAGTAATTTTTCAGTGCCAATTATAAGTATTTATTAGTCAAAAACTAGTCTGATTTATATGTAATTAAAAGTCTTAGCTTTAATAAAAAAATATTTTATTGAATAATTTTTCATTTTGTTGGACTTCATTCCTTTACTTTATCATTATTTTGCTCAATATATAGTTATAGCTTGAAATAAATAAGGACAAAAAGTTTTAAAACTGGTTCTTTTTTATCAAGATTATAAATGAATCTTGCTATAACAATATACAATGTGTGCAACAACATATATATACAATAACAACATATACAATATATAAAATGCGTGGCTTACAATATATACAAACTTCAGTTTGACTGTATATATTGTAAGACATGCATTTTTAGTTAAATTTTAATAAATCACTGATTTCATGCTTAGTATCAACTTCATTTCCATATTACAAAACAAATAATTGTTCATAAACTACAAGTAGCAGATTATGTTTCAATGCATATCAATATAATGTTGTGAGCTTATGGGTTCACAGATTAAATAGACTTTGAAAGACAAAGCAAAACAAGAGATGATTGAAATTCTTAAATAAGCAGTAATGCAGATCAGTATTACTAATTAGAAAATAATCCTTACTCAGCATAAGAACACAGTAAATTACAATACAACAGGCATGGCATTTTATCATACTCCTAACTATAGAGCTCCTTAATTCAGGCTTGCTCTGAACAGTTCACAACTGAATTGATTAACAAGCTTGGACCTTCTTTTTACAGGGTTGAAGAACTTTCTGGGCACAGAATATTCTAGATCTACTAAACTCACTAAACCGTTGCCAAATTTGTGAAAATAATTACCGTATATTTGAAAATATAAGTCGAGGGTACGATTTTCCTTCAAAAATTTACCCAGAGTTCAAAACCCGTATACAAGCCGAAGTGGAAAAAAAAACGAATTCTAGGACGTTCAAATATGTCACCAAGTAGCCAAGAATATCGTCAAGCAGGTAAAGTGGGGAAAATATTTTACGATCAAGTTGCTTTAAATTAAAACTTTAGACCAAAGCTTCTCAAACCTTTTTCGCTTCAACATCCAATTGAAATACAGCAGAGGTAGAGGATCGGTTGAACCTCGAGATAAATACAAGGACATATCCTAGCACGTTTCGAAAGTGACGAGGAAAAACAACTTACATTTTAAATTTTAACTAACTTCATGCGTCTTAGTTAATTTCACAATTGACACTATCTAGATTACAGCCGCGAAGCACGGTTTGATATCGCGATGCTACCATGCGACCAATAGCATTTTTACTTAGGTTGGTTGGTTGTTTGAAATTTAGTGGCGCTAATTCCTCAAGGGACAAACTGCGTCAAACAAGAGCATTTTTACTTAGACGCTAACGAAAAGCTTCAATTCTGGAAACCTTATATAAAGATACCTTTTTCTTAAATTCAGTAGAATTATGTTTATTAGAAGATTAGCCGATCCACTACCATTATAGTACTGTTGTTTTGGAGGGATTATAACACAGATAAGAGTCATTTTAAATTTATTTTTCAATTTTTATGTTTTCTTCTTTCAAATTTTTTACAAGAATTTTTTACTTTTACTTTATGCATTTTATTTTTTGTTCTTTACTATTTTTTTAACCGTTTCGTTAATTTTTGCCGATTTGGTGACGTTTAGTCGCCAACGGCAAAAACACCTTGCCAAAAAACACATGTATTGCATCTGTTCCATGGACTCGTATATAAGCCGATACTCCCATTTTAGGTCTTTCAAAATCCCCAAAAATTGTCGGCTTATACATAGAAATATACGGTAGTTGTCAATATCTCGCCAATTTAACAAATTACCATAGACGCATTATGTAAATACTAGGCATACCAGTGGTCCCGAATCGAGGTATTTTCTCATACCAAATTCTTGCCTCCTCTGGGCAAAGACATTCATAACATAGGGAATATAGATTATAAATTACAAAAATACATCAACAAATTTTACTCATCAATTTTAATTTCAAAATAAACATATCAAGACAATGGTATGTTTAAGCTTTAATAATTATTATCAAAATAAAGGACTAGCTAATCATAATGTACTATCAGAGGTCTATAATTAGCTCATTTTCTTATGTGTACTATAACGTAGTTCAGTCTTTTAACTGCATAAAGTCCATCCCAAGGTGATTGCTACATTAGGAAAAGTTCTTTTCGTCTAATTGCATCCCAACCCAAATCTTGTCACCTTCTTTAAATGCATGTGCTGTAGCTTTTGTGCCGTATCAGTTCTTCTCAGTCGCAATGTTAACCCGTTGTCATGTATGCTTTCCATCCGATTCTGTTTATTCTTAACATATTCTTCAGGAGAAAGTGCTCATATCCGGAACTTCGCCGAATAGTTTGGTTTGGTTGAAAAAACTACGGTCTATTTTTTTGTTGCGTGAATGCTAATGAAACCGGTACCTACTGCTTAAAGCCCATTCTGAATCGATTACATTGCGAACATCCCTGCCAGTAGTGAGCTCCGCCGAATAAGAGATCACAGGGTAGACGGAAATCACAACCAAAGAGTATCTGGGATGGTGTGGTGCCAGTCGTTTGGACGGCACTTCGATAGACAAGTAGGAACAGAAGTAGTTTCCCGTTCCAGTCTAGTTGGTTCTTTGAAACGAGTAGTGACTGGTTATTCAAAATGGTTCGATTATACTTTTCTACCCTACCACAGAATAGAGATCGTCAATTATGAAAAACTATTGTTGGGAGTTTCTGTATTTTTTGTCTTAACTGTGGTAGTTTTGATATTTTTGTTATTTATAATATTTTTAAAAAACTCTCCAAAACTTTTCTTTCCCATTATCTTTTTTCTATATAATTTAATAGTTCTTAAACTAAAATTATTTATTTTTTTTTATGTTCAGAACAACTTTAATTTTAAACTTATAAATTTAATTTTTTTTATTATTTTTCTACTTATTTGAAACCTATACCAAGTTAAAGAACTTCTAAATACTGGTTAATAATATTCTACTAATTCTCCTTTTTCTCAAGTAGTTCTGAAGTTATATATTTTTTACTTTATCGTTTATGTAGTATGGGGAAAATATTTTAAACAACAACAAAAAAAAAATCAACTTAGGTCTTTTGTGCTGAAGAGAAAAGCCGAAGCTCCTTGCGTACCAGTGGTGAACAGGAGGAGTTCGCAAAGGGAAATTCTCCCTAATTTTGCTGAAGGAATAATTTCCGGCGGACGCAAGAGAGAGGAACTGGAGAGGGAGTCAGAATTTCCAAGTCAAGCCATTGCTGGTCTCATGTTCCGGCAAGCCAACATGTGACAGTATCCAGTAGAGATATACTTATATCCCCTGATTAGCCTAACCAACTTGAAAATAATTTGATCAATACATCTAGGATCTTTGGTCAGTTCTTTAAATATCGGTTGGAGCTCCTGTTCTCTGTTACAGTTGACAGTATGATCGAGAGTTTAGCAATGTTCCGATTTAAAGATGGAACAGCATTTATGATGCTGATTTTATATAAATGGTGTCTCTAAAAACACCACTATCTCCTCTTCCCGTATTCGAACGGCTTTCATCTATATAGATTGTTAATGTCCTGTCTGGGATATCATTAATGACTTCAAGGATAAACTATCTGAGTTATTCCGGATAGTAATCATGATTGGTTCCACCAGACAACATTCCCCCCCCCCCCCGTAGTCAACATGTTTAAAGATGCAACAAGGGCGAAACAACTCAAATGAATAGATATGTCTCAACGTTAATCAGAAAAATTACGTTTCCAAATATAATTATGTCAACTGTCTCACTTAAAACGTTGGTTAATTATCCACTTTAATTAATATGAAAGATAGAAGTTCACGCTGGTTACTTGTCCACTTTAATTAAAATGAAAGACAGAGGTTCACGTTGGTTAACTTGTCCACTTTAATTAAAAGGAAAGATAGAGGTTCTCTTATAACAACCAAGACTTTTAAGTTTATTGAGGTACTTATAAGTACCCCCAATAAACTATTTCTATATATAGAAATAGGCTTCAAATCTCAGAAGGCTTTTCTGTCAGTTTAAAAATTCTTTAAAACAATTAAATTTTTAGTCTTTTTTCTTTTTATACTATACAGTTAAAATACAACATTAGTTGGAGAAACTGCTTAATCTTTAAGTATTACTACTTTCAGATAACAACGTAAGTTTATCAAAGGATTTCTAAAAGTAATATATGTCATGACTTTAATCTGTTCGTTATATTTCGTGAAATTTCTGATTAGTATAAACATTCGAATGAATCGCAAGCATAATCGAATATTTTACATGGCAACCATGCTTGCCGGTAGGGTTGCTATGTTATGGTGGACGTGTTTGTAAACATGTGGTTCCGAATGGGTAGGTAGGAATTTATTTCTCTATTTTTACGTGTGTCATTTCATAGTAAATGCAAGTTTAAATCATAAAATTGTAATGTAATATTTTTTTTCTTTGCGTAGGTACTTTGGTGTCGCCATTTAAAAGTAGGAAAATTATAGAGTGCTCAGTATTTAGATATTTAAAAGTATGTAAGAGATCATTCAGCGTTTCTAAACACATTTTATATGCGCAACCAACATCAGAGTCACATCCACATTTACTTAAGAAAGGGGAAGTTACTCCTTGTTTAACAACTGATGTCTTCAAGTACAGAAGGAAGAGGCTTCTAGAAATGGTTAAGCAAAGTTGCAAGAGCAAAGAAGAAAATATCTTCGCCCATTTAATAATAATACCATCTGCATGTGTTGTTCATATGAGTGAAAACATTCCTTATCCATTTCGGCAATTTACTGATTTTTTATATCTATGTGGATATAAAGAAGCCAATAGTGTCTTAGTTTTGGCTTCTTCTGTGGACCGAAAGGATGAGAGTATTTTATTTGTGCCAAAGCCAACTGTTGTTTCTGAACGGTGGGAGGGAGCTAAACTAAGCTTGAGTGAAACAACAAAATTTTTAGGTGTTGATAAAACAGAATATATAGAGAAATTCGATGAATTTTTACAGTCTTATGCAAAAATGAATACAGCTTTTACAGTTTGGTTTGACTTTTCAAATTCATTTCCTCGTTTAATACAAGAAACAGTTCGTTCTTTTATACAGGCTTATGTAGGTTATGTTTCTCTCCATTCTCCCCGATCATATATACATGAATGTCGGCTTCAAAAATGTAAGCAGGAAAGAGTGCTAATGCAAAAAACATGTAGAATAGCTGCTGAAGCAATGCGAGAAGTTATAAAATTTTCAAGACCATCAGTGTTAGAATCTCACTTACAGGCTAAAATGGAATATGAATGTCGTATCAGAGGTGCTGATCATCCAGCCTTCCCTCCAGTTACAGCTGGTGGGTGTAGAGCTAACACAATTCATTATATTGATAATAATCAAGTAGTAAAAGATAAAGATATGGTGCTAATGGATGCTGGTAATCCCTTTTTATGTATTTATATCAGTAGTTTACATAAATTCACTTTTTATTTAATTTAATATATGATTTCTTTTAAAAATACATTTTAAACATTTTTTTTTATTGATTATAATTTTAAAAAGTCTGGTATAATTTTATTATTTCTGGTTACAAATAGCAGAAAAAGTGCATTTTGTAATGTAAAAAAATATTTTTTTTAAATTAAAATTAAATAAATTAAAAAGATTGATTTTACTAAAATTGAATATGCTTGATTAGAAGAAGTATAGACTAAAAAGGATGATACTTAAGTTAGAAGTTTTTCCATTTGTGCAATTATATGAATTGTTAGTTTTCATTCTATTCACATGTAATAGTATGCATTTAAAGTATACAGGGGATTTGAGCCCATTATTAAAAATTGATTCTTAAATAAGTTAAAATCTAAGAATTTTAAAGTAAAGTATATCTATATTTATTTTATATGTACATATTTGTAGCTCTTATAGTTAATGCTTCTTTCTTGTTAATAATTTTTAGATAATTTTCGTTTTTATAAAATTGTTCTTTGAATTATAGTAAGGCTGCTAATTTTTTAAACTTACCAGGTATAATTATAAACAATTAAACTTTCATTTTAGATTGTAAATGCTTAAACATTTCAATGTATTATAATTAACATATGTTTCAGTATGAGAGAATATCTTATATGTCTGTGATAATGTTACATATAAATCTGTACATCTAAAGTAAATATCTTGAATGGCTTTTCTTCAAGACACATGCTTTCATTAAAATTTTAAAGATTGAAATTAATGCAAAAATCTGCTGTATAATTTATTCATATTGCACATAACTTCAATTTGTGAATTTAATCTTGTTTTATGATTGTAGATATACCCAAGATTTGAAAATTCTTTATAAATTAAGAAAACTTCTTAAGCTTTAATTATTCCTCTTTGGGGGTTATCTGTGACTTTTCATCTTGTGAATTTGTTTCTGTATCAATATTTGGAATTAAAAGATATCAACTAGATTGAGTGGTATGGCTATTAAATATTTATTATTGATTTTATAATGTGTTTGTTTTCAATCAGAAATGACCCATTTTTTTCAATAGGTTGTGAATACAATGGATATTGTAGTGACCTAGCTCGAACTTGGCCTGTAAATGGAAAATTTACTGATCCTCAAAGAGAACTTTATGATTTAATTCTCTCTATACAAGAATATCTTATCGAAAAATGCATTGAAAAGCCTTCATTAGACTACTTATTTAAAATCATGTGTAATCGACTAGGTAAAGGTCTTCAAAACTTAGGGATCATTTCAAAAAGTATAAGTGATGAAAACCTTGCAAAGGTATGTTTTACTTTTAAAATCTTAACTATTTATGTGGTTAAAATTTTTTTCTCAGTAATCAATGAACATAAAATAATTTTTGCCCTTTTGTTATTTATATATATAGCTTTAATTATAAAATTACATTTGAATACAATTCAAGTAATGTTTTCTAATATACAGTGAAACTTCTCCGAACGGCCACCCTTCTAAATGGCCAATTTTTCATGGCATGGATTTTTCAACTGATAGACCTAATGGTAAACTAACCTGTATCAGCAGCCACCCAACCCCCTTCTAAACAGCCACCAAGTGGGATTACCCCTTACATTTTTCGGGAAATTCTACTCACTCCACGCTTTAATTTTGAGTGAAAAAACTCAAGGTCAGGTTTATGGTTATAAGACAAAGGAATAACTTGAGAAGTCCATTCCCGCGATCATCCCCTTTCTAAAAAAGATTAAATCTGTTAACTCTTTTGTATTCTCTCCAGACCCTTCGGATAGAGAATCCCTATTGCACCATCCATAGAAACTGAGGGAGGATTTGGACTTTCAAGCTTTAAATATCCTTCCTTAAATATTATTTTTTGTTAAGTGCTACTTTTACTTTTGCTAAGTAAGTGTGTAAATTTAAATATCCTTGGCTAGAAATTTCTAGCTAAATTTGATTTCTTTCATGATTTTTTTTTAAAAATTTGACATCAAATCAATAATATATTATCCTACATCTGTTTATGTGTTAATATAAAAACTAATGCTCTGAAAACACAGTTGATAAATAAATAGTTTTTATATTTATAAACAAAGAAAATCTGTGAACTCTGGGTTTGTTAAGAAGAGATAAAGAAATTATATTTCATGCATTTACCGCACATTTTAACATATGTTAATGATATTGTACAATTTTTAATTAAAAAAAAATATATATGGAAAAAAACTTAATCATTGTGATACTTTTAATCTTAAATAACTAACCTAAATAATTTAATTTGTAAAAAAAAAAAAAATTTAAATCCAAAAATCTGATTTATATGTTCTTACTTCCTTTGGGGGGTTTGTGAACGACAGTGTGTATACTCCACCACTACTCACAAATTTATGTTAACTGAAACAATGGATTTCTGCTGCTATACAATCAGTAATTATCTGTGGTATTTAACACTATATTTAGCATGAACTTACATGCTATCTTAATGTTATATATCTACCTAAAAAAAAGTAATATCATTTCCCTAAAGAAACACTTCCCTAATTTTCCTTTGAATTCATATATTACTTATCATCCCTTGTCATTCATTTATGGAAATGTAGCATTTTGAGATTGGATGATTCATTTTAAATAATCATATGTATAGATATTTAATAAAAATGCTTATTAGAAGATTTTGCTTCTTTTTTAGAGTAATAGTATAATTTCAAATTAATAAATTGCTAACACATTTGAGATGTTGGAGTGCATTACTAAACTTTATATTCTGTTTTACAGATAGCATATGAGTACTGTCCCCATCATGTCAGTCATTACTTAGGAATGGATGTTCATGATACTGATACAGTGTCTCGGGGAATCAACCTTTTACCTGGAATGGTTGTTACTGTTGAACCAGGTAAAATTTGTCTCTGGGATACTGATTTTATAGAGCATGGAGATTTCATGTATTAAATGTTGCATTATACATTGAAAATTTATAAATGAAACTTTTCCCATTGCTGCAGAAATTTATTAATATAGATCATTTTCATATTTTTATTAATTTTTTTTTTAAAATTTAGAAGCTATTTTATATTATTTTGCTTGTCACTTTTAAAATTTAATTAATAATTATCCATTTCTAAAAATTTTGAAAAGAGTAATCTTTGAATATAGGTAATCTTTGCAAACATATCTTTAACTTTGTAAAATACTAATAGAAGTAAGAAGGAGATAAAAAGTATTCCCCCAACTTAATTGTTGAATAGTATCTCTTATAATAACTTAAAACTGTTTAAGAGCCATTAAGTAATGAAAAAGATTAAGGAAATAGAAGTTTGCTTGTTTATTTTCAAGCTAATTTCTGTTTCTTTACTAAAAAAATAATTCTGTTTCAATAGTTTGTTAAACATTGCTGATTTACTGTTTTCTTTATCTGCTCTGTATGACCATGAGCCATTAGGTAATGTTCCGAACACTGGCCGATTGGTTAGGGCGCTGATCGTCGGTACTAGAGTTCGTGGGTACGAATCCCACTATGGCATGGTTGTTCGTAGTCGTTCAGAATCAGCTTTAAGCTGTAGGTCCCGGTCTCATTAGCCCTCGTGTGCAAAACAGTAGACCGTAGCGCTCCAAATCAAACCCAAACCATTAGGTAATGCTCATTATTAGTTATTTTCCTTATTTAGTTACTAATACTGTGTGAATTCATTTGGTTATGTAATATGTCAACATTATTGAAAGAATATTTTGCTTTATTCTTTCAATAATGTTGTGGAAAAGGCAACAAATTAATATACATTTTTATAATACACTTAAGGTATCCGTCTATGTTAAAAACATTACTTTTTTCCAAAAATCATAATTTTTTTTAATTTCTCTGTTGTAAAATTTCAACTTTTAGGCTTCTAAATCTGTTTTTGTTTTTTCTCTACGGCATTTTAAAGAAAAGTTACAGCTGTTTTAAACATCAGTAACAGCTGTCAAAACAAAACGGAGTAGCAACTTTGGAACCAGAAGTTGTGAATTTAAAACCCTTTAAAGAGCATATTTTTTTGGACAAAACTTTTTAAATTTTCATGAAGATTAGTTTAAACATTTTTCTAGTATTTTTAATAATTGGCAACTTGGCAATAAGAACGTTTTGAAGCAAGAAAGTGTGGGGAATTTTAAGCACGTATTTTAATTTTTTAATAGTTAAAGTTGCTTTTATAAACTTCAAATGCGTTTTTCTCAGAATGGTATTTTTAATAAAATGTTGAAACTTGAAATGTGATTTCTCAAAAAGTTCTTAAAATATTTTGTTGAAAATTATTAGGAACGCTTTTGATAGTATTTGCTAATGATTCACTTATGAGCTTTCTTTAAATTTGGATAATTTTTAATGATGTTACACTCATAGTTAGACATAAAGGTAATGAAAATTCATTAAAAATTCAATGGGTATGATTTTTAGTGACCAAAACTTTTTACCAAATGTAAATTAAGCAAAGATTTTAGGTGATTCACTAGACCAGTGTATAAGAAATGTGTTGCATCAAACAATATTGAATTAATTTAATTTGTTAAAAAATTAGACCTTTTGAAAAAACCCGATTTTTTTACTTAATTTTCTTTATTTATTAGAAATTTTTTAAGTGAAATTCTGTATGATAATATAAAAATAAATCTAAAAATGTAAAAACATGAACTAGTTTCTATGTTTAAAGAAAAAAGTTCTTGGAACGTAGACGGATACCTTAAATATGTCATTTTTTAATAAAAAACATTTAAAGAATAGCATCATAATAAGTTAGTACCTTTAGGTGAACAGAAAAATATTTTATATTGTAAATTTTTGCATCAAATAATAAAAGAGTTGATTTTTATCGTATTACTTCTATATATATTAATAAAGTGACAAAATTGCACAAAAAATATGACAATTTCAGAAAAGTCCATTTATATATAAACTTATGCGTCCTCTTTTATTACTGCCTAATTTAAAAAGTATCTCTAACAGTGAAAAAGTTTTTCATCTCTGACTGTTGTATCAAAATTTCAAAAGCTGTTCCTCCTGTTTCTATTCTAAAAGATGGTATTTATCATTTTTATTGTGTTACTAACACATTCCGTTCTATTTTTACGCATTTAAGAAAATACAAATTGTTTAAAACACAAATCAACAAAATGTTTTCTCAGAATAAAGTACAAACTAGCAATAAAAAAACCAGGTAATTAACCAGGTATAAGAAATGTGTTGCATCAAAAAATAGTGAAATAATTTAATTTATTAAAAAATTAGACCTTTTGAAAAAACCTGATTTTTTACTAAATTTTCTTCATTTATTAAAAATTTTATAAAAACTTCTCCAGGAATAAATTTTTTAAGTGAAATTCTGTATGATAATCTAAAAAATAAATCTAAAAATCTAAAAACATGAACTAGTTTCTACGTTTAAAGAAAAAAGTTCTCCGAACGTAGACGGATACCTTAAAAGAATAAAGATGTATGAGATTTTAACTAATGCCAGTAAAATTCTCATGAAATATGAATTGCATAACCTGAAGTTGTTTCCTAATCTGAGCAGTAATTGTAACTCATGTTTGTAATTCTGTGTAAGACTTTTCTAGTTTGCACTAGAATGAATGTTTTCAAAAATTAAAGGAAAAATCCCCATTTCATTTCTATAAAATTAATAAAATCATAAATATGGTTTTCAGATTTATTTTATATGGGTTCCATATCACTTTCCCTGTCTCATTGTTTCAATTTCTGGTATTTTCTAAAATTTATCCTTCTTTTCTTGATTAGTTCATAAAAAGTTATTGGTTTATTTATTTATTTTATTTTTTAATTTAATTTTTTTAACTAATGACAGCTTGAAAAGTTTTTGAGGGTTTGATTTATGTTTCAGGTGTTTATATTTCAAGCAATGATACAAAAGTTCCTGAAAAATATAGAGGCATATGCATACGAATTGAAGATGATGTATTAATCACTGAAAATGGCGTAGAAGTATTAACCTCTTCTTGTCCCAAACATCCTGAAGATATAGAAAAGCTCATACAGCAATAGAAATTTTCAACTGATTTCATTTTACCACAAATTATGATTTTTTTTTTTAATGGGGATTCTGTAGGTAGTTGTTTCCTATTATGAGAGTTTAAATATACTTCAAAGTTCAAATTTTTTATGCATCCTATGTTATACTAACTGTTAATGTTAAATATTTTAGATAGTTAATTAATTTATATTTGTATACAACATTCAATAAATTTGTTTTTTATATATCTTTGTTTTTAATTGTAAATGTCTGAATAGTTTTATTTATATAGTTTGTTAAAGAAATTTCATACACATGTTTTTTGTGGAAAGATAGAAAATTTTATTTTATCTTTCATATAAAAATATTGCCAGACCACGTGAAAATTGAATGACTCATTTAAAATAAAAAGCATACTTTTTTTAACAGTTCATATGCCAAAATATCTAAATATACATATTCCTTTTTTAAAAATATTTTAACTTTTCTTTTTCCTAAATAAATTAGAAATAATGTATAAACTGTTTCAATTTTGGTCTATTGATTCTAATCTAATATAGTTTCAACTATTCAAAGCAGTCCAACCCAATAGTCATATTTTTGTGCAACAAACTATATATTATGATATATTTGAAACATGATAAAAATGTTCATCCCTAAACAAAGATCTGAGGATAGATTTTATTATTTCTTCTTATAAAATGTTTGTTCACAGGTATATGTTATACCCAAAACAGTGAAGTTGCTAGCTGTAAACTCTTTTACATTCAGCAGGGTTCGTAATAACCTTAAGTGCTTCTTTAAAAAGTGCCCTTAAGAAAGCCTTTAATTTTCATGTTGGGTCCTCAATTTTTAAACAGATTGATAATTTAACAGCAGCCTTACTTAAAGTAATTCCCTAAATATGAAAGCTGAGTAAGTAGCATTGCCAAGAAATTATATTGTTTGACCCCTTTCAAAATGAAGTTTCTACAAGATATTTTGATTCTGCTTTTTGGGATATTCTACTGCAGAAGGCATTTTGAGAGATTTTTACAAAGAGTGGCTATAGTTCAGTCGTCAAAGGCATCAATCTCAGAATTGGAGGGGTGGGGGTGATTGAGACTTAAGCCGACCAAAGATACACTGTGTTCACTAATGTTGGCTGGGTCATGTAAAATTGGTTCGTGGTCACAATGTCTTTCAAGTTCCCATACAATGCCTCTGGAGGTGGTAGGCCAAGCCTGGGGAAGTCTTCTACTTGGTCTTAGGGAGTAATGTTGGCTTCTATAATAAGGTGGTCAACAAATTTCACGGCGTTGTATAGATGAATGTCTAATAGGCAAGTCCTCCCACGTTATTATTATTATTTGTTTAGTATTTTTATAAAAAAGCTGAAATAGATAATTCTTAACCTTTTATCTAACTGTAGGTGGTTCATCTGTCAGTTGGGGTTTTTATGAAACTTAGCAAAATAAATGATTTAGAAAAGAAGTTAGCCATGTGCATGCATTGGTAGTTGTACTTTTAGTATTTTAAATAATACTTTCAGAAAAAATGTATATCTATTGACTGATATTGCTTTGGTGGTAGTTGGATTGAATTGGTTACTTAAAGATTTTTCTTCAGAATAAGAGATTTTAGAAAAATTTCAAAAATGAAATTTTTGTAAAATGTGTAATTAAGGGAAGTAATTAAAATTTTAAGTTTCTCTTTCTCAGAGAGGTCCTTAAAAAAGTCGAAAGATTCCTTACAAAGTCCTTCATTTTAAAAAAAAAAATAAAAAAAAAACTTGAATTCTGCTCAAGAATGAATGTGAAATTTTTCATTAATATATTTTTGAGCCTTACTATTGTATGCATCTTTCAGAAAGTAATTGGCCTTCAAATTCAAAGTACGTAAAAATCATTATTTTCTCAATAAAGGAATAAGAAAAGGTCAAAAAGGTGTCCTTTTGTGTATTAATTAAACACGGCGGATCTGTGCTCGGCTCAAGCCTCGATTCAGCTACCCTTCAGTTATACGCCTTTGCCAGCTGAGTTACCGGGGCTCACTTTTCAATTGTCTGCTATCATCTATTATTGAGAACTCAATGAAATTGGAAACTACATATGAGGTCTAGATGTGTATGAGGTGTCTCTGAAGACACCTCTTGATCACCTAGGTTATTAATGAGCATGGTAGATCTGTGCTCGGCTCGAGCCTCGATTCAGCTACCCTTCAGTTATAAGCCTTTGCCAGCTGAGTTACTGGGGCTCACTTTTCAATTGTCTGCTATCATCTATTATTGAGAACTCAATGAAATTGGAAACTACATATGAGGTCTAGATGTGTGTGAGGTATCACTGAAGACACCTTTTGCTCACCTAGATTATTTAAAAATTATTCTAAAATATTTTTATCACATAAAATTACGAGCTTTGCAAGTTATTCAGGTGATGGAGAAGGTTAAGAGTAATTTAATAAAAATGTGTTTAAACCTGTTTGGTGACCGTAACACCTCTAGAATGTTTAACTGAAACTTTTGCTTTGCTTTCTTCTACATTTCAATTCTTTTAATCGTTCAAAACGCTTTGAAGTTGTTTCCTCTTTTGAGTTTTTATTATTGTTTGGACAAAATCATTGATAAATATTACAGGCCAACAACAAATGCACAAAAAGAGCTGTGATGTATCACATCTTACTGAAAAGAACTTTATAGACCACTTTCCACCTACTGCAAATCAGAAAAAAAACAATAAAAAGGTGTTACATTTGTTGTAGAGAAACTTTGCTAGGCAAAACAGTGCTTTAAAAAACTCGATACTATCGCAAAGAATGTGATAGAGGAGTAAGTATCACGCCCTGTATTATCAAACTACGAAAAATTTATAAAGAAATGTGATATTTTTTTCAAGAACAAAGTAAAAATTATATATATTTTTAAAACTAATAATCATGTTTGATTTCCGTATAATTTTACTTCATATTTACACCAATCCATGATGAACCTTTAGAGTGTTTTTGTTGGCATCACCACTTGCTGTGGGAAACAGTGGGACGCTGAGGAGAATTTTTCGGATGGAGAAAGGATTAATGAGACTCTCAAACTAGACACATGTTTTTTTTTCTTTTTAATGAACAACATGAAATTCACAGAGAAAATATGTTCACAGCACAAAATTATACATCTTTACACAATTTATATATTGGTATATTGTAACATTTCTTATCCACGTTGAAAGCACAATGACAGTAAATATTCTGAAGTTTGTTTGAATACGATCTTGATACGTGATAAAATGGTTGATTTCAAACGTCAGTCCAGAATAAGTAGGTGAAATATTGAAGTAGATTTACACTGAAATGAAATGCGTTTTAAGTACTCACTGTCTGAATGCCATTGAGGAGTCCTGATTTCTCCATTTTTTTTTTTTTTTAAGATTGAATGATTGATGAAATGAAACAGACCTTGATTACGACGATTTCGACATTCCAAATTCTTCCTTCAAAATCAAGGATTTTCAATTTATGCTCTTGTGTTTTGCTGTTGATCCAAATTGGTCCTTTTTTGTAGACGCAAGTTACATATACCTTTAAAATACTCATATAATTGAAATCACAAAATTACAATCCATGCACTTAATTGTTATTGGGAAAAACAGCATTTAAACAATTTTCTAAGTGATAAAAAGAACTAAAAGTAGTCCCTTAAAGCAAAGGAAACCAAATGCTACATATTAAATCTAGTGCGATTTTCTTCTTGAAGAAAAATACCCATTACAGCGAATAGTACATATTTACGTTGGGTGATCTTCGCTGTTGCTAAACGAAACATTACCGAACTCCCTAGTAGACTTTTTTTGTATGCTTTTAAAATATTGGGACTTCATTTTTTCGTTTCTTTTCCATTCCATCTATTTGACATTCGTATTATAGCTTCTAAGATATTAAACTATTTACAAGGACAAATATTAAAGTTTTACATATAAACACGAGCGGAAAAACGTGTTTCTTTATTGACGTTGAAACCAGGAAAATATGTTATATTTACATTTGAATTATACAAAAGAGCACTTTTTTTTTTTTTGCTCGCGAGTTGGGAAATATATATATATATATATATATATATATATATATATATATATATATATATATATATATATATATATATATATATATCAGTGGCGTGTGGTCCATATGTGCAGGGTGTACACTGCACGCCCTAGCAAAATTATGAGAGACAATAAATTTCTGCACCTATGTCTACCTATCTTTATATGGTATATAATAAATATTATTTATAATATATTCAAATATGTTGATTTGCTTGCTTGTATTCTCGCAATGCGTGCGGTACTAGGTGCTGCACCACGTAGCGTGTTCAAAAGCAAACAAACATAAGAAATTTTTATGTGTATGCACTGAGCACTAATAGAAAATCACGCTTTATATGTATGGGCTACTGGAGAAGCACAGCATACTATAGCACTGAGGCAAGTGCAGCTATTTTTCCTGCACTTGGCATTCAGAATCATCCGAAGGTATGGTTTATTAAGCGTTGTATTAGAGCGGGGACTTACGTGCCGAAGCGCTTTTGATTTTTTAACTGATTAACTGGCCATACGATTTTGCAGACGGTTAATGTTTAAATTTATATATTGTAAGATTTTGTTTTCATGGAAATATAAAAGAAGAATTTCATCAATATAAAGTGAAATGTTTTAGTGTGGTAAAGTAATTTCGGTGATGCATTATATTTATAGAAATAATTCGCTGAAAAACAATTTTGTTTTGTTAGACAAAAAAGAAACGAATTCTTACAGAACAGTCCAAATTTTACCATTCATTATGTTTTACAGACAGTATATAAGTTATATCTGTAAAACCATATCACTGGTTTTGTTTTTAAAAATTGTGAAGATGTTTTTCGCAGAGTATATGATTTCCAAATGTTAAAAACAATTAATAAATTTAATTTAATCCACTAACCGAACGGGAAACTTGCGCCCCAGCGTGCAGCGAAATCCTCTGCACGTGGACTGGACTTTCGATTTGTCGGCACCAATAAGCCTCCTGATGAGGCGCCGCAGCGGCGGGCGCCGTGTAGTGCTACGTTTGCTGAAAATATAAGTTTTTCGTAGAAATATAAGCTTTTCGTTATTTTAATAGTAATACGGATAGACGTATGGATTTTGTGTACAAATGAATAATAAACGTTAAGGAAGTGTTTAATGTACATTTTTATGGTTTTATTATTAGTGTTGTTGTTGTTCTCTGCACACCCTGCATGGACAACTACCGCACGCCATTGATATATATATATATATATATATATATATATATATATATATATATATATATATATATATATATATATATATATATAAAAGGTATATATGGAGACGGAGGACATTCATGCTAAAGAAAAACTGAGGAAAATTTTATTATCTTGCCTCTAAATTATTTGATATTTTTGTTTCCTTAACATTCAGGGCAGAAACTAGAACTTGGCAAAGGAGGCATTTGCACCGAGTACAAAATATTTCCTAAAAGCGTTCAAACAGGATCCGAACGAGGACTATTTGTTCCCTAACAGGAATAAGGAAATGTTGAAAATTTTTTTTACACAATTCCCTTTTTCTAGTAAAGGGGTAAGAAGGTTAAAAGACAATAAATTAGAATTCTTAAAGCAAAATAGGCATAGCTATTACAATTACACATTGAAACTGATAAAATCGTAACTGAGTTTTTCGTTGGGATATAAAAGACTAGAGAATATGTGTATATTGTGGCTTGAAGGAGAAAAAAAAATTGCAAACAGCTTGAACTATTATAAAGTCATTAACTTCTTTACGGACACAGCTGAATCCAGGAAAATATATTATAAACACCGTTACTTGTTATAAAATACATAAATATATACAGTTGTTAGTTTTTTATGTGGGAATTCCTTCTGAATATAGCCGAAGAATAGGTAGATCGATGTTCTTCAGTATCGAGGGTTAGAAGCAGTAGGTCTTGGTCTCTTTAGCCCTCATGTAGCAAAATAAGTAGACCATATCGCTCCAAAACAAACTTAAATCAAATCATTCTGAATATATAATATAGAGAGAAAACACGTTTAAACACTTTTGCCTGCATATTTCGTGATAGGAGCGCAAGCTAGTTTTTTGCCACCGGAAAGAACCTAGTGCCAGAGCTGTTAGAATTATTTAACACTAGAAAGCTGTTCTTATGACTTGCTTTAAAACTTGATAAATTTGACATTAGATATTTATATTTTAATTTTTAACTGTTTTCTGTTCTCTCTTTTATGATATCAAAAATAAGTTTATAAAAATCAACGCTTGGGTTAATTTGAAAGCCTTTGTGGGTCAGTGTAACTCGGGGGTAATAGGTTCGCCACCACTGTTCTAGAAGATGTAATCAGAATTGTGAGCGGGTCTACAAAACCCTCTAGGTTCATTACAGAAGCACATGCTCATTACGGAGTTCGAATGGAAAGGCTTGAATAAATCGACAATGGATTGTTGGACCCACAAACATTCATATAATGAAAGTTATTGCTAATCAAAATATTTAAATAAAAATCTTTTAGATTTTCTCATATTTTTCAATTCCTTATTTTTCCAAAAATATTAATTACTAATTATTCATATTTAAAATATTTTTATTACTTGAATGCATCACTTCAGAATTTTAGAAAAATATTTGCATTTCAAAGATGATTTTTTTTCTCGAGATTTAAGAGTCTGCATAATTTCGGTATATATTGCATTGTACAAATATACAAATACTTAAATGAGTTGATGAGATTTTGAATTTTTTTTTCTTTTTGCAGGCTAGTCTTGAGACTGTTTATTCTTGCGTTTCTTAAATGTGGTGATTCTATTTCGGTTTCATTCTTTCCATTTGTTCCAGTTTCATGCAGTCTTTGTGAGAGCTGGTGCTGAGACTATTCTGGTTGATTTCTTTGGAGAGTTTGGTACCTTCTGTGAAAAGAAATAAATGAATATATTATATCAAACATTAGTACAAAAATTAAATAAATAATATTTCTACCTAGTATATATGTGCACCCAGTACTGAATGAATGTAAGTAAAAAATTATGAGTTTTATAATTATTTTTCTTTTACAGGAATCTAAAAATTTCGTACGCTAAATTAAATCTATTAGACAATGGATTATGAATAGGTGATGTTGAAAATCTTATATATAAATAAACTTTTATCGCGATTTAATGTTATATGATATAAGAAATTACATTTTGATTTTTTTTTTAGTTTCCTTTAAACTTTATTACGTGTAGCGTCTCCAGCTCTAATTGAGCTGGAAAAAGGATAGCGGAGGCCTAAGTACAGACTAAAGATCTTTATTAGAAACACAATGTTGAAGTTATGATGAAGACAGATGAAAACGATGAATATCTACAAATGAAATGATGATCGTTACAGGAATCAGCTTCCTAATCGTTCGGAGAGAAAAAGGGGGAGGAGGACACCCTCAGTCACTCGCCTCGATGCTCTCAGCTGATGAAGTTCACAGGATCGGTCAAAAAATTCACCCTGGGCCATGAACTCCGGTCTTTTTATATTGTCGTCTGACCTCAAATTTCCATCTCAGCTGATCGGACATCTGGTTGATGACGTGGTGAGCAAATTGATTGTAGACTTGCTCTAGCCGGACAGGTGTAAGCCCGGTTCCAAGGGGAGTTTGCAGTAATCGGGAGCAATCTCGCTGATCATTAATCGATGTCTCTGGACAAACCTTTGGAGAACAAGGTAGGGAAGTATTGCTGCTTCCCTTACAATGTAGAGGATTTCTGTCGTGTGAGACTCTTTCTTCGGGATGCCATTGAAACTAACACTGGAAACACTTCACCAGCATCCTAATGAATTTCTCAGACAGAATGATTGAGATGGTCCTCGGTGTTAACAATCCTCTATTCAGCATCCTATTCTGCGCGAAACAACGTCCTTTCACTAGGTAAAGATGAGCTCAGTTCAAGTGCTCACAAAAGGCACGTTCGCTATTTCCACTTTAAGCCGGTTTTTCTCACGGCAGTAGATAAGTCTGTAACTGGGAATTTAATGTAACGAGAATTCGTTACAACGTACACCATTATATAATATGTCTAAAATTAAAAACAGTGTAGAAAATTATTTTCCAAAAGTATTTTACTTTTATAGAAGCTAACATTTTATAAAATAATATAAAACTATTCACCGTGAAGTGTTATGTACAAGTAAAAAATATGAGCAAGTAAGTAAAACATTTAAATTTTAATCTTTGTGCACTTTAATAATAATATGGATGAAAATTCTTGAATAAATTTTTATTTTGTGATAAAAATACCTGTAGCTTTGTATTTTTTAACGGTCGAATTTTCATATAACGTCTACACGTGCTCACCGTTTGAAAAACGATATAACGATGTTGATCAATCCACGATCTCTTATATCGCGCATACTCTGTTACTCCCACACACAATGTCGGGAAATCAGAAAGACAATGTTTATATATGAGCCATTCAGTGCACACATTGACTAACTCCATTTTTTGGATAATGATAAACTGGAACGTCAATGCACAAAATATGTCATGCAGTTCTCATTCAAACCAATATTCCACAATTTTAGTTATCAACATGGATTAATGATAATTTTTTGAGGTCAGTAGGTAGGTGAATAGACTACTTTTGGTACCTTTTAAGATCTTTTATAATATATTTGTAATTTTTAAAAAATGGAGTTAGTCAATGTGTGCACTGAGCGGTTAATATTTTGAAAGCTATATGTCGTATACGCTATTACACTTTTGCGTCGAAAGTACAATTTCATGATGTTGACTGATAAATTGGTGATCAGTAGCTTACATAAATTTGGGTCATATGATAAAATCACTCTGTCGCTTGCGATTTCTTCTTTCAATTTTATAAAGGCTGCTTCACACTGAACAGATCAAAAGATCTTTCTATTTTATGAAATAATTTACGTAACGGATATGTTATTGTAGAGGCATTAGGTAAGAGAAGCGAATAATACGTTACCATGCCTAGAAAACGACGCACTTTTTGAACATTCTTTGGGTATAGCATGTTGTAAATTGCTTCTACTTTTGATGGTAACTTTGAAATTTGCTATTCTGAATTTTGTGTCCTAAATACTTTATCTCAGTTTGGAAAAAGGCACATTTTTTAATGTTGAAATAAATATCATACTCACGTAATCTTTATAAGCATGCGTATAGATTTCTGCTACGTTCTTTAGTTTTTCGGTGTACCAGTATGTCGTCGAAAAAAAGCTATAACTTTTGATAGTCCATGTAAAATTTAATACATAACTCGGTTGAATTCAGCTGGTGCCGTTTTTATCCCAAAACTCAATCTATTCATCCGATATGTTTCTCGGGGAGTTGATGTGATTTGTATAATGCTACTTTCTTTATCTGTTCGTGAATGAAGATAAGCCTTAAACAGGTCTAAGCGACAAAAATATTTTGAATCTTTTAGGCGGTTTAATACGTCATTGATTTTCTTTAATGGATAATTACTGTTTATAAGCAAGTCATTGACTGCTGTTTTGTAGTCAACACAAAGCCGAACTGTATCATTTGCTTTTGGAATGATGACTATTTTTAGATATTCAAATTTTTAAACGGATCTTCTGGTATAAATATCTATCTTGCTCCTGTATCTATTTCAAATGTTTGGTATCGATTCTCAATTATAACTCTACTAAAATATTTCTTTGCGTTGACTGTTGAATCACAGTTGCATTGGTCAAAAATGTATGCAATTTTACTTACAGGGTGTTTCAAAAATGACCGGTATATTTGAAAAATCAATAAAGCTAAAATGACAGTTATAGAAATACACAGTTTATTGCAATATGCTTGGGACAATATTACATTTTTAGGCAGACAAACTTTCAAAATTAGTTACAATGTTCGACAACAGATGACGCTGCAGTGTGGAAAAAATCTAAACTACGATATTTTCCAGATATCCATCAGGCGCAGCAATAATATGGCGTATTCTCAGAATGAAATTATCAGAAACCTGTGTAAACGTCTCAGGCGGGATGGCTTCACATGCAGAACAGATGTACTGTTCCAGTTATTCAATTGTTTCTGGATAGTGGCGGTACACCTGGTCTTTTAAGAGTCCCCACAGACAAATATCGTAGTTTAGATTTTTCCAGACTGTAGCGCCATCTGTTGTGGAATATTGTAACTAATTTTAAAGTTTGTCTGCCTGAAAATTTACTATTATCCCAAGCATATTGCAATAAACTGTGAATTTCTATCACTGTCCGTTTAGTTTTTATTGATTTTTCAAATATACCAGCCATTTTTGAAACACCCTTATACATAAAGTTTTTAAATGTATTGATTTGATTTGCAGATGTTTTTGAGTTATCGAATTTTTACACTTTTATCGAATTTAAAAGTGTTTTAATACAAACTTTTTCGACGTGTCCTGAAGCTTTACACGATTTGCATTTTAATTTTGAAGGTTCTATTCTACAGCTGTTTGATAGATGATTATTAGGCCCACATCTCAGACATATTTTTAAACCCAGTTTTTCGTAATCAATTCGACCTCTCGACTTCGATCTATTCCGTTGAAATTTCTCTGATTGTTTTTGATTTCGACAAGTTTCGATTTCGCAGAAAGGAGTTTAAATTCTTAGATTGCGTATTGTTTTTAGATACTATATTTACTATTGCATTACTATTAGCTACCAAGTACCAAGCAAGCCTAGTACAAGGGTTGCTTGTATGGATGAAATTATGGTAAACGAATATAATTTGACTATATTTCTCTCCATTCTGAAGCTACGCTACTTACGGTAAGGCGTTTGGGGCCTACCTTGCGAAGATCTCAGGGTAGACGACTTCCTAGATGTCTGTTCGGACCAGCAAGATTGACAAACTGGCTTCAGGAGTTCTCGGAGACCTCTGCGGTGGGGTCTTCTAGACAGGACATAGACAACTGGATCGAGTGTGAAGTTGAGTGCCATGCAAATGTCAGCAATGCGGTAGAAAGGGTGAGTCTCCCGTACCAGGTAGAACTGGGCCATCACAATTGTCACCTAAAGTGTAGAAACAAATTTTTCAAAATACTTGAAAATATCATTTACTTCAAATGTAAAGTAAATGTTATTTGTGATTGCATGAAAACAAGGTATGAATTGGATTTAAATGGAAATAAAAAAATATTTGAATTTGGACAGCGGCCATATAAGGACCTGTGGAATTGATGTCTGCTTGAAATGAATGATTTAGGTATATAGAACCGACTTCAGACAGTAATTCTCTGTCTAATTCTATGATTCCTAACATTTTTTTTTTCAATTCGCAACTCTATTTATATTAAAATAAATAAGAGCCCTTCCACTCCTTTTTTCTTCTACCGTATATTTGACCCATGAAGCAAAAATATAAAGGGTTTGGGGAAGGCCGTAACCAGAAATTATTTTCGGGGGGAGACCAAGGGGAAAGACTTTGTCTTTTTTGTAAATGATACTTGAGTACAGGGCTTCTTATATGTATGTATAACCCTGAGTACCATAACACAATGTAGTTTTAAAATAACAAATGGATTAAAAAATGATATAATGAACAAATTTAAAGCTTAGAATAAGTAATGAAGCATCTGCACAATGAATTTAAAAGTAAAATTAACATTAAAAACCGTTTTTACATTTATTCGTTTAAATTTGTCTCTCATTTAGCTATATACCAGAATATAGTCTAACGTAATAAGTTGAAGCTATTTTAGAAGATACAATCTGTGTTAAAATATTCACCATGGAGCAACTGAAACAGGAGAACGATATACAATAGATTATCGAAAATGATCTTGAGACGAATGACCCTTGGGAATGGGGGGTAGATAAAAGCCTGTGACCCCGCAAGACATTTATGGCCAAAGCGATCTCTATCTGAGAACACTGTTGTTTATGCACGACTAGGCAGATGACATAATCACACACGTGGTCAATTTTCTTTCCACGAAACGGTCTTCTAGAATTTTGGAATTTCGGGGAGGAATCGGTCCCCTAAATCCCCTCCCTTGCCTACGGCCTTGGGTTTGGGAAATATATTTTGGGGCTTAACAAAGGTGTCATAACAGTAAACCTTAGCTCTCCAAACCAACAAAGTAAACAAAGATGAAGATTTTCTCTATTAAGTATCACTTATTTAGTATTAATTAGCTATAAGAGACAGTGGTAGATCTACCTGTATCGAGGGTCTGGAATCTTAAATCCTTTGGGCTTTCCCTTATTGGAATGATCAGTATAGAAAATGGCAATAGAAATATACAATTAAAAGTTAAAAAACTAAAATGATTTGGAAGACAAATAACTCTAAGATTAAAAGAACACCAATTTACACCGTGCAGACAAACATATATTTTAAAAGTCTTAATATTGTGCCGTTACTGATAAAAAACTGATTTTAAAATTCTGTTGATAAAAAAGGGAACAAAAATCATCATAGATTACTTAAAGCTAATCTGATTACAGGAATCTGCAGTTCTGAAATTATTCAGACAGTTGTTGATAACATAAAATTTGTCCACATAGAAACGCACTTGAGATCTCTTCCTTGAACCGTTTTTATGTATATTCTCATTTTTTATTCGGCATCTTTTGTACACGAGAGCTAATTTAAATTGGGATAAAACGTCCACTGGCTACGAACATCCATAGCCGTGAGATTTAAACTCGAGAATTCTGGTATCGAAGGGCCGAACGATGGCCAAATCTGTAGGGCATTGCTTATCGGTAACATAGTTTGCAGGTTCGAAATCCACTGGAGGCATGGATTTTCGGAGCCATACGAAATCGGCCCGGTAGGTCCCAGTCTCATCAGCTCTCGTGAAGCAAAAGAGCAGACTCTAGTGCTTCAAACCAAACCCAGACAGAAAATCTGAGTAAAATATCAATACTTACCTACTTTAACATTTTGTTTTACTAAAATAGATTATGAATTTTCAATTTTAACTTGTAAAGAACATTAAAATTGTCGAAAACATTGAAATAGTTATTAAGTTTTGTTTCATTATTATTGCCAAGTTGATGTATAATGTCTATATCAGTTACAGAAGAAAAATATTTAGTAGAAATTACTAAATTCTGCGCTCATACTATGGGCTTTAAAATATAATGTAATAATACCATCAATAAATTATTGTTTTATATAACTTTTCAATTATAATGATTTTTTATACTATAAATAAAAGTTTTCAAAACTATTTTGTATGCTGTAAAAAATTCATGTATAACATTTATAAAGTGAACGTGTCAAAAGCAGCCTAAAAATATTCAATTTTAGACTAGTCTACTCAAATATTTAAAGGTTATGTGCTCTTATAAAACCTCCTTAATTGAAATAATAATATTATTTTTATATCTGAACAACTGGACAGAATGGATGAGGAACATAAAACACTTAAGTATTTAACTACTGGTTAGCCACGTTACGTCACAGAAATTAATGTTGCAATACCAGTTTGAACGATTTCCATGCAAATCTTACCATTTGTGGTACCCAGCAGACGACGAAGAATATGCAGAGGACGATCATGAGCTTCGCGAAGGATAGTTCTTCTGGGGTAGTGTGGTTGAAGGACAGTTCTCTGCTGTCCTTTCGCACGGTGGTCCTTCCGCAGTGGGCCATGCTATTCTTTCCCATCCTGCAGAGCGCCTGCACCACGGCCAAGTTGCATCCCACGATGACCAGGCAGAGCAGGCAGCCGAAAGAGAAAACCAGGAAGGCGTAAGCGATGTCCGAAGACTCGGTGGCGTTCCTGTAGCGGACGCACGTGCTGCGGGTCCCTCGGTTCCTCGGCTCGTAATACAGCCCGAAACCGGCGAAGGGCAGGCATACCAAGAACAGGGCCGTCAGCCACAGCGAGAAGATGGCTCTTTTGATCAGTTTATGGGTAACATGCTGAAAAAAAAAAGATATGTTATATGAGATACAAAATTCAACTTCAAGCACACGTATAACAAATGAATTATTAACACATTGTGTGCAGGTATATTTCGGAGCAGAATTGTACCGGGAGCGTGCGTTTTGCTCGTAAATTTAGTAATTCAGTTAAATCTCAGTAGATCGAAAATTATTTCATTTTTTAACCAACTTTTTACATTTTATTTTGAAGTATATAAACAAATATATAAATAGAAATATATAAATAACAACCGTAAGATTTTTGTAAAAAAAAAAAAATAATTTTTTTAGTGGATAAATTTATAATAGTTTCGTAAATATGAAAAATCAAATAGAAATAATAGTATATAGTTTTAATTTTTTCGAATTATGTTAGATATAAACATTTTTACATTATAAAAAATGAAAGACAAGAACATTCGGCTTCGTTTTCCTGTATATACTGTTATTTTTGTACCCACAAACAAACACGTAGTTATACTAACCCGTACTAGTACGTGACCCACGCTCAGAAAACGTACTAGTACGTGTCCCGCATACAATGCGTCAATACTAGGTTATATGTATTTTTTGAGCTTCCCGGTCGGCATAGAGGCGAGCCTATTCGACTGCCACTCTGTAGGGCGCGGGCTCAAATTCCGAGTAAGGATTAGTAAGGATTGTCTCCATGGTATATGAAGTCAATCTTTCACCTCAAATGGAATACCGTCTTGAAAGACCGAACGATGACAAATCGGGTAGTGCGTTGATTTTTGGTACCGGAGATCGTGGATTTGAATCCCATTTCTGGCTTGTTAGTTCAAAGCCGTTTGGAATCGCTTTAAGCAGTAGACCACAGCGCTCTAAACCAAACCAATCTTGAAAGGGAAGAAGCGCAATGCTCAAGTCCATCTCCAAAGTCGTTTACCTTTAGTAATAAATAATATATAATGATCTGTGTTTGTTTCATCGCATTGTATGTGTTTATCATTCATACTCTGGACTAGGGTTTGAATGAAGTACTGCAATAGAGACATTAATCCCAAAACCACAACAACGTTTTTTCACTGCTCATATTTAACAATATTTTTATAGTTGTTTCTCTGATATCCTCAAAATGATCAGTTTCTGGTTCGACTTACAAAAACGGGTATAGAGGTACAGAAGAAAGCAATTATTTTGCTCCGTAAAATCTTAAAATCCCAGTAAAAACCAAGTCCCTTTGGGGAATTAGTGTGATTAGACACACTCAGTTTCTACCATATTTTCAAGTAGCAGTAGATTTAACAAAATAACAGAAAAACGTAATCGAAAAATGGATAAAAAAAACGCACTTGAACTCACTTTACTTACTACGAAATCTCTGATAGACTTGTATAAAATATCTCTCAGACCGTTTATGTCTGGTCTATATTTTTTGGTTATATATCAGTATCAACACTTTCATGTTCACACGGTTAAAAAATATTCTTCTCTCTATCCAGAATTTTTTGCAAGTTGTTCATTAAAATGTACGAATATAAAGCACAAAGTTCATTTATAACATAATAATCTTAGCTGCTAAAAAGAAGCTATGATTATTCATGTAGATAAGTGTAGTTAATCTAGAATATTGAAACAAATCATTAAAATATATTTTAATTTAATTATCTTATAATTTTATTAAACTTTTTTAAAAATAAAGCAATTTTATTTTAAACAAAATTCTGCATTTTGTTAAAGTGGAGTTATTTGGATTTGCCAAGTTTTAATGTCATTAGCAAACTGCTATCGGCTTGCCAGTGGCACTCCATTGATGTCACGTGTGGTGTGAAAGTACTATTTTCCTCTCCATTAATGGATCATTTTCCCCCCTCCCTCAATGAAAAACCACTTTTCAACTTTTCAGTCGAAGAGTAGAATTACATTCACCGGAGAATCTGAACATTCTGGAATTTAGAATTCTGGAAATATTGGTAATATCCAGAGTGATGCATTTAAACAATCCCCTCAAACAGGAGTTAGCGAATTCGAATCTTGCTACAGGTATGAACGCTTGTATCCGTTTGGAATCGACTTTTAGAAGTCTTCTTCTTCTTCAATAGCCAGACAGCCCAGGATGGGCCCTTGCCTTCCCCAGAATCGAATTTCAGGCTCCTCTGTCCCTGGCCATAGACATCCAGTTAGTAATTTTTAAAAGTCTCAAGTCCGATTCCAAGCAGTCGAGTCACCTAAGTTTAGGTCACCCTCTTTTTCGGGTTCCAAATGGTCTGGCAGAGAAGATCTTTTTTGTTACACGATCTTCATCTATTCTGCACAGTTGTACTGCTCATCAAATTATCTGAATCCTTATAAATTGTACTATATCTAGATCTTTAAAAGATTTATAGAGTTCAGAGTTAGTTCTTCTTCAGATATTATTATGTTTTATGCCACCAAAATACGTCTGAAAATTTTTCCTTCAAAAACAGAAATGATATTTTTTACTTTTTCTGTTTTTTGTACAGGTTTCAGCAGAATAAGTCAGAATGGGTCTGATTAAGTTTTTGTAAATTTGGATCTTTGTTTTTTTCTGCTAGTGAAGTTAGACTTCAAGTATTTTTTTGAGTCCGAAAAAACAACGGTGAG
>CM063506.1:21367443-21437443 GCA_032207245.1 Pardosa pseudoannulata
ATTTGTGAATCGTCGAGGTTTTCCTCATTTCCGTGTCTCTCTCTCTTTTATTTATTTCCAATGTCGGGATTCTTCAATTAGGACGAAATAACGATTTCGCGATGTAGATAAATTGTTGTTCCCTGATATACCGCATGTTTCTCTCTCAGTGTCGCAAAATCGGACAGATGATGTTCAAATATCAGTTAGTTGGAATGCTACGGTCTACTGTTCCGCTATACAAGGGCTAATGAGACCGTCACCTTCTGCTTAAAGCGGATTCGAATGACTACGAATATCCATACCAATAGTGGGATTCGAAACCGCGAATTCCGGTACCGAATAGCAACGCTTTATCCATTCGGCCGTCGTTTGGCGTTTATATAAAAGGACGTTTTATTACGCATGCGCTTTGTAACTAGAAGTTGTAAAATCGAAAAGATTATGTTTATATGTCGGAACGTGACTTTTAGGAACACTATACCTCGTATACTCTAATACTGTCATGATATCGGAAAGACGATTTCACATCAGAGTTCTCCGATCAGTTTAGCTATATAAGAGTTCGTTCACATCTTGATCCGAACTCAAAGTTTGGAAATCAGTGTCGCGATGGAGTACTCTTTATCGATATTTCACGATATATCGATACATCGCCCAGTCTTAATGCATACTGTAGTGAAATGCAAATTTAGTATAGCATCTCGTAAAGGATATAAAAGGATGCTGACTAATTTTAAAAAAAATACAGCGAAATTAAAATAAATAAAGTTAGAGAAAAATAAGATGAATAATTTTTAATAACTATAATCATCATACATCATCCGTCTTTAAAAACGTCATTTTTTTTTGCCAAAAATCATATTTTTTTTTATTTCTCTATTGTAAAATTTCAACTTTTAGGCTTCTAAATCTGTTTTTGTTTTGTCTCTACGGCATTTTAAAGAAAAGTTACAGCTGTTTAAACATCAGTGACAGCTGTCAAAACAAAACGGAAGTAGCGACTTCGCAACCGGAAGTTGTGAATTTAAAGAGCATTTTTGGACAAAATTTTTAAATTTTCCTGAAGAATAGTTTAAACATTTTTCCAGTATTTTTTAATAATTAGCAACTTGGCAATTATAAAGTTTTGAAACAAAAAAGTGTGGGGAATTTTAAACATGTATTTTAATTTTTTAATAGTTAAAGTTGCTTTCATAAACTTCAAATGACTTTTTTTCTCAGAACGGTATTTTTAATAAAATATTGAAACTTGAAATGTAATTTCTCAAAAAGTTCTTAAAATATTTTGTTGAAAATTATTATGAATGCTTTTGATAGTATTTACTAGTAAATGACCTTAAAGCTTTAAAGTTTGATAATTTTTAATGATTTTACACTCATAGTTAGATATAAAGGTAATGAAAATTCGTTAAAAATTCAATGTGTATGATTTTGAAGGACCGAAATTTTTTGCCAAATGTAAGCAAAGATTTTAGGTGATTCACTAGTCCAGTGTATAAGAAATATGTTGCATCAAAAATCTTGAAATAATTTAATTTATTAAAAGATTAGACCTTTTGAAAAAACCCAATTTTTTTACTAAATTTTCTTCATTTATTAGAAATTTTATAAAAACTTCTCCATGAATAAATTTTTTAAGTGCAATTCTCTATGATAATATAAAAAATAATATAAAAACATGAACTAGTTTCTACATTTAAAGAAAAAAGTTCTCCAAATGTAGACGGATACCTTAAATATTTAAATAGCTAATTATTTAATATAACAGTTGTAATTGGATGCCTAAAATTACTCATATCAGCATTGAAAGCTTCATTTTGTCTCATTATTTTTCAGTTTTTAATTATATTTAGTTAATTTAAAATAAAGTAGTTTAAATACAATTATTTTAGAAAAATAATTTAGAAATGAGGGAATATTGGAGTGCATATTTTATGACCACCCTGGGTAATTTATTCTTGAAAACAGCATTAGGGGGAGAAGTCTTATGTATCACCTTGCTGAAGTTGTTCATGCAAAATATTTTATCATTTTATTTTCCAAGTAAAATTTAAAAAAATATTTTACTTAGAATTGGGATTTTTAGGTTCATTAATTGTTTTGCAATAAATGGAGAGACGAAACTCATCAAAATAACTTTTAAAGGCTGGAGTAGCAATGCACAAAACTTCATCTATTTTTTGCTGTTCATTTTATCTTCTATTTACACCTCTTAATCTTTAAAGGGCATTTGTATCTTCATCTGTAAGTACTGTCTTTTGTCATGCAGTAGTGATGTTCATCTGCATCTTCCCACCTTGTGAATTATTCTCCTCTGTGAACTAATCCATGGCCAACACGTTGAAAGATAAAATTATCTTTACCACTAAGTACATTCTTTATGATCGTGACCAAAAAACACTTGATATATCTTTTACATTACATTGAAGGGAAAATGATGGCTTTCCTCTCCTGTCTGGTCCTTTTTTAGTGCTATTTCATGTGATTTTGTGAATGAAAAGTAAATATACTACTGATATTGCTTGTAATCATGTGTAATAACTCTTTAAGCATCATGCTGTAAAGAATGCTTTCTTGTTAACAAATAAATTCGTACTGAAGCTGTAATAAGGAACCTTACTAGTAATTCTCCAGCTTTGGTTTTTACTGCTAATACTTTGTTATAATCTTTTATATGATTATACTAATTACATAGAAATATATGTATATTGCATATACAAAACCAACAAACCATATCAGAAATTATTGAATATTTGGCCGTTCCGAATGCTATTAACCAATCATTCAAAAACTTAAGTTTATTTCTTAAATCGTTACTTTAACTGCTACAAAAACACTATATCCTGCTCCAAATCAAGATTTTGACTGCTACGAAAATGCTTTCTCCTGCTCCAAATTTAAAGTTTTGCTGCTACGAAAATGCTTTTTCCTGCTCTAAATTTAAAGTTTTGCTGCTCCGAAAACTGCTCCGAAATGCTTGAAGGGGCGCAACATCCCTGTATTTGTTATCTAAACTCAAGAATTTCTTGCTGAAGAACATTTCTAAATTAATGATGACTTAAAAGCAGGTAAACAGCATTGACTGGCTACTTTGGCAATAGAAGTTTATGAGGAAGGCATAAACAAACTAATTTCAAGATGTAACAAATGTCTCAATAATGGCAGCAACTACATTAAAAATTAGTAAATGTATTATTTTCATTTAAATAAACTAATTATTTACTTTTCATCTAATTATATGTAAATAGGTACTACTTTCTGGACTTCCCTCATACTATAGTTTGTATAAAAACACAATAACCTTAGAAAAAAATCAATATTATTATAAAATCTTAAATTAAAAAAATTGACTATGGGTACAAATATAGAGGTATTTAACATTAAATTTACAAAATATTATTAAATTTTATTGTCATTTAAATAACTTACTGTAGTATGAATCTCTCAGATATATGTTCCCAATGGAGAAAAAAAATCGAGAAACACTCCAATTTTTTTTTCTATTGGGCACATTCATCAGAATATTAAGACCATTAAAATGTGTTGTTGATATTTTAATTCATTATCAAAATTTGTTTAACTACTATCAACTTTAATATGATTTACATAGATAAAAATTGACTTATACTTGTATAGAACTTTGCTTAATTTGTATTAATTATCAATGTTTATATCTAAAAGAATTTTGTTTGATTTTAGAAGTTTTAAAAAAGCATAAAATATCAGTATGTTGTTCAGACTCTGAAGCTGTTTGTAAGATACAAGAGCCACATGATTGGGAAGATGATATCAGTATTGAAATAAAGGTAAATTATTGTTGGTTAAACTCATCCAAGAATGATAATTAAAACATATCATGGATTTTATTTAATAACAAATTATTTGCAATGCACAATTTTGTATTTTTCAAACTCAGAACTGTAGGAGACAGAAAAAAATCTAAGTATTTTGATAGCTGTTTATCTAGTTGTAGAAAATGAGTACCTGTATTAACCCTTTCGTGGGCCGTGGGAAGATTACTTCCCACCTACACGATTTTACAAAATACACCTGTGGGAAGAGCAAAACCCATTCTAATATATTGGTCTTGTTATTGAAACGACGGGAAGACTGATTCCCGCTTTGGTTTTGCACTGTCATCAATTGTTCGATCGATTGAATAAAATTAGCAGCTCTGTTTTGAAAGTTTGGAAACATGGAGTGAGAAATAAATGGCTCATGAAAGGGTTAATATAATTTTTTATTCTTGTTTAGTCATTTGTGTCGGAAATTTAGATTTGGACAAAGAAATGCTAAATTGAATTTATTATTTTCAAATGTTAATAAATTCATTCATCAATAATGGTTATGTCAGATTAGGAAACTTTTAATAAAAATTAAAAATAATTTCTTGTATGAATTCTACAAACATGCCAATGGCACCAAATTCTCTAGAGTTGCTCTTTAGAAAGGAAATGAATTTATAACTTCAGAAATCTTCAGATTGCTTCCCAAAAGAACCAAATATATATATATATATATATATATATATATATATTGGAAATATTTATTTAAGAAATCTCATAATTTCTGTGTACATCATATTTTTTTTCTTTTTTTTCTCTACTCTTTAGTTCAAATATAATCTTTCAACAAACCCATAGTAACTCAACAAACCCCTTATGATATTACTCTTTGTACATAGTTATGCTGCATGTAAAAAGATTTTTTGTAATATGCAGAAAAAAGCTGAAATGAGATTAGGTTAAATTTAAATGAATAAACTCTAGAATGTTGAATGATAGAAACCTGATAAAGAATTTCTTATGAAGGAAATATTTTAACAATAATTAAAAGCTTTTTAGGAAAATACCTTGTAAACATTACTAAAGCAATGTATATATCATTAAATAGTCTTAGATAATTATTTTTAACCTATCCTAATCCCTTAATAACTAGAGTGTTTTAAATTTTCATTAATTTGATTTTCTAAGTAATATGTAATTTTTAATCAAGTGAAATATGCAACTATGTATACTTAATTTGGTTTATTTTATGTTTCAATTACTATTCACATAAATCTTATATACACATACTTTTTGATTGGCATGGTACAAATTGCATATGTCATGTGTATTTTGTGGATAACAGGCTAAATTCTGAAATCATGCTGTTGCAGTTGACAGAGCTGTCTGACTGTTGATATGTCTGATTCTGTTATGATGTTTTACAAATTATTTGCAATGATTTACCTAACTAGGCAGAAATAAGAGCTATGATTTAAAGAAATTTTACAAGGGTAGGTTTCTTAATTCTCTTGCCAGTTATGTAATACTGTAAATAATAATGTTTCATTTTGATGTTCTAAGTTAAAATAAGGAAATTATTCTGTTTAAGAATGATAGGAAAGTCCTTCAAAGTTCTATCTTTTGATAACTTTCATTTTGTTTAAGGGCAAAATAAATTATGATTTCAGTTAAAAGTGAGCAAATATTTTTTTTTTGATTTCTCAGTGAAAACAGCTCAGAGATCTTATTGGACTATCTTTCCTTCCATATATTAGATGAATGATTTTCAGTCCAAAATATCTTCTGGTTATATTGTAGCATTGTTCTAACCTTTTTTAAAACAATTATCTAAGTACAACAATATCAAAATAGATTCAGGATCTGTGTGAAAGCAGTCCTCCTAGCTTGCTAGTTTATAATTGGAATATGTTGGACATTTCCCTCTGTTCCATAGATTTGTTGAAAAGTTAGTGACTAATGGCTTTTAATACTGACTGCTGAAAATTTGTAAATTATAATATTAAATTATGCTGTACTTATTATTTTCATATTTTTTCAGGCTCCTACTAAAGCAGCTGGGAAACTTAAAGAATTTTATTTATTCATATACAAGGATTCTCATCAGATAGTTTCATATCAGACCTGGATTATTACAATATGCCCTTTGCAAAGGATTGATCTATCATGTATTTCTGGCCAACTTATGAGATCATCACTACTCATAAGGTATAAATTTTCATTTTTTTTTTTTTTCAAAAACAATTTGTTATATTTGAAAATTTATTTTAAGATATCAATTTTATTTAGAGACTTTTTTAAATATTTTCATTTTAAGATACCATAATTTCAGGTAGATAAGCCACCCTGATGTATATATCACGCATGATAATTGATCTAAAAATAATCAATGTTTATCAAATAAATTCTCCAGATGTGTATGCTGATTGCATTAAAATTGACTAAAAGAAAAAGGAAAGTTTATTGGATCATTCCCTCTCCAACAAAGATCCTGTTCTCATTTTTTGAGCAATTACTTTTGCTTGAAGGCAAATTTTGACTGTTGACACTGATAATTCCTTTTCTCTTTCCCATCGCATGGAAGCTATTCTTCTGACCTGCCTGGGCCAGGCCCTCTAGGTCAGAGTTACTGTGAAGCATGGAAGTAATGAGATTATCAGAAATTTGCACATGATAATGTACTGAAAATACTAAATTAAGTTAAGGCAATGAGAAAATTAAATTTAAAAATTAAGACTAAAAAAAAAGTGGAAGATTCACAAGTTCAGTGAAGGGGATACACGATGCACAACTATTAAGATAAAGTTTAAGTTACACAATAAGTTCAATTACACTAGCAATACAATTAAATTATATATTTTTTTTTATCATTAAAATACTTAAATTACAGTAAGTAATAAGCTAAGTTTAGCAACTCAGATGGAACAGATCCTGGCCAATGCTAGGAGAAAAACTATTGGTTCCTGAGAGCCAATAGAATTTGAGGAGGTCAGAATATGATCCTCCATGTTATGATATGTATGACTGAGAGCTGAGTCGTCCAAACTTTTTATGAAAGTGAGGATTTTGGGCAGACAAGGATGAAAAGTAATTGGCTGCTGAACACCAATGAGAATCAATCTAGATCTCTGCTGAACACGGCCAAGAGCCGCTTAGCATTTGCAGGATTTGCAAGGTCATATTGGGCTAAGTTCAGTAGATGATCAATGCAAATATTTGAATAAAAATTAGTGGCTAAATTTTTGAGGAATTTTGGAAGAGTGGGGAGATTAATTTCCCTATGGATCTCAGAATTACGATAATACCAAGGTGAATTAGTGATTTGCCTAATGATAATGTTTTGAGCAGCAGATAAAGATTTAATATGAGTCTTAGCAGCATATAACCATGCGGGACTTGCATACGTTAATAAAGGACATAAATAAGTTTTATAAATGAGCATCTTGTTATTAAAATTCAATTTACATTTCGAGTAATTAAGGGGAAGAAGGCACGTTTAGCAGCTTGAATTTTTTCTTAATATTGAGTGTGTGTTGTTTCCAAGTGAGATTCTTATCAAGTTTTACACCGAGATATTTTACAGTGTTAAACCAAGGGATAGCAGTAATTCTTTTTCCCTATTGTCCTTTTCTCTAAATGGTCCGCCAAACCAAGACAGTGTATGACACCAGGTCTACAAAATACAATGCCTCCACACATCATTATTTAGTCAGCTCTAGTGCATTTGCATGGGAAATCGCTATGGCATGCTACATTGGATTGATATTGTATGGTACAGTATGAAAAAAAAATAAATCAGTTAATAGAGGCACAAGAAAAATGTAGCTAAAAAATATTTTAGATGGATACCATGAAAAATAAAAATCCTTCTGGTATGCTGCACTGATAATCCTTTAGTTATCCTTAAGATATACTGCAAATGTTTAATTTCAACTTTTAAACACATATCAACCATGGATTATCTACCTAAAAATTACAGTAAAATAATTAATTTTCAAATTAAAGTTAAGGCTTGTAATGATGCAAACTAATTAAGCTTTAATATAATGCCAAAAAAAAAAAAAAAGATTAAGAAATAGAATAAATAGAAAAGAATCAAATATTTTCAAAATTAACATTTTTAATAAATTGGTTTAATTTTCAAAAATATTTTTTAACTAATCAATTTTAAAAGTTTTACTTTGTAAAGAAATATTTTCAAATGTAACTATTTACCTAACTATTAATAAATGAAAAAATTATTTCATAAATACTTTCAACAATTTTAAACAAAAATATAATAAATAAAATCAAATTTAACTTATATAATAATAAAATATTTATTAAAATAATTAGGATCAATAAATAAGGTATTTTTAAAATGAATAAAATAACTGTAGCATTACATTTACCTAACTATTTTAATAGGCTACAAAAATATGAAAAGGGTAATTAAAAAATATTTAACTTATAAAATAATCAAAATACAAATAACAAAGATAACAAATAAAATGAAAATCTGTTATAAAAAATAGTTCTATATCTATTTATTTATATAAATATTATGTTAAAAAATGGAAATTTATTTTTATATGTAAATTCATAACAAAAAATTCTCTGATGTCAACTATATGTAATCCTTGAAAAAATCCATTAACTTCAAAAAACTATAATTTTTTATTTTTATTAATTTACATAAATGAAAAAATTTTTAAATCATATAATTTTATATTTTGTTTCTAAAACATACAATAAAGAAACAAAGTTAATGATTAATTTTTAAAAAAAAAACGATCAAAACTTGAATATTTCAGTTTTTTCTATTTTCTGTTTTTCTGTACTCCAATATTTTTTTCTTTTTTATTATTTATCTTATCTTTATTTTTTTTTTATTATTTCAAGCTCTAATTTATCTTCTTTTCTCAATTCAATTGAAACATTGATTTACATTTTTGAGATCCAATGAGTCAAGAATTTTTAATGTTATATCTTTTTTAATAAATATGTCAAAGTTTATCTATAGCATTTGAGTAATTTATTTCAGTTTATCTTTCATGATAAGGTTTTACTTATATTTCTTAATAAATAAATCAAAAGTTTTTTCATTTTTTTCATATTCTTCTTTTTTTCATGCAATATACACAGAATTCTATTTTTTTTTTTTGCAATTTCGAAGCTTCTCTTTTCATGTGGATCCTTTTCTTCAATCTAATTCCAATGACATTGAAATAACTTTTTTTATTCAAAGGAAATTTTTTAATGTTTATATATTTTTTTAATTTAATATTTTCTTTATAAAATCTTATCTTCTTCTATGTTGCTGAGATATTAGTTATCAAGAAACTTGGATTCTACAGAATACAGTTCTTGACATTGTGACATCCAATGAGTCAAAGCCTTAATTCATGTTAAATTTATGTCTTCTGGTGTTATACAATCAGCCTAAGTCTCTCTTTTCTCACTATAGTCACTTTGAATTACTATTTTTTTATCTTTATTCAGTTTTTCTCTTTGAGCATGTAACTTGCTTGCTAATCTTAAAAAGTATCATTTTCTATACATACATACATATATATATATATATATATATATATATATATATATATATATTTGTATATAATATATATAAATATATTATATATAAATATATATAAAAATTATATATTTATCTATATATAGAAAATATTTTTAATTTATTTGTCAAAATTGAAAGATAGATATAAACATTTTATATATAGATTCAGTATGACATTTTAAAATTTAGCTAAGGACAAAAAACAATGAAACAATCAAGAGAGGTTCTTTCTATGGCTTGAAAACTAAGATTTTTTTAGAATTTTTTTTCTTCTGATAAGGATGTTATGACCTATGTTGTCTGACATCATAAATTGAAGTTTAGAGAAATTTCATGACTTTTGGGGTAATAAAACAAACAGAATGCCTCTTTTATAATTAAGGGTATGTACATGTATGCCACATAATATACATGTATGCTCTGAAAACAGTCATTTATTAATTTTTTTCCTTGAAAATCCAATATAAAAAAATTATTTTCTCATCAAATTCTGAAAATCTTTGGAGCTTATACGAACATTTTTTACTGTAAAAAGTTTGTTATTGCCATTAGAGAAAGCATTTTGTTTTAAAAAAAAAAGTTCATTAAAGAAAGTTATATATAACATGTGGTATAACTTCCATTAAAAAGGAGGATGAAAAAAAACAGGAAGAATATTCAAAATCTTTTGAAAGAAGAATATCCTTATTAATACAAGTTATTTTGTAAAATACATGGTTTCCGCGCACCTGGAAAGTCATGGAAAATCATGGATTTAGACAATGGATTAATTTTGTCATGGAAAGTCTTGATTTTTCAAGCAAAATGAATAAAAGTCATCGAAAGTCATGGATCCGGTAAACTACCGATTAAAAAAAAGCATTGAATTGTTTAATTCTATTTTTACTTGTCATTTAACTGAAGTTACTGAGTGTGGTATTTATGTATTATGTTATTGACTCGATTGCCAAGTAAAATTTGTGCACCAAGGAAACTCAAAGCAAGAAAGCTTAATGGGTGGGTAAATGTATATTATTCTGGTTTTTCTTAAATTGTAGATTAAAATTTTTATATAATAATATTTTTTAATAAAAAATTAGTTAAGATTTTTGCACAAATATAATTATCTCTAGTGATATTGTATATAAACATTATAGGGTTATATTTGGCTATTATTCATGGTCACCTGGATAATACCAAAGTACCCTGAATTCAAATTGGAAACATTTTGATTGAAAAATTGCTATATGATTAAACTTAGGTATGTAGATACAACAATTTATTTTTATGTATGTGAGTTTATTAACACTTATAAAGTAAGTTTATAGTTTTTTTATGATAAAATTCCTGTAATTTCTCTAAAAGCATATATTTTATTTGTATGTAAATCAGAAGTTTTATTCATATATACTTTTAACGAAAGCTTTTTAAAGTCATGGAAAATGATCCGCTAAATCAGGGAAAGTCATGAAAAGTCATGGATTTGAAAAATTTTATTTTGGCAGATACCCTGAAAATACCAAATATAATTGATTAATGAGTACTGTTATTAGTTTAGTGACTATTTAATCACTTTTTTCACTAGTTTTGTAGCTGTGGTCCATGCTGAGCCCTGTATTATATCTATTTAAGGATAAAAAATTATTAACAATATTTTGGGACAATACAATATTATTAAATCTTTTCAAACCTAATAGTGAATGAATACTAAACAATACTAATAGAAAACAACAGAAAATCATTCTAGTTGAAATATATTACTTAAATTACTAACCATACTATAGGAAAGTCAGACTGGGTAAAGTCGCACTAAGCAAGGTATTTTTGTGCTGAGTTTATTCTGTGGACCTGCTAATACTTAGAAATATATTGATACATTTAATTTTTTTTTATAGGCATTTTCAGATAACTATGGTGAATCAAGCCTTAGAACTTGTTCTTCAATCCTGGCTGTTAGTTCTCACTTGTCAAAAGCCATATGTTTCAAAAGCATTTCAAGTCCATTTAACTACTGGGAAAGAAGCAACTAAGGTAGCATTTTATGGATTACTTGACAAAAGTTTACAATATAATGAAAAAATGAAGTATCTAGATCAGTAGTTTCCAACCTGAAAGGTGCACCCACTGTGGGAAGGCACCAAAAATAAGTTTAAAGCATGACTATTACCATATAGTTTAATCCTATTGTAGCAAACTATCTGCAGACAGAATAAATGTTCACTATAACCGAAGGTTTATTATACCTGATTTTATTAAAACATTAAAATTTCCTAGCATTTGAAGTAGTTTCATTAGGAACAATCATTATAGTGTATAATTTATATTAAGTTACATAAACATACATACATCAAATTAATTTATATAAAAAAAGCGATAAATGAATTTTCTTATTTTGTTTTTGCAATACATAATTACAATATACAATTTTGTTTAATTATAAAAATATTATTTGTGTATTTCCTTCCAATTTTTCATATTTCATTCATTTATAATCAGAAAAATAAAGTCGGGTCATTTGTTATGGTAGAAATAGGTATGTATTAAGTGAAGTTGTTTAGTGTAATTACCTGAATAGCAGTTTATCACATATTTATAAAGTAAAAGAGTTTTAAAGTATTGCATTTATTATTTAATTTTGTTTTACATTTAGTTTTGCACATTATTTTTTTTATCAATGATTTGAAAATATTCCATGGTTTTTTTGTATATTTTTTCATAGAAAAAAAAATTATTTAGAATGTTTGCAGCTTCTTTCACACCAGAGATTGATATATAAGTTTAAAAATGTTGTCTTTCAAGATTCTAATGTGTACATAATGTAAAAATGCCTTTTAAAAATTGAAAAAATTCTGAAATTGAAATTTTCTATGCAATGATTGAACTTTTATTTTCATAGTTATAAAGATGTTATAACATTAGTTAAACAGCTTATCTGCAACCAGTAAAGGAATATTTAATTTATATCATACTAAAAAATATTTCATTGTTTTGTAAATACTTTTTTTACACATTTTAATACTGCAATGACCTTTCACCAGATATCTGATATAGACAAATAAATATATTGTGATAATATTTCTATTTTAAATGTTGACTTTATTTTTGTGTCTTTATAAATTGTAATATCAGATGACAATAAATTTTGGCTAAATTTTGTGACAATATAAAGCAATATATTTTTGTTTATTTGTTTATTATATATAGTTTGTCTAATCAAAAAGTTATCTAGTTATACTATCTTATTTACAAATCTTTTCAACATAGTAGTTTGACTGAGCCCTTAACAAAATTGGGTCCTAGACAGTTGTTTCATTTGTCTATACAATGATCTGGACTCTGGTTTGTTATGAACAAATGGCATTAACTTAAATGTTGCAAGATGTCAACAATCAATAAAACCACCGTTAAAGCTCACTGTGTAAATGGCATCAATATTTGGTATGTTACATATCTGCAAAGTGATTCAGAGGGTTAAATATTTCATAAATTCAATGATTTTCTTTTTAAGATATTCCTGTTTCTCTTTTCAGCGAATAACATATGCTAATCCTTATAATCAAGACAGAACATTTGTACTTCATTCTAGTCATCCACATCTTCTGCACTTGCGAGAAAGTAAATTTTGTGTACCAATGGGGAAGACTTATTGCATTGGATTATACTTTCTTCCTCAAGAACATGTTTTTGTAGAAACCCTTTTCTTGTACTTGAATGATATGGCAGATAAAAATGAAGAAACCTATTGTATTAAAGTTATCTGCCAGTAATTTTTCAGTGCCAATTATAAGTATTTATTAGTCAAAAACTAGTCTGATTTATATGTAATTAAAAGTCTTAGCTTTAATAAAAAAATATTTTATTGAATAATTTTTCATTTTGTTGGACTTCATTCCTTTACTTTATCATTATTTTGCTCAATATATAGTTATAGCTTGAAATAAATAAGGACAAAAAGTTTTAAAACTGGTTCTTTTTTATCAAGATTATAAATGAATCTTGCTATAACAATATACAATGTGTGCAACAACATATATATACAATAACAACATATACAATATATAAAATGCGTGGCTTACAATATATACAAACTTCAGTTTGACTGTATATATTGTAAGACATGCATTTTTAGTTAAATTTTAATAAATCACTGATTTCATGCTTAGTATCAACTTCATTTCCATATTACAAAACAAATAATTGTTCATAAACTACAAGTAGCAGATTATGTTTCAATGCATATCAATATAATGTTGTGAGCTTATGGGTTCACAGATTAAATAGACTTTGAAAGACAAAGCAAAACAAGAGATGATTGAAATTCTTAAATAAGCAGTAATGCAGATCAGTATTACTAATTAGAAAATAATCCTTACTCAGCATAAGAACACAGTAAATTACAATACAACAGGCATGGCATTTTATCATACTCCTAAGTATAGAGCTCCTTAATTCAGGCTTGCTCTGAACAGGTCACAACTGAATTGATTAACAAGCTTGGACCTTCTTTTTACAGGGTTGAAGAACTTTCTGGGCACAGAATATTCTAGATCTACTAAACTCACTAAACCGTTGCCAAATTTGTGAAAATAATTACCGTATATTTGAAAATATAAGTCGAGGGTACGATTTTCCTTCAAAAATTTACCCAGAGTTCAAAACCCGTATACAAGCCGAAGTGGAAAAAAAAACGAATTCTAGGACGTTCAAATATGTCACCAAGTAGCCAAGAATATCGTCAAGCAGGTAAAGTGGGGAAAATATTTTACGATCAAGTTGCTTTAAATTAAAACTTTAGACCAAAGCTTCTCAAACCTTTTTCGCTTCAACATCCAATTGAAATACAGCAGAGGTAGAGGATCGGTTGAACCTCGAGATAAATACAAGGACATATCCTAGCACGTTTCGAAAGTGACGAGGAAAAACAACTTACATTTTAAATTTTAACTAACTTCATGCGTCTTAGTTAATTTCACAATTGACACTATCTAGATTACAGCCGCGAAGCACGGTTTGATATCGCGATGCTACCATGCGACCAATAGCATTTTTACTTAGGTTGGTTGGTTGTTTGAAATTTAGTGGCGCTAATTCCTCAAGGGACAAACTGCGTCAAACAAGAGCATTTTTACTTAGACGCTAACGAAAAGCTTCAATTCTGGAAACCTTATATAAAGATACCTTTTTCTTAAATTCAGTAGAATTATGTTTATTAGAAGATTAGCCGATCCACTACCATTATAGTACTGTTGTTTTGGAGGGATTATAACACAGATAAGAGTCATTTTAAATTTATTTTTCAATTTTTATGTTTTCTTCTTTCAAATTTTTTACAAGAATTTTTTACTTTTACTTTATGCATTTTATTTTTTGTTCTTTACTATTTTTTTAACCGTTTCGTTAATTTTTGCCTCTTTGGTGACGTTTAGTCGCCAACGGCAAAAACACCTTGCCAAAAAACACATGTATTGCATCTGTTCCATGGACTCGTATATAAGCCGATACTCCCATTTTAGGTCTTTCAAAATCCCCAAAAATTGTCGGCTTATACATAGAAATATACGGTAGTTGTCAATATCTCGCCAATTTAACAAATTACCATAGACGCATTATGTAAATACTAGGCATACCAGTGGTCCCGAATCGAGGTATTTTCTCATACCAAATTCTTGCCTCCTCTGGGCAAAGACATTCATAACATAGGGAATATAGATTATAAATTACAAAAATACATCAACAAATTTTACTCATCAATTTTAATTTCAAAATAAACATATCAAGACAATGGTATGTTTAAGCTTTAATAATTATTATCAAAATAAAGGACTAGCTAATCATAATGTACTATCAGAGGTCTATAATTAGCTCATTTTCTTATGTGTACTATAACGCAGTTCAGTCTTTTAACTGCATAAAGTCCATCCCAAGGTGATTGCTACATTAGGAAAAGTTCTTTTCGTCTAATTGCATCCCAACCCAAATCTTGTCACCTTCTTTAAATGCATGTGCTGTAGCTTTTGTGCCGTATCAGTTCTTCTCAGTCGCAATGTTAACCCGTTGTCATGTATGCTTTCCATCCGATTCTGTTTATTCTTAACATATTCTTCAGGAGAAAGTGCTCATATCCGGAACTTCGCCGAATAGTTTGGTTTGGTTGAAAAAACTACGGTCTATTTTTTTGTTGCGTGAATGCTAATGAAACCGGTACCTACTGCTTAAAGCCCATTCTGAATCGATTACATTGCGAACATCCCTGCCAGTAGTGAGCTCCGCCGAATAAGAGATCACAGGGTAGACGGAAATCACAACCAAAGAGTATCTGGGATGGTGTGGTGCCAGTCGTTTGGACGGCACTTCGATAGACAAGTAGGAACAGAAGTAGTTTCCCGTTCCAGTCTAGGTGGTTCTTTGAAACGAGTAGTGACTGGTTATTCAAAATGGTTCGATTATACTTTTCTACCCTACCACAGAATAGAGATCGTCAATTATGAAAAACTATTGTTGGGAGTTTCTGTATTTTTTGTCTTAACTGTGGTAGTTTTGATATTTTTGTTATTTATAATATTTTTAAAAAACTCTCCAAAACTTTTCTTTCCCATTATCTTTTTTCTATATAATTTAATAGTTCTTAAACTAAAATTATTTATTTTTTTTTATGTTCAGAACAACTTTAATTTTAAACTTATAAATTTAATTTTTTTTATTATTTTTCTACTTATTTGAAACCTATACCAAGTTAAAGAACTTCTAAATACTGGTTAATAATATTCTACTAATTCTCCTTTTTCTCAAGTAGTTCTGAAGTTATATATTTTTTACTTTATCGTTTATGTAGTATGGGGAAAATATTTTAAACAACAACAAAAAAAAAATCAACTTAGGTCTTTTGTGCTGAAGAGAAAAGCCGAAGCTCCTTGCGTACCAGTGGTGAACAGGAGGAGTTCGCAAAGGGAAATTCTCCCTAATTTTGCTGAAGGAATAATTTCCGGCGGACGCAAGAGAGATGTGAACTGGAGAGGGGCGGGGTCTACGCGAGTCTCAGAATTGTCAGATGGCATGATCTCAGTTCAGAATTTCCAAGTCAAGCCATTGCTGGTCTCATGTTCCGGCAAGCCAACATGTGACAGTATCCAGTAGAGATATACTTATATCCCCTGATTAGCCTAACCAACTTGAAAATAATTTGATCAATACATCTAGGATCTTTGGTCAGTTCTTTAAATATCGGTTGGAGCTCCTGTTCTCTGTTACAGTTGACAGTATGATCGAGAGTTTAGCAATGTTCCGATTTAAAGATGGAACAGCATTTATGATGCTGATTTTATATAAATGGTGTCTCTAAAAACACCACTATCTCCTCTTCCCGTATTCGAACGGCTTTCATCTATATAGATTGTTAATGTCCTGTCTGGGATATCATTAATGACTTCAAGGATAAACTATCTGAGTTATTCCGGATAGTAATCATGATTGGTTCCACCAGACAACATCCCCCCCCCCCCGTAGTCAACATGTTTAAAGATGCAACAAGGGCGAAACAACTCAAATGAATAGATATGTCTCAACGTTAATCAGAAAAAATTCCGTTTCCAAATATAATTATGTCAACTGTCTCACTTAAAACGTTGGTTAATTATCCACTTTAATTAATATGAAAGATAGAAGTTCACGCTGGTTACTTGTCCACTTTAATTAAAATGAAAGACAGAGGTTCACGTTGGTTAACTTGTCCACTTTAATTAAGATAGAGGTTCTCTTATAACAACCAAGACTTTTAAGTTTATTGAGGTACTTATAAGTACCCCCAATAAACTATTTCTATATATAGAAATAGGCTTCAAATCTCAGAAGGCTTTTCTGTCAGTTTAAAAATTCTTTAAAACAATTAAATTTTTAGTCTTTTTTCTTTTTATACTATACAGTTAAAATACAACATTAGTTGGAGAAACTGCTTAATCTTTAAGTATTACTACTTTCAGATAACAACGTAAGTTTATCAAAGGATTTCTAAAAGTAATATATGTCATGACTTTAATCTGTTCGTTATATTTCGTGAAATTTCTGATTAGTATAAACATTCGAATGAATCGCAAGCATAATCGAATATTTTACATGGCAACCATGCTTGCCGGTAGGGTTGCTATGTTATGGTGGACGTGTTTGTAAACATGTGGTTCCGAATGGGTAGGTAGGAATTTATTTCTCTATTTTTACGTGTGTCATTTCATAGTAAATGCAAGTTTAAATCATAAAATTGTAATGTAATATTTTTTTTCTTTGCGTAGGTACTTTGGTGTCGCCATTTAAAAGTAGGAAAATTATAGAGTGCTCAGTATTTAGATATTTAAAAGTATGTAAGAGATCATTCAGCGTTTCTAAACACATTTTATATGCGCAACCAACATCAGAGTCACATCCACATTTACTTAAGAAAGGGGAAGTTACTCCTTGTTTAACAACTGATGTCTTCAAGTACAGAAGGAAGAGGCTTCTAGAAATGGTTAAGCAAAGTTGCAAGAGCAAAGAAGAAAATATCTTCGCCCATTTAATAATAATACCATCTGCATGTGTTGTTCATATGAGTGAAAACATTCCTTATCCATTTCGGCAATTTACTGATTTTTTATATCTATGTGGATATAAAGAAGCCAATAGTGTCTTAGTTTTGGCTTCTTCTGTGGACCGAAAGGATGAGAGTATTTTATTTGTGCCAAAGCCAACTGTTGTTTCTGAACGGTGGGAGGGAGCTAAACTAAGCTTGAGTGAAACAACAAAATTTTTAGGTGTTGATAAAACAGAATATATAGAGAAATTCGATGAATTTTTACAGTCTTATGCAAAAATGAATACAGCTTTTACAGTTTGGTTTGACTTTTCAAATTCATTTCCTCGTTTAATACAAGAAACAGTTCGTTCTTTTATACAGGCTTATGTAGGTTATGTTTCTCTCCATTCTCCCCGATCATATATACATGAATGTCGGCTTCAAAAATGTAAGCAGGAAAGAGTGCTAATGCAAAAAACATGTAGAATAGCTGCTGAAGCAATGCGAGAAGTTATAAAATTTTCAAGACCATCAGTGTTAGAATCTCACTTACAGGCTAAAATGGAATATGAATGTCGTATCAGAGGTGCTGATCATCCAGCCTTCCCTCCAGTTACAGCTGGTGGGTGTAGAGCTAACACAATTCATTATATTGATAATAATCAAGTAGTAAAAGATAAAGATATGGTGCTAATGGATGCTGGTAATCCCTTTTTATGTATTTATATCAGTAGTTTACATAAATTCACTTTTTATTTAATTTAATATATGATTTCTTTTAAAAATACATTTTAAACATTTTTTTTTATTGATTATAATTTTAAAAAGTCTGGTATAATTTTATTATTTCTGGTTACAAATAGTAGAAAAAGTGCATTTTGTAATGTAAAAAAATATTTTTTTAAAATTAAAATTAAATAAATTAAAAAGATTGATTTTACTAAAATTGAATATGCTTGATTAGAAGAAGTATAGACTAAAAAGGATGATACTTAAGTTAGAAGTTTTTCCATTTGTGCAATTATATGAATTGTTAGTTTTCATTCTATTCACATGTAATAGTATGCATTTAAAGTATACAGGGGATTTGAGCCCATTATTAAAAATTGATTCTTAAATAAGTTAAAATCTAAGAATTTTAAAGTAAAGTATATCTATATTTATTTTATATGTACATATTTGTAGCTCTTATAGTTAATGCTTCTTTCTTGTTAATAATTTTTAGATAATTTTCGTTTTTATAAAATTGTTCTTTGAATTATAGTAAGGCTGCTAATTTTTTAAACTTACCAGGTATAATTATAAACAATTAAACTTTCATTTTAGATTGTAAATGCTTAAACATTTCAATGTATTATAATTAACATATGTTTCAGTATGAGAGAATATCTTATATGTCTGTGATAATGTTATGTATAAATCTGTACATCTAAAGTAAATATCTTGAATGGCTTTTCTTCAAGACACATGCTTTCATTAAAATTTTAAAGATTGAAATTAATGCAAAAATGTGCTGTATAATTTATTCATATTGCACATAACTTCAATTTGTGAATTTAATCTTGTTTTATGATTGTAGATATACCCAAGATTTGAAAATTCTTTATAAATTAAGAAAACTTCTTAAGCTTTAATTATTCCTCTTTGGGGGTTATCTGTGACTTTTCATCTTGTGAATTTGTTTCTGTATCAATATTTGGAATTAAAAGATATCAACTAGATTGAGTGGTATGGCTATTAAATATTTATTATTGATTTTATAATGTGTTTGTTTTCAATCAGAAATAACCCATTTTTTTTCAATAGGTTGTGAATACAATGGATATTGTAGTGACCTAGCTCGAACTTGGCCTGTAAATGGAAAATTTACTGATCCTCAAAGAGAACTTTATGATTTAATTCTCTCTATACAAGAATATCTTATCGAAAAATGCATTGAAAAGCCTTCATTAGACTACTTATTTAAAATCATGTGTAATCGACTAGGTAAAGGTCTTCAAAACTTAGGGATCATTTCAAAAAGTATAAGTGATGAAAACCTTGCAAAGGTATGTTTTACTTTTAAAATCTTAACTATTTATGTGGTTAAAATTTTTTTCTCAGTAATCAATGAACATAAAATAATTTTTGCCCTTTTGTTATTTATATATATAGCTTTAATTATAAAATTACATTTGAATACAATTCAAGTGATGTTTTCTAATATACAGTGAAACTTCTCCGAACGGCCACCCTTCTAAATGGCCAATTTTTCATGGCATGGATTTTTCAACTGATAGACCTAATGGTAAACTAACCTGTATCAGCAGCCACCCAACCCCCTTCTAAACAGCCACCAAGTGGGATTACCCCTTACATTTTTCGGGAAATTCTACTCACTCCACGCTTTAATTTTGAGTGAAAAAACTCAAGGTCAGGTTTATGGTTATAAGACAAAGGAATAACTTGAGAAGTCCATTCCCGCGATCATCCCCTTTCTAAAAAAGATTAAATCTGTTAACTCTTTTGTATTCTCTCCAGACCCTTCGGATAGAGAATCCCTATTGCACCATCCATAGAAACTGAGGGAGGATTTGGACTTTCAAGCTTTAAATATCCTTCCTTAAATATTATTTTTTGTTAAGTGCTACTTTTACTTTTGCTAAGTAAGTGTGTAAATTTAAATATCCTTGGCTAGAAATTTCTAGCTAAATTTGATTTCTTTCATGATTTTTTTTTAAAAATTTGACATCAAATCAATAATATATTATCCTACATCTGTTTATGTGTTAATATAAAAACTAATGCTCTGAAAACACAGTTGATAAATAAATAGTTTTTATATTTATAAACAAAGAAAATCTGTGAACTCTGGGTTTGTTAAGGAGAGATAAAGAAATTATATTTCATGCATTTACCGCACATTTTAACATATGTTAATGATATTGTACAATTTTTAATTAAAAAAAAATATATATGGAAAAAAACTTAATCATTGTGATACTTTTAATCTTAAATAACTAACCTAAATAATTTAATTTGTAAAAAAAAAAAAAAAATTAATTTAAATTCAAAAATCTGATTTATATGTTCTTACTTCCTTTGGGGGGTTTGTGAACGACAGTGTGTATACTCCACCACTACTCACAAATTTATGTTAACTGAAACAATGGATTTCTGCTGCTATACAATCAGTAATTATCTGTGGTATTTAACACTATATTTAGCATGAACTTACATGCTGTCTTAATGTTATATATCTACCTAAAAAAAAGTAATATCATTTCCCTAAAGAAACACTTCCCTAATTTTCCTTTGAATTCATATATTACTTATGATCCCTTGTCATTCATTTATGGAAATGTAGCATTTTGAGATTGGATGATTCATTTTAAATAATCATATGTATAGATATTTAATAAAAATGCTTATTAGGAGATTTTGCTTCTTTTTTAGAGTAATAGTATAATTTCAAATTAATAAATTGCTAACACATTTGAGATGTTGGAGTGCATTACTAAACTTTATATTCTGTTTTACAGATAGCATATGAGTACTGTCCCCATCATGTCAGTCATTACTTAGGAATGGATGTTCATGATACTGATACAGTGTCTCGGGGAATCAACCTTTTACCTGGAATGGTTGTTACTGTTGAACCAGGTAAAATTTGTCTCTGGGATACTGATTTTATAGAGCATGGAGATTTCATGTATTAAATGTTGCATTATACATTGAAAATTTATAAATGAAACTTTTCCCATTGCTGCAGAAATTTATTAATATAGATCATTTTCATATTTTTATTAATTTTTTTTTTAAAATTTAGAAGCTATTTTATATTATTTTGCTTGTCACTTTTAAAATTTAATTAATAATTATCCATTTCTAAAAATTTTGAAAAGAGTAATCTTCGAATATAGGTAATCTTTGCAAACATATCTTTAACTTTGTAAAATACTAATAAAAGTAAGAAGGAGATAAAAAGTATTCCCCCAACTTAATTGTTGAATAGTATCTCTTATAATAACTTAAAACTGTTTAAGAGCCATTAAGTAATGAAAAAGATTAAGGAAATAGAAGTTTGCTTGTTTATTTTCAAGCTAATTTCTGTTTCTTTACTAAAAAAATAATTCTGTTTCAATAGTTTGTTAAACATTGCTGATTTACTGTTTTCTTTATCTGCTCTGTATGACCATGAGCCATTAGGTAATGTTCCGAACACTGGCCGATTGGTTAGGGTGCTGATCGTCGGTACTAGAGTTCGTGGGTACGAATCCCACTATGGCATGGTTGTTCGTAGTCGTTCAGAATCAGCTTTAAGCTGTAGGTCCCGGTCTCATTAGCCCTCGTGTGCAAAACAGTAGACCGTAGCGCTCCAAACCAAACCAAAACCATTAGGTAATGCTCATTATTAGTTATTTTCCTTATTTAGTTACTAATACTGTGTGAATTCATTTGGTTATGTAATATGTCAACATTATTGAAAGAATATTTTGCTTTATTCTTTCAATAATGTTGTGGAAAAGGCAACAAATTAATATACATTTTTATAATACACTTAAGGTATCCGTCTATGTTAAAAACATTACTTTTTTCCAAAAATCATAATTTTTTTTAATTTCTCTGTTGTAAAATTTCAACTTTTAGGCTTCTAAATCTGTTTTTGTTTTTTCTCTACAGCATTTTAAAGAAAAGTTACAGCTGTTTTAAACATCAGTAACAGCTGTCAAAACAAAACGGAGTAGCAACTTTGGAACCAGAAGTTGTGAATTTAAAACCCTTTAAAGAGCATATTTTTTTGGACAAAACTTTTTAAATTTTCATGAAGATTAGTTTAAACATTTTTCTAGTATTTTTAATAATTGGCAACTTGGCAATAAGAACGTTTTGAAGCAAGAAAGTGTGGGGAATTTTAAGCACGTATTTTAATTTTTTAATAGTTAAAGTTGCTTTTATAAACTTCAAATGCGTTTTTCTCAGAATGGTATTTTTAATAAAATGTTGAAACTTGAAATGTGATTTCTCAAAAAGTTCTTAAAATATTTTGTTGAAAATTATTAGGAACGCTTTTGATAGTATTTGCTAATGATTCACTTATGAGCTTTCTTTAAATTTGGATAATTTTTAATGATGTTACACTCATAGTTAGACATAAAGGTAATGAAAATTCATTAAAAATTCAATGGGTATGATTTGAGTGACCAAAACTTTTTACCAAATGTAAATTAAGCAAAGATTTTAGGTGATTCACTAGACCAGTGTATAAGAAATGTGTTGCATCAAACAATATTGAAGTAATTTAATTTGTTAAAAAATTAGACCTTTTGAAAAAACCCGATTTTTTTACTTAATTTTCTTTATTTATTAGAAATTTTTTAAGTGAAATTCTGTATGATAATATAAAAATAAATCTAAAAATGTAAAAACATGAACTAGTTTCTATGTTTAAAGAAAAAAGTTCTTGGAACGTAGACGGATACCTTAAATATGTCATTTTTTAATAAAAAACATTTAAAGAATAGCATCATAATAAGTTAGTACCTTTAGGTGAACAGAAAAATATTTTATATTGTAAATTTTTGCATCAAATAATAAAAGAGTTGATTTTTATCGTATTACTTCTATATATATTAATAAAGTGACAAAATTGCACAAAAAATATGACAATTTCAGAAAAGTCCATTTATATATAAACTTATGCGTCCTCTTTTATTACTGCCTAATTTAAAAAGTATCTCTAACAGTGAAAAAGTTTTTCATCTCTGACTGTTGTATCAAAATTTCAAAAGCTGTTCCTCCTGTTTCTATTCTAAAAGCTGGTATTTATCATTTTTATTGTGTTACTAACACATTCCGTTCTATTTTTACGCATTTAAGAAAATACAAATTGTTTAAAACACAAATCAACAAAATGTTTTCTCAGAATAAAGTACAAACTAGCAATAAAAAACCCAGGTAATTAACCAGGTATAAGAAATGTGTTGCATCAAAAAATAGTGAAATAATTTAATTTATTAAAAAATTAGACCTTCTGAAAAAACCTGATTTTTTACTAAATTTTCTTCATTTATTAAAAATTTTATAAAAACTTCTCCAGGAATAAATTTTTTAAGTGAAATTCTGTATGATAATCTAAAAAATAAATCTAAAAAAAATCTAAAAACATGAACTAGTTTCTACGTTTAAAGAAAAAAGTTCTCCGAACGTAGACGGATACCTTAAAAGAATAAAGATGTATGAGATTTTAACTAATGCCAGTAAAATTCTCATGAAATATGAATTGCATAACCTGAAGTTGTTTCCTAATCTGAGCAGTAATTGTAACTCATGTTTGTAACTTTGTAAGACTTTTCTAGTTTGCATTAGAATGAATGTTTTCAAAAATTAAAGGAAAAATCCCCATTCCATTTCTATAAAATTAATAAAATCATAAATATGGTTTTCAGATTTATTTTATATGGGTTCCATATCACTTTCCCTGTCTCATTGTTTCAATTTCTGGTATTTTCTAAAATTTATCCTTCTTTTCTTGATTAGTTCATAAAAAGTTATTGGTTTATTTATTTATTTTATTTTTTAATTTAATTTTTTTAACTAATGACAGCTTGAAAAGTTTTTGAGGGTTTGATTTATGTTTCAGGTGTTTATATTTCAAGCAATGATACAAAAGTTCCTGAAAAATATAGAGGCATATGCATACGAATTGAAGATGATGTATTAATCACTGAAAATGGCGTAGAAGTATTAACCTCTTCTTGTCCCAAACATCCTGAAGATATAGAAAAGCTCATACAGCAATAGAAATTTTCAACTGATTTCATTTTACCACAAATTATGATTTTTTTTTAATGGGGATTCTGTAGGTAGTTGTTTCCTATTATGAGAGTTTAAATATACTTCAAAGTTCAAATTTTTTATGCATCCTATGTTATACTAACTGTTAATGTTAAATATTTTAGATAGTTAATTAATTTATATTTGTATACAACATTCAATAAACTTGTTTTTATATATCTTTGTTTTTAATTGTAAATGTCTGAATAGTTTTATTTATATAGTTTGTTAAAGAAATTTCATACACATGTTTTTTGTGGAAAGATAGAAAATTTTATTTTATCTTTCATATAAAAATATTGCCAGACCACGTGAAAATTGAATGACTCATTTAAAATAAAAAGCATACTTTTTTTAACAGTTCATATGCCAAAATATCTAAATATACATATTCCTTTTTTAAAAATATTTTAACTTTTCTTTTTCCTAAATAAATTAGAAATAATGTATAAACTGTTTCAATTTTGGTCTATTGATTCTAATCTAATATAGTTTCAACTATTCAAAGCAGTCCAACCCAATAGTCATATTTTTGTGCAACAAACTATATATTATGATATATTTGAAACATGATAAAAATGTTCATCCCTAAACAAAGATCTGAGGATAGATTTTATTATTTCTTCTTATAAAATGTTTGTTCACAGGTATATGTTATACCCAAAACAGTGAAGTTGCTAGCTGTAAACTCTTTTACATTCAGCAGGGTTCGTAATAACCTTAAGTGCTTCTTTAAAAAGTGCCCTTAAGAAAGCCTTTAATTTTCATGTTGGGTCCTCAATTTTTAAACAGATTGATAATTTAACAGCAGCCTTACTTAAAGTAATTCCCTAAATATGAAAGCTGAGTAAGTAGCATTGCCAAGAAATTATATTGTTTGACCCCTTTCAAAATGAAGTTTCTACAAGATATTTTGATTCTGCTTTTTGGGATATTCTACTGCAGAAGGCATTTTGAGAGATTTTTACAAAGAGTGGCTATAGTTCAGTCGTCAAAGGCATCAATCTCAGAATTGGAGGGGTGGGGGTGATTGAGACTTAAGCCGACCAAAGATACACTGTGTTCACTAATGTTGGCTGGGTCATGTAAAATTGGTTCGTGGTCACAATGTCTTTCAAGTTCCCATACAATGCCTCTGGAGGTGGTAGGCCAAGCCTGGGGAAGTCTTCTACTTGGTCTTAGGGAGTAATGTTGGCTTCTATAATAAGGTGGTCAACAAATTTCACGGCGTTGTATAGATGAATGTCTAATAGGCAAGTCCTCCCACGTTATTATTATTATTTGTTTAGTATTTTTATAAAAAAGCTGAAATAGATAATTCTTAACCTTTTATCTAACTGTAGGTGGTTCATCTGTCAGTTGGGGTCTTTATGAAACTTAGCAAAATAAATGATTTAGAAAAGAAGTTAGCCATGTGCGTGCATTGGTAGTTGTACTTTTAGTATTCTAAATAATACTTTCAGAAAAATTGTATATCTATTGACTGGGATATTGCTTTGGTGGTAGTTGGATTGAATTGGTTATTTAAAGATTTTTCTGCAAGAATAAGAGATTTTAAAAACATTTCAAAAATGAACAATTTCTTGTAAAATTTTGTAATTTAGGGCAGTAATTAAAATTTTAAGTTTCTCTTTCTCAGAGAGGTCCTTAAAAAAGTCGAAAGATTCCTTACAAAGTCCTTCATTTAAAAAAAAAAAAAAAAAAAAAACCTGTATGAATTCTGCTCAAGAATGAATGTGAAATTTTTCAGTAATATATAATTGAGCCTTACTATTGTAGGCATCTTTCAGAAAGTAATTGGCCTTCAAATTCAAAGTACGTAAAAATCATTATTATTTTCTAAGTAAGAATAAGAAAAGGACGAAAATTCCTTTTGTGTATTAATGAACACGGCTAATTTGTGCTCAGCTCAAGCCTCGATTCCACTACTCTAGAGTTACTAGCATTTGCTGACTGAGTTACCGTGGCTCACTTTTGAATCGTCTGCTCTCATCTATTATTGAGAACTCAATGAAATTGGAAACTACATATGAGGTCTAGATGTGTATGAGGTGTCTCTGAAGACATCTCTTGATCACCTAGGTTATTAATGAGCATGATGGATCTGTGCTCGGCTCAAGCCTCGATTCAGCTACCCTTCAATTATAAGCCTTTGCCAGCTGAGTTACCGGGGCTCACTTTTCAATTGTCTGCTATCATCTATTATTGAGAACTCAATGAAATTGGAAACTACATATGAGGTCTAGATGTGTATGAGGTGTCTCTGAAGACACCTCTTGATCACCTAGATTATTTAAAAATTATTCTAAATTATTTTTATCACCTAAAATTACGAGCTTTACAAGAGATTCAGGTGATGGAGAAGGTTAAGAGTAATTTAATAAAAATGCGTTTAAACCTGTTTGGTGTCCGTAACACCTCTAGAATGTTTAAGTGAAACTTTTGCTGGGCTGATGCAATGAGTTACACTCATTTCTTCTACATTTCATTTCTCTTAAAGGTTTTAAAACGCTTTGAAGTTGTTTCCTCTTTTGAATTTTTATTATTTTTTGGATAAAATCATTGATGAATATTACAAGCCAACAACAAATGCACAAAAAGAGCTGTGATGTATCACATCTTACTGAAAAGAACTTTATAGACCACTTTCCACCTACTGCAAATCAGAAAAAACCAATAAGAAGGTGTTACATTTGTTGTAGAAAAACTTTGCTAGGCAAAAAAGTGCTTTAAAAAACTCGATACTATCGCAAAGAATGTGATAGAGGAGTAAGTATCACTCCCTGTATTATACTGCGAAAAATTTACAAAGAAATGTGATATTTTTTTTCAAGAACAAAGTAAAATTTCTATATATTTTTAAAACTAATAATCATGTTTAATTTCCGTATAATTTTACTTCATATTTACACCAATCCACGATGAACCTTTAGAGTGCTTTCGTTGGCATCACTACTTGCTGTGGGAAACAGTGGGATGCTGCTGAGAATTTTTCGGATGGAGAAAGGATTAATGAGACTCGCAAACTAGACATATGTTTTTTTTCTTTTTAATGAACAACATGAAATTCACAGAGAAAATATGTTCACAGCGCAAAATTATACATCTTTACACAATTTATATATTGGTATATTGTAACATTTCTTATCCACGTTTGAAAACACAATGACAGTAAATATTCTGAAGTTTGTTTGAATACGATCTTGATACGTGATAAAATGGTTGATTTCAAACGTTAGTCCAGAATAAGTAGGTGAAATATTGAAGTAGATTTACACTGAAATGAAATGCGTTTTAAGTACTCACTGTCTGAATGCCATTGAGGAGTCCTGATTTCTCCATTTTTTTTTTTAAAGATTGAATGATTGATGAAATGAAACAGACCTTGATTACGACGATTTCGACATTCCAAATTCTTCCTTCACAATCAAAGATTTTAAATTTATGCTCTTGTGTTTTGCTGTTGATCCATGTTGGTCCTTTTTTGTAGACGCAAGTTACATATACCTTTAAAATACTCATATAATTGAAATCACAAAATTACAATCCATGCACTTAATTGTTATTGGGAAAAACAGCATTTAAACAATTTTCTAAGTGATAAAAAGAACTAAAAGTAGTCCCTTAAAGCAAAGGAAACCAAATGCTACATATTAAATCTAGTGCGATTTTCTTCTTGAAGAAAAATACCCATTACAGCGAATAGTACATATTTACGTTGGGTGATCTCCGCTGTTGTTAAACGAAACATTACCGAACTCCCTAGTAGACTTTCTTTGTATGCTTTTAAAATATAAGGACTTCATTTTTTCGTTTCTTTTCCATTCCATCTATTTGACATTGGTATTATAGCTTCTAAGGTATTAAACTATTTACAAGGACAAATATTAAAGTTTTACATATAAACACGAGCGGAAAAACGTGTTTCTTTATTGACGTTGAAACCAGGAAAATATGTTATATTTACATTTGAATTATACAAAAGAGCACTTTTTTTTTTTTTTTTTTTTTTTTTTTTTTTTTTTTTTTTTTTTTGTTTGCGTGTTGGGATATATATATATATATATATATATATATATATATATATATCAGTGGCGTGTGGTCCATATGTGCAGGGTGTACACTGCACGCCCTAGCAAAATTATGAGAGACAATAAATTTCTGCACCTATGTCTACCTATCTTTATATGGTATATAATAAATATTATTTATAATATATTCAAATATGTTGATTTGCTTGCTTGTATTCCCGCAGTGCGTGCGGTACTAGGTGTTGCACCAAGTAGTGTGTTCAAAAGCAAACAAACATAAGAAATTTTTATGTGTATGCACTGAGCACTAATAGAAAATCACGCTTTATATGTATGGGCTACTGGAGAAGCACAGCATACTATAGCACTGAGGCAAGTGCAGCTATTTTTCCTGCACTTGGCATTCAGAATCATCCGAAGGTATGGTTTATTAAGCGTTGTATTAGAGCGGGGACTTACGTGCTGAAGCGCTTTTGGTTTTTTTAACTGATTAACTGGCCATACGATTTTGCAGACGGTTAATGTTTAAATTTATATATTGTAAGATATTGTTTTCATGGAAATATAAAAGAAGTATTTCATCAATATAAAGTGAAATGTTTTAGTGTGGTAAAGTAATTTCGGTGATGCATTATATTTATAGAAATAATTCGCTGAAAAACAATTTTGTTTTGTTAGACAAAAAAGAAACGAATTCTAACAGAACAGTCCAAATTTTACCATTCATTGTGTCTTACAGACAGTATATAAGTTATATCTGTAACACCCTATCACTGGTTTTGTTTTTAAAAATTGTAATAATTGTTTCTAAAAATTGTTTAATATATGATTTCCAAATGTTAAAAACAATTAATGAATATAATTTAATCCACTAACCGAACGGGAAACTTGCGCCCCAGCGTGCAGCGAAATCCTCTGCACGTGGACTGGACTTTCGGTTTGTCGGCACCAATAAGCCTCCTGATGAGGTACCTCAGCGGCGGGAGCCGTGTAGTGCTACGTTTGCTGAAAATATAAGTTTTTCGTGGAAATATAAGCTTTTCGTTATTTTAATAGTAATACGGATAGACGTATGGATTTTGTGTACAAATGAATAATAAGCGTTAAAGAAGTGTTTAATGTATATTTTTTATGGTTTTATTATTAGTGTTGTTGTTCTCTGCACACCCTGCATGGACAACTACCGCACGCCACTGATATATATATATATATATATATATATATATATATATATATATATATATATATATATATATATATATATAAAAGGTATATATGGAGACGGAGGACATCCATGCTAAAGAAAACTGAGGAAAATTTTATTATCTTGCCTCTAAATTATTTGATATTTTTGTTTCCTTAACATTCAGGGCCGAAACTAGAACTTGGCAAAGGAGGCATTTGCACCGAGTACAAAATACTTCCTAAAAGCGTTCAAACAGGATCCGAACGAGGACTATTTGTTCCTTAACAGGAATAAGGAAATGTTGAAAAAAAGTTTTTTTTTACACAATTCCCTTTTTCTAGTAAAGGGGTAAGAAGGTTAAAAGACAATAAATTAGAATTATTAAAACAAAATAGGCATAGCTATTACAATTACACATTGAATCTGATAAAATCATAACTGAGTTTTTCGTTGGGATATAAAAGACTAGAGAATATGTGTATATTGTGGCTTGAAGGAGAAAAAAAAATTGCAAACAGCTTGAACTACTATAAAGTCATTAACTTCTTTACGGACACAGCTGAATCCAGGAAAATATATTATAAACACCGTTACTTGTTATAAAATACATAAATACATACAGTTGTTAGTTTTTTATGTGGGAATTCCTTCTGAATATAGCGGAAGAATGGGTAGATCGATGTTCTTCAGTATCGTGGGTTAGAAGCAGTAGGTCTTGGTCTCTTTAGCCCTTGTGTAGCAAAATAAGTAGACCGTATCGCTCCAAACCAAACTTAAATCAAATCATTCTGAATATATAATATAGAGAGAAAACACGTTTAAACACTTTTGCCTGCATATTTCGTGATAGGAGCGCAAGCTAGTTTTTTGCCACCGGAAAGAACCTAGTGCCAGAGCTGTTAGAATTATTTAACACTAGAAAGCTGTTCTTATGACTTGCTTTAAAACTTGATAAATTTGACATTAGATATTTATATTTTAATTTTTAACTGTTTTCTGTTCTCTCTTTTATGATATCAAAAATAAGTTTATAAAAATCAACGCTTAGGTTAATTTGAAAGCCTTTGTGGGTCAGTGTAACTTGGGGGTAATAGGTTCGCCATCACTATTCTAGAAGATGCAATCAGAATTGTGAGCGGGTCTGCAAAACCCTCTAGGTTCATTACAGAAGCACATGCTCATTACGGAGTTCGAATGGAAAGGCTTGAATAAATCGACCAATGGATTGTTGGACCCACAAACATTCATATAATGAAAGTTATTGCTAATCAAAATATTTAAATAAAAATCTTTTAGATTTTCTCATATTTTTCAATTCCTTATTTTTCCAAAAATATTAATTACTAATTATTCATATTTAAAATATTTTCATTACTTGAATGCATCACTTCAGAATTTTTAGAAAAATATTTGCATTTCAAAGATGATTTTTTTTCTCGAGATTTAAGAATTTGCATAACTTCGGTATATATTGCATTGTACAAATATACAAATACTTAAATGGATTGATGAGATTTTGAATTTTTTTTCTTTTTGCAAGTCTAGTCTTGAGACTGTTTATCTTGCGTTTCTTAAATGTGGTGATTCTATTTCGGTTTCATTCTGTCCATTTGTTCCAGTTTCATGCAGTCTTTGTGAGAGCTGGTGCTGAGACTATTCTGGTTGATTTCTTTGGAGAGTTTGGTTCCTTCTGTGAAAAGAAATAAATGAATATATTATATCAAACATTAGTACAAAAATTAAATAAATAATATTGCTACCTAGTATATATGTGTACCCAGTACTGAATGAATGTAAGTAAAAAAATATGAGTTTTATAATTATTTTTCTTTTTACAGAAATCTAAAAATTTCGTACGCTAAATTAAATCTATTAGACAATGGATTATGAATGGGTGATGTTGAAAATCTTATATATAAATAAACTTTTATAGCGATTTAATGTTATATGATATAAGAAATTACATTTTGATATTTTTTTAGTTTCCTTTAAACTTTATTACGTTGTAGCGTCTCCAGCTCTAATTGAGCTGGAAAAAGGATAGCGGAGGCCTACGTACAGACTAAAGATCTTTATTAGAAACACAATGCTGAAGTTATGATTAAGACGGATAAAAACGATGAATATCTACAAATGAAATGATGATCGTTACAGGAATCAGTTTCTTAATCGTTAGGAGAGAAAAAGGGGGAGGAGGACACCCTCAGTCACTCGCCTCGATGCTCTCAGCTGATGAAGTTCACAGGAAACTCGATTGGTCAAAAAATTCACCCTGGGCCATGAACTCCGGTCTTTTTATATTGTCGTCTGACCCTCAAATTTCCATCTCAGCTGATCGGACATCTGGTTGATGACGTGGTGAGCAAACTGATTGTAGATTTGCTCTAGCCGGACAGGTGTAAGCCCGGTTCCAAGGGGAGTTTGCAGTAATCGGGAGCAATCTTGCTGATCATTAATCACTGTCTCTGGACAAACCTTTGGAGGACAAGGTAGGGAAGTATTGCTGCTTCCCTCACAATGTAGAGGATTTCTGTCGTGTGAGACTCTTTCTTCGGGATGCCATTGAAACTAACACTGGAAACACTTTACCAGCATCGTAATGAATTTCTCAGACAGAATGATTGAGATGGTCCTCGGTGTTAACAATCCTCTATTCAGCATCCTATTCTGCGCCAAACAACGTCCTTTCACTAGGTAAAGATGAGCTCAGTTCAAGTGCTCACAAAAAGCTCGCTCGCTATTTCCACCTTACACTGGTTTTTCTCACGGTAGTAGATAAGTCTGTATCTGGAAATTTAATGTAACGAAAATTCGTTACAACGTACACCATTATATAATATGTCTAAAATTAAAATAAGTGTAGAAAATTATTTTCCAAAAGTATTTTACTTTTATAGAAGCTAACATTTTATAAAATAATATAAAACTATTCACCGTGAAGTGTTATGTACAAGTAAAAAATATGAGCAAGTAAGTAAAACATTTAAATTTTACTCTTTGTGCACTTTAATAATAATATGGATGAAAATTCTTGAATAAATTTTTATTTTGTGATAAAAATACCAGTAACTTTGTATTTTTTAAAGGTCGAATTTTCATATAACGTCTACACGTGCTCACCGTTTGAAAAACGATTTAACGATGTTGATCAATAGGCGATCTCTTATATCGCGCATACTCTGTTACTTCCACACACAATGTCGGGAAATCAGAAAGACGATGTTTATATATGAGCCGTTCAGTGCACACATTGATTAACTCCATTTTTTGGAAAATGATAAACTGGAATGTCAATGCACAAAATATGTCATGCAGTTCTTATTCAAACCAATATTTCCCAATTTTAGTTATCAACATGGATTAATGATAATTTTTTGGGGTCAGGCTACTTTTGGTACCTTTTAAGATCTTTTATAATATATTTGTAATTTTAAAAAAATGGAATTAGTCAATGTGTGCACTGAGCGGCTAATATTTTGAAAGCTATATGTCGTATACGCTATTACACTTTCGCGTAGAAAGTACAATTTCATGATGTTGATTGATAAATTGGTGATCAGTAGCTTACATAAATTTGGGTCATATGATAAAATCACTCTGTAGCTTGCGATTTCTTCTTTCAATTTTTTAAAGGCTGCTTCACACTGAGCAGATCAAAAGAACTTTCTATTTTATGAAATAATTTACGTGAATGATATGTTATTGTAGAGACATTAGGTAAAAAACGCGAATAATACGTTACCATGCCTAGAAAACGACGCACTTTTTGAACATTCTTTGGGTGGAACATGTTGCAAATTGCTTCTACTTTTGATGGTAACTTTGAAATTTGCAATTCTGAATTCTGTGTTTTAAATACTCGATCTCAGTTTGGAAAAAGGCACATTTATTAATGTTGAAATGAATATCATACTCACGTAATCATTGCAAGTATACGTATAGATTTCTGCTACGTTCTTTAGTTTTTCGATGTACCAGTATATCGTCGAAAAAAGCTATAACTTTTGATAGTCCGTGTAAAATTTGATACATAACTCGGTTGAATTCAGCTGGTGCCGTTTTTATCCCAAAACTCAATCTATTCATCCAATATGTTTCTCGGGGAATTGATGTGGTTTGTATAATGCTACTTTCTTTATCTGTTCGTAAATGAAGATAAGCCTTAAACAGGTCTAAGCGACAAAAATATTTTGAATCTTTTAGGCTGTTTAATACGTCATTGATATTCTTTAATGGATAATTACTGTTTATAAGCAAGTCATTGACTGCTGTTTTGTAGTCAACACAAAGCCGAACTGTATCATTTGCTTTTGGAATGATGACTATTTTTAGATATTCAAATTTTTAAACGGATCTTCTGGTATAAATATCTATCTTGCTCCTGTATCTATTTCAAATGTTTGGTATCGATTCTCAATTATAACTCTACTAAAATATTTCTTTGCGTTGACTGTTGAATCACAGTTGCATTGGTCAAAAATGTCTGCAATTTCAGGGTGTTTCAAAAATGACCGGTATATTTGAAAAATCAATAAAGCTAAACGGACAGTAATAGAAATACACAGTTTATTGCAATATTCTTGGGACAATATTAAATTTTTAGGCAGAAAAACTTTCAAAATTAGTTACAATGTTCCACAACAGATGACGCTGCAGTGTGGAAAAATCTAAACAACGATTTTTCCAGATATCTACCATGCGCAGCAATAATATGGCCTATTCTCAGAATGAAATTATCAGAAACCTGTGTAAACGTCTCAGGCGGGATGGCTTCACATGCAGAACAGATGTACTGTTCCAGTTATTCAATTGTTTCTGGATAGTGGTGGTACACCTGGTCTTTTAAGAGTCCCCACAGACAAATATCGTAGTTTAGATTTTTCCAGACTGTAGCGCCATCTGTTGTGGAATATTGTAACTAATTTTAAAGTTTGTCTGCCTGAAAATTTACTATTATCCCAAGCATATTGCAATAAACTGTGAATTTCTATCACTGTCCGTTTAGTTTTTATTGATTTTTCAAATATACCAGCCATTTTTGAAACACCCTTATACATAAAGTTTTCAAATGTATTGATTTGATTTGCAGATGTTTTTGAGTTATTGAATTTTTACACTTTTATCGAATTTAAAAGTGTTTTAATACAACCTTTTTCGACGTGTCTGAAGCTTTACATGATTTGCATTTTAATTTTGAAGTTTCTATTCTACAGCTGTTTGATAGATGATTATCAGGCCCACATCTCAGACATATTTTTAAATCAAGTTTTTCGTAATCAATTCGACCTCTCGACTTCGATCTATTCCGTTGAAATTTCTCTGATTGCTTTTGATTTCGACAAGTTTCGATTTCGCAGAAAGGAGTTTAAATTCTTAGATTGGGTATTGTTTTTAGATACTTTATTTACTATTCTATTACTATTAGCTACCAAGTACCAAGCAAGCCTAGTACAAGGGTGCTTTTATGGATGAAATTATGGTAAACGAAGCTTTGACTGTATGTGTCTCCATTCTGAAACTACGCTACTTACGGTAAGGCATTTGGGGCCTACCTTGCGAAGATCTCAGGGTAGACGACTTCCTAGATGTCTGTTCGGACCAGCAAGATTGACAAACTGGCTTCAGGAGTTCACGAAGACCCCTGCGGTGGGGTCTTCTAGACAGGACATAGACAACTGGATCGAGTGTGAAGTTGAGTGCCATGCAAATGTCAGCAATGCGGTAGAAAGGGTGAGTCTCCCGTACCAGGTAGAACTGGGCCATCACAATTGTCACCTAAAGTGTAGAAACAAATTTTTCAAAATACTAAGCTTGAAAATATCATTTACTTCAAATGTAAAGTAAATGTTATATGTGATTGCATGAAAACAAGGTATGAATTGGATTTAAATGGAAATAAAAAAAATATTTGAATTTGGACAGCGGCCATATAAGGACCTGTGGAAGTGATGCCTGCTTGAAATGAATGATTTAGGTATATAGAACCGACTTCAGGCAGTAGCTCTCTGTCTAATTCTATGATTACCAACATTTTTTTTTCAATTCGCAACTCTATTTATATTAAAATAAATAAGAGACCTTCCATTCCTTTTTTCTTCTACCGTATATTTGACCCATGATGCAAAAATATAAAGGGTTTGGGGAAGGCCGTAACCAGAAATTATTTTCGGGGGGAGACCAAGGGGAAAGACTTTGTCTTTTTTGTAAATGATACTTGAGTACAGGGTTTCTTATATGTATGTATAACCCTGAGTACCATAACACAATGTAGTTTTAAAATAACAAATGGATTAAAAAATGATATAATGAACAAATTTAAAGCTTAGAATAAGTAATGAAGCATCTGCACAATGAATTTAAAAGTAAAATTAACATTAAAAACCGTTTTTACATTTATTCGTTTAAATTTGTCTCTCACTTAGCTATATACCAGAATATAGTCTAACGTAATAAGTTGAAGCCATTTTAGAAGATACAATCTGTGTGAAAAGATTCACCATGTAGTACCTCAAATGGGAAGAAGATATACAATAGATTACCGAAAATGATCTTGAGACGTATGACCGTAGGGGATTGGGGTAAATAAAAGCCTGTGATCCCGCAAGACATTTATGGCCAAAGCGGTCTCTATCTGAGAACACTGTTGTTTATGCACGACTAGGCAGATGACACAATCACACACGTGGTCAGTTTTCTTTCCACGAAACGGTATTCTAGAAATTTGGAATTTCGGGGAGGAACCGGTCCCCTAAATCCTCTCCCTTGCCTACGGCCTTTGGTTTGGGAAATATATTTTGGGGCTTAACAAATGTGTCATAACAGTAAACCTTAGCTCTCCAAACCAACAAAGTAAACAAAGATGAAGATTTTCTCTTTTAAGTATCACTTTCACTTATTTAGTATTAATTAGCTATACGAGACAGTGGTAGATGTATCTGTATTGAGGGTCTGGAATCTTAAATCCTTTGGGCTTTCCCTTATTGGAATGATCAGTATAGAAAATGGCAATAGAAATATACAATTAATATTTCTTTAAAGTTAAAAAACTAAAATGATTTGGAAGACAAATAACTCTAAGATTAAAGGAGCACCAATTTACACCGTGCAGACAAACATATATTTTAAAAGTCTTAATATTGTGCCGTTACTGATAAAAAACTGATTTTAAAATTCTGTTGATAAAAAAGCGAACACAAATCATCGTAGATTACTTAATGTTAATCTGATTACAGGAATCTGCAGTTCTGAAATTATTCAGACAGTTAGTTGTTGATAATATAAAATTTGTCCACATAGAAACGCACTTGAGATCTCCTTCTTGAACCGTTTTTATGTATATTCTCATTTTTTATTTGGCGTCTTTTGTACACGAGAGCTAATTTAAATTAGGATAAAACGTCCACTTTCTAAGAACATCCATAGCCGTGAGATTTAAACTCGAGAATTCTGGTATCGAAGGGCCGAAGGATGGCCAAATCTGTTGGGCATTGCTTATCGGTAACATAGGTTGCAGGTTCGAATTCCACTGGAGGCATGGATTTTCGGAGCCATTCGAAATCGGCCCGGTAGGTCCCAGTCTCATCAGTTCTCGTGAAGCAAAAGAGCAGACTGTAGTGCTTCAAACCAAACCCAGACTGAAAATCTGAGTAAAATATCAATACTTACCTACCTTAGAATTTTGTTTTACTAAAATATATTATGAATTTTCAATTTTAACTTTTAAAAAACATTAAAATTACCGAAAACATTGAAATAGTTATTAAATTTTGTTTCATTATTATTGCCAAGTTGATGTATAATGTCTATATCAGTTACAGAAGAAAAATATTTAGTAGAAATTACTAAATTCTGCGCGCATGCTATGGGTTTTAAAATATCATGTAATAATACCATCAATAAATTATTGTTTTATATAATTTTTCAATTATAATGATTTTTTATACTATAAAAAAAAGTTTTCAAAACTATTTTGTATGCTGTAAAAAATTCATGTATAACATTTATAAAGTGAACGTGTCAGAAACAGCCTAAAAATATTCAATTTTAGACGAGTCTACTCAAATATTTAAAGGTTATGTGCTCTCATAAAACCTCCTTAATTGACTCCTTAATTGAAATAATATTATTTTTATATCTGAACAACTGGACAGAATGGTTGAGGAACATAAAACACTTAGTATTTAACTACTGGTTAGCCACGTTACGTCACAGAAATTAATGTTGCAATACCAGTTTGAACGATTTCCATGCCAATCTTACCATTTGTGGTACCCAGCAGACGACGAAGAATATGCAGAGGACGATCATGAGCTTCGCGAAGGATAGTTCTTCCGGGGTAGTGTGGTTGAAGGACAGTTCTCTGCTGTCCTTGCGCACGGTGGTCCTTCCGCAGTGGGCCATGCTATTCTTTCCCATCTTGCAGAGCGCCTGCACCACGGCCAAGTTGCACCCCACGATGACCAGGCAGAGCAGGCAGCCGAAAGAGAAAACCAGGAAAGCGTAAGCGATGTCCGAAGACTCGGTGGCGTTCCTGTAGCGGACGCACGTGCTGCGGGTCCCTCGGTTCCTCGGCTCGTAATACAGCCCGAAACCGGCGAAGGGCAGGCATACCAAGAACAGGGCCGTCAGCCACAGTGAGAAGATGGCTCTTTTGATCAGTTTATGGGTAACATGCTGAAACAAACAAAAAAAAAAAAGATATGCTATATGAGAAAAAAAATTTAACTTCAAGCACACGTATAACAAATGAACTATTAACACATTGTGTGCGGGTATATTTTGCAGCAGAATTGTACCGGCAGCGTGCGTTTTGATCGTAAATTTAGTTATTCAGTTAAATCTCAATAGATCGAAAATTATTTAATTTTTTAACCAACTTTTCACATTTTATTTTGAAGTATATAAACAAATATATAAATAGAAATATATAAATAACAACCGTAAGATTTTTATAAACAAAAAATATTTTTTTTTAGTGGATAAATTTATAATAGTTTCGTAAATATGAAAAATCAAATAGAAATAATAGTATATAGTTTTAATTTTTTCGAATTATGTTAGATATAAACATTTTTACATTATAAAAAAATGAAAGACAAGAACATTCGGCTTCGTTTTCCTGTATATTCCGCTATTTTTGTACCCACAAACAAATCATGTTGTTATACTAACCTGTACTAGTACGTGACCCACGCTCAATTATAAATCGTCAGAAAACGTACTAGTACGTGTCCCGCATACAATGTGTTAATACTAGGTTATATGTATTTTTTGAGCTTCCCGGTCGGCATAGAGCCGAGCCTATTTGACTGCCACTCTGTAGGGCGCGGGCTCAAATTCCGAGTAAGGATTAGTAAGGATTGTCTCCATGGTATATGAAGTCAATCTTTCACCTGAAATGGAATACTGTCTTGAAAGACCGAACGATGACAAATCGGGTAGTGTGTTGATCTTTGGTACTGGAGATCGTGGATTTGAATCCCATTTCTGGCTTGTTAGTTCAAAGCCGTTTGGAATCGTCTTTAAGCAGTAGACCGCAGAGCTCTAAACCAAACCAATCTTGAAAGGGAAGAAGCGCAATGCTCAAGTCCATCTCCAAAGTCGTTTACCTTTAGTAATAAATAATATATAACGATCTGTGTTTATTTCACCGCATTGTATGTGTTTATCATTCATACTCTGGACTAGGGTTTGAATGAAATACTCCAATAGAGACATTAATCCAAAAACCTCAATAATTTTTTTCCCTGCTCATATTTAACAGTATTCTTGTAGTTGTTTCTCTGATATCCTCAAAATGATCAGTTTCTGGTCCGACTTACGCACTTTCCTCACAAAAACGGGTATAGAGGTACAGAAGAAAGCAATTATTTTGCTCGGTAAAATCTTAAAATCCCAATAAAAACCAAGCCCCTTTGGTGAATTAGTGTGATTAGACACAATCAGTTTCTACCATATTTCCAAGTAGCAGTAGATTTAACAAAATAACAGAAAAACGTAATCGAAAAATGATTAAAAAAAATGCACTTGAACTCACTTTACTTACTACGAAATCTCTGATAGACTTGTATAAAATATCTCTCAGACCGTTTATGTCTGGTCTATATTTTTTGGTTATATATCAGTATCAACACTTTCTTGTTCACACGGTTAAAAAATATTCTTCTCTCTATCCAGAATTTTTTGCAAGTTGTTCATTAAAATGTACGAATATAAAGCACAAAGTTCATTTATAACATAATAATCTTAGCTGCTAAAAAGAAGCTATGATTATTCATGTAGATAAGTGTAGTTAATCTAGAATATTGAAACAAATCATTAAAATATATTTTAATTTAATTATCATATAATTTTATTAAACATTTTTAAAAATAAAGCAATTCTATTTTAAACAAAATTCTGCATTTTGTTAAAGTGGAGTTATTTGGATTTGCCAAGTTTTAATGTCATTAGCAAACTGCTATCGGCTTGCCAGTGGCACTCCATTGATGTCACGTGTGGTGTGAAAGTACTATTTTCCTCTCCATTAAGGGACCATTTTCCCCCCTCCCTCAATGAAAAACCACTTTTCAACTTTTCAATCGAAGAGTAGAATTACATTCACCGGAGAATCTGAACATTCTGGAATTTAGAATTCTGGAAATATTGGTAATATCCAGAGTGATGCATTTAAACAATCCCCTCAAACAGGAGTTAGCGAATTCGAATCTTGCTACAGGCATGAATGCTTGTATCCGTTTGGAATCGACTTTTAGAAGTCTTCTTCTTCTTCTTCAATGGCCAGACAGCCCGGGATGGGCCCTTGCCTTCCTCAGAATCGAATTCCAGGCTTCTCTGTCCCTGGCCATAGACATCCAGTTAGTAATTTTTAAAAGTCTCAAGTCCGATTCCAAGCAGTCGAGCCACCTAAGTTTAGGTCACCCTCTTTTTCGGGTGCCAAATGGTCTGGCAGAGATCATTTTTGTTACACGATCTTCATCTATTCTGCACAGTTGTACTGACCATTAAATTCTCTGAGTCCTTATAAATTGTACTATATCTAGATCTTTAAAAGATTTATAGAGTTCAGAGCTAGTTCTTCTTCTCCAGATATTGTTATGTTTTATGCCACCAAAATACGTCTGAAAATTTTTCCTTCAAAAACAGAAATGATATTTTTTACTTTTTCTGTCATTGCCCAGGTCTCAGCAGAATAATTCAGAATGGGTCTGATTAAGCTTTTGTAAATTTGGATCTTTGTTTTTCTTCTAGTGAAGTTAGACTTCAAGTATTTTTTGAGTCCGAAAAAACAACGGTGAGCATCTGTGACTCTACTACGGACCTCAGGCATTAAATCATTGAGAGCATTAACTTCTGATCCTAAATATTTAAATTTGCTAACAGTTTCAAATTTGTAATTCCCAATTTCAAAATAGGGGCTGCTATTAATACCACATGATATGTACTTAGTTTTACTTTGGTTGATTGCTAGATGCATTTTGTTGGCTGCAGTCTCTAGAGATGTAAAAGCCTCTCTAAGTGACTCGGGAGTGCTTGCGACTATGTCAATATCGTCAGCAAAAGCAAAAATCTGAACAGACTTGTTAAAGATAGTTCCACGAGTATTAATGTTGGAGTCTTTAATGATTTTTTGGAGGGTAAGGTTGAAAAGAAAGCAGGCCAGTGCATCCCCTGTCTGAGCCCATTTGAAACAACAATGGGCTCTAAGAGATTATTCTGAATTTTAATCCCAAGTTTTGTGTCAGTGAGAGTAAACTTTTAGAAGTATGTCTTGATATAATTAGCCCATGTGTTGTATAAAAATCGCCCGTAGTGATTCAAATCAATTTAAACAATATATTTGTAATATTTTGGGTTCATAACAGTCATATTTTAGATGTTTTGAAAATATTAGTATTATAGAGGAAGTCTCTGCCGGGAAATGGGATGTGAAATCAATTTCTAAAGAATTTTCAGCTATTGGTTCTATTCAAAAAGAAAAATATAAGATTGAAAAATCTTTTATGGTTAGATAAGCTGTAGATATAATTTTAAATAGACAGAAGAGTTTTGATGTGGATATGGTAGTTTTCTTTATTTTACTTTTAATTGTTCCAAATGTATGGTTAGGAATTATGTTAAGTATGGTTTAATAGTTTATGTTTAAATATTAAGTAATTGTTTTAATTTGTACTTCATATTATCTCTTATTTTAATTCTAAAATATTTCAAGTAAGAAATCAGATTCAACACATACTGGAAGAAAAACTGTTTTGTTTACACGTACATTTATTTATAAACAATACCACATAAAATTATAACAGATAAATTCTGGTGTTGTTCCAATTTTAAGGAATTTCTTAAGCGTCCCACACATTATTAGTTAAACTGCGCAGTTGGAGTGAGTAAAAAATTTAAGAATGAACTGAACTGAAAGTGTCAGGGGAACGAAGTTCTTTCTTCGGTTTTCCCCCCTGACTTGTCAGTTTAGTTGAATTTAAATGGGGGACAAAAGCTAAACATTAGTTCCTTCAAGCACCAAAGGTTCAGACTACAAATATCCCCCAAAAAAGCACCCGATTTTCCGAATCTTTAATCTTTTTGTGTTCTTTCCTAGAAACGGAATTGCTGGTATTCTTTTCATAACAAACAACGTGTAGCATCAAGCTCAATAACTTTCCATTTATCAAGTTTGTTGCTTTTCGTATGCAATGTTTTATATAATTAATTTGGGTTGATTAATAAATAGTTTGTAAATCCCAAAATTCAGGAAAAGACCGGTAAGTTTTAATAAAAGCAAGACGAGGTTTCTTTCTAAGTACCGGTTATGTCGGAAGCTCATAGAGAACTGAATAAAATGTGTTTATGCAGGTAATCGTGCAGCTATTTTTGCAAATTAGGTTTGGTTTGGTGTGGTCTGGAGCGCTATTGTCTACTATTTTGCACATGAGGGCTAATGAGACAGGGACCTACTGCTTAAAGCCAATTCGAACGGCTACAAACATCCATGCCATGGTGGGATTCGAACCCACGAACTCCGATACTGACGATCAACGCCCTAACCATTCGGCCAGCGTTCAGCTTGCAAATTAGGCTTCAGTTGTACTGGCTGAAGACCTGCAGAAGTTGTTACTCATTCCCCTGGTGCAGGAAAGCCTACGACAGATCTAATAGACCTCGTCGCAATATACGCCTGCTCATTGGCTAAGGGTAATAGGTGGCTTCACTTTGTGCAAATAACAACGAGAGCTGAAGCCTGACTAAACCTCAAGAGGGGGTCCTCGTAATTTTGAAGTAGGGACAAAGCAGAGGATCCCCCAGGCCTAACCTGCCACCTCTATAGGTACCGTTTGAGAACTTAGTGGGCATTGCGACCACAAACTTATGTTACGTGCCCCAGACGCCATTAATGAAAATGGCGGATCTTTGTCTCTATCCTCGATACCGCTACCCTCCAATATCGAGAGCAGTACCTATTGTCGACTGAACTCCAGTGTTAAATTACCTGTTCAAATTACACAGTTTTCAAGCAATTTATCATTATGTTATGATGTCACACAAGAAAGCAGCACAGTTTAACTGATAGTGTGTAGGTTACTTTACCTGTAGATTTTCTTTTGATTGGGCTAAATGTTTCCGTTCAATACTGCTCGATGATGACTTTATGTTATGAACGATTATGAATTTTCCAACTAAACTGATAAGCTTTCTTTGTTATGATCAATCGTTTATGCAAGTGAATATAATCACCACCAGCGGAACTTGTTCATTGTCAGGCTGTTCTTGAAAACATTATCTCGCTCTATAAATAATTTCTTATTTTTGTTCACTGGATTATCAGTGTCACTATTTTAAAAACTTGCTTTTTATATTCGATAGCTATGATCAGGTTTATTGCTGCAGATAATGAGAGATATACGGAGCTAGTGTTGAAGTCTTTAAGAAATAGCACAACTACAGTGGACTCCGCTTAATGTGATCAGTTTGGGATACCGTGATTTCGTTAACAATAACCGATTGATAACAATAAACGATATGCAAAATTAGATAAATTTACCCCCCTTTTAGTTCACACTTACTAAATTTCAAAACAAAATGAAAAAACACACTTTATATTTATGTACTTTATATTATCCTTTAAAAAATAAGAACTGTATACATAATTTAAAAAAACTTCAATAATTGACTACAATTTTTTTCTAAAAAACTCATTGATAAATTGTTCGTAATCATAATCAACCTGCCATAACGATTTAAAATGTCGATCTTTCGTTTTAATGTTAAATCATTTTGCTTTCTATCTTTCACATCGACAAGCTGCATGTGAGCGAGCAAGGCATAAAATGTGAATACGCTCCTCCTCAGTTCCGATAATAATGTGTGGCCTTCTACTTATACCTGACAACCATTGACCAGCAGCAGGGTGTGCGTATTTCAGAAAAATTCCAGGAACGTGTAATTTCTCACTCCTTTGTTTATTCCCCATTTCCCTAGTTTGAAGAGAGCAGTCTCGGAAATTCAAACAACAGCGAAGGGAAAGAAAAGAATGAGTTCCTTCTGAAAATATCGTGAATATTCCTCTGTCAGTTAAAATGAGGTTCGAAAACTGATAACATTAACTGATGTAATGATCATATAAAACGATAATTTTAACATACAGATGAATAGAGAAAATCGGGACCAAGTGATTTCGTTAACTATAAGTGATTGATAAAATTAACCGCGAACACATTAAGCGGAGTCCACTGTATATGGTTAAGATGTTTTATTCCCTTTGACGGTAACATCAGTACATCTTAAATTCATTTAAACTATTAAAGTATTTATATCACTCGAAAATTACTGTTCAAGAAATAAAATCATTAAACTTTAACTGTGCAGTTGTTGAAGGATTGGCAATCTTTTTTATTTCAGCCAGAATAATAAAAAGCCACTGTGGATCATAGGGATATTAAATAAACAAATCTACTATCAAGATGAAAGGCTTCAGTTTTTTTGCGGATTTGGGTAATATCCTATGTCAGATTACCTTATATTAATCAATACCAATTGTTCTACGACTCTCTAAAACAGTGGTTATAACACAGCTGAATGATCAATAGTCAAAGGAATCCTAAAAATATTTCTTCCATGAAATGAACTACTTTTTTAGAATCTAATTCATTCTGGATTATTAAAGAGAATATTGCCGCATAAAGAAACTGCCCCAACCGCTTGGAAAAACCGCCATGGCGAGCATCGAACTCACAAACATCGGGTCTGGATCTCGTGCTTTGACCATTCGGCCACTGAGACCGTTGGGGTGGTTTCTTTATGCGGCATTGCTCCTTTCTCAAAAAGACAGCGTCTCGCTGTTATTTAGATCTGGAGTGTGTCAAAGGTCCCTTGTAAATCCCTTTTGTCTTTTCTTCCGTAAGAACGACACCTGGATTTCGTCCATCTTTACTGTCGATCTGCTTCGTCGGATCATGGTACGGCTTCATACGTAAAACATGGACAACGCCTTTTGCTTTTCTTTTTCGGGAGGCAGGATCGATTTGGCTGGGAATGCTACGGTCTTCTTTTTTGCAACACGAGGGCTAATGAGACCGGGACCTACAGCTTAAAGCCGATTCCGAACGGCTACGAACATCCCTGCCACTGTGGGATTCGAACCCACGAACTCCGGTACCGAAGACCAGCACCCTAACCAATCGGCCATCGTTCGGGCAGGATCGAAATCTTGCACTTCATAGGTAACGTAGGATAAACGGCGCAACACTTGATAGGGACCAAAATACCTCCTTAAGAGCTTCTCTGAAAGACCGACCTTTCGGACCATACTAGGTCTCCAGGATTATAAGACACCACTCGGTGCTTGGAGTCATAACGTCGATGATCTTTATCTTGCGCTCTCAGCGTATGCGTTCTAGCCAACTGTTTTCTAACCCGCGGTTACTCAGTCGACAAAGGCGACGATTTCGTAACTGATAGGTTGCGGATTCGGAACCCGAGCCTGCCTAAGATCCGCCGTGTTCGTTAAGGGTGACTGGGGCACTTAAAATATGTTCGTAGTCACAATGTCCTCCAAATTCTCAATTGATACCTCTGGGGGTGACACTAAGTCTATGGTTCTTCTGCTTGGTCCCTGCTTCAAAAGTACGAGGACCCACTTGAGAGTAGTCGTTCTTTCACCTTAATGGAGCTCATTAAAACGAAAAGTGCACCCCTTGGCCTTAATACGAGATCCTGCAGGCTCAATCGTGCTTGGTTTGTCCAAGTAGCATGAGTAACAACAATTATGTTTTCTTTTTTTGGGTCATAAATACAAAAGTAATTGCAGAGTCTTATTTTGAAGCATCAAACAATCCATTTCTTAATACCCTTCCTGTACCTCTTAACTCTAGAATTATTTTGTATTCAATCCAACGCAAACGCATTTTTAAATCTTTAAATGATCATGTAACGTGAACGAATTTAGATTTTTAAATTGTTTGAAATTACATCAAATTCACTGTAAGTGGCATGCCAATTTAACCGTAGAAGGCTATCTTGATTTAGTCGAACATGGCTACTATTTTAACGTCTGCAAGACAGCTCAAAAATATTTTACAGCAATGGAAGGCTAGTAATACATATGCTTTCAATAAAAATTATTATAAATGACACATTATGAATATGAAACAAAGTGAATAAAGATAACATATTAAAGTTATTATCAGCTTTTAACAGTTAATTATTTTAATTACATAAATCCTCCTTGACTTAAAGGTAGCATCAAACAGTTTTGGGTGGACGTGCAAATTCTACCACAATGCAGTTATGGGAAAATAGTACCTAAAAATATAATCAATAAGTTTTATCCAGTTGTACATTGGATTAATGCATTAGGTAAGGGTTAGGTTCTCTGCTGTCACCTCCCAGCCTATATACAGATAGATAGATAGCTCCTGAGTGACTATTAACCTCTAGAAGAAGTTTATGGTAGTCAAGATGGATCAATAGTGTTGCGATGTAAAGAATTGAATGAAGAAAAACACTCTTTTTTAAACACACACACAAAGAAAAAACACTTATATTAGGCCGGTATATACAACACAAAAACAAGTAAATGAAAATAAAAAATTTGCATGTGCAAAACAAAATGAAAAATGGGCAGCATTCCTGCTGCCGTACGGATGCGTTCTCTTGATACGAAGTCCGACTACTACCGAGTTCTTCTCAATAGCACCGAAACGAATCACAGTAATGTTGAATTGTTTTGTTCCTGATGCACTGGAACAAATAATTTCGTAAAACTTTTATATCTAATAAGATATAGCTACAAGGAAAAACTTATCTAGAAATAGAAGTATATTAGAATCATTCGAATTTTTTGAAAGAATTGGCGTTAGAATATGCATGAGGTAAGGGTTAGGTTATCTGTCAGGCAGATAGATAGCTGTTGAGCCACTACCAACCATTAAAAGAAGTTTATGGTAGTTAAGATCAAGGTGGCTAGGAAGATCTGTATTTACTATCAAGCTACATCACAATTGACCAAAATGGCTTGACAGAGCTATCGAGGACAAAGCCCCTGCAATTATTATATCCCGAGGGAAAAAATTTAAAAATAATTATAAAAACGGTTTTACAATCTATTGCTTTTATTGCAGAATAGTAACAAACATAAGTTATTTCATAAATACATTAAAAGAGGATATTATTGATAGTCAATCTAATTTAGTCAAAAACTAAAAATTAAACAGACTTCTTAAACAGTCTGAAATCGGAAAAAAAATGGAATTGTAAAAGTTATCGTTGCAGAGTATCAGCAATGTGTTTTAAATGTAAATGAACATAAACAAACTTTTAAAAATAAAACTAACGTTTAATTTACTTAAAACATACAAAGAAAAGGTTTAAGGCAAATAAACATGGTATAGAATCCTTTAAACTAGTAACTTAAACTGTTAAATAAATATTACTACTAGTAAAAGAAAAACATTGAAAACGATTACAAAAATGAATACATTTGACCTTACCAAAACTTAGGCTAACCCAGAACCAGGCACGAGCAGAACCTCATAAAGCGAAGTTGTTTTGCATTCCTCATTACGCAGATCGACTTCTCAAGCAACAAACAAGTTAAAATGAGCCGCTTAAGTAAGAACTTGTATTATTAAATTCGTTGGGATAAATTTCCCTTACCCAATTAGAAGCTGACTATTTTATGGAGTTGAGAAGTCGATCTGGCCAAAGGTTAGATTTAGACACGTACTTTTGACTAGTATTTTGTGTATGAGTGAACAAACCAAGGTGTTTCATTTGACAACAATTATTACTATTCATATGCACGCACACATATATATGTAAAAAGACGGACTTCAAGATGGGTGGTTGTAGTCATGGTCCATAAAAATGACACCGTTTTAGCTAAAGACCTTTATTAAGATAACATTGGAGGACGGCTTCCAACTTCATCATAGGGACAGGACAAACTGAGGGGTCAGCTAGCTTGAAGTTATATGTAAAAGACCCTTAACACCTGGGTTAACATCTGACTCAAAATCTGTGGGAAAATCACTAGGAAAATCTGCCTCCGATACACACATACACACACACATATATATTCAACATCTCGCATTACATTTCTTTACAGAAACAGTATCTTAAATTACACATACTTAATTTATTATCATACTCATATACAGATATACACACACTATACGATCTTGAGAAAGCGAAAATGATAAAAATAAATCTCTGCTGTAACGCCTTACCGAGTTCCTATTTCCCTATACGAAAAAATTTATGGCTCATCAATTATCTCAATTCTCAAAATTTGCACACAGTTTCGTACTTCCGGAAGAAGACTTCTAAAAAAAAGTCATCTAGGTCTGTTGATGTATTCCATCCGGCCAAATCGGAAGAAATATATTTTAGAAAACTAATTTTAAATTTTCATCAGAGTCCATTAAATTTAGAGGGTCAGCTCCTCAAACCCCAATCTACCAAAATAGTCCGTTTCCTCCTGTAGAGAAGAAAAACAAGGCATAAATCAAATGACAAAATAACTAGTTTCTACTACCGCGTTCAGTCGCCAATAACCCAGATGGGACAACTTATGAAAGCGAAGAGATGTGACGGCATTTAAAGTCCAGTTACGTAATCATGTTACGTCTTTTAACGTACCGAAATGAAGTGAAACTGCCCTGTTTACAGACAGTGGGACATTTCAGATTATAAATAGGATGACTTATTCCCTTGAGATCGAAGACGAAATTCATTTTCGGATTGGACCTCAGTTGGGTGTTAAGCTGCAAGCAAATTAGGTTGTCTTAATGGAAGGAAAAACTGAAATATCGAGTACTTGAAGCAATGTATTTATTTTTTACCGAAATTGTATCTAAACGCGGCAATTTTAAACAGATAGCGTTTGACTGGTATGTCTTTTTTTTCACTTTTTTTGGGTCATTGACAGTAAAATGTTACAGTTAGATCGTTCTCAGCAGAGCCAGTCCTAGCGTTTTTGCCGCCGTTAGCAATCCCCAAAAGGTCGTTCCCCAAACTTAAAAGAAATGCTCAAAAATTAAAAAATTAACAGAAAGAATTAAAAAAGGTAAACTGTATTTACAAAGTGTACAGTTGCAACTTTAAAATGGCATACTGTTGGAATTAATGTTACTGTTGCAATAATTTTAATGCAGATTTAAAGAAAATTGCTTTATTTAAAAACAAATTTTTTATTCTTAACGAGATAACAACAATGAATTTGCAAACTAAATTTTGATTTAATATGCTTTAAAATGAACTTTTTATTTCAATATCATGAAACTAAAAATTTTTATTGAGGTTCTCAGTACCCCTAATACTCTTTAATCACAAAAGGAAAACCTTTTTATCCTATTTCATAGTACACTGTCTACCAATAAGTATTTGGACACCTATGCAAATGACGATATCTGCGGTCCTGAGGTACGTCATGGCCTCCGCCGGTATACATCATGTAGGAAACAGCATCGGCATTAGTCGCATGCAAGATGCCGCGCAGTTCGGAGCTCTCTGATTTCGAGAAAGGTATAATTATCGGGTATCACAAATGTGGCCGATCCTTAAGGGACATATCTAGCGATCTGAAGTACCCAAAATCGACAGTGGCCTATGTGATTAAGAAGTGGAAGGTGAGCGGTGATTGTCGGAATGTGCCCCGAGTCGGCAGACCAACGAAACTGGGAGATAGAGACCGACGAGTGCTGTCCAGAGAAATTTGGTAAACCGCACCCACCCGATGGCCCTCATCCTCGAGGAGTTTCAACATGCATCCGGGAGTATTGTTTCAATGAATACCATCCGGAAGCACATCTGCTTGGTTTTCATAGTCGTGCTGCTACCCATAAGCCTTTGATCACAAAGTCCAACCACGCTGCTCAGTTAATGTGGTGCAAATCACATCGAAATTGGACCATAGATCAGTTGATAAGGGTTCTTTGGAGCGACGAATCAAGGTTCACCCTTTACCGTTCGGATGGCAGGGTCTGGGTCTGGCGTCTGCCTGGAAAACGTCTACTTCCAGAATGCATTGTGCCAACAGTGAAGTTCGGCGGAGGTGGAATTATGGTCTGGGGGTGTTTCTCCTGGTATGGACTTTGATCTTGGTCCCCATTCATGGCAAGCTCAACGCCGATGCTTACTGCACTATTTTGGATGACATTGTGCTTCCTACGTTGTGGCAGTTTTACGGGTTGGACCCCTGTTACTTTCAGGACGACAATGCCAGTTGTCATGTTTGAGGTTAACCAAGGCTTGGTATGGTGCCAATGGAGTTCATCGAATGGACTGGCCTGCCCAGAGCCCAGACCTGAACCCTATCGAAAACTTCTGGGACGAGTTGGATCGCCGAATTAAATGGTGCACTACCCGTTTAAAATCGGTGAAGGAACTTGTATGTCTACTCCAAGCCGAGTGGAAGACAATACCACTAGCTGTAATACAAAGGTTTGTGGAAAGTATGTCCCTGAGTGTTCACGCGGTAATTGCCTCTCGTGGAGGCTCTACCAACTATTGATTTCGAATAAAGTTAGTTTTTCTTTTCTATCACAGTTGTCCAAATACTTATTGGTAGACAGTGTATTACGTATTCAAATTTAAATTTATTATAAATAAAATCAAAGTTGCACATTTCTTTTACTTTTTAACAATAATGTATGAACAGAAGCTATTTGAATATAAAATTTATTATAAATAAAAACAGTTTTTATTTAAAATATTAAAGAAAATTTTTTCAGTAATAGAGACAAGACAATAACAATATAATGTACAGATTTTCAAATTAATGAAATACCATATTATCGTTATCCAGAAATTCTTGCCCAAATTAATAATGTAAATAAAATTTAGCTGCAGTTCAGTTAGAATGACAAAAATGGATAAATCTTTAAATGTGGGGACTTTTCCCGTCCTCAAGTATTTAATAAAGTATTTTTGGAAGCAAAATAAAAAGAAAAACAATCTAAATTTTGGGGCTATCTCCGATAATTTTGAGGAAACCTTACCTTTAAGAAAACTTAATTACTTCAAAATGTTTTTACAAATTTGATTAAATTTTGATAGCAGAAAAATTTTCTTTTAAGTCTAAATTTTTTTAAAATTGCCAATAAAACTAAATGGTACGATTTGGCGACAAAATGCCAAGCCTTTTGTTTACTTCTGATTCCTCGTCTAGGCGAACAGAGTATAGTGTGTTTAAAAATACAGCCTCCATCAGGGCCGTAACTAGGGCTTGGCAAAGGTGGCACCTGCCACGGGCGCATCAACCTTAGTGGCGCCGCACCATGACAAAAATGGGATCCGAAAGAGGACGATTCGCTCCGAGTAGAAATACGGAAAAGGTAAAAAATGACTTATTTTTATTATAAATACCAATGTATTTAAAACTATTTTTTTTATGAATTTTCTTATTTTATAAAACGCTTCTAGAGACTTAACTGTTATAGATTCTTACAAAATATTTATCAAACACCCCTTATATGCTTTAATGTAAATCCAGGTATTCGTTTTAAATTTTGAATTTACTAAAGTTATTAAAACTAAATTTAAATTTAGCAATTCGCCACTTTTTTATGAAAATTCAACGCCTAAATAAAAAATATTTCCCTCAAATAAACTGTTTACCAGCAAAATAATATTCCCAAAGTGTTCAAAAATGTTTTTAAGTATTAATATGGTAAAATTAGAAGAAAAAATTAAAAATTAATTTACTAGGAATATTTTAAGAATTAACAAAATATTCTGCTTTCACTATGATATAGAAAAAAACCTGTTTCTATACTTTTTCACTATATTTGGTGGCAGAGCCGCAGACCAGTTTTTTTTTTTTTTTTTTCCTTACGGTTGCTAAAAGATCTAGTTACGGCCCTGGCCTCCATTGATGAAGACGGACTGTAATATTCGAAGTTGCTTAGATTTCCCATTTTTTTTGTTCATAGGAAGTAGTAATAAGCTAGATTTAATTCTGCATTAATTATATATATTCAGTAGTAATGATTCTGACGTTAGTGAGTTAAAACAAACAGGAGTGACTAAGGCTTTGAGTAGTACTCACTGTCAAAATACATTTACTCTTTGTGGAAATTGTTACTACCACTTAGACATCCATTACCTAGTATCAATTTACAATATTTCAAGACTACACGACTAAATATAGATTAAAATGTTTAATCAGACATCGATATTTAATGACTGAATTTCAATTTTAAAGGCACATAAACACAAATGACAACTTTGCCTTAATTGTACATGAACTCATATTTCAAGATCTCATTTTATGTACTAAAGAAAGACAAAGGAATTATTATTTAGTCTAGTTTGAAACCGAGCATTTCGTCTTAAAGCACGCAAAGATAATTTTCCTCTCAGCATACTTAAAAATTTTTGTTTGAGGAAAGCTTATTTTACGTTTATATTGGCATGCGAGGGACACTACGCCTAATTGCTTTCACAAGTGTTTCTTAAAATAACAGCCGGTGAATCGAAGTGCGGCAATGTTCCACACTCATTGCTCTCATAAAGTTTCAACCACTTTTATCAAAATAATATCAGAATAGAGAGGTGAGGTAATTTTTAAGTTCCGAAATGGTTAATAGAATAACTTATAGATGTACTTATAATATGAGCACATACTACTTCAGTAATTATTCTTTTATTCTAAGATAATTGTTTCAAATTTCCATCTCCTGGCACAATTTATTTTCGCTAAAACATAAGGTGGTCCAAAATTTTGAGCGCATCTTATTTATTTTTTAAAGAACAAAATGAGGTATGTTCTTCCTTATAGTTTTCTTTTAAAAATAGTTTAGAACAATTTTACACAACACAACTATAAATATTAAATAATTTTCTCATAAGCCGAAAGATGGCGGGATAACATTTCGCATCCTTTTACTAACTGTAGAGATTATTAGTTCTCAACATCCTTGGTTGAAAACAACGAATCACTAGCCCCGTTTACACTTGCTAGTAAATTTACCTTCATTTTAGATAGTTAGAAAAAACCGTTTACGTGAACAATAATTTCAACCCTCCTTTTTGCTGGGATAGTCGTCAGAAGTCACGTGATTATACGGAAATGCAATCCCATCATTCCCTGTATTGTGCTCCTGTTTATTTGATACAAAATGAGACATACTACCTTTTTTTACCGTTTTTAAAGAAAAATTCAATACATTGTTATGAAAATTTTAGAAATAGAAAAGCAAGGAAGATAATGCAGGAGTTAATTCGATCCGTTAGCCGGTCATTATCAGTTGCAATTCTATTATAGAAAATTTTTCAATTGCATTTTTTATTACTGTATTTTTTCCAGCAGCGGAGTCAGCCATTTTGAAATTTAGCTCCATCAAACGCATAGAATCATAAATTAAACTCTGCAATTACTCTGATAGAAAGGTGGAATTTTTCTACACCTCAATTTTTCCCTAACTAGGGAACAGTGCTGAAAGGGGAGTACGATTCACCTATTTACCCTGCATTTGCACTGCTTTTTGGAACATGTAAACGGGGCTACTGAAGTCCTGTAGGATTACCTGCTGAAATGCTGCAAAACACGATGTGAAATTTAATATCGATTGGATATTTAGCGTACTACAAATGGAATTAACGTAGAAGTTATTAAATGTTTAAAATTTTTATGTTTAAAACTGTTTTAAACTGTCTTTCTAAGAAAACAATGTATGCCTCACTTTGTTCTCTTTTATTCCAATGATATCAATAATTTAGGACCCTCCTATATATGAAGGGTAAAATTTATAATCGGATCATCATTGACACCATAGTTTAGACAATGATTAGTTTTCTTCAATGGATTTATGATGAAAAAAAAAACTAACATAGTTAAAAGTGGTTACGTATTTGCATCACATTACTAGCAATGCAGCATTAATCTATTAAAAAAATTTAAAAATTGAAGCGTGCATTATTTTTTTATTATTGAGGTAAATAGTAATGGAAGGTTTGAGCCCCTTAGCACTCTTTGGGTGTTAAAGAACCACGGTAGATCAGTCGGCAAAGGTATTCATCTCATTACGAAAGGGTTGTGAGTTCGGGGCTCGAGTTGCACAAAAATCCGACGTGTACATTAATCGTTGCTGGGACACATAAAATAGGCTTATAGTTAAAACTATCAAATGATATTTCTGGTGGTGACAGGCCCAGCCTGGGGGTTCTGCTCTAAATTACGAAGGCCCACTTGAGCAAATTCGTTCTTCCATCCTAGTGGTGCGCATCAGACGAAAACTGCATCCTTCTTAAGGCAATGTTATTCACGTCCTTAATATTCCTTAAGCAACACGTGATCAACACGTGGTGACTAACAATTTCTTAGCTGTGTGTATCATAAAGATATTTATCTGTATTTATGTGCATTGGAAAACCAAATCTTCGTGGCTGAAAACACTGTTTCTTACGACCAATTGAAATGAAGGATATTACAGTAATTCAAATGAACAAAGTTTTACAATAATACAAGGGGTTGGTTTGGTTGAGAGAGCTACGATCTACTTTTTTGCTACACGAGGGCTAATGAGACCGGGACCTACTGCTTAAAGCCGTGTACTACCTGTAACCATCCACCCACCCGAAGTCGGGTGTAGGGTGTTGAATTGCTGGTTCGGTCTGACCGTCCGGCAACAATGCGTTACGCAGGGGCAAAGTCAGCATTCCGCCCATAAAATTTAAAGTAACAAAAAAATGTAGACAATCTAGACAAATAAGTACAACCAATGTAGTTTCCGGAAGTGCGGGGGATACTCCGCAGAAGTCCTGCACAGGTTTAAAGTCCGGTGGACTCGATTCCAAACGGCTAGGAATACCCATGCCAGAGTGAGATTCGAACCCACGGACTCCGTTACCAAAGATCAGTGCCCTAATCATCCGGCCATCGTTCAGCCAATATTACAGGGAAGATATGATATTGATATTACAAAATTATGATAATGACAACTGTAGCTGCGTCGTGACAAGCCATTTATCTAGAAAAAATTAGTAGTCCATATGTACTACGCCAAAACGAAGCCGAGGCTCAGTTAGTAAAATATTCATCAAATTTTAAGTGATTTTATGGAAAGCAAGACTCACGTTCTAGTAATTGTTAAGTTGCACGTTTTAATCCATTAAACTAACTGAAACACGTCTATATTTAAATTAAAAAACAACATCCTTGCTTTATATTCTCTCCCCCGACTGCCGCTTTCGTCGAAATGTAGTAACTGTTTGGATCAATTATTTACGTTTGCAAGCCGAACCGCCCCTTTCTACGAAACGCTTACGTCCCGAGCAGACACACTTCGTGCCTTGGTTACGAGAAAGAGCCCTTTCCGATTTTTATGAATGAAATCGTAGTGATGACTACAGAGCGTCGCTGTAATGATGATTTTTCCGTCCAGTCCATCAGCGCGCAGGGAGAGAGCTCTTACAAGAAATGAAAAAAAAAAGGGGAGGCCCATAGGGTCGACGTCCCCATTTGTCTCCGTCCAAAGGGAAAAGAAACTAATATGTATGTCACAACAAATGTAGCTAGACTGGACGGGTCAAACCGGGAATGGGTCTCCAGGGAGTGATCAGAATTTCCAATATTGATCTTGTTTTGCAAGACAAATTTTTATCGAAGCGGAAGAAGTACTTCCCCGCTTCCAGATGATGAAAATATTATGATTATGAGCTTGGCTTTCATTCTTAATGTTACCACAGATCCTTTGGGATCTGTATATCTACGATTTATTTGCTTATAAACTAACGAAATGAATATCATAACAATTGGTCAAATTAGTTTGGCCCTCTCATTCATATGAAAAATGAAAGAAAAAGAATACATTTTGTGTTTTGTTGTGCTTAAAATGCTCTACATTATGTAGAAAAAATAACTTTGTACAATCATCTTATTAATAGTATATAGTACCTTTCAAACTGAAACATCGTCTTTAACCCTTCAGCGGACAGTGGTTTCGCAGCAAAACCTACTGTTAAAAATTTGTTTTCTCTAATTTTTGGAGAAATATTATTTTATTTTCAATTTTTTATGTTTTTGACATTTAAAACTTACAATAAATGACAAAACTACATTTAATTTATTTTTCCTTTGAAATATATGCATTTATACTTGCTGTACCTGGAAAGTTAGTAATGCAATTGTTTTTCACTTATGACTCCAAACAAAAGTATCTATTGAAACAACACTTATAAATTGTTAAACTACTTATTTATTTTACTTTTTTAAGAAGACTTAATTATTGCTCATCCAATATAGCTAAAATTAAAAAAAAGTTTTATGTTCACGCTCTACAAGGGGATGGGTTTGTCAGTTAACCCCTTTCAATTCCTACTATGGGATTCTCTAAGACAAACCCCTCTAAGAATTGCAAAGAAAAAGTTTAATACATTTTGCATTTATAAGGTTCATAGATAACATTAATAAACTAATTTCATTAAATGTATTATGTAAATTTATGTATGTAACTTTTAAAGGGTTAAAACAGCTAATTTTTAATTCAATAAAAAGTAAAACGTTCTGCTGAGTTTAGAATGCAATACTTTCCTGGATCATTAATATAGGTCTAACTTTATAAAAAATATTTGGTATCGACATTAGAAGAAATGCATTTATTAAAAAAGTATACAAATCAAATGGAAAATAATAATTCAGTAGCCTTTAAGATAACTATTGAAATACGTAAATTAGAAACAATTTTTTCATCCCATATATAATAATAGCCTAAGTTATCTGTACGTCTGTCCTCCAATTTATGAAGCGGTTGGACCTGGAATGGATAGAGGCATCCATTCAAAGCGAATAAAGTTTATCTTCTCCTAAACTATCGATCCGATTCTAAAATAAATTTGTATAAATAGGCTTCATATCACAGCAAAAAATACTGTCGTCTTTAAAACGTTCGAAATCCAACCCTTCCCTCCTTTTCGAGAGTTTAATGCCATTATTTCGAGCCCTATTTTCCCCGGTTAAGAGCAGGCGATTAAATTTATCCATTTATTACTTAATAAAGAGGTAAAAATAACAATCTTTTCTAGCATTGTGACGTCATTCCTTTAAACATCTCATTGAATCATTTCATATTTTAAACTATTTAAATATCGTCTACACTATTTTAATATCTTTTATCACTGAACTTAGATATTACGTAAATGATTTTCTTTTATATTTGGCTTAAATAATAGATTAGGTACATACGTGATAATTTTAAATTGAATCATCGATTATTTTTTGTTGCAATGAAACTTTTACCTAATAAATTCTTTTCATATAAGTCTAGGAGTCTATTTCATGGATTCATAAATATCTAACTTTTAATTTATATATATTTGGAAATTAAGAAGTTTGTTCGTTTGTGTGTTTGTTTATTATACATAACCCCACGGTTTGACTAAATGAATGTGATTCTAAACTGCATTACAGGACCGGGAGACTCTAGAGGAATATGACGATAAATAAATTATTGATAGTGAACCAGATAGTTCTCAGCCAAAAAACAAACCATTTTTTACCTACCTCATTGGGTACTTAACAGTTCTGGAATATTAAAAATTTTACTCATCCCGTCATATGATGGGCTATATGCTAGTATCAAATAGATGTCAATTTTATTTTTTATAGGAACTTCAATTATATTAATACGAGAGATATTTTTTTGCTGTATACTCTAATATCAGTTAATTCCTAAAAACTTCAAAAGTTTTTGGCCATTTTTAGTTTTTAAGATTTTTAAAATGTCAGAAATCTTTTAAAGTTCTAAATTTATATACCTAATAAAAAAGAGTAAATTATTTTAATAGTATATTATTTTAATCATTAAGTGTAAATTATTTAAGAGTATATAATTCTAATTAATGAAGTAGCTGAACCCTTTAATAGCTGGTATCTTTTTAGATACTGTTAAAATAGCCTGTTGAATTTTTTAGTCTTCTTAGAATGAGTTTTCTTTTTGAGAGTAGGTAGATGACAATCTTATAAACAATCTACAAAATTTTCAAGAAATTTCTACTATTTATAAATTTTCCATTTATATCGACATTTTATGATTTTTCAAGCAGCGCATATAAATTTACTTTATAGACCGGTACATAGACTGAAATCATGGCAAATTTCTTAATCTATTATAACATTCCGTTTTATAGTACTTATTTTACATGTAAGACCCAATAAATCTTTTTTCACGAAGTTTTTCCTTTTTCATAAATGCATCATGTAGCGTTGAAAAGGATAGCTGATATCTAACATGATATGCTGTAATATTCACAGTTGTTTAAACTTCATATTTCATTTATTTTGAGCAATCCATATTAATTTAGATTTAAGATTATGCATCGATAGCAAATTGGCAGAAATGACTCGGACATTAAAGGGATAATATAATTTTTAACCAAATTTTAACTTCATTGACACTTTTTATAGACCTAGACCTCATATCTGGCTTCAAATTTGATTGAGATCTCGATAAAAGTTAGTAGCTTGGCATTGAAAATTTGATGTTTTCTGATTTAGCGAATAAGTGAACATATAAACAAACATTTTGTTTGTGTTTGATATTTTTCATAACTGATATTTTTTGAAACACCATTTATAACAATGTTAATACAGGTATAAAATTTGTCAGCTAAATGCATTGTCTTAATATTAATATAGGTATAAAATTTATCAGCTAAATGCATTGTCTTAATACAGGTACAAAATTTATCAGCTAAATACATTGTCTTAATGTTAATACAGGTATAAAATTTGTCAGCTAAATGCATTGTCTTAATGTTAATACAGGTATAAAATTTATCAGCTAAATGCACTGTCTTAATATTAATACAGGTATAAAATTTGTCAGCTAAATGCATTGTTTTAATGTTAATACAGGTATAAAATTTATCAGCTAAATGCATTGTCTTAATACAGGTACAAAATTTGTCAGCTAAATGCATTGTCTTAATGTTAATACAGGTATAAAATTTATCAGCTAAATGCATTGTCTTAATGTTAATACAGGTATAAAATTTGTCAGCTAAATGCATTGTCTTAATGTTAATACAGGTATAAAATTTGTCAGCTAAATGCATTGTCTTAATACAGGTATAAAATTTATAAGCTAAATGCATTGTCTTAATGTTAATACAGGTATAAAATTTGTCAGCTAAATGCATTGTCTTAATATTAATATAGGTATAAAATTTATCAGCTAAATGCATTGTCTTAATACAGGTACAAAATTTATCAGCTAAATACATTGTCTTAATGTTAATACAGGTATAAAATTTATAAGCTAAATGCATTGTCTTAATGTTAATACAGGTATAAAATTTGTCAGCTAAATGCATTGTCTTAATATTAATATAGGTATAAAATTTATCAGCTTAATGTACTGTCTTAATATTAATACAGGTATAAAATTTGTCAGCTAATTGCATTGTCTTAATGTTAATACAGGTATAAAATTTGTCAGCTAAATGCATTGTCTTAATATTAATACAGGTATAAAATTTATCAGATAAATGCATTGTCTTAATGTTAATACAGGTATCAAATTTATCAGCTAAATGCATTGTATTAATGTTAATACAGGTATCAAATTTATCAGCTAAATGCACAGTCTTAATATTAATACAGGTATAAAATTTGTCAGCAAAATGCATTGTCTTAATGTTAATACAGGTATAAAATTTGTCAGCTAAATGCATTGCCTTAATGTTAATACGGGTATAAAATTTATAAGCTAAATGCATTGTCTTAATTTTAATACAGGTATAAAATTTATCAGTTAAATGCATTGTCTTAATATTAATACAAGTATAAAATTTATCAGAAAAATACATTGTTTTAATGTTAATACAGGTATAAAATTTATATCAGCTAAATGCATTGTCTTAATGTTAATACGGGTATAAAATTTATCAGCTAAATGCATTGTCTTAATACAAAATTTGTCAGCTAAATGAATTGTCTTAATATTAATAGAGGTATAAAATTTGTCAGCCAAATGCATTGTCTTAATGTTAATGCAGGTATAAAATTTATCAGCTAAATGTACAGTCTTAATATTAATACAGGTATAAAATTTGTCAGCTAAATGCATTGTCTTAATGTTAATACAGGTATAAAATTTATCAGCTAAATGCATTGTCTTAATACAGGTACAAAATTTGTCAGTTAAATGCATTGTCTTAATGTTAATACAGGTATGAAGTTTATAAGCTAAATGCATTGTCTTAATTTTAATACAGGTATAAAATTTATCAGCTAAATGCATTGTCTTAATATTAATACAGGTATAAAATTTATCAGAAAAATACATTGTTTTAATGTTAATACAGGTATAAAATTTATATCAGATAAATGCATTGTCTTAATACAGGTACAAAATTTGTCAGCTAAATGCATTGTATTAATATTAATACAGGTATAAAATTTATCAGCTAAATGGATTGTCTTAATATAAGCATAAAATTTGTCATCTAAATGCATTGTCTTAATTTTTCCAAATTTACATACATTTAAAACTTCCTCCAGATATTCGGGGTTCATATGAGGCTTCTTGAATTTTTATTTATAGTAAAGAAATTATTATTTTGTTGCTTCGAAATACATAAAATCATATGCTTAATGTACAAAAATTCGCAATTTTTTTCTTTGATTTTTATATAAGTGGGCGAAAGGTTTAATAAGTTGAATAACTATCAGAGCATTGATGATTGGATGTGAAAGTACTTTCAAAGCAATTTTTTTACGAAACTGCTTTTCACAGATTCTTTCTATTAGATAATCGCTATGACCCATCAGAGGCGTCTTCTGGGTTAATGGTATGAAATAAAACCGTCACCTCATAGTTAGATTGCTAAAACGATTGTGGTGATGTAATATATTTCCCAGAATACCTTAAATTACTGACAATGCTTAAAAATATCATAAGATGTTGTACTTCAGATTGTTGTGGTAAGGATTGAATTCTTACTAAAACCATAGTACTACTTTCAAGGTTCGTGACTAGGCAAGGAGTTGAAAAATCGAGGGGCTCAAATTAACTAACCTCAAATGAGAAAAAAATGGAATAAAAATTTTGAAATAATTAGAAAATTATCTGAATTTTAACAAGAGAGAAACAGAGAAGAACTTTGTGCTGAAATATTAGAGTTGTGTTTTCTATTGGAGTAAAGATTCACTATCTTTGGAAGTTTTGGTAAATTGATAACAAAAATGAATTTTGCTCCAAACTTGTGCATTCCTTTAAGAATTTTAGTAATGCGTCCGGGGAACACAGGTTTTCCAAACTAACAATAATTAAATGCTATTTACGAACAACAATATTTCAAACAAAATTGTCCGATTTTATTATTTTAGGAACTGGGTACGAACTAAAGAACAGTTTAGATGTTTCTGAATTAGAGAATTCTTTCTAACAGTTCGTAAAAAATATTCTTCTGAGTCATACATATGACTTTCCAGAGGCGTCTTTGGGGTTCTTGGCATGAAATAAGGCCAACACTGTAGCTGCTTTTTATTCTAAGTGAAGCATTTTAAATGAAATGTTATAAGAATTTGTGACAATTACTGACTTACACTGTTGTGTTTTGAGTGGTCAGTAAAATGTGTAAGAAAAACTATATACTTCATTTAGAATTCATATATTATAGTTTCTACGGCACAATTTTTTTATTTTTGCACAGATCTGTTTGTTCAAAGGCTAAATCCGACCCTGTTATCCTCTGTTGAACAATTTTGTGCTTTGCATTTACTAACTGTTTTATGTTACCCATTCCCAATCGTCACCAAATATTTATGCTATAATTTTTAAAATATGATGAAGTATGCTTATTTTAGAAAAATTTTTTTAATATCAAACTGAATTTTCAAGCAAATCTTTTAGAATCTTTTATTAGGGTCTGAAAAAATACCCTTCCAACCATTAATGACACTTTTATATTTTATGCATTGTTATACAGTGTGATGTATATTATGATGCATGAACAAGATTTAAGACACTATGTGTCTAACAAGTATGTTTGCTCCATTTGTTACAGATGTTTCGAAATTCATCACACGAAAACCAAATGACATTGAGGTTTTATTTTGGTTGTGTTAACTTACATAATGTACTTTAACAATAGATCGTTAATTCTCAATTCATCATTCTTTGATTTTGCAGACTACAACATTTCATGTGGCACTTTTGATTCTAGAATAATTTTTGTCAACGAGCGCATTCTTAAGCTGGTAAGATATTTGCATGTAAAAGAAATTTCAAATCTTCGGGGTTGACTCCTTTTTTTTTGCCAAGATTTCCATCAAAGGTAGCCCATTCAATATTAGCTGTGAAGACTATGTTTTTTATTGGTTTTTCAACTTGAATTGTAGCTGATAATGACGGAACTGATAGGACATTACTTCTCGGTACCAAAGTCCGTGGGTTTGAATTTAACTGCTTGGGTGGGTGTTTGTAGCCATTCAAAATAGGCAAGAAATAAGCCCCAGAATAATTTGCCTTTTTTCAATAAATAGTTGACCATCATGCTCACAAGAAATCAATCTATTTATGAAAGTAGCGTGATATCTTTATAGTTAACGTGCTTGCAGCTTCTTTTAATATTTGGTTATGACAGAGTACGTCACAATTTTACAAACGTATTATATTGTATACCACTCTCCTTCTTGTTAACCCTAGATTTACCAAAATTTAAATATACATTAAATTGCAATTGCAAAAACAGTCATTTTGACTAGTTTGGCAAATCTAGTATTTTGTGAAAATAAATTATTTTATATTCATTATGCAGCTTGAATGATGACATTTTTCATATCGCATTATTTCATGGATGAAACATTAAATATGTATGAATTTGTTAAGTAATCAGTTATTTAATACTTGTATATTGTATAAACTTTTATTTATTTTCCTTATCTACTAATTTCCTTACAGCTAACAAAAATATGTAAATTGTCGAAGTCTAAGGACTTTGACAATGCGACTATTTCATTGAATCTCGTTGTTATCAATGCCAAGAATCAGAATTTGCCTCCACACTTTGACAGCCCGCTTCTTGCTATCTGTTTAACTCTTACAGATATGTTGGCTGGTTCTTTAACCAGCTTTTTATGAGCCACTTAATTTGCAGACCCTACGTTGCTTCAGAACAACCTGCTGAATCGGCAGTCTCGCAGTCCAGACTCGAGTCCCATTCTGAAGGAAATCGTGTCTCCTTAATATACCGCATCTGCATACATCAAGTTTTCTACGAGAATAAAGAGGGGGAAACCCTTCGTTTTAAGAGCGGAATCCATCGCATCCCGAGATCACGTGAATGGATATATTTGGCGGGCGGAACGATAAGCTTGGCGCCTGCCTTTCCCGAAACAATGACACCAGAGGTGCTCCGAGAATTTTCTGATTGTGCTGTTTGCGAACCGATACACAGTGAAAAATGACATTCGAGCAGGAAGCCGATAGGGATGTGTCACTGCTTCTCATTTCGACAAGAAAGTTCTACAAAGATAAAAGCTAAAAGATCGAAGATAAATTCTGATAAAAGGAGCTGGGCCTTTCTTCCACTAGAAACTTTTGAAAATTGCGTATTAGTGTCCATATGCTAGAAAGAAAATTAAGAACACTGGAAAATTAAAATTATTTATTTTTTTTACTTTTCCCCCTTTTTTAAATTTTAACTAGCTATGTTTTTAAACACACACACATATATATATTTATAAATTCACCTTCATGAAATTCCTGAACTGTTATATATTTGCGTTCTGGTAAATTATTAAGTAGAGCTATGGAACTTTGTATACGCATAAATTAAATTATATCACTACTATTAGTGCAAAGGATCGTACGTAATTTTATTATTTGTACGAAATATGACATTCTGTAATCCATAGCTGCTGCAAAAGTAGCATACGTAATAAAATAGTTACCTTTGAAACAGCATGAAAAATATTAATTGTATGGTTGTTGTAAAACAGAATATAATTGTTTTTTTCCTGTACTTTATAGTACAGGATTTTTAAATTTGACCTTTTGTACAAAGAGAAACGATAGCTAAATTAATCATATTAAAAGTTAAAAATTGAATGATTTAAAAAAATTAAATTTCCTTGTTAGATTTTAAATTTTTTTCGCTTTAAGCCTCAATTTTCTCCGAACTTTAAAAAATTTTTTAGAGCTATTATAACATTTATTATTGTTTTGCACCTGCTTTTTGATTGCTATTTGCACTCTATGTAACATCCGCAATATAACAAATATTAAAACACTTCCGGTGTCCGGCAGATGGTAGTATTTGAACACTACCCATTGTTGAGTTAATGACAATAACATTACAGTGAGTTAATAGCAATGTTATAACAATGAGTTAATAGCAATTGACTGTTGAACTAATAATGTATAAATTTTTGATTCTATTAAAAGGCAATATTTTCGCAATTTTGTGAGTAGAATATGTATTTATTGAAGAATTAGAGGTTCCTACCTCACGTTCAAATAAAATAAGTTTAAAGTAAGTGCAGAAAATATGTGTATAATTTAATAGGCGTACAAGGATGTCATGTGGTGTTTACATCATATATCTATATTTTGTTTAAAAATCTTTTTTTCAATGTACTTTTATTTAGTATTGTCCCTCCAATATTTCTATTTCGTTTAAAAATCTTTTTTTTTTTTAAATATACTTTTTATTTAGTATTGTCCTTCCGATATTTCGGTACAACTTTGATATAACCCCAAAAAAATTACGCGTCAAATCTGGCACTCCTTACGGACTTTTTAGGGTTGCTGTTTCATATTTTGGTGTTGCCAATTTAGGTTTTCTCAGCTTTTAGGTTTTTGCTGTTGACAAATTTAGTATTTTCTTGTATTTTGTACCATTTTTTTACTTTTTTTTAAAGGTTTGTGGCAACAATTTTTGGATTTCATATATGTTTTACCGCCATTTCATTCATTCGCCATTTCTTTGTGAAGTGATCAAGCGGATTTCTGACATGCTGTATTTTGCTGCAAATCTGGTTGTATTTTCCAATTATATTTTTTTTTCTAATTTTTTTCTATTTATTTTTAATTATTTTTATCTTTTAGCTTTCAATATGTTTCGTAAATCTTGTTTAGCGGCTAATGTTGATTGTTTCAATAAATTTATTGAAATTGCTGCTGGGGTAAATTGGGAGGAATTCAAAATTTCTGTATAAATAATTCTTTTTATTAGATTGCCGACACGCATTTTCAATTGTATTTGTTAAAACTTTTGTGTAAATTGCCTATAATATGTTATTCAGTGTCATTCATTTGTATTTTTTATGTATTTATTGTATTTTTTAGGTATTCTTTTTTTGTATTTAATGATTCCGTATTTTTTATGTATTAATTATTTGTATTTAGCGAGAATCCATCTTGGTGAGAAAAAAAGGCGCCAAAAACTGGTATTTTGCTTGGAGAGAAAAAAAAGTCGCCAAATTTCCGATTTGGGGGGTATATCAAAGTAGTTCCGATAGTTCTATTTTGTTTAAAAATCTTTTTTTAAATATACTTTTTATTTAGCATTATTTATTCCAATATTTTTATTTTGTTTAAAAGTCTTTATTTAAATATATAAAAATTTAGCACCGTCAATTCCTATATCGGAAATCAGCCAAGATCATGAATGATAATTTTTTCCCTTCAAGAATCTATTCTTTTTTTCATCAGCATTTAGATCAAAAAGCAATCTAAGAGGTCGACTCATTTGCTTTGGTCGGGAAGTAAACAACACGTAGGAGGTATATTCATTCTTTCAGAATTTCCCCAAATCGGGACAGCTCGGCATAAATTGTTCCAGAAGATTATTTATTTTGGGAAACAAGGCAGATTGTCTTTTCTCTTATCATAAGAATAGGCTGAGAAATAATAAATAAAGTTAATCGATTATCATATGATTACATTTGTTTGTATCATAAGACTATTTTTATACAAAAAGGAGCTTTTTTTTAATCGCCTTTTTTTACACGGTCTTTTTAGACGTAACTACCGTATGACACAATGAATTCGTCCAAACTTCTTAAGGTGGTTTGTATCAGCTATTATGGTTTTCTTTCTTTCTATGTCAACCTATGGGAAAAACAAATTCACGTTAGCTCGCATTTTAAAGCTTCTTAATATATTTCATGGAATAGAATAGCAAAATCTCTGAGGTGCTATCCTTTCTTTTTTTTAATTTATATCGACTAATTGTTCTTATTTGCGTTTGAAAACGATTATATCACAATTTCCCACAAATAGTTTGAAATTAAATATATATATTTTCGATGTTTTTTTAAAAAAAAGAAGGGAAAAGATATTCTAGAGAATTTATTGTTGTATCACGTGGTACATATTTTAAAAAAGAATTCTTTAAATACGAGCTGGCAAAAAGAAAATTTTACTTTTTCCATAGGTTAACACAGATTGAGGGGAATTTAATAAGGTGAATACAGATCAGCGTTAAAGACTTGAAAAAGTCCGTTTTTTTTATAGATGTTCGAAAACAGTTTTTACACATGTTTTGTTGCATTAGAGCTGACGGCTTTTTAGTGCATCCTTCAACCGCCTAATAGGGAACAGCGAGAAAACCCACTGGAAATGATTAAGATTATTTAAAGGGTGTGGTAAAATCTCTGTGTTGTTCTTCTATAAAACGTTGTCCCAATAGTAACAGAGTTATGTGGTCATCCATTATTGTGCTGTAATAAGGAGCCATTTTCTGGCAACAAACGCTTCCTTTTGCTTGCCTGTAATTCTGAGATCCTCCTTAATAATATTCGCTGGTTATTTTTATCTCTGCCTGTGATTAACAATGGAATTATGTTAAAAATGTCCGATGCCAACTTTTGCAAACGGATACAAAATTTAATCTAACAACGCTGTTACGTGTATGTCCGAAATCAAATGGTAGGCAAGCATAGTCTTGACTCACTGACGTATTAGGCCGTATGAATCATCCATTGGCTTTTGTTTTTTAAATAAAGACAAACATTGTTTTTAACATTTCTTTTACTATACAAAAATTTATATTTTTATTAACGTTTTCTCGAATTAAAACGAGTCGCATTATTTGTAAAACAGCCTACGTATATTCATTTTCAAATTTAGAGAAAGATAATTTCTTCTTTTTTCCGCTTGGCAACGTTTGTACCAAGGATAGTGACTCTGCAGCAAACGGCATTTTGTGTTTTGCAATTTGTTAGTTTTCGGTCTATTATCACAGTTCAATGTGTGTTTTTTTAAGAGTTTAAATGGGATCCTCCAATGCTAACAACATTCGTCAATGATATAACTAATTAAAAAAAAAAAACGCTTGTTAATGCAAGGGTAAAATTTCAGGATAACCAAAAGTGTCGACATGCTGGATCTGTGTCGCGTTACAAATAAAGTGCATATTGTAAGGTAAACTAGAAATATTACTATGTCCTCTACCATGCATAAATATTATTAATAATATAATTATTAATAATATAATTATTATCACTTACAGTAAAAATGAAATTACGCCTAAAACACATATTCTTTTATGCACATACTGTATTTATAATCTCTGTGTAAAATTTCTATACAGCAAAATGATCTATTTGCAAAGTGTTAAGACAGCAAAATGGTATAGTTGGAAAGTTTTAAAATATTACAGCCGGAAATTCTATAAAAATGTATTCTAATTATCTAACAATATCTGAACTAAATAACTTTAACATAATCAACTGTAAGATCCAACAGATATCTGATAATTGATAAATTTTCAGAGGCCATTCATTTAGCTTATCTTTCCCAAATTACTTTAGAATTTCTTCAGCGAGTCAAATGTAAATGGGCAGCGTAGGTGAAAAAGATATACTTGAGCCCCATTTCCCTGCAAAAAATAACCTTGAGAAATGTCTCGGAATCACTTAGTCTTATCGCTCGTTCCTGCCAACAAATCTCTGCAAAGAAGAAGGACCCGAACCATTTTCCTTCATTTCGAAGGTTTCCCGATCTAAGGGTGCACTTTTGGTTGAAGTTGCTCCATGTTCCAGGAGTTATCGAAGATTGCTGAGGATGGCAGAGAACTATACTTTACGATAATGGATGCATACTTTAGGTGATCCAACTGCACTTTAGGAGCTGGTGTTCTTTATGAGATCGCTATTTAAGCCTTGATTTTAGAAAGATGGCTGTCTCTCTTCGTTAGAAAATTATTTTGGTTGTTCATTATTTACCACATTCATGGATATATATATATATATATATATATATATATATATATATATATATATATATATATATGCATAGGTGGGATGCAAGTATTAGAGAATACTATTCAATTCTTCAACAATAATATTTTATTTAAAATTATTGGTGATATTTTCAGAGCCAACACAGAGGTATTTATCATAGGCTACGATTTCATTTTTTAACAACAATATTTTATTGTTGGTATACATAGTTATTGGTATACATAGTTTCCATTTTTCCTTTTCTTTAATAGAAACACAGGTCTGACTTTCGATTCTAGGGCTGGGCAAGGTTGACTCAGACTTTCAGTTGGACTTCATTTGCTTGGATTACAGTTTATCTTCCCTTCGTGGGAAGACAAACTGAGGTCCAAGCTTTCTTGGGAAATAAATACAGGGGGTTCTGTGTAAGGTTGACCACCTTACTGGGATATATGCTTCGTACCTCAGGTCTCTTGGTCTCGAAAACGGAGATTTGCACCATAGTCCATGGCCCGTGGACAGTAGAACCGGGAGTTTAACAGAAATTGAGAAATAAAATTATTCATCCGACTTGAAAATTATGCAAGATATATAACATGCCATTTGGGTTTTAAAGCCGTGCTTTCGCATACCAGTACTGATATGGATGTTTGTAACTATTTCTTTCCTGGTAAAATGTTGAACTCAGTGCTCAGAACAGCAAGTGTTAAATATAAAGTACTTTTAAGCTTTAACTTTTGATAATAAATTCAACAATTAGTAAGAATCATGGTTTTATTTAAAAAATATATTAATAGAAAATTCTCTCAAAGACTTATACGATATTGACGTATGGAATTTTTCTGATACGAGGGAGGCTTAGTTTAAGTTATGAATACTGAAAAATATTGTGTTAAATATTGTATATATATATATATATATATATATATATATATATATATATATATATATATATATATATATTGTAACCCTCGGTGGCAAACAGCCTTTCCAAAGGATTAGGCATTCAAATGTTTACCACAAAACAGTTCACTCCGCAATAGTAGAACAAAAAAAAATAAATAAAAAAAATAATAATGAGAGAATATAGTCTTGAGTTATGATTTAAAAAAGTCCATAGTTTAAATAACTAAAACGAAACCCTGGAAGAAGGTAGTAATATGCTTGCCGTTATTGTTAAAGTAAGAATAAAAGGTTAAAACTAGCGAAAAAAAGATTAAAAATTAAACCAAAACTAGAACGAAGCCCTAGTTAGGTGATGTTAATTGGGTTCCAAGATAATATTAGTACTGGGCTTCTTATTATAAATATATATATATATATATATATATATATATATATATATATATATATATATATATATATATATATATATATATGTATATATGTATGTATATATGTATATGTATATATGTATTATATATGCATATGTATATATATGGTGCCCTGACTGACACCCA